>CM030358.1:10314678-11514678 GCA_017893485.1 Hemerocallis citrina | reverse complement strand
AAGCATTTGAAGGAGAGCGTTGTAGTCGTTAAAGCCAAATTTAGAAGAGACATGAGATGATCTTCCGGCTAACATTTTTTTAAAAATTTTTGAAAATGACATTTTCGTAATTATGGGAATGACATTTTTGTAAATATGTGGAAAAAAATTCTGAAGAAAGTTATTAGGCAGAAGAAGATATTCCGTACGGGATTTAATTTTTTTTCTTTCTATAATGGCATTTTTGTAAATTTGGAAAAACATTATGAATAAAGTTGGCGGACAAAAGATCTTCTTCCGTCCATCCCTCTTTAAAAGAAATAGATGTGGGATCATCCTCCGTCTTCTATATTTAGCATTCGCTAAATCCAACTGCTATATTTAGACGCGCACTGTTCATTTCATTTATAGCAAACGATTGTGGAGTTTTTTTGGCCAAAAAGTTCATATTTTGCATTTTTAGCAAACGATGGTGGATTCATACAATTGGGATTTCATATGTCTAGGCGATGAACGTGGTAAGAGTGGGGAAAGACGGTGAGAACTAAGCGGTAATGTGAGCGTTTATTTACTGTTACGTTTGTTTGTTTTACTTTCTTCATACACCTTCAAACACCTGACTTGTGTCTGTCCTGTCTATACTCAGCTAATCGCAAAGATGGGCAGTTTGTTACGGTGATAGATGTCATGCGGTCCCTGCAATTAGCCCAGATACTAACTAGTCTTACAACACTACTCATTACTTAACCTGCAGATCAACATAATCCTTCATTCTGATGGTAAGATCAACTTAACATCTGCATTTCTTCTTAATGTGTACTTGCTCTCTGCATGTCACTGACTACATAATTTGTGTTTTTACTTTAATTTTATGTTGCAAATTTATGTTTTTTGGTAGTTAGTATACTCATACACACACTAGTCCCATTAGCATATCAAAGACATAGGACTTGTAGTCTCTTATTAAGTATTAATCCATTGTATCTTTTAGCCTCTCCACGGATATTTACGACATGATTAACTCACGTATTACCCTCACAAACCACATCCTGAAATAGAACGCTCTCACTACCATTTTGTGGGGATTCCATGCGGTCAACTGTTACCTGGATCGAGTCCCCCACAACCCATATTTGCATATTAGGATACTTGTTATGAATACGGCAAAAGGGTGTGGGTAGACCCAGCCTAGTGTCGATCGTGAGAGGCGGTGTTGGGAGACAGTGAACCATTCCCCATGCATAACGTCAAACACCTTGATTCTGTTATGCGAGGCTTAGCGTAAGCCACCCATATCAATGGTACGGGTTGGATAGGGTCTTGAATTATAATATAAAGTTTGATGAAGAGTGTTACATAAGTTTCTTTTCAAATATATGCAGCTTTTGAGGCCTGCTTTCACAATTATATGCGACAAAAGCTCCAAAAGTTTTCTCCTATTAATTCGGGGTACTCATAGCATTAAAGATACACTGACATCAGTAAATGGAGCAGTTGTCCCCTTCCACCATTTAGTTTTGCATGAAGGTGGTATCAGTAATTTAGTTCTGGGGTATGCACACTGTTGTATGGTTGCAGCAGCTCGATGGATTGCAAAATGCACTACTCCTTGTCTCCTTCAAGCCATTAAGGAACATCCAGATTATAATATCAAGGTTGGGCATCCTATTCCTCAAGTCAGTTAGCAAATGCTGTCTCGACATTATGGTGTACACAAATAATGCAGTTAGTTGCCTTTTCCTGTGTCGCACTTCCGAGTATTTCAGTAGTAACAAAATTCTTATCTTGTTTTTTTCTCTCTCTTTTTGCAAGATCTTCCGGCATGGACTTTGAAGATATCATGAACAGGCATTCGGCGCTGAGTGGCAAGCGAGTCGAGGAGAAAAAGAGAAAGCGCGCCGTTACTCGGCCAACTCCGTCGAAGGCGGCCAGAATCGAGAGTGCTGCCGCTCCCGTCGTCGACTTGGACGCCGTCCCTACCCCTGTTGCTCAGCCGGCGAAAGAACTCGACCGTTCAGCCACGCTCACCCTGAAGGCACCGCCTCGCACCGTGGCGGTGGAGGTCATACTGACGGACGAGCTCAAGAAAATCTTCGTACCAGATTGGCAGATCCGTAGGCACGACAGGTTTCTTGGCGACTCGACGAGCTGCATGGATGCCGTCCGCAATCTGGCCATGCCCAAGGATAAGGCATCGATGGAGCACGGGACAGTGGGCGGCTCGGCCTTGGAGATCTGCCATTTCAGCCACCTGATGAAGCGAGTGGCGGAGCAAGAGAGAGAGTTGAAGGCTCTGCAAGACCGGGAGAGATTTGAGCGCTCGAAGGCCAAGAGAGAACTGGAGGCGGCCGCGCTTTTGGCAAAGACGCAAGCTGCCCAGATCAAGCTTTTGGAGGCGCTGGCGAAGACGAAGGAGTCCGCCGCTGCTGAGAAGGAAGAGGCTGCTCGGGAGAGAGCTGCTGAGAGGGAGAAGGTCGCGTTCGAGATGGACATGGCTGTGAAGGGGGCCAAGGCCGCGGCGGAGAAGGAGGCAATCAGTTATTTGGAGTAGAACATGCGAAAGGCCTATGCCAAGGCGCTGAAGGATGTCGGCGAACGTCTCCCTGACTTCGATTGTTCGGGGTACTTATTATTCCCCGACGAGGAGAGAGCAGCGGTCGAAGGAGAAGACAACATTGTCGGTGAGGAGGACGTAGTGACCGAACCCCCGTTGGTGATGGCGCCGGCGTCAGGGACAGCTGAGGGCGGCGAAGGCGACCTAGCGCTTGTGGATCCATCCGCCGAGGTGGACACTCAACTCCCTTAGTATCTTCTCTATGTTTTAGTCGTAGTTCTTCATCTAGGATCTTTTGCACTGATGCCTAATAGCGGACTGGCCACCGCTTTTTATACTAGAGATTTTCAATGAAAAGTTGACTTTTGGTGAAAATCGACTAAGTGTTGGGCCTTGAGTTGTTTCATATGTGAGCCATCCTTGTTAGAGTTTCTCAAGCTTAGTGTTGTCGTGTCCTTGCCTTTTCAGATCGCTGAACTGTATCAAATGGTCGAAGCATCGCCCGAAGGTGGAAGTGGCCGAGGTCTCTTGTCTTCGGTCTGACCTAGGAGTCGCTAGGTTGGCTCTCTCTCGAAGTCGAGAGAGGCTCCTCAAGAGCGAGGCAGAACTAGGCCATCACAAGCTGACGTTGGCGCGTCGCACCTCCGAATTGAAGCGACTAAAGGAGCAAGCTCGGGAAGTACCCCCTGAAGGGGAGGAGGGGAGTCCCTCGACGGCCAGCAAACAAGGCATGAAGCTTAAGTCCCTTCGGCAGTCTTTGTTCGAAGCTAGAGCGGAGAGAGATGGTCTGAAGAACGTGGTACTCGAGAAGAGTCTGGAGACAGCGCAGCTTCGGCGGACCATCACCGAAGCTTCTCGTGCGGGTAGTACAAGTCGAATGCCTCGCCTAAAGATCAAGGTAACAGATGACTCGCTGAAGGAGCGAATCGTTGAGTTAGGGACGGAGATTCACCGATTACGACGTCTTGCAGAGGGGAGCAACGTTAGGACCACTTCTTGCCCCCGAGATGAGTACTCGCAGGGATAGTCGTTTCACGAGTTGGCGTTACGTTCGCCTCCCATCTCGGGGTGTCTGGGGACGCACAAAGTGGAGTGGCTGGCTCGTCGAGCGGTGCCTCAGCCGGCGCAACGATCAGAGACACAACTAGGCTCGCCGACTTGGAGACCCCCACGGGTACAGGGTCGCAGCGATAAGGTGTTCGCCGACCTCGTTTGTCGCTCAAGAGGAGTATCCCACTTCTTAGGAGGCATTAGGGCGTCTCTCTTGTTATTTTGTAGTCTTATTTTCACAAGTTTTGTATTTCAATGTAAAGATGAGTAGTTGGTCTGTAATTAGACTTGAATATCAAATTTTAATGAAATAGTACTTGTTTTGTGAACTTGTGTGTTTTGCTGGTGTTCGTAACTGTCAATAGTTGGGGGAGCGATTCCAAGTGGTGAACCGCTTCGTACTCGCTTATAAGAAAGTAGTTGAGGCGGAATCGAACCAAGGGTTAGACTCCGAACTTGTCGTTTAGAGAGTATCAACGACTGTGGGAGCAATTTCGAATGGTGAACTGCTTCGTGTTTGCTTAGAAGCTAGTAGTTGAAGCAAAATCGAACCAATTATTGGATTCCGAGTGCGTCGTTTAGAAAGTATCAACAGCTGCAGAAGCAATTCCGAATGGCGATCCGCTCCATACTCGCTTAGAAGCGGATAGTTGAAGCAAAGTCAAACCAAGTGTTGGACTCCAAGCCTGTCGTTTAGCGATTGTCAACAGCTATAGGAGTAATACCGAATGGTGATCCGCCTTATACTCGCTTAGAAGCAAAGTAGTTGAGGCAGAGTCGAACCAAGTGTTGGACTCCAAGCTTGTCGTTTTAATGAAGGAATTTTTTTAAAAGTATTAGACTACTCAAAAATAGAGAACTTGTGGGAGAAGATTGCTTTTATTGAAAACAATTAGGCGGCCGCTTCTAAGTTGCGAGCCGCTTTTACATTTTGATAATGAAAATACAAGTAAGAAATTTAGACATGTTTTCTGGAGCACTCTTGGGAAAGTTGCTTGAAGCGGTGTTTAGACACCCTCTTGGTACTTTATTAAGTGCTCCGCGTTCCATGTCCTTGGTATTCTCCTGCCCTCTGGGTCTTCGTGTGGATACACTCCTGGGCAAATGACTCTGGAGACCTTATACCGTCCTTCCCAATTGGGTGCCAACTTGCTCTTTTTGCTTGGGTTGGAAATCGACAACTTTCGGAGCACTAGGTCTCCCTCCTTAAGGTTGGCTGGCCGTACTCTCCTGTTGTAAGACTGAGTGATTCTACGGCGGTAGGTCTATTTTTGAATTGCAGCTCTCTCGCAGACCTCGTCTATAAGGTCTAGGCAGTTGCGAAGTTGGTTCACATTCTGTGCTTCATTGTAGGCTATCAGTCGGGGAGAAGGCAGATCCACTTCCAAGGGGATTAGAGCTTCAGAACCATAGTGAGGTTGAAGGGGGATTCCCCTGTCGGAGTTCTTTTGGTGGTGCAATAGTTCTAAAGCACGTTCGAGAGCTGTTCGACCCACAGCCCCTTAGTGGATTTGTCGAGCCTCTTCTTCAGGTCAGAGAGGATTTGCCGATTTGTATTTTCTGCTTGGCCATTGGACTGAGGGTGAGTTATCGAGGAGAACCACTGCTGGATGCTGAGGTCGGCGCAAAAGTTGCGAAAGGTCGCTCCTGCGAATTGAGTCCCGTTGTCGGTTACGAGGATGCGGGCACTCCGAACCGGCAAATTATGTTCTTCCAAAAGAACTTCTGGTCCTTGTGCTCGGTAATCGTTGAAAGAGGTTCAACCTCGATCCACTTTGAGAAGTAGTCTATCGCTATGACTATGAACTTCAGCTGGCCCGGAGCTGGGGGGAAGGGTCCGAGCAAATCCATCCCCCACATTGCGAAGGGGATATGACTTGCTAATGAGGTGAGTTGTGCTTGGGGCAGGCGACGGATCGAGGCGAATTTCTGGCAGGAGTCGCACTGGCGGACGTACTACTCGGAGTCACTCAGTATTGTGGGCTAGAAGTAGCCGTAGTTCAGGAGCTTACGGGCGAGGGATCTCGCTCCCAAGTGCGCGTTGTACATACCGTCGTGGGCCTCTTTTAGGGCATAGAGTGCTTCCTCCGGAGAGAGGCATCTCAGATAGGGTCGGCCGTCGATCTGAGTGTAAGAGTGTTTGTACATGACTCCGTCAAGGAATGTACCGCTCGGCTCGTGTCCTGATCCTTCTTGCTTCTTTCGGGTCTTCGGGGAGGAGTCCGTCTCTGAGATATTCGAGGAGGGGCTTCATCCAGTTCACCCCAAGTACTAGGGGGTAGGCTTCCTTTGGCTCCGCGCTATCTTCATCGATATTTGGTCGGAGGACCTTTATCAAGACGGTCCGCTCTAGACCTTGGAGGGATGAGGAGGCGAGCTTAGAGAGAGCATCTGCCTGCGCGCTTTCCTCTCAAAGAACCCGCTGGAGTTGAACATCTTCGAATAAGGCTAGAAGCTCCCTAACCTTCGCCAAGTACTTGGCCATATGCTCGTCCCTAGCCTCGTATTCTCTGGACACCTGGTTGATGACCAACTGTGAGTCGCTGAAGACCCTTACGCGCTTGGCGCCTGCCTTGTGAGCCATGCAGATTCCCACTATGAGGGCCTCATACTCCGCTTCGTTGTTTGATGTTGGGAAGTTTAGGCCAAGGGAGTATTGGAAGACGAAAGCGTCGGGGCCGGTTAAGATGACGCTAGCCCCGCTTCCATCGGTGCAAGAGGATCCGTCTACATAAACGGTCCAGACCAAGGGGTCGGTAGACGACTCGCAAGAGTCGGGGATGGTGTTCTCCACAATGAATTCGGCCAGAGCTTGGGCCTTTATTACCGTTCTGGGCTGGTAGCTGATATCATGTTGACTCAGCTCGATGGACCACTTCATAAGCCGCCCGGAGGTCTCGGGCTTGTGGAGAACTTTCTTCAGCGGCTGGTCGGAAAGGACGATCACCAAATGAGATTGGAAGTAGGGGCGGAGCTTTCGGGCCGCCATGACCAGGGCGAGAGCCATCTTCTCCAGCTTCGGGTAACGGAGTTCGGCGTCCTTGAGCACCTTACTCACATAATAGATAGGCTTCTGCACCCTATCTTCTTCCCTTACAAGGACCGCGCTGAGCGTCTGCTCCGAGACTGCGAGATAGAGGTAGAGGACCTCCCCAGGTGTTGGCTTGCTCAGGAGCGGGGGGGGGGGTAGCTAAATATTCCTTGAGCTTGTCGAAGGACTCCTGCTGTTGCTGTCCCCATTCGAAGCCTTTAGCCCCCCTGAGGGCCTTGAAGAAGGGGATGCACTTCTCCCCGGACTTGGAAAGGAATCGTCCAATCGCGGCGAGGCGCCCAATGAGCCTTTGTACCTCTTTAACGCTAAAGGGGGGAGCCATCTTGTGAATGGCCTGGATCTTTTCGGGGTTGGCCTCTATGCCCCTCTGGCTGACCATAAACCCCAAGAACTTGCCAGATGAGACCCCGAACGCACACTTGTTCGGGTTCAGTCTCATATTGTGCCTCCTGAGCACCCGAAGGCTTCTTGAAGGTCGAGAACATGTTCTTGCCCTCGGGTGCTCTTGACCAACATGTCGTCTACGTAGACTTTCATGTTTCTGCTAATTTGGTCTTGGAAGACCCTGTTCACCAGGCGCTAATATGTAGCTCTCGCGTTTTTCAAGCCAAACGGCATAACTCGGTTGCAATAAAGGTCCTGGTCCGTCACAAACAAGGTTTTCGGGATGTCGGGAGGGAACATCCGGATTTGGTTGTACCCCGAGAAGGCGTCCATGAAACTGAGGAGCTCGTGCCCGGAGGTCGCATCGATCAGGGCGTCGATGCTGGAAAGGGGAAAAGGGTCCTTCGGGCACGCCTTACTGAGATCAGTGAAGTCAATGCATATCATCCAGCTCCTATTGGCCTTCTTGACCACCACATTGGAGAGCCACTCAGGGTAGTTTACCTCCTGGATAAATCAGGCGTTGAGGAGCTTCTCGACCTCCTCTTCGATCGCCTGTTGTCGCTCGGGAGCGAACTTTCGCCTCTTCTGTTGGACAGGTTTGACCCCAGGGGCAATGCTCAGACGGTGCATTAAGAGCTCCTCTGAGATCCCGGGTCGGCCGCAGTCCAGGCGAAGAGGTCGCGGTTCTCCCGTATACACCGGGAGATGTCTTGCTTAATGGAGGGGGAGAGAGCCTTGCTGACGCGGAACGTTTTAGTAGTGTCTTCTTCGGAGAAGGCCACTTCTTCCAATTCGTCTACGGGCTCGGAGATAGTTTGACTGCCCTCCCAGGGAAGTTCGAGTGCTTCCAGGGAGAGAACTGGACCCCCCATCGAGGTCATGTAGCACTTCCGAGCCGCCTCTTGGCTTCCCCTCACTTCTATCACTCCAGAGGGCATGGGGAACTTCATCTTCATGTGGTAGGCCGAAGGAATAGGTTGAAGTGCGGCCAAACCTGGTCTACCCAGGATAACATTATAGGTGGTCTTGACGTCTACCACCATGAAGTCCATTGGCTCCGTGCGAGTTGCCGGGGGCCTTTCTAGCAGTTATGTCGAGGGTTATGACTCCCTCGATCGTCATCGGGACCCCAGTAAACTCGTGAAGAGTGTAGCCCGCGGGCTTGAGCCGGTCCCTCGACAGCTGGAGGCCCTTGAAAGCCTCCAAGAAAAGGATGTTGACAGAGCTGCCGTTGTCCACCAAAATTCGACGAACGTCGAAGTTCGCCATTCGGAGATTGATGACGAGGGCATCACAGTGGGGTGTGCGGACGCCCTCCAAGTCCCTATCGGAGAACGTCACGGGGACTCCGAGGCCCTTGGGGGGAGGATGACTCTGTACGGAATTGACTTCCCTAACGAAGGTTTTTTGGGAGGAGTTAGAATCTCCTCCCATTGGGCCTCCGTGTATCAGGTGCAGGATGACCTCTGCTTCGACCTTCGGAGCCTCCACATGCTGCTCTGCTCGCCTGTTAGCCCCTCTGGGCGGCGGGGGCGGATCGGCCCTATCCTTCCTGACGAAGCGAGTGAGCTGCCCTCTCTGGATGAGGGCTTCAATTTTGTCTTTTAGGGCTCCACATTCGTCGGTGTCGTGCCCATGGTCCCGGTGAAAACGATACCACTTATTCCGGTCTCTCCTCTATCCCGGAGTATTCATCTTGGGGGGAGGCAGTAGGAGACCCTCGTTCCCGATCTCCATCAGGATGACGGATACACTCGCGTTAAGCAGAGTGAATTTCTCGACGCTGACCCCCATTGTCCTTTTGGAGCTTCTTAGCTCCTTCTGCACCCTTCCGCTTATTCACGGAAGACGATGACTCAAAGGTGGGGCGGTAGAGAGCTTCTTCCGCTCGGATGTACTTCTCGCTCCGGAGTAGGAGCTCTGAGAAGTCCCAAGGGGCCTTCTTAGTGAGGGACGCCCTGAGATCTGCATTGAGTACGTTGGACTGGAAGGCGACCGTGGCCACCGAGGGTTCCAAGGAGGCAATGGATCTGACCTCAGCAGTGAAACGGTTGACGTAGTCCCTCAATCGTTCGCCCTTCTTTTGATTGAGGAACAGTAAGGAGGCGCTCGTCTTCTCAGTGCGGCGACTGCTCACGAAATGCGTGAGGAAGAGTCCCTCGAACTGGTCGAAGGAGAAGATAGATGCTGGTGCAAGTCGAGAATACTACTCCCGAGCCGACCCCTTGAGTGTGGTCGGGAAGGTCTTGCAGAGGAGGGCATCAAATGCATGGTGGATCATCATGAAAGTTTTGAAACTCTCAATGTGATCTGCGGGGTCTGACTTCCTGGTGTAGGTCTCGAAGTGTGGAGGTTTGAAGTTGTCTAGGACTGGAGCCTCCATGATGGCGCGAGAGAATGGGGGCTTGATTGGGCGGAGGTCCCTCGCCCGCCGTTCTTCGTCTCGGTCGAGCTGGCCGAGGTGCCCCTCCATCTCGTGGAGACGGCAGTAGACCGCTCCCTTCTGTTGTATCTTGCTGAGCCCCGAGACTCGTCCTCATGCCGAGGAGGGCTGGGCCTGCGACGGCGATGGCTCTGAGTAGGTGGCGGACTGATAGAACGACGGGGGTGGCTCGGAGTAGGCCGCTGACTCCGGGAGTGGCGGTGGTGATCAGGAGAAGGACGACGATGGCTCAGAGCTGGCCTAGGGCTTAGGGAACGGCGACGATGGCTCGGAGCCGGTCGAGGACTGCGGGAGCGGCGAGGATGGCGAGGAGCTGGCCGAGGGCTCGGAGCCCGATGGCCATTGTTGGGGGCGGCGTTGAGCGCCCGGAGGACTGCCTCCTGGAATTGCTGAAATTCTGCCCTTGTGACGGGAGCCTCCTGCTCCCGATGGGCTCGAGGAGCAGGACGGCCTGCCGGGGAGCGACTTCGTCTTGGGCGATATTGGGGCGACTCTCCGCCTCTGAGGAGAGCTGGACTCCCTACAGTCTGTTTTCGGCGGGGCGACTGGTCCCTCTGATGTTCTCGGCGAGAGTTTGCATTGCGGGTCCGCCTTTCATCCAGACGGGTACGGAGATCGGGTCCATGCTCGGTCTGCCGATTGTTGAGCACGTCCCACAGATCCTTTGGAGTGGGAGGACTATGGGAAGCCATAGAGTCTGTGTCGGCGTTGTGGATGGAAACCCGAACCTGATGCACCGGTTGCTTGTGGCGGCTTCGTCGAGAGGGTTCCCCCACGGTCACTTGGGTCCCCATAGGCTGCAGAATAGACTATGGAGCCTGTGGTTCGAGCTGCAGGGTTGGTTGGTTGGGTGGAGGGAGGCCCTCTGGAGGAGGATGAGAAGAGGCTGTTCTACGGTTGGAGTGTGCGGGCTTCTTCTTGGGAGGCATTGCTGGGAGTGGCTTTGGTTGAAGGAGGAAGGTTGGATTGCTTGTCGAGAAGTTCCCACAGACGGCGCCAATCTGTTGCCACTGAATTTGGTGTGGGGGCAATAGATAGAATTTGTAGGTTCGTAGGAATTCGAGCAGGCCGAATCTACTTCTCCCTTGTTGGCTAGTTGACTCCTTGGTGCTCCCACGGATCTGCACAACCGTTCGAAACACCGGGATGGATCCCGACGACGAACCCTCCGACGCTCTTGTCAATACCAGAAAAAGTAAAGGGAAAGAGCTTGAGTAGGCAAAGCGTGATCACCTGTGACAGTAGGAGGTAGGGGGTATTTATAGTCGCCGTGGGGATTTGCTTCGGGATAAGAACGAATCCCATCTTTCCGGTGTGGCTGGATAGGGGTGGTTATAACCACCCCTCAGGATAAGGACAAGCCAAGATTTCTTCCTATCCTGTTGAACTGGTCCTTAACGGGTTGAGACCCGTTCTCAGCTGAACAGGGCCGTTCATGGGTTAGCGAGTTCAAGAGGGGAGACCCAGTTTCCAATTCGGACTCGTCCATAGGTGAAATCACCATCTTGCACTTGTGACTTCGAGATTCGCACCCCACTTTGAACGGCTCCGATTTAACCCTGTTTTTTGCCATATCAGAGAGAGATCTCACCCTGCAATTGCTTAAGCTCGCATGAAAGAGATTGTTGATAAACACACAGGGGATAAGGAGTACTCAGTTGGGGATTTGGTATATCTCAAACTCCAACCTTATCGACAAGTCTCAGTTGGGGTTAAGCGCATCCACAAACTCTTTTATCTCTATTATGGCCCATATATGATACAAGAGAGGATAGGCCCTATTGCTTACAAACTGCAGTTACCATCCACTGCTCGAATTCACGATGTCTTCCATATTTCCCAACTCAAACAACACCTAGGTGATAGCAACAAGCTCCAAACTCACAATCCCTATATTTTCATGAGGAAACAGCTGAACCCATGAAAATATTGGAGCGCCGTATGGTCTGGAAGAGAGGGGTGGCAGTGATCAAGGTTTTGATCTAATGGAAAGGGAGCACAGTGGAGGAGGCAACTTGAGACGAGTTCTGGGATATTTACAATCGCTTCCCTAGCTTTCAAGCAACTATGGAAGCTCATTTTCAAGCGGGGAGGGATGATACAGTCTCAAACTGAATCTAGCTAATTGTTAGTGTTTGCGTATTAGTCATTCTGTGCGCGTATCAGTCCCTGGGAGAATTTATTTCTTCTTAGGACTTTTCTGCAAAATAATCCCTCTTTTACAATAAAACTTGCATCTCCTTCCCGCTCTACTGTGGCCAGCTGTGCGCTCGTTAGTGGAAAGGCGGTGAGTAGTGGACCCCACAGTAAAGCAGACGGTTAGTAGGTTACTTTAATAGGTAGTACGGGCGGTGCACGTGGTTGTGTCACTTTCCCATTGGTGGATCAATTGTAAAAGGGTGCTTTAAAAACCCTGAGTACTGTACAGTTTTGGTTCATGCTTTTGATGAATTAAAAACCAAGTTCTCTTTTTATCGTTCTTCTTCCTTATTCTTGTTCTTGTTCTTTGAGCTATCAATCGCAGGTAGCCGATGCCGGTAGCAATTCGTAGTAACCGGGAACCTCCCATACGTCGGATGGGAGACGTTTCATAGAGTTTTAGTGATTTTGTGCTAAACATGGAAGTTAAGAAATTCACCTAATTTGTTGTTATTGATGTGCAGAGTAGATGGGGTTGTGAAGGAGCATAGCATTGCCGTGGTTCTGTTTGTCGGCATGAAGGGTAAGCTTTTTCTCTCTCACAATTGTTTAAAGTATGTGTTTGTGTATCACTCGGTAAATATATATTAGGAAAATAGATAAAAAAGGATTTTGTATGGGAATCCATTTAGCTGTAGATGAATGAAGTTGAAACAACAGACTATGCTGAGTTAGGTTCTACGGTACATGTTATTTGTTGATGAGGGAGGTGAAAAAAGTAGAAAGGGTTAAGAACAGATTTAGAATGTAATTTAATCAATCTTCCATACATAAGTGATGGTGTTTGTTCATTAATTAACTGGCAAGAGATTTCTAGTTGTAAGCATGTTCACTTAGATTCAATCATTTCTTATGATGGTAACTTGATGACTAGTTCTTCTCATAAAGATGATATCAAGTAGTGCTTGCACTCATTTGATAAATTACAGCATAAATGGGCCCTTAACGCAGCTAAATGGATAGAATTTTCTGCTACCCTTCATTTGATATACAAATGAGTGGGTAAGTAAATGTAGTGAAACTAAGGTAGAGAAATTCGAGGTAATAAAAGAAGGGGATAAGAGGTTTTATTAGTTGAGTACGCGGGTTTTCGAGGTTGTGAATTCAGAAGGTAACTAACCGATTATCTCTCTCGTATTTATATTAAACAGCTAATCACCATTGGGAATTCCGAGGGCAAACATATGAAGCAATAACGGTGAAAAGTTAAAAAGGAAATATGAGTGTTTATATTATTGTTAAGTTTGTATTACTTTCTTCACACACTTACAAACACCTGACTTGTGCCTGTTATTTTTCAGAATAGCCTTAGTACAGATGGAAAATTTTACTGATGTATAAATATTATTTGTGAAATTTAAGGTTTGTATTGGGGTGCAGTGCAATTGAGAAGGAGAAGAAGCAACTAAGAAGAAGATGCACTCAACCTGTCCAATGAGATAAGAAGCAGAGGGATCAAAATATTTATCATATCTGCAACCTCATCAAGGCTGACTACTTTGGTGGAGTGAGCTCATCTTAATTAGGTCTCTTTCTCTCTCTTTCTATTGTCACATTTTTTATCTTTTATGTTCTTTTAAGCCCATATTAAGATTTCTAGCACATATATTGTACATACTTTTCCCCAGCTCGTTTGTCATTATACTCTCAAGCAACTCTGGAAATTGACGAGCATAGACTAAGTCCCTGTTAGATGCAGTAAGATGACATTGAAGCTAGGTGGCCTTGTCAGTTTATATATCTCACAGGATTGGATTTAAATAGCACCAGCACATCACTCACCCAATTTTCTACGTAAACAAATGCATTTTATGATTGTAATTAAAAACCATAAACCAGTGATTTGTATGCAACTGTTTTAATCTTTCTACAACCCTCACGTGCTCACTTCTAGTTCTAGCATAACCAATAATTAACCATCCTTCTTAAAGCATTCCTTTATATGAATTATGGTATAATCAAATTAGATGTATGTTGTTGCTAATTTTGGTGTGGGAGTAAACAGATGATTTGTGAATTCTTTTAGAAACAAATAAAGCAAACATGTTGACTTCTGGCCGGCGTTTGACTGTTTCTCGCCGCTGTCGTTAACCTGCAAAAAATTTGATACACCAGGATGGATCCCGGCGACAAACCCTCCGACGCCCAAGTCAGTAATCAGGAAGACTATGAAACAGCGATTTGTGGAAAAATATTGATTATCTTTTGTATGGTGGGGGGAGAGGGGTATTGCCTTTAGAGACAGTTTAGAGATAATCATTAATCCCTATGTCCCGGTGTTTTTGGATAAGATGTAGAGTTTAAATTGTTTCATGATAAGATATTTGGTTTAAACTGTCTCTTAAGGATAATCATAAATTTGAATTACTCTCTAATCATTCTGGGCTGGTCTATGGTGGGTTGCCACCCATACCCAATAGGACAGATCCGTTTTTGGGTTATTGGGCTTTGAAGAAAGACCCAGTTCCCATTTCAGACCCATTTGTGGTGGAAATTGCCGTTTTACCCCTGAGAGCTTTAAGATTCATGCCCGATTTGAACGGTCCGAATTTGGTTCTATTTTTAGCCATATCAATATATGTTTCGATTTATTTAATAGAAAATCGAAGCAACACATCATTGTTCTCTACTATTAGACTTTTTTGTATGTTTGTTCGTACTGTATTATGCACATAAATCTTGACTAGAACTTTTGAGAAAGGTTTCTGTGCATGTCTGTGCATAACACCATGCAGAACTTCTTACATGAAAAGTTCTTCGTCGTCTTTTTCTAGTTCATGTAGAACTTTTGAGAAAAGTTTTATTTTTCGTCCTAATTTGAATCTGCTATGGAACTGGTTCACCATTTACTACAACACAAACATGCTACTCGACGGTTTTTTTGGCCTAACCCTGCGATTAAAAATGCCGGGGTAGCATATTGACATTTTTTTAAAACGTCGGGGTAGCCTGCATCGCAGTAGCCACGGGGTTTGCCCTGTCGTTTTTGACAAACGCCGGTGTAGTCAAGATCTACCCCAGCATTTGCAAAAACGTAGGGGTAGGCCTATTTTAATTTTTTAAATTTTTTTTTTGTATTTAGTATTATTTTTAATTAAATTTCTACCTACCCTGCATTTTCCAAAAAAACGCCGGGTAGCTCTTATTTTATTTTTCATTTTTCATTTTTAATAAATTATTTATAATCAATTAAGAACATTCTACCCCGACATTTTTGAGTATATAATTTATATATTTTTAAAGACTAAATTTGAAAAAAAAAAACCCTTGGACTATGGCCTTTATGCAGAAAACCCCACACTGGCCTTTTTTATGCAGAAAATCCCCCTGAAGTATTGTTGCAAAAAATCCACCCCGCCAGCATGAGACTTTCTGGTTGAGGGAGGTTTTTGACAATAATGAGAAAGATGTATGATGTTTTTTGAACCAACTTGCAAAGATGAACGGAGTTATCTGATACAAGTAGAAAAATTAGATGTGGTTTTTTGAAATACTTCAGGGGGTGTTCTGCATTAAAAAAAAGGTCACGGAGATTTTCTGCATAAAGACCATTTTTTTCCCCTTCAAGTTTAGCCATTTTTTAACCTTAACTTTTTATTTAAAAAAATGTATATCCAGTAATCAATTCTGTAATATCCAGTATACAAATCTTTAATATCCAGTAATTCACAATAACATAATGACAATAATAAACCATCAAAATTCATAATAATATTCTGTTATCCAGTCCAAAATCCATTAATTTAATTGGTTCTCATACAAATTCACATAAATCGAGTTTGAGCACAAATAGTTACCACAAGTTAAGTTTTACAACACATGTTTAGTAAAAAAGCTTAAACAAATACTATCACCTACACTGGACTGCTACTGCGTACACCTTCTCACGGAGTTGCTTCCATGCTCATCGGATGTTTCCCTTGATTTGGATGATTTGCAATCGATGAAATTCTTTGGCCGTCCTGTGTAATGCACAAAATTGTCGAAAATTAGTCAATCGAACTTGCATAATCAACTATCTAGGTATAACATGAACAAACTTGAATTTTCTCCACCTATCTTGCAAACCATGATTCAATACAAGTTGTATTAGCTTGTGTAACTAATTGCAAAGTTTCGTATTTTTTTGAACAAGTTGCGTTAGCTCATGCATTTTTCTGATATCATTTGGTGAAAAACGGCAATGTATACATATATCAAATATATTTTGTATGCTTGATACATATAGCTAGAACTTTTGTATGTTAAAGAGGGGACAAGATAAAAAGCAACCAGGATAGGGTAGATCGGAAGAGAAAATCCCAACTAGTGTCTTGCTGTTTTGTCCAACATTTTTGAATAACAAATATATTCTAGATTGTAGGAAGTGGAATCTATTCAAATTTCACGACATACATAATCTTCAACTTGCAAAACCAAACGAAGTATCCTTTTTTAGGTCACAAAGAAAAATAGATGAAGTTGAGGAAGAAGAAATTCAGGACCTTACAAATGCTGGTGTTCGAACTCATATTGACTTAAAAAAATCAACAAAGTGGGGGTTATGAATATATTGGTTATACAACTAAAGATGTCTACAATTATTATTACTAAGAGGATAGGAAAAAAATTAGAGCATGGGGTTGCTAGAACAATACTAAAAATAATGAGAGAACGTGAGGCCCGTGATCCCAGATATGTAATAGACTTAGATCATGGTTTTTTCAATTTTAAACTTAACCAAAACATGAATAGAAACTGATACATGATAGACTTAGAACCTGACTTCAAGTCAGATAGTATGAGCTATAATCATCGAATAAGAAACAACACGTATCCAAAGCAAGTTTAATCGAAACCATGCTAAAACTGTAACTTGAAACCTTCTAAAGTTTAGACAGGATTGTTTCATCATTAGTCACTCCTCAAAAAAACCTGGTGTGCAACTTCAGAAGATAATCCATCTTGTCATCACTTTACAAACTATGAGAACAAATAATGTCATTGGATCCATGCAAATTGCTACTAACTTATCTAACACTGATACTTCTCAAGAAATCATGCTATAACTGTCGCTTGAAACCATTTAAAGCTCAAATAAGATTGTTTCATCGATACTCACTCATGAAGAAACATACTACTCCAGAATAAACAATCCCATTGTCAAATTCAGGGAATTAGCAACTGAAGTAACTGAAACCTGAAATTGATACTCCTAAAGAAATCGAAGTGTGCAAACTATCACAAAATTAATCTCATTGTCAAATACAGTTAAAAAGGAAAAAAAACTTCACTGAAAATGATACTCCTAAAAAAGAATCAAAGTGTGCAATTGATAAACAAATTGATATTGAAACTTATAATTTGCCTAGCCTACATGCTAAGTGGTGTATTCCAAAGAAACAAATGCTTACTTGAAGGTCCTGTAATATCTGACTTCATTGAAGCTCACTATGCTTGTATCCGCTATGCTATTACAAAATGAAGGTGGAGATCTAATGACCTGCACAAAATTGGTTGGAATTGAAGAAGAGGAATACAAGAATGTATAACATCTCTCCTATTGGTTGGCCTTTCATTAATCACCAAAACAAAGGACGACTTTGCGACAATGCAAGCTGCAACAATGGTGTTGCATGAGATAAGAGATGCATTCATAGAGAACCATTTTTAGGAGGGCAACAGAATTAAGCTTTTCAATATCAATGACTAAAAAGAGAAAATATCGTAGACATTTGTCGAGTTATTTGTTGTATTATCTTTTTTTTTAGTGGATGCACTTTAAATTTCTGTGTACAGTAAGTAAGCATCTGCTACTTATTTCAACATTATTAAGTAATATTGTTGATATTGTTAGCAATAATAATATTAAGGTAATCATTTCTTTGTTATGAAAGTTATGTTGTTAGATAGTAATCTTTATTTATGTAAGTTTTCTGGCATCACATATTCAAAATCTCATCTTGGTTCTAACAAAATGAAAATTGATCCCTAAGACTGAGGATTAACAGCTAGAGCTTTTAAAATTGGCAAAATGCAAAGATGTGAACACCTGACCTGAAGTTCTAGCAAAATTCAAAATCTTTTCTTAACTTTTTTTTTTCCTTGTAAAAATCTCCCCTAAATTTTTCATGGATAATTAAGACTTGATATCTAAGTGCACTTTGTGATCAAATAAACCTAGCAAAATTTTAGAGTTTTTATTATATTATTTGTGAATTTTGCTGAAACTTCAGGGATGTTTTTTTTTGCATTATATCCTTGACTATTCATGCTCAATAGCAGTCAGGTAAAGACGTTGACTAAATAATATATATGATAATATTACGATGAATTTTATGAGAATTTACATTGAAACATTCTTGTGTATTATATAGGCATTATGTGGGCTACATTGAGTTCAATTTACTGAACCGGAAAAAAAATATATCATGAAAACCATTTTATAAAGGCTAAATTTGAAAAAACCCTCTTGAACTATGACCTTTATGCAAAAATCTCTTTGACCTTTTTTTTATGCCGAAACCCCTCCGAACTATAATTGTTGCAAAAAAACCCTGAAGTATTTCAAAAAACCACTTCTAACTTTTGTACTTGTATGTTCATCAAAAAAAACTTTTGTACTTGTATTAGATATTCCTATTTATCTTTGCAAGTTGGTTCAAAAAATATCATATCTTTCTTATTATTGTCAAAAACCTCCATCAACTTTAGCAGAAAGTCTCACGCCGGCGGGGTGATTTTTTGCAACAATAGTTCAGGGGGTTTTCTGCATTAAAAAAAGGTCAGGGGAATTTTCTTTATAAAGGCCATAGTCCCAGGTTTTTTTTTCCTTTCAAATTTAGCCTTTTCGGAATGAAACTGTATGAATGACAAGACCAACTTGGTACAGTTAATTACCTTACAGAACTCTTAAGACCCCATTTCCGCACAATCTGCCACATTCTTCAGTTGCAGCAGCAGTAGATCTGGTGACGCTCTCTAAATGTATCTGGATCTTCACCAGCTGCGAAAAACATTCAACAATAAAAAGAGACTCTGAGGTGCAAACACATCCGGTGAAAACATGGAATTCTAATGACCAGGGAGAAATTGGTTGGAGTTCAAAGAAGAGGAATCCAAGAATGTATAGCATCTGTTCAATCAATCTGGATTCAATAATAGTAATCTAAGAAGCATCGGCATATATAGTTTTCCTTCGATTTCCGCAATGGTAATCTCTAAATATTTGAGTACCTGTTTTTTTTTCTCATTAATGAAATGTCTGGTCATTTTGGCTATTTATTTCCTAAAAAAATCTAAGCAGTCACAAACATGTCAACACTGATCAGTTTGGCACGAGTACATGACTCACTGATACTATGAAAATTTTCGGTAAATACATTAATTAGCTAGTGCCATGTCGGATTCATGTGTCCCCGCAAAGTCAATCAGACACAGGTAGCATATGGAAGTTTGTGTCCTTGATTTGACAGACAAATGATATATCTAACAGCTAAATATCTCCATAGCTGACCATAAATTCCCAGAAACTCCCAACCTGGATTGCTCTGAGTAGCTTGGTCATCTAATTACTTCCAACTGCTGCATTTGCACCCACGAGAAATCTACTGTAAGAGATAAAAATTAAAAGAATTAAACTTGTGCTTAAAGCATCAAGTGCTCCATTCCAAAAGGCAAAGTGAGAGTTCACCAGGGATACAAGATTTAGATTTACTATGATCTTGTACGGGGTAGGTTCTCTGTTTTACGGGGCATGAGATTCATGGCCCACCTGTTGAGAGATATGAACATTATACCTCTATTTTGCCTTTATGTTTTGTTAAAATATTTTTAGTGGAATGCGGGGTGCTTTGGACCCACCGTTAACGATCATTTTTTTATATATAAAGAATTCATAATAAATGTTAGCCTATAACACATAGAGAACTAGTTATAGGAGCAATGCATAGATATAACGTTAAGGTCTAGTATATGAATGCAAAGGGATCAAACAATTTGTCAATTTCAGCAATTCATTACAGAGCAAATAAGTACCAGATACAGTGTGGTTTTTGTAAACCTCTCTCTACATTGAGAGAAGAATAATTTAATTGTCTATTCATAAGAAAACTCTTCGCAACTTGAAACTTTCAGATTGTGGAATAATTCAACATGCGAATGAGTCAAGGATCAATTGCATTGACCCGATCTCCTCAAATTAGACGATGGGGAGAAGAATCCACCCACTTTATTCAATTGGTAAAATACAGTGGAGTATGTAGTATATTGGCCAAGGACTTCTTCATTGATTCTGGATACATGAATGGTTCAATTAAAAAGATGTTCACTACTCACTCACTCACTGCATCATAATTGACTTGAGAAAATTCCAATCTGCAAGAGATTTTCAACCATTCTAGCTTTTTAACTAAACTTTAAAATTTGTACGTCTATTAAATGGCTTTCAAGAGTACATTGGCGCGCACACACATAACAGAGCGATTTATTTTCCACACGCTCCACCACCTGAAATTCCAATATATTGCACCAAACACAGAGGGATCCATATTAGATACCTTCTGTTTATGTTCTGAACTTTGCCAGGATTTCCAAGTAGAGAAACCTTTAAGAGAGAAGCAAAAAGAACTGGTGACTTTTTTTTTGGTTGAGAAAAAGGTAACCTCGTCACCGCTTCATTAATCAATAATTAACAAAACAAGTAGTACAAATAGAATACATCTATCTATTCCTAAAACAGAATAGTGAAGAAAAATTACAAAGCTAAGCCTACATTCCTAACTAGTCTCTCTCCTAGCTAAACTTGAAGGCAAGACATAAGCAACTTCTTCTCCCACCCTGCCTCCTAGATGTGCTGTGAATTCCAAAAAAATCTAGGTTGAAGTTCTTTTTTTTAGCAACAGGATGGAGTGAAGTCACTCAAGCCCAAAATAGATAGATAACCAAAATAGGGTACAATGAGACAGTTTACAAGGGGCAAACTAAATACAAGACCCCAAAAATAGAAAAGGAAAAAACAACATAAAGCTAACAAGGGATTAGCCCAACCACCAAAAATAGAATATTACAGACCCAACAAAGAGCAGGGCATAAGGGAAACAAAACAAACAACAAAATAAGGGTCTGGAGGCAGCGGCACAAACAGAACCCAGTAGAGCAAAGAGGCACAGCCACAGGAAAAATAAGCTGAAAACGAAAGGCCGCTCCAAACCACCCTAAAGTGCCACAAGGGCTCCCGAAGGAGAGCAAGCCCCCCAAGGTTGCCGGAATAGAAAGCATCCGAAAAAACACCCCCAAGCTGCCAAGACCAGCAAAAGGAGATGCTGACGATAGAAGGAACGACCGCCAACCTGCACAAAAACAAAATGCAAACATAGAAGGGAGCGACTCTCCACAGAAGGCAGCAGCCACAACCACAACAAAAACCCTGGCCGCAAAACAAAGCGAAAAAAACGATTGATGGCCGACTCCAAAAAGCCAATAACAGGCAGAATACAATAGAACCCAGAGAAGAAACTAACATAACTTCATAGAAGATCATAATAGATAAAAAGTATAAGAACAGTTTAAACGTAGCTGCGCTAGAGCAGACCCCCAATAACAAGCAGGCCAAGTAGAGAAAAGGTTAAAAAAGTAAAGACACAGATATTAGACCATCAAAATCAGAACCCCAGCTGATAATGGGGGAAGTCAAAAGCCAGCTACAGCAACCCAAAAACTGACTGCAGCCAGAACAACCACATAACAGAGAAGAACATCCAAAAAAACACCTGCAAAAGCAAGCATCAAAAAAGATAATCCCCAACATTAACCAGAGAAGAAGAGAAGTCGTAGAGCAAAACCAGGGCAGAGACCAAGAGTCCAACCAAATCAGCTCTGCATCAAAAGAGGAAGAAAAGAATGTTAATACCGTGAAAAGTGAAATCACCAGATCAAGAGTCTGGATAAACTCAATAAGTAACCAACACTAACACAGTAGAAACAAATGGAGCAAAGAAAGACCGTAAACATAAAAAACGCACAACATTTAGGGCGGTAGGAAGGAATTTTGTAAAAAGAACTTAGCAGTCATCTGTAAGTTATGAAAGTGAAATTTTAATTTTTTTCTTTGAGGACAAAGAAGAAGTCCAAAATTTAGTATAGAACAGGAGATCCTCAACGAGCTCAAGGATAGATTTCTTGGACTTGTTGAAAATGCGATTATTTCGTTCGAACCAGATAATCCAAATCAAAGCCATCATAGTCAGGTCCCAAGATTTAAGAACTGCACTGTTGACATTACAGAACCTCCAAGAAGTCCACCACGAGGAGATACAGTTAGGGCGGGACTGGACCATCCAAGAGTTAATACAGATAGTCCATAAAGGGGATAATACAGGATAAAGAAGGAACAGATGATTGGCGCCTTCGTGATGCAAACGACAAAATGCATAGAGTTGGCCCAAAGCTAGATTCCGCTTATTGAGATTATCCACAGTCAAGAGCTTATCTTGAATTGTTAACCAAACCAGAATTTTCACTTTGAGAGGGGCCACAGAACTCCAAATAAACTTAGCCGTAGGCGAAGTAACTCCTTGGTGGTTAAGAAAAGAATAAAATGATTTAACGGTGAATGAACCCGAAGACATCCATCTCCAGGAAGTATCTTCACGAGTAGCCCAATCAAAGGAATGAAGGTCAGAGAGTAGAAGGACATAGTTAGGAAAGGAAGACGGAGGAATAGTTTTTCTGAATGGTATAACCCATTCCAGTGCACCTTGGACCTCGTCCACATAGTCCGCAACCAAAGCATTAGGGTTTGCAGCCAGGCGGAAGAGGTCCGGAAAAGCACTCGCAATCTTGTAGTTACTGATCCAAAGATCGTGCCAAAACAAGGTTTTAGTGCCATCAGAGCATAATTTAAAAATCCCAATATGAAATGGACCCACAGCTTTCCACACCCCTTTCCAGAATGGGGACACTGTTGGGGAATAATTAGGATCCAGTTCCCAAATTTTATGATGAGAATGGAACTTGTGAAGGATTAAGCGAGCCCAGGCGTTAGAGTCATCTTTCAAAATACGCCTAGTTTGAAATTTGGGATTAAGCGATCCAGTTCCCAAATCTAGTTTGAAATTCAAAATCTATCTACATAACTCTCCACCCTAGGAACTCCCTCCACATTCCGCCAAACGTGTACCCTAGCAACAACCTCATCCACCATCTCCGTACGACGTTGACGTCATGTATCCGCCAAACAAACCCCACCGCGATGCCATCTTTCGATTGCGTCAAATCCAGCCCTCCATAGTAGTCGTTGTTGTCAACCGACATGCCGGTGTTGCTGACGAACATCTCCGCCAATGAACACCACTACCTATCAAATGTTACGCTTGCACTCGCCAAACCCTCCACGCTTGTAATTTGAATTTCAAACAAACATCTAATTTGAAATTCATATTACAACAAGATAATCTCTCAATACTCCCCATTTTGTAATTTGAGTTTCAAAAATCTACATTGAAATTCAAATTTCATTGAATTCACATCCCCCACATTCCAAATCAACTTTGAGTTTGAATTTCAAAATTCTAAATTGCAATTCAAAAATCAACATCAAGTACACTCTCCCGCACCGACTATCCCCCACCTGTCATCTCCTTAATTGTAAATTTCATTTCAAACCAAATCTAGTTTGAAATTCAAATCACAAAAGAATAAACTCCCCACACTCCCTAGGGATGGCAAGTGAGCTGGGTCAACCGGCGACCCGCCCGCGACCCGCCCGTTGAACCTGGCCCGTGAAAGGGTTTGGCGGGTTCGGGTCGAACCCGTGAACAGTAACGGGTCGACCCGGGTCGTCAAAAATGCGAATCCAACCCGTCTAACCCGGCCCGCGAACCCGTTTAAAATGCCCAACCCGCCGCCAACCCGCGGGTTGACCTGCGGGTTAAGAACAGTTGGACCCGTACGAGTCGAACGTTCGACCCGTCACGGGTCGACCGTTGACCTGCGGGTCAACGGAACGTTGGGGGCGCACTGTACAACAGAGAGAGCCGTTTGGCTCTCATAGCCGTTGTTTTTGTTTTTTGTTTTTTTGGTTTTTTTTTTTTGTTTTTTTCTTATATTTTTAGCCTATAAATACCCTCTAAAACCCCATAAAAAAAGATCACACCTTACTCTCTTACTCTCTCTACTATAATAACTCATTTCTAAGGAATTTTTCAACAATTGAAGTATTCAACAAGCAAGTGTTCAAGGGATATACACGATCAAATTTCGATCGTATCGAAATAAAAATTCAACAACGTATTTAACTCTTCAACTCTCGTCCAACTCCAAGTGATCAAGTCATCAATTCTCCTTTAAGCTCTCCTCAACTCTTCAATTCCGGAATCGCTTATTTCTAGTTCTACTTCTATTCTTATTTTCACGGTTTTTTTATATACGCGTATCCACAATGAACGGCATCAAAATTTCATACCTCTCTCGTTATTCTATTTTTGTGTTGTAGTTATAATTATTGTTGGGTTTTTTATCTTCTCTATCTCAACCCTCTTGTTTTTTAGATTTTTTTTATAATTCACAGTTCCTACATTGTGTAGTTTTTTTTACATACATTACTACATTATGTCTAGATTACGCGGTAGTGGTCGTAGCGGGCAAGATTCCTCCTCTTCCCGTAGGCCACCAATTGTCCCAATTAGTGAACCCGCCCAAGAGTACCATGATCCTCCTACCCAACAATGGAGTCCACACGACGAGGTTGTAGGTAACATTCAATTAGAACAACAACAACAACAATAACAACCAACCGAAACCACACAACCCCGTAGTAATAGGAAAAGTAGAGGAGAAAGTAGTGATTGGCATAAGTTTTACGATTATATCCCGGACGAACAAACTCCGGGTATAGGTTTGAAAGTTTGTAAAACATGTTCTAAGGCATACAAATTCAAGAGGGGTGATGGCACTGGTACAATTAGTAGACACATCCAAAATAACCATAAAGACCTTCTTGTTGACCTACAAGGCCAACAAAAAATCAACCCTAGGTGTCACGCCCCGCTTCCCGGTATACAGGAACACAGGCACGTAACTGAGGCCCAGCGAATGATATAAGTATGCCAACTCATATCATCCATAAGCTGTACCAGTCTTAACACAACAATATAAGAAAAATGAATCACAACCACGCAGGAAACATGATCACATAAACGAGAATGAAATTCAATAACCATATCTAGAATATAAAGACTTACCAATTAACTCGAGAGACTCCTGCTCCAATGTAGAGGAACTGCTCATCAATGCCTCCTAGAAATTCTCTTTATGCATCTGTGCTTGATTATCTAAAAAGAAAGAATAATTTGTCCTTAGAGCAAGTACGGACAGCAAGTAGTGAAAAACAGAGAGTAAAGGAACAGGTTACATGAAAGAGTATGAATCAAGATCAAGTTTGCAAAGGCAATAATGGGTACTAGTAACAATTGGTCTTAATCAAGTGTATATACATGTCAACTAGTTCTATTATCAAGTTGTTTCTCCTATCTAGTGCACGTACTTCTGTGTCCCATGTGTGCCGTACCACAGGTTCGGTGCACGCAAAACAGTGTTCGTTTTAGACTTCGTGGTGGGGTCTACAGAGCGTGTACTCGGCATATCACGACAACAAGATAACAAGATAACAAGTCACGTCTCCACACGTATTCTCCTCCTTCTATATAACAAGTCCATGTAACAAGAGGGCCCTACCGAGTACATTTTCCGAGACGGTCCACTACTAGGTCAACCCTTAGAAACCCCGGCTTGTTTTAGTATTTTATTAAGTCCTTCATGTACATGCGAGTGGTTATAATAATGTCAAGTGAATGATGATAATGCAACAACATGATATATTATACACTAATAAGCAAGAGGTAACAAATCTGAAGCAACAATTCTCCTTATATTATTTTAACTGGTTCCTGATATAACTGGGTCGAAACCTCAGTACAAGACACACAAGGCAGCATTACGTAATGTTCATCAGGTGGGAAATTATCAAGTTATTGTATCATACATGTATCAAGATTACTGTATAACAAGTAATGTGAATTTTCTCAGTAAACAAGTCAAGTAAATTATGTCGAGTTCAAGTCACAGGATCTCAAGTAACAACATGTATTTAATCACGACGTGTTTTCTCATGTACAAGTTTATTTTATTTTATTCATGTCAAGTATATGTTCAGGCTTGGGTTTAAGTCAATGGATATATTAAGAGGTCAAGAGTACGTCGGGTTAGCTCGTGTAAACCCTCGATACTCCCAACAGACGGGACACAAGGCAAATTAAGATAGTTAAAATGGAACTACTTGCAGGAGATCAATGAGCTTGAACTAGAATAAATAAAACAGTTCAAGTGGACTTGCCTGTTAGTTGACGCTAATGAAATTGAACACTAGAATAACGGGATCAGTATCCCGGGCAGTCGAACATGTGCGAGATAATTGGCAGCCACGCCAAATCAGCAACAGTAATCAAGTGATCCAAGCCCTTCAATAGCTTCAAGTCAGCAAGTCTCCAATCAGCAACAATCCCAAAGCAACTCCAAAAATAGCAACTTCCCAACTACACCAAACACAACCACAACTCAATACACAACAAAGTTTCCCTTCACAACCTTCCAAAAAGCAATCAGCACCAACACCCAAACATCAACAAACTAACTCCTTCTCCTAAGCAGCAACACCTCCAACAACAACTAATAACTCCACAGTAACTCACTAACTCTAGTCCCAACTCCAAACACCAACACACCAATAATATACCCAAACAGCAAATTAGACAAATCCCCAAACTACTACTCCTTCTTTTTCTTTTCCAAGACAAACAGAGAGAGAGAAAGCAGCAACGGCCCTATTCTTCTTCTTTTACTTTTTCTTTTTCAACGCAGAGAGAGAGTGCGGGAGGAGAGGGCTGCGAAGCTTTGGCTTGAGCGGCGCTGAGCGAGGGCGGCTCGACGGAGCTGGGTTCGACGATGGCACTGGCTTCGGGGTTTGCGGCTGTCGGCGGAGGAGAGGAGCGGGAGGTCGGCACAGGGGGAGGAAGGCGACACTGGCGTGAGGAGGGCGCGGCTCGACTGGTGGGGCGACGTGGAGCTGAGTGAGGGTGCTCGCGACTGAGGAAGACGATGAAATGGATGGGCGATTGCGGAGAGGTGGGAGCCACGACTGGAGGGTTCGAGGCGAAGTGGTGTGAAGCGGCAGCAGCGGTGCGGCGTCGCTCTGGCTGGGCGGGGGACTCTGAGCGACGGGGAAGAGTTCCACTTCGGCAATGGTTCGAGTGGAAAGGAGGGCGGTGCTTCGACTGGATGAGAGGAGCAGCGACGGTGGCTGTCGACGCTTCAGGAGGTGTCGATGGCAGGCTCGACGATGAGTTTCAGTTCTTCGGCAATGGCGGAGAGCGGCTGCGGTCTGAGGAAGACGATGGGGGTGACCCGAGCGAAGGAGGACGACGCGGAGAACGATGACGGGAATGGGGTTCTCTGCTGTGGAGGGATGCGGCAGGGCGAGAAGACGGGGCTTCAATGGTGGGGAATACGGGAAAGAATTCTATAGGGATAGATGTAGGATTAATCTTTACAAGTATATAGGTTCTGGGTTAGTTGGCTTGGGCTTAATAATGGGTTCAAAAATATTAATTAAACAATTAAGACATTGGGCTGAAATATTTTGGGCTCAAATTGATTTTAATAAAATCAAATACGAATTTGGGCTTAGAATAACAATTGGATTTCAATAGGAGATTTAAAAAGGCTATAAATGCATCGGAAGAAATTTATACGGAATTTGAAATACAAGAATACATAGAAATCCGTATAATTGGAAACAGGGGTTACAAATCCTACCCACCTTACAACAAGAATTTCGTCCTTGAAATTCATTATGGCAGGCAGTAGGACAAAACAAGAGCAGATTTAAGAAATAACAAGGCAAGAGCTTTAGAAGAGAAAACTCAAGTGATGAAGGGTCCAGAATAAGAAAAGGACATAGATAAAGTCGATGTCGAATAATAAATTGACAAAAGATAACAAGTGAAAAGATGAACACGATCTGAACGATGCAAGGAAGGATCAGCAAGAGAATCCTGGGATCTATGGGTTATGGAGCCAATCACGCTTCCGCTGCGCCACTCTGATGGTGATGTTCCAAGCAACATGCATGTCGATGTAAGCCACATGATACCAATCGATGAACCGAGCAGGAAGGCAAGAATGAGGCATCAGGATCAGGGACAGTATGGGCTTAAGAAATATATAATTAAACAATGCAGAACGAATATAAAGTTTGTCTTCAATTTTTAAATGATCAAAAGATATGTTATAGATCAAGACTAATGGGTAGGAGAATTGGGTTATAATTCAAATAACAGGTTTAAATCCAATAAGGAAATATGCTATAGGATTTTGAAATGAACATTAAAATCAAATAGTGAAAAGTACATAAAATTGAGCATGTTCGGGCTCAAAACAAAATAATAGTAATAGTAGCGACAAGCATAATCATACCAATAACAATAATAATAACAAAATATCAACACCGCTAACAATAAAATAACAATGATAATAACAATAATATTAATAATAATAACAATAGTAACAATAACAATAAAAATAATAATGATGATGATAATAATAATAATAACAGAAATGGATATAATAATAATATACACATATGTGTCGGGATGGAAAATTGAGTTTAATAGATTTACTAAAATAATTCAAACAGTAGTAATATATGATATAAGTAATCGATCACTTAAATGTAAAATAAAATTAAAATATACCGTTGTTGCAATAAATAAAATTTTCAAATAGTCAGATGAAATAAAAGTTTCTTAGAAATCAGAATAATATTTTGTTAAAATCTGATCAATTGAAAATGTAACTTGCTGAAAAGAATTTGAAAGCGAAAGGGAGCTATAAAAATCTTAAATACAGAAGGTACACGGAAAGATACATATATGCAGGAACAAGGGTTTGGTCTCAAGTTAAATATTAAAAAGGATGCAATCAAGTGTAATATAAAATTTAGGCTCCAACAAAAATACCAATAATAACACCAATAATATTAATATACCGGTAAAATAATAATGTAAGACAGAATATAATTTGGTTCAACAATTTTATTTTATTTTATTTTTTTGGTACGAAAGTAATTCATTATTAACAACAGTAACAATAACAATAACAACGGCAATATCAATATTAATAATGATATCAATAATAATAACGAGAAACATAACAATAATAATAACATTATAAAACAAGGTAAGAATTTGGTTTATCAAGTCTATAAATAAATCAAACAAGAATTTATATAGTCGATCAATATAAATGAAAAGTGAAGTCAAAATACACTATTAATTATCAATCGTAAGGAAATAGGAGACCATTCAATAAAAATTCAAACCCAAATATAAAAATGTTGATAATCATACAAAACAGAGGAACACAGACTAAAAATAATTTTTGGGTAATAGCCAGTCAAGATACATAGAAATACAGACGAATTTAGTTAAGTATATATATTAATAACAATGAATGTGAAAGACATAATAATTATTGAACGTTGACATTAAAATCAATACTCGAAAACACATTAAAGGGTAACGAGTAAAATAAACTAAAATATAAATATGCAAGAAAACTCAAAAGGTGTTCATTAAATATTACTAAAGTAAGCATCAATTCATTAATTAGGACGTGAAAACAAAATTAAGTGAGAATCTAAAGATTAAAGAATTAGGAAACGGTGACAATAAACAGTAATTCACAAAAGAATGAAAACTTATACCATGATTAATGTACTCAATCTTAACATAATGTAAAAATAAGTTGTAAACACAAAATAGGATAAATCAACTATACTAGTTCAAACTGTATGAAAACATAAAGTGTAATTGTATAAACAAAATGCCATAAAGAAAATATTCACTTACCATTAGTTTCATTATATAGGTAAAAATTGTCTTGAAATATAAATTGCAAATACTTAGAAAATCTTACATCCTTAACATCAAGTTGCATGTTTGCCTTCACGACATCAGGCTTCAAGTTGCCGTCCGGATATTCGGCTGCACATTCTGCCTCGCCGATATCCAGTTGCAATTTGCCTCCATTGACATCGAGTTGCATATTTGCCATCTTGACATTAGGTTGCACCGAAATAGTAAAATGAAAAATGTAACCTCCCATATACACAGAGATATGGGACATTAAATGTGAGTATGATGTTATATTTTGAAATTCGTGATATAAAAATAGTAGAAAGTAAGAAATGGAGTTGGATGCCACACAATAAAATATCAAAATAGATGTATAAATTGTAAATATTAAATAGTACAAAATCACAGTAGTGGAAATGATTTATAAAAGTAGGGAGAAAACGGAATAAAATACATGCATAAACACAATGCAATTGTGAAAAAGAAAATAAATATATAGTGTAGCAAATTTACACAATAATTATGTCATACAAATATACAGTATCGTAGGAGTTAAACGAGCCTCTAACATGTCCTTGAAGATCCACCGATACCGATCGACGAACCAAGCAGAAGAAAGAATGGACAACTCCAGAATCAAGGGAATAAGGACACGAAAGAATAAAATTACACCCAATGAGGAATCAATGAAAGTGAGGGCTGCAAGGGACGGAAGGAACCAAGCATTGAATAAGAAGGGATCAAATAGGAATCCAAATGAAAGGAGTATCCAGATAATATTGGTTATTACATGTTCATGTGATTAACGTGGTGCGCATATTATCGAGTTAGACTGGCATATTAGTCAAACATGACTAACACATTAGCCAAACTAGCTAAACTCCAACATAGTTAGAGCCTAACCTGGGCTCTGATACCACTAAAAACCTGTCACGCCCCGCTTCCCGGTATACAGGAACACAGGCACGTAACTGAGGCCCAGCGAATGATATAAGTATGCCAACTCATATCATCCATAAGCTGTACCAGTCTTAACACAACAATATAAGAAAAATGAATCACAACCACGCAGGAAACATGATCACATAAACGAGAATGAAATTCAATAACCATATCTGGAATATAAAGACTTACCAATTAACTCGAGAGACTCCTGCTCCAATGTAGAGGAACTGCTCATCAATGCCTCCTAGAAATTCTCTTTATGCATCTGTGCTTGATTATCTAAAAAGAAAGAATAATTTGTCCTTAGAGCAAGTACGGACAGCAAGTAGTGAAAAACAGAGAGTAAAGGAACAGGTTACATGAAAGAGTATGAATCAAGATCAAGTTTGCAAAGGCAATAATGGGTACTAGTAACAATTGGTCTTAATCAAGTGTATATACATGTCAACTAGTTCTATTATCAAGTTGTTTCTCCTATCTAGTGCACGTACTTCTGTGTCCCATGTGTGCCGTACCACAGGTTCGGTGCACGCAAAACAGTGTTCGTTTTAGACTTCGTGGTGGGGTCTACAGAGCGTGTACTCGGCATATCACGACAACAAGATAACAAGATAACAAGTCACGTCTCCACACGTATTCTCCTCCTTCTATATAACAAGTCCATGTAACAAGAGGGCCCTACCGAGTACATTTTCCGAGACGGTCCACTACTAGGTCAACCCTTAGAAACCCCGGCTTGTTTTAGTATTTTATTAAGTCCTTCATGTACATGCGAGTGGTTATAATAATGTCAAGTGAATGATGATAATGCAACAACATGATATATTATACACTAATAAGCAAGAGGTAACAAATCTGAAGCAACAATTCTCCTTATATTATTTTAACTGGTTCCTGATATAACTGGGTCGAAACCTCAGTACAAGACACACAAGGCAGCATTACGTAATGTTCATCAGGTGGGAAATTATCAAGTTATTGTATCATACATGTATCAAGATTACTGTATAACAAGTAATGTGAATTTTCTCAGTAAACAAGTCAAGTAAATTATGTCGAGTTCAAGTCACAGGATCTCAAGTAACAACATGTATTTAATCACGACGTGTTTTCTCATGTACAAGTTTATTTTATTTTATTCATGTCAAGTATATGTTCAGGCTTGGGTTTAAGTCAATGGATATATTAAGAGGTCAAGAGTACGTCGGGTTAGCTCGTGTAAACCCTCGATACTCCCAACAGACGGGACACAAGGCAAATTAAGATAGTTAAAATGGAACTACTTGCAGGAGATCAATGAGCTTGAACTAGAATAAATAAAACAGTTCAAGTGGACTTGCCTGTTAGTTGACGCTAATGAAATTGAACACTAGAATAACGGGATCAGTATCCCGGGCAGTCGAACATGTGCGAGATAATTGGCAGCCACGCCAAATCAGCAACAGTAATCAAGTGATCCAAGCCCTTCAATAGCTTCAAGTCAGCAAGTCTCCAATCAGCAACAATCCCAAAGCAACTCCAAAAATAGCAACTTCCCAACTACACCAAACACAACCACAACTCAATACACAACAAAGTTTCCCTTCACAACCTTCCAAAAAGCAATCAGCACCAACACCCAAACATCAACAAACTAACTCCTTCTCCTAAACAGCAACACCTCCAACAACAACTAATAACTCCACAGTAACTCACTAACTCTAGTCCCAACTCCAAACACCAACACACCAATAATATACCCAAACAGCAAATTAGACAAATCCCCAAACTACTACTCCTTCTTTTTCTTTTCCAAGACAAACAGAGAGAGAGAAAGCAGCAACGGCCCTATTCTTCTTCTTTTACTTTTCCTTTTTCAACGCAGAGAGAGAGTGCGGGAGGAGAGGGCTGCGAAGCTTCGGCTTGAGCGGCGCTGAGCGAGGGCGGCTCGACGGAGCTGGGTTCGACGATGGCACTGGCTTCGGGGTTTGCGGCTGTCGGCGGAGGAGAGGAGCGGGAGGTCGGCACAGGGGGAGGAAGGCGACACTGGCGTGAGGAGGGCGCGGCTCGACTGGTGGGGCGACATGGAGCTGAGTGAGGGTGCTCGCGACTGAGGAAGACGACGAAATGGATGGGCGATTGCGGAGAGGTGGGAGCCACGACTGGAGGGTTCGAGGCGAAGTGGTGTGAAGCGGCAGCAGCGGTGCGGCGTCGCTCTGGCTGGGCGGGGGACTCTGAGCGACGGGGAAGAGTTCCACTTCGGCAATGGTTCGAGTGGAAAGGAGGGCGGTGCTTCGACTGGATGAGAGGAGCAGCGACGGTGGCTGTCGACGCTTCAGGAGGTGTCAATGGCAGGCTCGACGATGAGTTTCAGTTCTTCGGCAATGGCGGAGAGCGGCTGCGGTCTGAGGAAGACGATGGGGGTGACCCGAGCGAAGGAGGACGACGCGGAGAACGATGACGGGAATGGGGTTCTCTGCTGTGGAGGGATGCGGCAGGGCGAGAAGACGGGGCTTCAATGGTGGGGAATACGGGAAAGAATTCTATAGGGATAGATGTAGGATTAATCTTTACAAGTATATAGGTTCTGGGTTAGTGGGCTTGGGCTTAATAATGGGTTCAAAAATATTAATTAAACAATTAAGACATTGGGCTGAAATATTTTGGGCTCAAATTGATTTTAATAAAATCAAATACGAATTTGGGCTTAGAATAACAATTGGATTTCAATAGGAGATTTAAAAAGGCTATAAATGCATCGGAAGAAATTTATACGGAATTTGAAATACAAGAATACATAGAAATCCGTATAATTGGAAACAGGGGTTACACTAGGACTGGTCTAGTTGATAGCCACCCTTATGATCCCGATCTTGTTCGTCGGAAAATGGCTCGATTAGTCACAAAGGAAGAGTTACCATTTTCCTATCCTGAGAGTAGGAACTTGGAAAATTTTAATCAAACGGCCTTAAACCCTCATTTTAGAAAAATTCCGAAAAATACTTGCAAATCGGATTGTTTTAAAGTGTACAATGAAATGAAAGATACTTTGATTGCAATTTTATGGAGTTTAACTTGTAGAGTTAGTTTAATTTCTGATTGTTGGACGGGTGTCAACAATATTCCAACGATGGGAATAACCTGTCATTGGATCAACAATGATTGGATTCTTCAAAAAAGAATCATATCACTTGCGGCGTTACTGTATCTCCATAGTGACGCTGAAATAGCAAACCGTATTTTAGAAATTTGTGATGTTTTTCATATTCGCGATAAAATTATGTGTATTAGTTTTGATAATGCATCTAACAACAATGCAGCAATTACTACTTTAAAATCCGCATTAAACCCTCCATCTGCCAATATTTTTCATATTAGATGTGTATGTCATATTAGAAATTTATGTGTTCAAGATGCATTAAAAATAACCGATCCATATATACTTAAAATTAGAAATTATGTACATTTCATTGCATTAAGTCACAGCGTATTTCAAGAATGAAAAAATTGGTGTAGGCTTTCAAATGTACCTTTTAGAAGATTTCCAAAGGATGTTAGACACCGATGGAACTCTACTTTTGATTTACTACATGTTGTTACCGAATATAAAGCAGTTGTAAATGATTTTTGTATCACGGTCTTTAGCACGAGATTCAAAATTTTGAAATGACTCCCACGGATTAGTTATATGCCGAATCTTTGTTGAAATTTTTAGAACCTTTTAAAACCGCAACTTTAAAATTTTTAAAAACATATGAATCTACTTCTAGTAGCATTTTTATTTCATTAGTTAGCATGATGCAAACATTTAACGAAATATTAAATGATATACATGTTGGTAATATTGTAAAACCTGCATACAAAAAAAATTTTGAAGTATTATTTTCCTTCTCCTATGTTGATTTGTGTTGCTACCGTTATGGATCCTCGTATCAAATTAGAAGGTACGAAAAGTTTAATTGAAATATTTTTTGCATTACTTGGAAAAAATGTAGAAATAGTAATTGATTGTGCTACTTTTTTAGTTCAATTTGAATCTACATTAAATAACTTGTATGATTATTATGATAGACGTTTTGCTTCTAGTAGTACAAGTTCTGTAGTTAGTTCTTCTTCTTCTACTTCTAAAAGTAAGGGTAAGAGTGTGAGACCCCGTAATTCTAGGAGTATATATATACTAAGTAGGTAGTATAGTATATATATTAGTATATATAATAAGTGTAGAAAGAAAAAAGAAAAAGAAGGATTGGAAGTGACGTGGCATGCATGGGAAAGAATCAAAGAAAGAAAGATGGAAAGTGTGTGGTGTTTGACTGCTTGACCATAGAAATGAATGAATGAATAGAAGAATTGGATATGTGTGTGTTGGGTGTGGTTTGACCGGGGCTTGACCCAAGGGGATTAATATCCCATATCGGATGGGGATTAGGAGAAATGTAAGTATATATAGAAAAAGCCAATGAGAATGGGTACCCAATGTCCGGACACCCTTTTGAGGCAGCCTGTGGTGGGCGTGGCTAGAATTTAATTAATTGTGTGCGTACGAGTTGAGTGATGGAAAGTGTGTGTGTTGGGTGTGGTTTGACCGGGGCTTGACCCATTTTCTATATATAGAAAAAGCCAATGAGAATGGGTACCCAACGTCCGGACACCCTTTTGAGGCAGCCTGTGGTGGGCGTGGCTAGAATTTAATTAATTGTGTGCGTACGAGTTGAGTGCGGGGCGTTACAAAGAGTAAATTTGATGATAGAACATTTAATTTACTTGTTATGTTAAATTAGAAAAATCGAAGTAAATTAAAATTGTATATAAGAAATATGTTAGTGTATAAAACATATTTGTGAATTAAATTCTTCATTTCATTAGAAATTGTGAAAATTGTATAACTTGAATTCATATGAATAATATTTCAATATTTTTTGCCAATTTCACTCTTTCAATCTTATTATTATTATTATGATTTTTAATGTTTATTATTATTATTATTATTATTATTATTATTATTTTTTTTTTTTTTTTTTTTTTTAAGTTAAAAATATTTATAAAAAAAAAACCTATCTATCAAAACGGGCCAACCCGCAGGTCGACCCGACCCGACCCGGGTTGGACCCGAAAGGGTTCACGGATTGGGCATGTCGCCTTCAACACCTTTCGGCCCGGCCCGGTTAAGTCACCAAACCGGCCCGAACCCACCCAAGTCAACGCCCAACCCGGGCAGGTCCGGCCCGGCCCGGCCCGTTCGACCCAAATGCCAACCCTAACACTCCCCACATAGGATTTGAATTTTAAAAATATACATTGATATTCAAAATTCAAAGAAATTTTCTCCTTCCACACTCCCGATTCGAAACCCAATTTTGAAATATGAAAATGGAAAAGCAAAAAAAAAAAAAAAAAAAAAAAAAATCAAATTTCAAATTTGAAAATCAAATATCAAATCTGATTTTGAAAATCCCACCCCAACTCCTCTTCTCCCCACCGACCGACTTCCCGGCCACCGTCGCTCTCCGACGCACTACCCCTCCTCCCGGTGCTCCCATCATGCACGTCCGCCATTCCAATCGGGCCACACCTCGCCATCAACAGATGACAACCACTCTACAAACGCATCTCCTTCGTCATCCTTGCCGCTAGCTCTGGTGATCCCCATCTTGGCAACACCGAGACGAACCTCCTCGACACGGCGGTGCTTTCTACGCTCTCCGTCCAGCAAAGTCCAAATCTATTCCCTAACGAGCCAGAACCTTAACTGGATCTCGGTGAGAACAAAACCCAAAGCTCCGGCGAGCAACGACCACAACGCCACTCCGATGAGCCCTAGATAGAGACTCGATGCGCTCCACCCCAATGATTCAAACCCCCAGTAGGCTCCCCTCCGACTCCGATCCTCCTCGAACCCCCATCTGCAGCCTAGCAAGAGCCAAAAGACCCGATGACTCATCACCGGCCGTGTTCACCTCCATCGCCAGTCTTATCCTCTACTAACGGTGCCGCTCCTGCTGTCGGCCTAGTCTTCTTGAGGCCAACCATCTCTGCCGCGCCGTCAACTCCACACCACGCCTAATCGATCAACTCGACTGCCACTACAGCCAAATCGACGACCACACCACCCCACAACGTGCTTGGGATGGTGGGTGGGTGTGGGCGCGGGGGGGAGGGGGATGCTGAGGAGGACGAGGGAGTCCTCCCCCTTGCCGATCCAGTATCGTTCTCCTTATCTCCTTTCTTTTGAGTTTTTTATTTAAACTTCTCTCTCTAGAACTTCTAGAGAGAGGAACTTCTAGAGAGAGAAACTCTTTTTTTTTTGTCAAGAACTAGTGACTTTGGAGGAACACATATTAAATGGAAGAATTGGGTCAAAAGAATACTTACTTTTAAGGACAGGGGTTATCAATATTTATCAATATTTCTGGAACCCATTGGGTTTAAAAATAAATAAGGGTCTAATTTTGGTTATGGGTGTAATTTTTCCTAATTTTTGGTTATGTGTTTAAAAATAAATAAAGGGTGGCACACTATTAGTGAAGTTTATTGTGGAGTATGTGGTAGAAATATCTAATAGTAGCGTGCCACCAAAGGTAGTAAAGAAGAATTTAGTATATTTGGTAGTAGGTGTAGCATTACTCTATTTATGACAAAAGTCAATAAACACCCCCGACGTTTTCCATTTTAATAAAGAAACCCTTAAAAGTTCATATATATACACGTCTTCGAAACGGTGCAACTTATTTGATCATATAAAATAGTTTTGGAGGTCGAGCAAATTAATTGAAGTAGCAAACATATTAGAAACTTTTGGGGTCTAGCAAAAAATATATTATATGATTTTTTTTTGATTTTTTTGAACTATTTTTAAAGCTTTTAAATTTTTAATTTTTTTAGTTTTTAAATTTTTATTTTAAAAAAAAATTTAAAAATTATATTTTCTTAATTTTTTGAATAGAAGAGGGAGGGAGAGAGAGAGCAAAAAAAAAATAATAATAAATATATGAGTTATTTTGGGTGGGGGATTTGAATTTGAGTTTTGGAGGGAACTTTTGGGGGGAAAATATGTTTTGTGAGGTTAGATCTAGACCTTTGATTTTTGAGGGGATTGAAGGAGAACCACCTGATGGCTTTCTTTGTATTTTATTATATAGATATATATATATATATATAGAAATCTTCGGTTGCACACTACTTTGGTGAGCACTCCGTGAGCACTCACGAATTAGAGACCCTATGAAAAATCCGAACCGCTTATATCGTTCTATATGCCTTAAATAGCCTAACAATAAAAAATCAAGTAATTTGAAGTTCACATGCCCATGATTTACATCATCACAAAATTGTATGGCTGAAAATTCTAACAGCTTGATGGATGGGCAAATGAACTTCAAATTACTTGATTTTTTATTGTTAGGCTATCTAAGGCATATAGAACAATATGTGCGGTTCGGATTTTTCATAGGGTCTCTAGTTCGTGAGTGCTCACGGAGTGCTCACCAAAAGTAGTGTGCAACCGAAGGATATATATATATATATATATATATATATATATATATATATATATATATATATATAGGAGAAGGTTCGGGTGAGAACCATGTCCTGGGGTGAGAACCTAAGGGCCTATCCCAGCCATTAATCTGTGTAATCTTAACGGTCAAGATTTTTTAAAATTAAACAATAAGATTAATTAATTTTTGCATTAAGATGTCAATCCCTTTAATTAAGGGATGGGGACCGCGTAATAATAGGAATGAAAGATCACAGATTATTAAACAGTTGCAAGTTAGTGGGGGTCTCTCCATCGGCATCCCTGGGGAACTCGCAGGTCTTCATAAGGCATGGACCCAGTTCAAAAGTGGCAAGCTTCCATGGAAAACCCTAGTTGAACCAGCCATTAAACTTGCAGGAGATGGGTTTGTAATTTCCAAATACCTCCACTCTCAGTTTCTTGTCAACCCTCACGCTATGATCAACCAGACCGGCTTGTGTCAAGTATACACCAGATTGGGTCAAGAAAAGTGTGATCAACTCGATGGTAAACCTGTCGATGATAGCTATATACAATACTTGTTAAACCCCGGAGATATATCTTTACTGTTTATTACAGTTACTGTTTATTACGCATGATGATTTTGTAGTTGCTATTAATTTGGGATACAAAATCTTCTCGAATAGCAACTGTAATAATTATAAATAGCAACTGTAATAATTATAAATAGCAACTGAAATAATTATACAGCAATACCTGACCACTTAAACAGCAACTGTAATAATTATATATAGCAACTGAAATAATTATACAGCAATACCTGACCACTTAAACAGCAACTGTAATAATTATAAATAGCAATTGTAATAAACAGTAACTGTAAGGAACGAAATGGTGAATGATTCTGCAGTTGCTATTAATTTGGGAAACAAAATCTTCTCCAATATTTTACGGGAATAAATTATTTCTCTCTCCAGTTTGACCAAATTTGTCTTAACCGTCGCACACAAAAAAGGCAATTTATAATTATTCCTTTTATTACGCGGTCCCCATCCCTTAATTAAAGGGATTGACATCTTAATGCAAAAATTAATTAATCTTATTGTTTAATTTTAAAAAATCTTGACCGTTAAAATTACACAGATGAATGGCTGGGATAGGCCCTTAGGTTCTCACCCCAGGGTTGGTTCTCACCCGAACCGACCCCTATATATATATATAGAGAGAGAGAGAGAGAGAGAAAGGTTCGGGTGAGAACCATTCCCTGGGGTGAGAACCTAAGGGCCTATCCCAGCCATTCATCTGACTAATATTAACGGTCTAAATGTTATCCGTTATAATTAATTAGATTAATTAATTTTTGATTTTAGATGTCAATCCCTTTAATTAAGCGTTGGGGACCACATAATAAAAGGAATGAAGATAATCTTAATTTTTAGATGTCAATCCCTTTAATTAAGCGTTGGGGACCACATAATTTTTTGCCGTTTTTATTTTATTTGCAACCGAACCACATTCTTCATCAAGCTGAGTTCGCAAATTTATGTACTACATGATTTGAATTCACTATATAGCAATTGAATGTATTATGCAGTTGCTATGCAGTTGTTTTGCAGTTGCTAATTACTTGCTATGCAGTTGCTCTTTTGTTTTTGAGTTTCTATGCAGTTGCTATTTTGAATTGAAAATATTTATTCCCAAATTAATAGCAATTGCAGAATCATTCACCATTTCGTTCCTTACAGTTACTGTTTATCACAGTTACTATTTATAATTATTACAGTTGCTGTTTAAGTGGTCAAGTATTGCCGTATAATTATTTCAGTTGCTATTTACAGTTATTACAGTTGCTATTTATAGTTATTACAGTTACTATTTATAGTTATTACAGTTGCTATTTATAGTTATTTCTGTCAAACTAAACAGGATACTTTTAGTTTTTTTTTAATAAATATGTCCACCATCAAGTTTATGCTAATTTTTATATATCCATAGGTATAACATGATCTTCACTCCGTTCACGGGAAAAGACAAGTTTATGCTAATTATTTCAGTTGCTATTTACAGTTATTACAGTTGCTAAACAGGATAAGTTTATGCTAATTATTTCAGTTGCTATTTACAGTTATTACAGTTGCTATTTATAGTTATTACAGTTGCTATTTATAGTTATTTCTGTCAAACTAAACAGGATACTTTTAGTTTTTTTTTAATAAATATGTCCACAATCAAGTTTATGCTAATTATTATAAATAGCAACTGAAATAATTATAAATAGCAACTGAAATAATTATACAACAATACCTGACCACTTAAACAGCAACTGTAATAATTATAAATAACAACTGTAATAAACTAGTTGTATCGACTTACAATACAGTTAGTTGTATCAACTAGTTGTATCGACTTACAATACAGTCAGTTGCTATATAGTGAACGAATTGGTGAAGAAACGAATTGGTGATGATTCTGCAGTTGCTATTAATTTGTTATACAAAATCTCTTCGAATAGCAACTGAAATAATTATAAATAGCAACTGAAATAATTATAAATAGCAACAGTAATATATATAAAGATGTGTATTGTACGTGTAAATTACTAATTTCTGATTAATGAAATGCTATCAGCTTCTCTACCCATGGTTCTTTTCTCAAAAAGAAACATACTTAAAGAAATCAAATAAATAATTATTATGTCTAGAATTGTAAAATTAACATTTGAAATGGATGGCCGTTGTTTTTTCTTGAGAGGGATAAATTATGAAGGAAAAACACATGTACCTACGCTTGCTAAATAAGTAGATAGAAAAACAAAGGGAGAAAATAAAATATTCGATCATCTTAAGAGAGAAAGGCGAGGAGTTGGCTGCACATATAATATATCCAGTCTGAAATATGAAGGGGAGTGAATAATTTCTCTCTCCAGTTTGACCAAATTTGCCTTAACCGTCGAACACAAAAAAAGGCAATTTATAATTATTCCTTTTATTATGCGGTCCCCATCCCTTAATTAAAGGGATTGACATCTTAATGCAAAAATTAATTAATCTTATTGTTTAATTTTAAAAAATCTTGACCGTTAAGATTACACAGATGAGTGGCTGGGATAGGCCCTTAGGTTCTCACCCCAGGGTTGGTTCTCACCCGAATCGACCCCTATATATATATATATATATATATATATATATATATATATATATATATATATATATATATATATTACAGGGAAATTTGAAAATAAAACTATCAAGTGGCTCTCCTTCAATTTAAAAAATAAAAATAAATCAATGGCTCACATTTATTCTCCCAAAAGATGTTTTTCCTCCAAAAGTTAACCCCCCCCCCTCCCCCCCCCCCCCCCCCACCCCTACACACACACACAAAATAAAATAAAATAAAATAAAAAACTTTATTACTATATCTCTCTCATCTTTTCACTTTTTCCGATATCTATCTATCTATCGATCTCTCTTTTTACCCAGAAATTTAGATTTTTAGATTTCAAGTTTTTAAATTTCCTGATTTTCAGATTTTTATTCTTCTTTTAATTGCTCATGTAAAAAAATTTCTCTGAGCTCCTGATTGATTTTAAATGCAATGGAAGATTTAAATCTCTCTTTCTTTCTCTCTCTCTCCACCCAGAAATTTAGATTTTTCAGATTTTTAATGCTTTTTTGGTTGCTCATGTAGAAAACTTCATTGAGTTTCCTAAATGATTTCATATGTAATAGAAGATTTAAATGGATACTCACTTGGGTATATTTGAACCTCTAAAGTTACACTGAAAGTAGCAAATACCTCCTCAAAAGTTAAATTTCATCATTTTGTACCTTCAAAGTTCTATGAAGTTGGATTTTACACCTCCATTTATAATTATTCAAACATGGACGTTTATTTATAACTAATTGTTGTTCAAACTTGAGCTACATAAACTCCATGATGGAAGTTTCAAATTCATGCATCCGAAATGCTAAAAAGTAAATGTATCCAATATTATACATGAACATTATTATAGTTTACATCTCAGAAAGTATATTAACATATGATATTAGAATACACTGAGAACACCAAAGTCAATCGTCAAATATTTTTCCTCCTTGATATACAAAATAAGTTTTTCATCAGAACTAAACACAACATCTGTCTGATTTCTCAGTGCTTCCTGCAATGGATAACATCACCATATATGACAATGAAAGTTTCATTTTTCTGTATAACATCTACAACTCTTTCATATTAGATCAATTAATTCTTTCTTTTATATTCCTGATATAATAATGCTTACTTTCATATGCTGCATCATTTTGAAGACATACCATATACACGTACCCATGGGCAAACCTATATATATATCAACTAAAAATATTATGCATAAACAAATTTGCCTACGTACTCTATATGTTCATAAAATGTCTGGGCCAAGTATTTGCCCAGTCTACATGCCAAGTGTACTCTAAAGAAAAAAATGCTTACCTGAAGGTCCTGTAGTGTTCTGTCTTCACTGAAGCTCGCTAATCTATGCTTGAATTCTCCTCTGCTCGTAGTGAAGACATCCAATATTTCAACATCAAGAGCATCAATTCTACTGCCGTCACTGCCCAATATTCGAGTCCTATCTTGATCCTGCTCAGCCAAAATATTTCACGATATGATATGAGGAAGTTTACAAGGGCCACTTACAAAGAAGGAAACGTAGAAAGAAATGAAATGATTATAACAATAAATCAAAGTTATTGTTGGGCTAAATATAAAAAATACTCACCCAACTATTGTGCAGTTTAAAAAAATCTACACCATACTTTTTTTATTTAAAAAAACCTCACCCAACTATGTTTTCCAGGCTTGGGTGAGTGAGATTTTTTTTTTAAAAATTTGTGTTAAAAATATAGTTGGGTGAGGTTTTTTTATATTTAGCATTATTGTTATAAGCGTAAATATAGCGGTTAATTTTAAATCTGATATTGAGTCTAACCATGGTACATAGCTTCTCCTTGAACTATTATAGAATGTAGAGACTAAAAATCTAGTCTCTACATTTAAAATTCATGATCCGCACGCACCGTTAAAGTTGATCTACGTACTACTAAAAAATCACTAAATTTGAACATATTTTGTCCATTCGTCATGAGATTGGTTGAAAAATAAAAATTTTGCGACCACTTAATGCATGGACAAAAGTCACAAAACATATTCAATTTTACTGATATTTCATCTTCTCATGTTGAATACTTTAAAAGGTGTAGATAGTGCAATTGGAAGGAGAAGATGGAACACCTTTTCTTCTCATTTGAAATTTAGGTATTTATTATTATTTAAAGATAACAATTAGAAGAGTTAAAGTTGTGCTTAAAGAATTCAGAGTTCCTTTCTTGCCAAATTGATCAACAAAAGGCAAAGTAATATGATATTGCTAGTTAGTTGAAAATCATGTCCTTACCACTAAGGGGTTTTGCAGATGAGACGATTTCTATAGACGACTTGGACACATTCAACGATGAAGTCCATTCCACAAGAGACTCTCGACCATTCTTGCTTAATTTTGAACTAAATCTTCAAAAGATGCAACAGATCTTTTATATATATATATATAGCTTTCGTGAGTAAATTGTCTAAACACCTCCATATATTTTTTATAAAAAAAAACCAATTTATTTTCTACCATGCATACTCGACCAACTTACTTTCGCTATATATAACTCACCAACCACAGTTAGAGGGAAAAAGATACATAGCATTTTAAGTTTGTAATTACTGAACAGTGGGAATGGAAGATCCTTAGCCTGATAGGGATGTATTTTACCAGTATATATGGACTTTTTCCAATCAAAGTCAACGAGATAAAGAGAATCAGTAGCAATTATTTATTTTATATTACTTTTTGAGGAACCTGCACTTTTACGGCATCTATGTGAGAAACCAGCACTTTCTTATTTATATTCTAAACTTTGATAGGATTTCAAAGTACCAAAAATCTTTTTAAGAGGACAAGTATTAAGAACTAGTGACTATGGAGGTCATAATTCTGTTCTTTCTACTACTACTCTCATCCTCATTCCCTTCACCATCTTCCACCACAACTTCCACCATCAACGGTGGAAATGAGACTGATATGCTCTCACTTGTTGCATTTAAGAATCAACTTGGCTCCTCCTCCTCATCGGCTCTCAGCTCATGGAATGCTACAAACCATTTCTGTCGTTGGATCGGGGTAACATGCAGTAGTACCAAAAAGCATCCTCAAATAAGAAGAGTCACTGCCTTGGACCTCAGCTATTTAAGCCTTGCAGGCTTCGTTTCACCTTCTTTAGCCAATCTCACCTTCCTCACCATTCTCGATCTTTCAAATAATGGTTTTTACGGTACAATACCGCCCCAACTAAATTTCATGCACCATCTACAAATTCTCGATTTGAGCTTCAATTCGCTGCATGGTGAAATTCCTATTCGGTTGACCACCAATTATTCCTCAAACCTGATGACACTCAGTTTGGCAGGCAATACTCTATCAGGAAAAATTCCAGTGGAGCTTGACTCCTCAAAGCTCCGCATGCTGGATCTTTCCAATAACAGCCTCACTGGAGAAATTCCATCTTCAGTAGGTAACCTCTCATCTCTGATGCAATTTAATGTAATAATTAATCAACTGGAGGGAAGCATCCCGTACGAAATTGGCAGGCTTCAATATTTACAAGACTTCGCAGTTAGTGGAAACAAACTTTCTGGTATGATCCCTTCCTCCATGTTCAATCTATCGTCATTGTCCGCTTTTTCAGTGACTGATAATCAACTAGAAGGAAGCCTCCCTCCAACTATGGGCTTAACTCTACCAAATCTCGAGATTATGTTATTTGGAGCTAATCAATTTGAAGGCCCAATTCCACATTCTCTTCCAAATGCCACAAAACTCGTTATGATTTCAATAGCTTATAACAAAATGAGTGGAACATTGCCTCCAAATCTGGGGATGTTGGCTTCTCTGTCCTATTTGAATCTAAATTCCAACCAGCTCACAACAAGGAGTCCGAACAATATGGAATTTCTAACTTCTCTACAGAACTGCAGCCGTTTGGAAAAATTGGAATTAACCATCAACAACATTACTGGTGAGTTACCCAACTCAATAGGAAACCTCTCTACAAATCTTCAGTGCCTAGCATTAGGTGGTAACCACATAGTTGGGCACATTCCATCAGAAATCGGAAACCTAGTTAATCTGACATGGCTTGGACTGGGTCCAAACCATCTTAGTGGAGCTATTCCAGATACTATTGGAAAGCTTAAAGGTTTGCAATATTTAGGATTATATGATAACAGGCTAGTAGAAAACATTCCTTCATCTTTAGCTAACCTCACCAACTTAATAGACCTCTATTTAGATACAAATAATTTGGATGGTCTCATACCTTCAAGCCTAGGCACTCTTCAACAGTTGGAAGAATTGTACCTTGATAAAAATCGATTCAGTGGTACAATACCCAAAGATATTTTTAGCCTTCAATCCCTTAGAAAAATTAGTTTATCATATAACTCTCTTGTTGGTCACATTCCCTCTGAAGTCAGGAACTTGAAATCTCTAGACCTATTATTACTTAGTGGAAACAAGTTAACCAATATAATTCCAAGCGAGCTTGGGGAGTGCCAACTTTTACAACACTTGGACTTGAGCCAAAATCATCTCAATGGGAGCATCCCATCAACTTTTAGCAATCTAAAGGAATTGCAACAGTTAGATCTTTCTCAAAATAACTTGTTAGGACCCATTCCACAGTTCCTAGAGAGCTTGAGTCATTCCTACGTGAATTTATCTTTCAATCATTTTGAAGGAGAAGTTCCTATTAAGGGTATTTTCCAAAATGCATCTTCAATTTCGCTCCAAGGAAATGATGGCCTTTGTGGAGGAATTCGAGATCTTCACTTGCCTCCATGTCCCACAAAATCATCCGAAAGAAGAGGAATATCTATGCTGCTCAAAGTAGTGATTGTAACTACGAGCATTCTCTTCAGTTTGTTTACTTCTCTTCTTTTTGTTTATTGGAAAAGAAAGTCAAAAAAAGAAAACCCCTCCTTGCCTTCCTCAAGTGACCAATACCTCAGAGCTTCTTACATCAAACTAGCAAAAGCAACAAACAACTTCTCTCAAGCAAATCTGATAGGAAGAGGAAGCTATGGCTCTGTGTACAAAGGGACTATGGATGACGGTAATACAATAATAGCAGTGAAGGTGTTCAATCTAGAGGAGCAGGGAGCTTCCAAGAGTTTCGTAGATGAATATGAGGCTTTGACACACATTCGACATCGCAATCTCATCAAGATCCTAATCTCTTGCTCGTCAATTGATTCACAAGGCAATGATTTCAAGGCTCTAGTGTTTGAATTCATGCCTAACGGAAATTTAGAGAAATGGTTGCATGCCGAAGAAAATGCTGGTTTGATTCAAAGGTTAAACATAGCCATTGATGTTGCTGATGCATTAGATTATTTGCATCATGATTGCCAACCACCAGTCGTTCATTGTGATCTAAAGCCTAGCAATATTCTTCTCGACAATGACATGGTTGCTCATGTTGGTGACTTTGGCCTCGCAAGGTCCTTGCAAGATGCTAGTAGTTCAATTGGGATAAGAGGAACCATTGGGTATGTTGCACCAGGTAAATCCAATATAAATGGTTCAATCTTTTAAGATCTTATACACAAAAATTAACCTATAACCATATGAACTAATTATAGATGTTTGAATTGCAGAATATGGTAGAGGGGGAAAGGTGTGTACTTCTGGAGATGTATATAGCTATGGAATCCTTTTGCTGGAGATGTTTACTGGAAGGCGACCTGTAGATCATATGTTCAAAGACGGCTATAACCTACACGAGTTTGTCACAACGGCATATCCTAATAGAATTATGGACATTATAGATCCATTGTTGTTATTGCAAAATGATGGTGATGATTCTAATGATCAGGGAGAAAATGGATGGAGTTCAAGAAGAGGAATTCAAGAATGTATAGCATCTATTGTATCGGTTGGGATTTCGTGTTCGAAGGAATCGCCAAGAGAACGAACAAACATGAGAGCTGCTGCAATGGAGTTGCATGCGATAAGGGACGCATTCATAAGACATGGAGTAAAATGGAAGGTAATGCAGTTATTTCTTCCAATTTCACTAATAACAAGCGATTAGTTAAATCAGTTTACACTCTTTAAGTACTGATCTTTCTATTATGCAAATTTATGTAGTTATATTTATTTGAACTTTATCTATTTGTGTCAATAGCTGCTTTTACATGAGTTTATTTGTGTATACATATATAGGTTTTCTATCAGATATGGTGAACGTAGACGATAGGCTAAAATGCAAAAAACTACCTTGAAATTTTTGCTAAATTCAAAAAAATAAAAATTCACCCTCAACTTGTTATTAGCAAATATCTAATCTACAATTTCCCTACAGAGGCAGTTAGCTAGGGCAAAGGTGAGTGCAAGATTCGTTCCTGTCCAGGACAGGGATATTGGACACCAAACATTCACAGGGACCAAGGAGGAGCAGGAGGATACCGACCAAAATGGGAGAGAGTGATCGACTACTTTGTAGCTTTCTTGTGTTGTTTCCTGTTGTGGTGTAAAGAAAGCTTGTATCTGCTTTTGCCATGTAATTTGTTGTTTTCTTTATTTTTTTAGCTGTTTTGATGAAATTAAGATGTTTCGTTAAACTCTTATTAACGGAAATCGGGGAGGTTTTAGGCTCACAAAATTTGTATAATTTTTTTTTTATGCATAAACATATTTGCCTGGTCTATATGTTCCAAAATTGCTTGGGCCATAAATTTGCCTAGTCTACATGCTAAGGGTGTATTCAAAAGAAACAAATGCTTATGGTTTGATATCTGACTTCATTGAAGTTCACTATGCCTGAATCCGCTATGCTATTAAAAGATGAAGGTGGAGATCTAATGACTGCATGAAATTGGTTGTAATTGAAGAAGTAGAATACAACAATGTATAACACTTATTCGTTCAGGGTTTCTTTATAGATTCACACTTTTGCTTTTACCGGAAAAGTACATCCCTGCGATAAACCAAAATACACAAAAGATAGTGATGAGCCTCCACACATAGTTACATGGTGAACAGGGAAAGGGATTTGGCCGGACACCATCACACTTGATGCTTCTTATGATCAGGTCATATAACTGTTGTAGAATAAAATATCGGAGTAAAAAGACAAAATATTATTGATCTTCTTGATATACACAATGAGAAATAAAGAGGCATTTATATAGGCTTACAAAATTGCATATCGAGAGCCTTTTAACCTTATATAATCAAAGATGGATATAAATATACTGAGTACATTAATTAATGAACAACGACATCAAGCTCTGCATCATTTCACTTGTAAGTAGTAGCTGTCACGACTATAGTACAACATTTTCCACCTTTCAGCATGCCTACAAATGGCAACTCACCCTGCCCCATTCCAATCTCATGACCGACAGACCTCTGAACAAAGTAACAACAAAATTACTGTTAGCAACCCTTATATATTCCCCAATTCATATGGAAAAACAAGTAAAAATCATGTCTTTACCAAGAGAAACAAGTAAACTACGACTTCTGCTCGATACTGAAACCCCCACTTAGAATTTCACATTTACCATTTTCAAGAGATCTGGTATTGCAATGGACCGAACAAATGTAAAATTACTACCAAATTATCAAAACAAAATTGGTTAGTTATTGGAAAGACGTCATGAAAAGTACTACTTAAATTAGCCTCGAAAGTTGAGCCATTTGATGATTGACTAGATCTCTAATTTCATCATCCTATATTTAATAGTTAATAGTCGACTAAAGATTACTCTAGAAAGAATAATCAAAAGTTATTGATTAAAGAAATACAGACAACCCATCTTTAACTCCAAGAATACGTACACACTACTCTTACAAATAATAGAATCACAATGGAGAAACAGAAGTTAATAGAACTTCTTTTGTGATGGTGAGATGACATAAATATGACCATGCTATGTAGATAAATAAAACTGGTAGCTCTAAAAATATACCTAAATAAGCTGATATTGTTTGCCCCAACAAGAAGAGTCAATCACCTCAACAGCATGAAAATACACTATATTGTTGAATCCTCAGTTAAATGCCAGTTCTTGCAAGTCACCCTCTACCATGACCCTAATCCAAAGCAGGTCACCTAACGGTGGGAGCGTTCTACTTCAGGATGTGACTATTATGCTGCATCAACAGCCATACAGGAGCACTGGGTTAACGTGGGAGCATTCTACTTGTTCTATGCTTCATCCATTTTGCTCTCTGAAATCCATCAATTTCCACCATGGCCTCTCAAATCCCAATTACAACTTCATATCGGCTGTAGTTGGGAAAAACTTTAAACGTCATATTACCATATTACCAAAACATTGAAGATCAGGAAAGAACTAAATTGGAAATATATAGATGCCATATTACCATGAATACCACTGAAGAACTGAGTTGCCATCTGGGCCGATTAACGACCATTTCTGTGAGTAGCGTGTGTAAAGAGGAGAGAGAGACAACCATATAGTTGATAGCAAGTGTCTGAATAAAGTATAACAAACAAACTTATCAACAAAATCACATTCCCTCTATGCTTTTCTTCTCTGCTTCAACTATTTGCTCCATTTCAGTATCAAACATAGTCTCTCAGCTCCAAATTTTTTGGATCGGGTGAAATTGAAGAAATAGAGTTTTCATGAGAAATAATGAAATCAATACATACAACATTAGGGTGGGTTTGAAAATAGCTAATCTTCATGTATATCCGAAGAATACGTAGACTAAATTCAATAATACATAAGCATTCCTTTCGAGTCAATAAATGCCAGAGGCCCAGAGTACTCTACCTATGAGGTGCATGAGAAAATGCTGACAAGGAAAACAAATTTCCAAGTTTTTCAGCAGCAATGCCATATTGCAAGTTACGTGTTTTGGTGAAAGAATATTAAGACTTTTTCTCAATGAAGTTGTAGAGTAAAGTAAATTAAAAATGCTCAAAGTATTTAACTAAATTAATACTGTACTTGAATCCTTTGCCCAAGTAATTCACCCTGCATGGATCTAATTAGTCTGTTACAAATTCTGTCTTTTTCCACCAAAACTACTCATCAAAGAGATATTTTGTTTAAAACAAGGAAGAGTGGAACCATAAGTCTCTTGTATATATTGTACAATATCATAATAGTATAAGAAGCATGTAACATATCTGACACATAAGGTGACAAAAAGCTATTAATGACACCAATGCATAGATCCTTGATGTAAATTACACTCTTCTTTCCAATTGCCATACTACAAGCAGGACTACGATCTATCTTTCTACATAGTCTCTAAGACTCAGTCAAGAGCCTTATTTAGTCTATGCTCGTCAATTTCCAAATTTGCTCAAGTCTATTAGTATGTGAATGCATGCACTAGAAATCTTAAAAGATCATAAAATCTATAAAATTGTGATAGTAGAGAGATAAAAACCATAAAATGAGCTCAGCCTTGACGAGGTTGTTGACAGCACACCTCAGAGATGGTACTTCCTTGTAGGTATGATGAATATTTTGATCCTTCTGCTCAACTATTGGGCTTTCTCCTCCTTCATCCATCTCTTTAGTGATGTCCTGTGATCCTCAGTTGCACCGCATCACGACAAAGACCTAAAATTCCAGACATCACTCATTAAGCAGTAAAAGTTTTAATTTTAAGGAAATCGAGAAAAAATGTAGCTGCCATCTTACCATCATCAAATTGCAGGACTGGTTCAAAAGTTGAGCAAAAAATGTAGACGCCATCATAATACCACCATGGCCTAACTGCCATCTGCAGAGTATATATATATATAGAAGAGAAACAATCAGTTACTTGTTTAATTTTAAGTGTGTAAATTGAAAGTAAATCAAACCTCAATGAAATCACATTACCTCTTGACTTACCTTTTCTCATCTGCTTCATCTATATGCTCTCTGGAAATCCCCCAGTTTCTACCATGCCCACTCAAATCCCCATTTTGTTCGACCAGGTAAGTGACTAGATATAGAGGAAACAGAGTTCTGATGATAAATAATTACTAAGTAGAAATCAACAAAACAACTACCATCATATAGAAGGACTAAGTTGATCTTCATTCAGGTTACATGTTTACTTCATCTGGGCAAATTGGATAGAACACATGAAATGATATTGGGGGTTAAAGCTAATTTCAGTTCTTAATCACAAGATTCAGTAAGCAATAAAACTCAATTTCTAAAGCCCAAGAAAAGGAATCCCATTCTTCCTACAAAACAGAAGATGCTTAAAAGTGTACATTTTTTGTGGCATGCCAACAATTCTATCAATATCTGAAAGAGAAATATTGCTCAAATTAAAAGAACCAATAGATGTATGCATAATTGCTAGTAAGAAAGGTATTTACCTACGGCATATTTTGAGCAAAAGACTTACATCCGTCCTAATGCAGAACTTGAACACATTCCTTTCGGCCAACCAACACTCCTTTCGGCCAACCAACAAAATGGTAACTGATGCTCCACTGTTGGAATCTTACAAGGAGAGTCTGGACCAAATAGCAACAAGAAATATTGTTAGCAACCCTATTATATTAACCAAGTCATATAGAAAAACAAGTCAGAGTCATATAGAAAAAACAAGAGTCTTGTCTTTACCCAGAGAGAGACGAGTGAACTTATCAGAGTTGTCGTGTTATACACACACACGGGAGTGATCTTCTGAACTGATCATATTCTTATTTTGAGACCCAATAGCCTCATAGCCATCAGATCTGGACCTGTCGGATCCAATGGCTCAAATCAGTCCACTTAAGTTCAAAAGCAGAAGGAAAAATAGGTTTTATCCGATGGGGAAAACCCCTTCCTTCTACTTCTCAATCTGAATGACAAAGTAATTCATTTTTCCTTTGTACGGTACAAATAAATTTCTGGGTAAAAAGAGAGATCGATCCATTGATAGATATCTGAAAAAGTAAAAAGATGAGAGAGATATAGTAATAAAGTTTTTTATTTTATTTTATTTTGTGTGTGTGTGTGTGGGGGGGGGGGGGGGGGGGGGGGGGTGTGTGTGTGTGTGTGTGTGTGTGTGTGTGTGTGTGTGTTAACTTTTGGAGGAAAAACATCTTTTGGGAGAATAAATGTGAGCCATTGATTTATTTTTATTTTTTTAATTGAAGGAGAGCCACTTGATAGTTTTTTTCAAATTTCCCTGTAATATATATATATATATATATATATATATATATATATATATAGGAAAAAGGGGGTATGAGCAACTTGCTCATTTAGTAAATAAGCAATTGATGATGTGGTATACATGTGATTGAAAAATTCTTAAAAGGGTTAATTGTCCATTGTATCACATGCATGCCACATAATCAATTGCTCATTTACTAAATGAGCAAGTTGCTTATATCCCTTTTACCCTATATATATATATATATATATATATATATATATATATATATATATATATATATATATATATATATATATATGAACTTTTGAGGGTTTCTTTATTAAAATGGAAAACGCAAATCTACTACATACTTCTTTACTATCTTTGGTGGCACGCTACTATTAGATGTTTCTACCACATACTCTACAATAACCTTCACTAATAGTGTGCCACCATTTATTTATTTTTAAACCCATAACCAAAAATAAGGAAAAATTACACCCATAACCAAAATTAGACCCTTATTTATTTTTAAACCCAATGGGTTCCAGAAATATTGATAAATATTGATAACCCCTGTCCTTAAAAATAAGTATTCTTTTGACCCAATTCTTCCATTTAATATGTGTTCCTCCAAAGTCACTAGTTCTTGACAATAAAAAAGAGAGAGAAGTTTAAATAAAAAACTCAAAAGAAAGGAGAGAAGGAGAACGATGCCGGATCGGCGAGGGGGGAGGACTCCCTCGTCCTCCTCAGCATCCCCCCCCCCACTGTCACGCCCCGCTTCCCGGAATACGGGAATACAGACACGTAACTGAGGCCCAGCGAATGATATAAGTACGCCAACTCATATCATCCATAAGCTGTACCAGTCTTAACTCAACAATATAAGAGAAATGAATCACAACCACGCAGAAAAACATAATCACATAAACGATAATGAAATTCAATAACCAAATCTGAAATACAAGAACTTACCAAATAGCTCGATAGGCTCTAGCTTCAATCATAGAGAAATTGCTCACCGATGCCTTCTGAAAATTCTCTTTGTACACCTGTTACTTGTTCATCTAAAAAGAAAGAATAATTTGTCCTTAGAGCAAGTCGTGGACATGCAAGTGGAGAAACAGTGAAACAATGGAAATAGGGGCATAGCAATGAATTCAAATAAATGGTGAAGTCGATAGTATTGAACAGTGTAAAACAGATAACAATATAATATGCATTAAATACGATTTACCACGATAACGATAAACAATACCAATAATGGCAATAATAATGAGGACACTGTTCATTTAGATAACAATATGCAATGATAATGTGGGGAGAGCCTTAGGTCTATTATTCATTTTTAATCCTAGCTAATGCACGTACTACTGTGTCCCATGTGTGCCATACCACAGGTTCGATGCATACAATCAATTTCGTTTAGATTAAGGTGGTGGACTCTATAGTTCATGTACTGGGTATGATGACGATAACGATAAACACTGGACACGTGTAATTTCTTACACTGCCGATAACGATAAACACTGGACACGTGTAATTTCTTACACTGCCGATAAACACTGGACACGTGTAATTTCTTACACTGCCGATAAACACTGGACACGTGTAATTTCTTACACTGCCGATAACGATAAAACACTGGCCATCATCCGAGTACACTTACTATATTGTCAACTACCATAATCAACCCTTAACCCCGGCTTGCTTTGCTTTCTTTACTCAATTATCATACAATAATGCAATTAATAAGGGACGCTAGAGAAGGTGTCAAAACAATCCTAAGATCATGCAATACACTATATACAATTAAATACACTAAATATAACATTATAAACACAATTGTACATTATAAAATATAGAATCCCAATTCTGGACAGCAGTAGGTTGCTGTACCAAAATCAGCATTCCCGTTGCTACAGGGCAGTAAATGTGGATCCGTTAGGTGGTCTAGAAACTAGACTCCCGCCCGGTTCCAATGCATACTTAAAGTCTATATTCCGACGACGGTAGCTAAGTGAAATTCGGTGTTCTTTATGGGTTTTAGTTTCTGGCTTGGTGTAGATGTTGTCTAATTTTAATTGTAAAGGCAGTAAATAAATATTATAAAAATCAGTAAAAATACTTTTTAACATCCTAAACATGTTATTTTCAAATCTGGAATTTATCTTGGCCATATATGATTAATAGTTCACTTAATTCACTAGCCTAAGTTGTTATGTACGTGAATCTGGAATTACAGCGCAGCTGTGGTAAAAGGTTCATAACTGGAGCAGTATAACTCCGAATTCGAAAGTTTTGGTGTCTATCGACATCTAGACAGATAGGGCTACGATTTACTTTCAGGGAGTTTCTGATTTTAATCGAGTCTTCTAGGTCTAAACAGCACGTTAAGGTTCAGATTAGCGTAATTTTCTGAATAGTCTACATGTTCTTTTTAAGTAAAATGGTAAAAATAAAGTTTAATAATAGTAAATTGGAGTTTAATTAATCTTAATCGTAGCGAATCAACCTTAGATGAACATGGTATTAATATAGATGATGTCTAACATTTTAATAACTACAATTCAACAAATTAGCAATAACAATCACATTAACGATCAACAAATTTCTACAATCTACTATAGCTATTTGTCATTTAACTTCATGATATGAAATATGTCTACAATTCCCTATTTTTATAATCAATAACTATATACTTTAGAGGCAAAAATATGGCACGATGTCGAGACTACCACTTGGATTCGCTCGTGTAAATCCGTGGCATCTCGACGATTGATACAACAATATTTTACGATTTTTAAATAAGATCCACTTGCGGAATTTCAACAATATTTATCGAATATGATACAAACAAAAAATATTCGATAGAAGTGACTTGCCTTTAGGACGACGTTAGATCCGGTATATGGAGAATAACGGGGTCGAAATCCCGGCGACGAGCAAACGATCACCGTAATCACGCTCGGGCACGGATCTCGATAATGATCATGGTCAAGATGAAGATCCAGTGAATCCAACGGTCGAGATCGGAAATAAAACATATAAGAATTAGAAGGGAACCGAAATATACCATGATTGATAATTGATGAATGAAAACAAAAGTAGATCATATGTTTACTCACCAAGCAAAGGACGAAAGAGGCGATCAAGGGCCGAGATCAAGTTGATCAACCAATCGACGGTCGAGATCGAAGATCAAGATGATCACGATCGTGATGATCAAAAGAAATCCGACGGTCGCAATTAAGATCATGATGATGATGATGATGATGGTGATGAACAATGCAAACCCAACGGCCACGATCGATGGGTCAGGAGATCAAGATCTGATCGAACGGACGGCCCACGATCCACTTGATGATGAAGATCAAGGTTGGATGGGTCGGGTCGGAGCGGATCTTGATGGAAGATCGAGATCAAGGCGATCGGACGGTTGAGGATCCACCATGATCAAAACCAATATCATGGCAACCCAATGGCTTAGCTCTGTCAACCAAAGTGGCAACGTTGGAGGTCGACGGCGCACAGGGGCAGCATCGGCGGGGCATTGCGGTCACGGCAGGGGGGAGTTTGCTCGCTGCTGCACCGAGAGGGAGACAGTGTGACAGGGTTGTGAGGGAGTCGGGGTCACTGTGGGGCGCCACAGTCGCAGCCTGACTTCATGACGGCGCATGAACGGCACAGGCGGCAAGGCGACGGCCAGGGGGGTTGTCGCCGGTGCGTTGACAGAAGGCGTGGTCGACAGGGGCTGGCGTTGGTGCAGTCGCGACTGCGGGCGAAGGATTGGCTGGCTTCGCTCCAGTTGCGCGGCGCTCAGGGAGGCGACGCGACCAGGGGATGAGGCGGCGCGGGAATAGGTCGTCGCTGACGTCGAGGTCGAGTTACAGCAGGGGAGCGGGGGTCGCGAGCTTGACGATGGGTGGTCGGGTGAGAGAGATATGGGAAGAGGAAGATGAATAGGCGGCTGTGTGCAGTAGGTAGGGGGTAGGGTGAAGGGACGATCGGGAGGGGACATCGGGAATGGGTTTGAGAGAGAGAGAGAGCGGATGGAGGAGTTGAAGAGATGGGTTTGTTTGGTCTGTCTGGTTTGATTTGTTTGTTTTTGGTTTCGTTCTGGCTGTTGGGTTTTGTTTTAAGCAGAGAAGGGATTAAGAGAGAGATGTATTAGAATATAGTAAAAGGAATATATTAATATGGATGGGAGAGATTTTAGGGAGGGAGTTACGGGAATTACACAATGAGGAGAATCAATAGGCTCATAATTAGGGATAGAGATTAGGGGGTTATAGGAGAGATTCTGGGGTTGATTAAGAAAGAATAGATCTGGTCAACAAACAACTAAGGGAAATTGGGCTAGTGGGCTTTGTTAATTGGCCTCAAAAATATATAAGTAAACAATTAGTTTGTTAGGCTAGATTTTGGGCTTAGATTTAAATTAATAAAATTAAATACGAATTTGGGCTTTAGAATAAACAATTTAGTTTTAGAATAAAATTAAAATACAATTTGGGCTCACATTAATAATTAATAAAATCAATAGTGTAAACATTGGCTTAGAAATAAACAATTAAACAATTGGGCTAAAAATAGTTTAAATAATAAAATCAATTAGGGATGAATAATTACAAGATACTGAGAATTTAAATACGGAAAAAAAAAAATACTTTGAAAATACGTATTAATGAAAATGGGGGTTACACCCACCCACCATCCCAAGCACGTTGTGGGGTGGTGTGGTCGTCGATTTGGCTGTAGTGGCGGTCGGGTTGATCGATTAGGCGTGGTGTGGAGTTGACGGCGTGGCAGAGATGGTTGGCCTCAAGAGGACTAGGCCGACAGCAGGAGCGGCACCGTTAGTAGAGGATAAGACTGGCGATGGAGGTGAACGTTTACAACGGAAGATAGCCCTATATATATATATATATATATATATATATATATATATATATATATATATATATATGGGGGTTCGAGGAGGATCGGAGTCGGAGGGGAGCCTACTTGGGGTTTGAATCATTGGGGTGGAGCGCATCGAGTCTCTATTTAGGGCTCATCGGAGTGGCGTTGTGGTCGTTGCTCCCCGGAGCTTTGGGTTTTGTTCTCACAGAGATCCAGTTAAGGTTCTGGCTCGTTAGGGAATAGATTTGGACTTTGCTGGACGGAGAGCGCAGAAAGTGCCGCCGTGTCGAGGAGGTTTGTCTCGGTGTTGCCAAGTTGGGGATCACCAGAGCTAGCGGCAAGGACGACGAAGGAGATGTGCTTGTAGAGTGGTTGTCATCTGTTGATGGCGAGGTGTGGCCGAATTGGAATGGCGGATGTGCATGATGGGAGCACCGGGAGGAGGGGTAGTGCGTCGGAGAGCGATGGTGGCCGGGAAGTCGATCGGTGGGGAGAAGAGGAGCTGGGGTGGGATTTTCAAAATCAGATTTGATATTTGATTTTCAAATTTGAAATTTGATTTTTTTTTTATTTTTTATTTTCCATTTTCATATTTCAAAATTGGGTTTCAAATCGGGAGTGTGGAGGGGGGAAATTTCTTTGAATTTTAAATATCAATGTAGATTTTTGAAATTCAAATACTATGTGGGGAGTATTAGGGTTGGCATTTGGGTCGAACGGGCCGGACCTGCCCGGGTTGGGCGTTGACTTGGGCGGGTTCGGGCCGGTTTGGTGACTTAACCGGGCCGGGCCGAAAGGTGTTTAAGGCGACCTGCCCAATCCGTGAACCCTTTCGGGTCCAACCCGGGTCGGGTCGGGTCGACCCGCGGGTTGGCCCATTTAAATAGATAGGTTTTTTTTAAAAAATATTTTTAACTTAAAATAATAATAATAATAATAATAATAATAATAATAATAATAATAATAAACATTAGAAATCGTAATAATAATAATAAGATTGAAAGAGTGAAATTGGCAAAAAATATTGAAATATTATTTATATGAATTTAAGTTATACAATTTTCACAATATCTAATGAAATGAAGAATTCAATTCACAAATATGTTTTATACACTAACATATTTCTTATATACTATTTTAATTTACTTCAATTTTCCTAATTTAACATAACAAGCAAAGATATAATACAATTTCTAACGTGTCGGGCGAGTTGCTATTACAAGCAAAGCTATTGTTGTTGTTGTTCTTCTTCTTCTTCTTCCGGCGAGTTGCTCCCACTTGTAGACGTTGATAATGCTTTTCGTTGTGTCCTATCTTCAGCCTTCAGCCAATCTTCTGTACAAACGAGCATCTCTAACATGTTGGGCTTCAAGCGATTCCTGTAATCAGTTAGAACTCTGCCACTTGAAGAAAATGCACTTTCAGAAGCAACTGTAGAGACAGGAGGCGTTAGTAAATCTTTAGCCATAATTGACAGAATACTAAAGTGTGTTTATGGTCTTTCCACCATTGTAAAATATCTAGTGGAGAAGAAGAAGGCTCAGAATCTTGTTGGTTATACCAATTTAATTCATTTGGTTGATTAGTCCTAGGTTTTTTTAATTGAATTTGTGCAAGTAAATTAAATGTTCTATCATCAAATTTACTCTTACCCTTACCTTTAGAACTAGAAGAAGAAGAACTAACTATAGAACTTGTACTACTAGAAGCAAAACGTCTATCATAATAATCATACAAGTTATTTAATGTAGATTCAAATTGAACTAAAAAAGTAGCGCAATCAATTACTGTTTCTACATTTTTTTCAAGTAATGCAAAAAATATTTCAATCAAACTCTTCGTACCTTCTAATTTGATACGAGGATCCATAACGGTAGCAACACAAATCAATATAGGAGAAGGAAAATAATACTTCAAAAAAAATTTGTATGCAGGTTTTACAATATCACCAACATGTATATCATTTAACATTTCGTTAAATGTTTGCATCATGCTAACTAATGAAATAACTTATAAAAAGTATTGGTCTACAACTATTTATTGAAAAAAAAATGCAAGGAGGCTTTCTTTAATAGCTTGCACTACTATACTAACTAATATTTCTTTCTAGAACTAGAGTTTGCTTGCTGGAGTTTGCTGGGCTCCATTATTTGAAGCTACTAGAAGTAGATTCATATGTTTTTGAAAATTTTAAAGTTGCGGTTTTAAAAGGTTCTAAAAATTTCAACAAAGATTCGGCATAAAACCAATCGGTGGGAGTCATTTCAAAATTTTGCATATTTTTTGCGATACAAAATTATTTACAACTACTTTATATTCGGTAAAAATATGTAGTAAATCAAAAGTAGAGTTCCATCGGTGTCTAACATCCTTTGGAAATCTTCTAAAAGGTACATTTGAAAGCCTACACCAAATTTTCCATTCTTGAAATACGCTGGGACTTAATGCAATGTAATATACATAATTTCTAATTTTTAGTATATATGGATCGGCTATTTTTAATGCATCTTGAACACATAAATTTATAATATGACATGCACATCTAATATGAAAAATATTGTCAGATGGAGGGTTTAATGCGGATTTTAAAGTAGTAATTGCTGCATTGTTGTTAGATACATTATCAAAACTAATACGCATAATTTTATCGCGAATATGAAAAACATCACAAATTTCTAAAATACGGTTTGCTATTTCAACGCCACTATGGGGATACGGTAACGCCGCAAGTGATATGATTCTTTTTTGAAGAATCCAATCATTGTCGATCCAATAACAGGTTATTCCCATCGTTGGAATATTGTTGACACCCGTCCAACAATCCGAAGTTAAACTAATTCTACAAGTTAAACTCCATAAAATTGCAATCAAAGCGTCCTTCATTTCATTGTACACTTTAAAACAATCCGATTTGCAAGTATTTTTCGGAATTTTTCTAAAATGAGGGTTTAAGGCCGTTTGATTAAAATTTTCCAAGTTCCTACTCTCAGGATAGGAAAATGGTAACTTTTCCTTTATGACTAATCGGGCCATTTTCCGACGAACAAGATCGGGATCATAAGGGTGGCTATCAACTAGACCGGTCCTAGGGTTATTTTTTGTTGGCCTTGTAGGTCAGCAAGAAGGTCTTTATGGTTATTTTGGATGTGTCTACTAATTGTACCGGAGCCATCACCCCTCTTGAATTTGTATGCCTTAGAACATGTTTTACAAACTTTCAAACCTATACCCGGAGTTTGTTCGTCCGGGATATAATCGTAAAACTTATGCTAATCACTACTTTCTCCTCTACTTTTCCTACTACTACGGGGTTGTGTGGTTTCGGTTGGTTGTTTTTGTTGTTCTTCTTCTTCTAATTATATGTCACCTACAACCTCGTCGTGTGCACCCCATTGTTAGGTAGGAGGATCATGGTACTCTTGGGCAGGCTCACTAATTGGGACAATTAGTGGCCTACGGGAAGAGAAAGAGGAATCTTGCCCGCTACGACCGCTACCGCGTGATCTAGACATAATGTAGTAATGTATGTAAAAAAAACTACACAATGTAGGAACGGTGAATTATAAAAAAGATCTAAAAAACAAGAGGGTTGAGATAGAGAAGATAAAAAACCCAACAATAATTATAACTACAACACAAAAATAAAATAACGAGAGAGGTATGAAATTTTGATGCCGTTCACTGTGGATACGCGTATATAAAAAAACCGTGAAAATAAGAATAGAAGTAGAACTAGAAATAAGCGATTCTGGAATTGAAGAGTTGATGAGAGCTTGAAGGAGAATTGACGACTTGATCACTTGGAATTGGACGAGAGTTGAAGAGTTGAAGACGTTGTTGAATTTTTATTTCGATACGATCGAAATTTGATCGTGTATATCCCTTGAACACTTGCTTGTTGAATACTTCAATTGTTGAAAAATTCCTTAGAAATGAGTTATTATAGTAGAGAGAGTAAGAGAGTAAGGTGTGATTTTTTTTTTATGGGGTTTTAGAGGGTATTTATAGGTTAAAAATATAAGAAAAAGCCAAATAAAAACAAAAAAAACAAAAACAACGGCTATGAGAGCCAAACGGCTCTCTCTGTTGTACAGTGCGCCCCCAACGTTCCGTTGACCCGCGGGTCAACGGTCGACCCGTACGGGTCCAACGGTTCGTAACCCGCGGGTCAACCCGCGGGTTGGCGGCGGGTTGGGCATTTTTAAATGGGTTCGCGGGCCGGGTTAGACGGGTTGGATTTGCGTTTTTGATGACCCGGGTCGACCCGTTATTGTTCGCGGATTCGACCTGAACCGGCCAAACCCTTTCACGGGCCGGGTTAAACGGGCAAGTCACGGGCGGGTCGCTGGTTGACCCGGCCCACTTGCCATCCCTAGGGAGTGTGGGGAGTTTATTCTTTTGTGATTTGAATTTCAAACTAGATTTGGTTTGAAATGTAATTTACAATTAAGGAGATGACAGGTGGGGGGATAGTCGGTGCGGCAGAGTGTACTTGATGTTGATTTTTGAATTGCAATTTAGAATTTTGAAATTCAAACTCAAAGTTGATTTGGAATGTGGGGGATGTGAATTCAATGAAATTTGAATTTCAATGTAAATTTTTGAAACTCAAATTACAAAATGGGGAGTATTGAGAGATTATCTTGTTGTAATATGAATTTCAAATTAGATGTTTGTTTGAAATTCAAATTACAAGCGTGGAGGGTTTGGCGAGTGCGAGTGTAACATTTGATAGGCAGTGGTGTTCATTGGCAGAGATGTTCGTCAGCAACACCGACATGTCGGTTGACAACAACGACTACTTTGGAGGGCGGGATTTGACGCAATCGGAAGATGGCATCGCGGTGGGGTTTGTTTGGCGGATACATGACGTCAACGTCGTACGGAGATGGTGGATGAGGTTGTTGCTAGGGTACACGTTTGGCGGAATGTGGAGGGAGTTCCTAGGGTGGAGAGTTATGTAGATAGATTTTGAATTTCAAACTAGATTTGGGAACTGGATTGCTTAATCCCAAATTTCAAACTAGGCATATTTTGAAAGATGACTCTAACGCCTAGGCTCGCTTAATCCTTCACAAGTTCCATTCTCATCATAAAATTTGGGAACTGGATCCTAATTATTCCCCAACAGCGTCCCCATTCTGGAAAGGGGTGTGGAAAGCTGTGGCTCCTTTTCGCATTGGGATTTTTAAATTATGCTCTGATGGCACTAAAACCTTGTTTTGGCACGATCTTTGGATCGGTAACTACAAGATTGCAAGTGCTTTTTCGGACCTCTTCCACCTGGCTGCAAACCCTAATGCTTTGGTTGCGGACTATGTGGACGAGGTCCAAGGTGCACTGGAATGGGTTATACCGTTCAGAAAAACTATTCCTCCGCCTTCCTTTTCTAACTATGTCCTTCTACTCTCTGACCTTCATTCCTTTGATTGGGCTACTCGTGAAGATACTTCCTGGAGATGGACGTCTTCGGGTTCATTCACCGTTAAACCATTTTATTCTTTTCTTAACCACCAAGGAGTTACTTCTCCTACGGCTAAGTTTATTTGGAGTTCTGTGGCCCCTCTCAAAGTGAAAATTCTGGTTTGGTTAACAATTCAAGATAAGCTCTTGACTGTGGATAATCTCAATAAGCGGAATCTAGCTTTGGGCCAACTCTATGCGTTTTGTCGTTTGCATCACAAAGATGCCAATCATCTGTTCCTTCTTTGTCCTGCATTATCCCCTTTATGGACTATCTGTATTAACTCTTGGATGGTCCAGTCCCGCCCTAACTGTATCTCCTTGTGGTGGACTTCTTGGAGGTTCTATAATGTCAACAGTGCAGTTCTTAAATCTTGGGACCTGACTATGATAGCTTTGATTTGGATTATCTGGTCCGAACGAAATAATCGCATTTTCAACAAGTCCAAGAGATCTATCCCTGAGCTCGTTGAGGATCTCCAGTTCTATACTAAATTTTGGACTTCTTCTTTGTCCTCAAAGAAAAAAATTAAAATTTCACTTTCATAACTTATAGATGGCTGCTAAGTTCTTTTTACAAAATTCCTTCCTACCGCCCTAAATGTTGTGCATTTTTTATGTTTACGGTCTTTTTTTGCTCCATTTGTTTCTGCTGTGTTAGTGTTGGTTACTTATTGAGTTTATCCAGACTCTTGATCTGGTGATTTCACTTTTCACGGTATTAACATTCTCTTCTTCCTCTTTTGATGCAAAGCTGATTTGGTTGGACTCTTGGTCTCTGCCCTGGTTTTGCTCTACAACTTCTCTTCTTCTCTGGTTAATGTTGGGGATTATCTTTTTTGATGCTTGCTTTTGCAGGTGTCTTTTTGGATGTTCTTCTCTGTTATGTGGTTGTTCTGGCTGCAGTCAGTTTTTGGGTTGCTATAGCTGGCTTTTGACTTCCCCCATTATCAGCTGGGGTTCTGATTTTGATGGTCTAATGTCCGTGTCTTTACTTTTTTAACCTTTTCTCTACTTGGCCTGCTTGTTATTGGGGGTCTGCTCTAGCACAGCTACGTTTAAACTGTTCTTATGCTTTTTATCTATTATGATCTTCTATGAAGTTATGTTAGTTTCTTCTCTGGGTTCTATTGTATTCTGCCTGTTATTGGCTTTTTGGAGTCGGCCATCAATCATTTTTTTCGCTTTGTTTTGTGGCCAGGGTTTTTGTTGTGGTTTGGGTGCTGCCTTCTGTGGAGAGTCGCTCCCTTCTATGTTTGCATTCTGTTTTTGTGTAGGTTGGCGGTCGTTCCTTCTATCATCAGCGTCTCCTTTTGCTGGTCTTGGCAGCTTGGGGGTGTTTTTTCGGATGCTTTCTGTTCTGGCTACCATGGGGGGCTTGCTCTCCTTCGAGAGCCCTTGTGGCACTTTGGGGTGGTTTGGAGCGGCATTTCGTTTTCAGCTTCTTCCTCCTGTGGCTGCGCCTCTTTGCTCTACTGGGTTCCGTTTGTGCCGCTGCCTTCAGACCCTTGTTTTGTTGTTTGTTTTGTTTCCCTTATGCCCTGCTCTTTGTTGGGTCTGTAATATTCTATTTTTGGTGGTTGGGCTAATCTCTTGTTAGCTTTATGTTGTTTTTTCCTTTTCTATTTTTGGGGCCTTGTATTTAATTTGCCCCTTGTAAACTGTCTCATTGTACCCTATTTTTGTTATCTATCTATTTTGGGCTTGAGTGACTTCACTCCATCCTGTTGCTAAAAAAAAAAAGAACTTCAAACTAGATTTTTTTGGAATTCACAGTGCATCTAGGAGGCAGGGTGGGAGAAGAAGTTGCTTATGCCTCGCCTTCAAGTTTAGATAGGAGAGAGACTAGTTAGGAATGTAGGCTTAGCTTTGTAATTTTTCTTCACTATTCTGTTTTAGGAACAGATAGATGTATTCCATTTGTACTACTTGTTTCGTTAATTATTGATTAATGAAGCGGTGATGAGGTCTGTTAATACTGATTTGGGGAAATTAGGGTTAGGGTTAATCTCTAGCCGCTTAAGATATTATACCCTGCTTATCAGTATTGGAATATCACAGAGCACTACCTTTAGACCAGCTTATAAAGAGATTAGACTGGGTTTAGGGTACTGGGCTTTTAGCCCACTCAACCCGTTCCAATAATTAATACATAACACGTGTAAACCCGTGTTGCCCCATAGAATAATATACACAATATTATCCTATTATATTGAGAATATACATATACATCCAACAATCTCCTCCTATATTCTCAATATATTAGGCTAAGCAATGTAATAATATTGGATCACAAAGATTCAAACATTATTGAATCATAAAGAACATGGATAATAGACTAAATCAATTATAACTTGACTAGTTCAAATATGACTAAACCAAAATAATCAATAGTTCTAAAACCATATCAAAACAGAATAGTTCACAATGACTAAACCAACTAGAGAGACTGTCATAGTTTCAAAATCAACCAAAGCAAATAAACTTCAAGAACAAAATATGAGTTTTAAGCCCATGAACACAAGAGTCTTAAACTCAACAGAAGTTTTATCAAGCAAGTGGCAAATTTATTCTTTCGATAAATAAACCAAAACTATATCCTTGCAAACTGCTTTATGTTTACTCCTCCATTTTGAGCAAATCATTATTCTGAAATCTATGTTGACAGATTTAACTCCTCCATCTTTGCTAGCTTATTGAAGACAAGAATATCAAGAGACACATCTCTAAGAATTCTAGCAAATTTCATAAAGTATCTAGTTCTACTAAAGAACTTAGTACAATTCAACGATAGCTTAGCAAAATGTAACGCAAGCATCACAATCAAGTTTCTTTAACAAAATAAAGAACAAGAACTATTATAGTTTCCACACAAGAACTATACTATGTTTCATATTGGAATGATAGAATAGTCAAATCAATTATGGTTAATTCTGAATCATCAAAATTGGAATGAAACATGAATCCATAAAAGAGTTATATCATAGAATTGGAATGATATAACAACCATTCTAAACATCGGAAACACATCGACAAGTTTTCATGCTTTCTTTTGGAATAATGAGATGATTCTAAGTAAATTATGAAAATATATAGCATCATCAAATTGGAATGAAATTATATATTAACAGAATTTACATAGAACTTTTCAAATTATCTAAAGCATGTCAACTGCCTAAAATTGATGCTTCAGTTTGAACTTCTCTATGGCTCCAATTGGATTCTAAATCTCAAAACTACTTGGATGCTAAAGCTTTTGACTCAATAGCTTTTAATTCCATTTCCCCCACAGTTTTGATAATTAGACCACTTTCAAGTCTCTTAGCAAGAGCATTACCATACTTGTCACAATTGCACTTTATCTATGAGAAAGTTCAACTAGGCTTCTTTCAGCCTTAATATACTCCTCTTACTATTATAGAGTGAGTTATGAGCTACAGTGCATTATAGCTTGATAGTCGCATAACAGAATTGAGAATTTACATTAAACTTCTCAAATGGATGATTAGCAATAAGTTATTCAATCCACTCAGCCTCTTCCCCTGCAGAGGATAACACATAGAGGTCTGATTTCTTGGATGAGAACACAACACTTGTTTGCCTATTAATCTCCATAATTTTCTGCTCCTCCTAGTGTGAACACATATCCACTAGTTGTCGACTTTCACTAAACTTTGAGTAGCACAAAGCAAACTCTTGAGTACCACTCAGGTATCTCGTTAGCCTGTTAAGGGCATTCAAATATGTATGGGATTATAAGTGAGTCTGCAGATTATACCTACCTCAAAGGCTATGTCTTTTCAACAAGTCTCATAGTTGCACCATCATTAAGTGTCAACCTTTTTATCATAATCATAAGGTGTTTCAAAACACACTTTCAATCACTATATCCCCACTTTTGAAACACATTATTGATTTATCGAGTTTGACTAAGGATTATCCCTTGCCAACCAAAACTCACCCTTATACATAATATGGTGACCACAACACTTAGGTGTTTCATGCTAAATTTATTTGGATAGCACAATTTAACTCCATTTATGATAGAGATGTCACTTCCAATCAACAAGCATGTCAATAAAACCAAGTAAATAATAGCTATTATATTTGACACACCACAAAGTTAAAGGCACTGATCTGAATTACTTGATTCATATACTAGGCTCTTTGAGAAATTTGTCAAATTATTTATACGATAGCTATATTACATGTTTCAAAGCATACAATGATTTTACTAAATTGTAAATCTTGTTCACTAAACATATGAGTCCAAAACTTTTCAGTACAAAACTGTTCAGTACAAAATATCAAGTACAAAACTTTTAAATATCTTTTATGAATGACAAAATTTTCAATAGATGTAAGGGTAAGAAGAATACTTATTGTAGCAATATGACAGACATGTGAGTAGACATCAAATAAATCTACCCCATTTTTCAGTCAATCTGTTAGCTACTAAAAAGCATTAAAATTGCTACTGAACAATCAAAATTAAGTTTCTTCTACAATACCCCACTTACTTAATATAGTTTTAGCCTCTTTTGGCAGATCAACTAAATTGAAGTATTATTGTATGACACAAAATCATCTCATTGTCCACTAAAGACTCTTCTTAGTTCATTTGTCATTCAGATTTTCAAGTGTCAGTAAGACTAGTTCTTGATTCCGACTGTGAATCATTGAGCATGTCTGTATGACTAAATTATTTCATACATTTATCTTTGATGAACACATCCTCAAAGAACTCTGCAAGTCTAGATTCTTCTAATACAAATTAAATAGATCAAACATTTGTCCACCGAACTACATTCTGCACTTTCTAAACTCACAAATATCTGTTGTAGGTCCTACTTTAGGCCTTCTAGAGTTATGTATTCTAACATAAGTATCACAACACAAAATCTCACTTTAACAAAACTATTTGTGTTTTCATGTCTTGATCTACAAGGTGTATTCAATTTAGAGTGTAGTAATACATTTAGAGATATGATTAACAATACAACATCAAACAACAGTCAATAATATAGAATTCAACATTTCACCAAGAGTTTGATTCTAACTTTTATCAATACTGTTTGATTGTTGTAAGTAGAGTGCAGTAGAGATTATGCCCAATGCAAACTTCTCTAAAGTTGTTAAACATATTCACCACCTCTATCAAATCTGAACCCTTGATTTTTAGCATTCAACTATAATTTTAATTCATTAAGAATAATAAGTGCTTCTGTCACGCCCCGCTTCCCGGAATACGGGAATACAGGCACGTAACTGAGGCCCAGCGAATGATATAAGTACGCCAACTCATATCATCCATAAGCTGTACCAGTCTTAACTCAACAATATAAGAAAAATGAATCACAACCACGCAGAAAAACATAATCACATAAACGATAATGAAATTCAATAACCAAATCTGAAATACTAGAACTTACCAAATAGCTCGTTAGGCTCCAGCTCCAATCGTAGAGGAACTGCTCACCAATGCCTTCTGAAAATTCTCCTTGTACACCTGTACTTGTTCATCTAAAAAGAAAGAATAATTTGTCCTTAGAGCAAGTCGTGGACATGCAAGTGGAGAAACAGTGAAACAATGGAAATAGAGGCATAGCAATGAATTCAAATAAACGGTGAAGTCGATAGTACTGAACAGTGTAAAACAGATAACTGTATAATATGCATTAAATACGATTTACCACGATAACGATAAACAATACCAATAAAGGCAATAATAATGATAACACTGTTCATTTAGATAACAATATGCAATGATAATGTGGGGAGAGCCTTAGGTCTATTATTCATTTTTAATCCTAGCTAATGCACGTACTACTGTGTCCCATGTGTGCCGTACCACAGGTTCGATGCATACAATCAATTTCGTTTAGATTAAGGTGGTAGACTCTATAGTTCATGTACTGGGTATGATGACGATAACGATAAACACTGGACACGTGTAATTTCTTACACTGCCGATAACGATAAACACTGGACACGTGTAATTTCTTACACTGCCGATAACGATAAACACTGGACACGTGTAATTTCTTACACTGCCGATAACGATAAAACACTGGCCATCATCCGAGTACACTTACTATATTGTCAACTACCCTAATCAACCCTTAACCCCGGCTTGCTTTACTTTCTTTACTCAATTATCATACAATAATGCAATTGATAAGGAACGCTAGAGAAGGTGTCAAAACAATCCTAAGATCATGCAATATACTATATACGACTAAATACACTAAATATAACATTATAAACTCAATTGTACATTATAAAATATAGAATCCCAATTCTGGACAGCAGTAGGTTGCTGTACCAAAATCAGCATTCCCGTTGCTACAGGGCAGCAACTATAGATCTGTCAGGTGGTCTAGAAACTAGACTCCCACCCGGTTCCAACGCATACTTAAAAGCTACGTTCTGACAACGGTAGCTATGTGAAACTCAATGATCTTTATAGGTTTAAGTTTCTGGCTGGGTGTAGATGTTGTCTAATTTTAATTATAAAGGCAGTAAGTAAATATTATAAAAATCAGTAAAAATACTTTTTAACACCCTAAACATGTTATTTTCAAATCTGGAATTTATCTTGGACATATATGATTAATAGTTCACTTAATTCATTAGTCTAAGTTGTTATGTACGTGAATCTGGAATTACAGCGCAGCTGTGGTAAAAGGTTCATAACTGGAGCAGTATAACTCCGAATTCGAAAGTTTTGGTGTCTATCGACATCTAGACAGATAGGGCTACGATTTACTTTCAGGGAGTTTCTGATTTTAATGAAGTGTTCTAGGTCTAAACAGCATGTTAAGGTTCAGATTAGCGTAATTTTCTGAATAGTCTATATGTTCATTTTAAGTAAAATGGTACAAATAAAATTTAATAATAGTAAATTGCAGTTTAATTAATCTTAATCGCAGCGAATCAACCTTAGGTGAACATGGTATTAATATAGGTGATGTCTAACATTTTAATAACTACAATTCAACAAATTAGCAATAACAATCACATTAACGATCAACAAATTTCTACAATTTACTATAGCTATTTGTCATTTAATTTTATGATATGAAATGTGTCTACAATTCCCTATTTTTATAATCAATAACTATAACTATATGGTGTATGAACATCTCTATACTTTAGAGGCAAAAAGATGGCACGATGTCGAGACTACCACTTGGATTCGCTCGTGTAAATCCGTGGCATCTCGACGATTGATACAATAATATTTTACGATTTTTAAATAAGATCCACTTGCGGAATTTCAACAATAATTATCGAATACGATACAAAAATATTCGATAGAGGTGACTTGCCTTTAGGACGACGTTAGATCCGATACATTGAGAATAACGGGATCGAAATCCCGGCGACACGGCGACGAGTAAACGACCACAATAATCACGATCGGGCACGGATCTCGATGATGATCAAGATCAAGATGAAGATCCATCGAATCCAACGGTCGAGATCGGAAATAAAACATATGAGAATTAGAAGGGAACCGAAATTTATCATGATTGACAATTGATGAATAAGAACAAAAGTAGATCAAATGTTTACTCACCGAGCAAAGGAAGAATGAGACGATCGAAGGCCGAGATCAAGTTGATCAACCAATCGACGGCCGAGATCGAAGATCAAGATCGAGATCAAGATCGAATCTCGATGAAGTCCAACAGTGATGATCAGACCAAACGAGGTCGGATCTGGGCGCGGATTTTGATGAGATCCTATGGCTACAAATTAAAACACTCCTTCAGCTTCACCTTTCTCCTTCTTCCTCTCTACTCTTTTACTGAAACAGAGCGCGAGAGAGGGAGTAGCGTCGGCTGGAGGATGAGAGCGGCGAGGCGACAGCGAAGGACGACAAGGGACGGCGGCCACGGCGGCAATGGCCAGGGACACGACTGGGGGAGAGCACCGCAGGGGGATTGGCATCGAGGGATTTGTGAGGCACCCACGGCGCGACAGCGGCCAGGGGAGAGGCGCGTCGATGACTGGGATACACAGCGCAAGGGAGCGGCGCTGGCTGTGTCGCGAGGTGGCTGAGCGACAGCTTCGCGCTGGGATGAGCGGCGCTGCAGTCGCGGCACACCCAGAGGTCGAGTGGAAGAGTTGCTGGCGAGGGCTGCTGGTGGCTTCGAAAGAGAGCCGCACAGGGACGCAGGGGCACCTGAGGTGGTTGTTGACAATGGAGGTGGGGATGGGTTCGACCACGGGATGATGGTGGTGGAGCTGGTAACGGGAAAGGGAGATGGAGTTGGGTTTGTTTGTTTGGGTTTTTGTTTTGTTTTGGTTAAACAGAGGATGAGAGAGATTACGGGAGAAGGAGAGATAATGGGGCTTAATAATAGGGATTAGTTACTCAATAATCGGAAGTTACTGATTTTGGAGAGTAGAATTGATGTGATTAGCCGTTAGGGAGAGATTTGGGGGTTGATTGGGTTGGGTGAGATATCCAATAGGAGGTGGGCTTGAATTTGGGCTTTAATCCAACAAGTGATGGGTTTGATTTTTGGGCTTCAAATCAATTAATTAAATAATGTAACATATATCAAAAGTTGATGGGCTTTAATCAATAATAATAATAATAATAGAAATGATAATGATAATAATATATATTTTAGAATTTGAGACTAACAATTTATTAAAATTCATACCGTAATAATATAACAAATAAATAATCTATCAATTAAAAATAGAAAATTACATTGTTGTTCAAAGTATATATAATCGTCTAGTAGAAAATACTTAGTACAAGACCCGAAATCAGTTGAGCACAAAACAAGTTTATAAATAATCAAAATACGGAAAAATATTTAGAAATACGTATTTACGGAAACAGGGGTTACAAATCCTACCCACCTTACAACAAAATTTCGTCCTCGAAATTTGCTTAGGCGGTATATAGGACAAGGCAAAACAACTCTTATGGGGAATAACAAAACAAGGGATTCCATGAAATGTCAAGAGGGTGGCAATACCAGAATAAGAAAATCATAGATAAGAATTGGGTGATCTAGAATGATATCCACTAGATATTCAATGAATGAAAACAATGCAAATGTGTGAAAGAAGAGCAAGTAGTGCAATGAAGGGAAAGCAATAAGACAATTCTGGGACCTATGGGTTATGGGCCCACCACGCTTCCGCTGCGCTGCTTTGATGGCGACGTTCCAAGTTGCAGACTTGTCGTTGTAGACCACATGGCACTGATCGACGAACCGAGCATGGAGAAAAAAATTAAGACACAGGAATCACAAAGGGTATGGCTCCAAATAGAGACAAGCAATAATACAAGGTGAATATAAGGCTTGAGCTTTAATGTTCATAATTAAAAGATATAATACGGATTAAGACTAGCTTTAACAGAAATAATAGTAACAACAAATAACAATATCAATATTAATAGAATGATAATAACAATAATAATAAAAATAAATATAACAATGATTAATAATAAAAATAGTATTAATAATAACAAAATAATATTAAAATATTAATAACAACAATGATACAAGTAACAATGACCATAATAAAAATATTAATAATAATAAAAATAATAACAACAATAATAGTAATAGTAATTAAAATCGTCATAATCAAATAAGCAATAAAAATATCAATAATACTGATAATAATGATAATACATTCATGACCGAATAAAATTCAACACATTTACGAAAATAATGAAATAATAATAATAATGATAACATTAAAAATAATGTCAATAATAATAATAATAATAATAATAATAATGATAATAGCATTAATAACAATAACATCAATAGAGTAACAGTAATAATAATAATAATAAAATAATAAGAGTACTAAAGGTAACGAAAACAATAATAATAACATCAATTGAAATGACAATAATAATAATAATACCAATAATAACGAAAATATTTCCTTACCATCAGTTTCATTATATAAGTAACGAATCTTGAAGTATCAATTAGTAATAGGTAGAAAATTTTGCCTCCTTAACATCAAGTTGCATATTTGCCTCCACGACATCAGGTTTCAAATTGCCATCCAAATATTCGGCTGCATATTTTGCCTCGCCGATATCCAGTTGCGATTTGCCTCCATTGACATCGAGTTACATATTTGCCATCTCGACGTTAGGTTGCACCGAAGTAGTGAAGTGTATATAAAATTGAGAATGCTCAGGCTCAAAATAAATTAATAATAATAATAATAGTAACGATAAAAATAATAACACGAATAGCAATAATAATAACAAAATATTGATACTATTAACAATAAGAATATCAATGATAAGAACAGTGATCACATCAATAATGATAATAGTAATTGCAAAAAGAATGATAATAATAATAATAATAATAATAATAATAATATTGAAATATTAACAACACTAGAAAAAGTAGTAATGCAAGACAAGATATAGTTTGTGCCCAACATTTTTGTGGAAGTAATTTAATATTAATCAATAATAATAAAAGAATGAAAACAACAATAAGAATATCAATAGTAGTAACAGTAAGAATAATACTAGTAATGATAATGAAAATAATAACAATAATAATAAAAGTAGTAATAACGGCATTATACAACAAATTAAGAAATAGTTTTATCAAAATACTCCAGTAGAAATATATAGTCGATTAATAATGAAAAGTGAAGTTAAAATACACCATTGTTCGAAATAACAAAGTCTTTGTTGAGAAATATTTTTATAGAAGATCGAAAATAAATGTAACAATTAATAATCAAACTATAGAAAGTATTCGGGAAAAATAATTTTAAGGAGAAAAATAGGTAGGAGAAAAATGAAGCTATACCCAAAAAGAGTTGAAGAGGAGATTGACTAGAAGGGACAAAAAGTAAATTAAGGAATTGAATATGAAGGAAGAAGGGCGAAGGGCAAAATCGGAATTGAAGAGAATATAGCAAGGAAGAAATAACTAACATGATACTCAATATGTATCAACAAATAAAAATGAAAGCAAGGCGGGGAAAGCAATGAACGACACACAAGTTGAAATAAGAAGGAATCAACGAGGCAAGCAGAAAATCTGAGATTGCTTGCACCGGAATCAAAATAACATGGGTACAAAATAAAGATTCTATACCCAATAAGAAATTAATAGATGTGAATGAATGGAAGGGACGAAACAACTGAGAAATGAAAGGACCGATTGTGAAGGGATCAAGGAGGAATCAATACAGAAAAGTATCCAGATTATGTTGGTTATTCATTATCCATGTGATCAACGTGGTGTACATATTGTTGAGTCAGCTTAGTTGAGTCAAGTCTGTCTAATGTATTAGTCAACTAACACATTAGCCCAAACCTGGCTCTGATACCACTAAAAACCTTGTCACGCCCCGCTTCCCGGAATACGGGAATACAGGCACGTAACTGAGGCCCAGCGAATGATATAAGTACGCCAACTCATATCATCCATAAGCTGTACCAGTCTTAACTCAACAATATAAGAAAAATGAATCACAACCACGCAGAAAAACATAATCACATAAACGATAATGAAATTCAATAACCAAATCTGAAATACTAGAACTTACCAAATAGCTCGTTAGGCTCCAGCTCCAATCGTAGAGGAACTGCTCACCAATGCCTTCTGAAAATTCTCCTTGTACACTTGTACTTGTTCATCTAAAAAGAAAGAATAATTTGTCCTTAGAGCAAGTCGTGGACATGCAAGTGGAGAAACAGTGAAACAATGGAAATAGAGGCATAGCAATGAATTCAAATAAACGGTGAAGTCGATAGTACTGAACAGTGTAAAACAGATAACTGTATAATATGCATTAAATACGATTTACCACGATAACGATAAACAATACCAATAAAGGCAATAATAATGATAACACTGTTCATTTAGATAACAATATGCAATGATAATGTGGGGAGAGCCTTAGGTCTATTATTCATTTTTAATCCTAGCTAATGCACGTACTACTGTGTCCCATGTGTGCCGTACCACAGGTTCGATGCATACAATCAATTTCGTTTAGATTAAGGTGGTAGACTCTATAGTTCATGTACTGGGTATGATGACGATAACGATAAACACTGGACACGTGTAATTTCTTACACTGCCGATAACGATAAACACTGGACACGTGTAATTTCTTACACTGCCGATAACGATAAACACTGGACACGTGTAATTTCTTACACTGCCGATAACGATAAAACACTGGCCATCATCCGAGTACACTTACTATATTGTCAACTACCCTAATCAACCCTTAACCCCGGCTTGCTTTACTTTCTTTACTCAATTATCATACAATAATGCAATTGATAAGGAACGCTAGAGAAGGTGTCAAAACAATCCTAAGATCATGCAATATACTATATACGACTAAATACACTAAATATAACATTATAAACTCAATTGTACATTATAAAATATAGAATCCCAATTCTGGACAGCAGTAGGTTGCTGTACCAAAATCAGCATTCCCGTTGCTACAGGGCAGCAACTATAGATCTGTCAGGTGGTCTAGAAACTAGACTCCCACCCGGTTCCAACGCATACTTAAAAGCTACGTTCTGACAACGGTAGCTATGTGAAACTCAATGATCTTTATAGGTTTAAGTTTCTGGCTGGGTGTAGATGTTGTCTAATTTTAATTATAAAGGCAGTAAGTAAATATTATAAAAATCAGTAAAAATACTTTTTAACACCCTAAACATGTTATTTTCAAATCTGGAATTTATCTTGGACATATATGATTAATAGTTCACTTAATTCATTAGTCTAAGTTGTTATGTACGTGAATCTGGAATTACAGCGCAGCTGTGGTAAAAGGTTCATAACTGGAGCAGTATAACTCCGAATTCGAAAGTTTTGGTGTCTATCGACATCTAGACAGATAGGGCTACGATTTACTTTCAGGGAGTTTCTGATTTTAATGAAGTGTTCTAGGTCTAAACAGCATGTTAAGGTTCAGATTAGCGTAATTTTCTGAATAGTCTATATGTTCATTTTAAGTAAAATGGTACAAATAAAATTTAATAATAGTAAATTGCAGTTTAATTAATCTTAATCGCAGCGAATCAACCTTAGGTGAACATGGTATTAATATAGGTGATGTCTAACATTTTAATAACTACAATTCAACAAATTAGCAATAACAATCACATTAACGATCAACAAATTTCTACAATTTACTATAGCTATTTGTCATTTAATTTTATGATATGAAATGTGTCTACAATTCCCTATTTTTATAATCAATAACTATAACTATATGGTGTATGAACATCTCTATACTTTAGAGGCAAAAAGATGGCACGATGTCGAGACTACCACTTGGATTCGCTCGTGTAAATCCGTGGCATCTCGACGATTGATACAATAATATTTTACGATTTTTAAATAAGATCCACTTGCGGAATTTCAACAATAATTATCGAATACGATACAAAAATATTCGATAGAGGTGACTTGCCTTTAGGACGACGTTAGATCCGATACATTGAGAATAACGGGATCGAAATCCCGGCGACACGGCGACGAGTAAACGACCACAATAATCACGATCGGGCACGGATCTCGATGATGATCAAGATCAAGATGAAGATCCATCGAATCCAACGGTCGAGATCGGAAATAAAACATATGAGAATTAGAAGGGAACCGAAATTTATCATGATTGACAATTGATGAATAAGAACAAAAGTAGATCAAATGTTTACTCACCGAGCAAAGGAAGAATGAGACGATCGAAGGCCGAGATCAAGTTGATCAACCAATCGACGGCCGAGATCGAAGATCAAGATCGAGATCAAGATCGAATCTCGATGAAGTCCAACAGTGATGATCAGACCAAACGAGGTCGGATCTGGGCGCGGATTTTGATGAGATCCTATGGCTACAAATTAAAACACTCCTTCAGCTTCACCTTTCTCCTTCTTCCTCTCTACTCTTTTACTGAAACAGAGCGCGAGAGAGGGAGTAGCGTCGGCTGGAGGATGAGAGCGGCGAGGCGACAGCGAAGGACGACAGGGGACGGCGGCCACGGCGGCAACGGCCAGGGACACGACTGGGGGAGAGCACCGCAGGGGGATTGGCATCGAGGGATTTGTGAGGCACCCACGGCGCGACAGCGGCCAGGGGAGAGGCGCGTCGATGACTGGGATACACAGCGCAAGGGAGCGGCGCTGGCTGTGTCGCGAGGTGGCTGAGCGACAGCTGCGCGCTGGGATGAGCGGCGCTGCAGTCGCGGCACACCCAGAGGTCGAGTGGAAGAGTTGCTGGCGAGGGCTGCTGGTGGCTTCGAAAGAGAGCCGCACAGGGACGCAGGGGCACCTGAGGTGGTTGTTGACAATGGAGGTGGGGATGGGTTCGACCACGGGGTGATGGTGGTGGAGCTGGTAACGGGAAAGGGAGATGGAGTTGGGTTTGTTTGTTTGGGTTTTTGTTTTGTTTTGGTTAAACAGAGGATGAGAGAGATTACGGGAGAAGGAGAGATAATGGGGCTTAATAATAGGGATTAGTTACTCAATAATCGGAAGTTACTGATTTTGGAGAGTAGAATTGATGTGATTAGCCGTTAGGGAGAGATTTGGGGGTTGATTGGGTTGGGTGAGATATCCAATAGGAGGTGGGCTTGAATTTGGGCTTTAATCCAACAAGTGATGGGTTTGATTTTTGGGCTTCAAATCAATTAATTAAATAATGTAACATATATCAAAAGTTGATGGGCTTTAATCAATAATAATAATAATAATAGAAATGATAATGATAATAATATATATTTTAGAATTTGAGACTAACAATTTATTAAAATTCATACCGTAATAATATAACAAATAAATAATCTATCAATTAAAAATAGAAAATTACATTGTTGTTCAAAGTATATATAATCGTCTAGTAGAAAATACTTAGTACAAGACCCGAAATCAGTTGAGCACAAAACAAGTTTATAAATAATCAAAATACGGAAAAATATTTAGAAATACGTATTTACGGAAACAGGGGTTACAGCTTCATTCTTCATATATATGACAGACTTATATTAATCATCTACAAAAGCGATTAAATACTTCTGACCAATAATCGTCTCATCTATTTGCAAAGCTACTGAGATCAGAAATATCAGAATGTATTGACTCAAGTAGTTGTGTGCTCCTAGGGACCATACTAAATGATTTTCTAGTGATCATAATCTGAGCACAACTTTCATATTTGTCATATTTAATGAATTGTCATTTGGTAGAGTTATGAGTTTTAACAAGAACAAACAATTTAATATATAGTTCATAGTGATTCTAAATTTCAAAACAACTTGGATGTTAAAGCTTTTGACTCAATAGCTTTTTAACTCCGTTTCCCCACAGTTTTGATAATTAGATCACATTTCCTCACAAACAATTGAATATATATTTCTCAAATCCTAGCCAATTATGCTAGTTTCAAGAACATAATTAGAACTATTATTATTAATTGTTTCATTTGTTAAACTCAACTTATACATGCGATTGACAGTGTAAGCACATTATAAGAGCTAATACAAGATTACTCTATCACATTTTACAAAGTTGTTTGCTTTCTCTAGTGATTCTAACAATGTCCACGTGCTCAAACAAATTGAGCTATAATTTTCTTTATTCGTTCTTCATCATCTTCGAAACACTAAGCGAGATAATGACCCATATTTTATAATTCAATTTTGCACACACAGTACAATGAACGATAAAGAACAAAACGTAAATAATGGAGTCATATTCTGCATTACAGGATGCTCATATCTAAGTTACGGACATTTGTCATAGATCTTATACAAAAATTTTAATTATTAGAGAAGCAAATATATAATCTCACACAAACTGCAAACAATGGATTTGTCAAAATATCTATACACATAGTATGATAAAATACTTAATAACCCTAAACATGCTAGTTTTCAAAACGAGAATAACTATGATCTAAAACTCTCAATCATGTGATCAAACGTACAAAACGTTAACACATTCATCACATAAAAATACTAAGGGGTTAAAGTAGATCATACCGACACTTCAAGTTAGAAGTGTTTTTCCAAATTCGATGGAGAAGCCTGCGTAGTGCAGACTTATCATATCATGATGCAAATCCATCGTCTCCAATACACACAATTTGTAAGTAACTTTGAAGTTCCTACATCATCAAATTGTTAAAATTAGCCATTTTCCAAATTCGATGGAGAAGCCTGCGTAGTGCAGACTTATCATATCATGATGCAAATCCATCGTCTCCAATACACACAATTTGTAAGTAACTTTGAAGTTCCTACATCATCAAATTGTTAAAATTAGCCAATTAAACAAATTACTAGCACTTTTTATTCTAACAATAATTTAATTGGAGATACAAATTTACAGTCAAAATCTATAATTTAACTTATCAAAATGGATATTTGATCCTTAGCACATGGTCAAAACAGTTATTCAAACTTGTATTTAATTAACCAATGATCAACACGGTTTCAGATAATTAAAATATATATGCAGGTAAAGAACTTATCTTTAATTTTATATCTGATCCAGTTTAATCATACTTGGATCTAGTCCAAACAACATCTCCATTGCTCACTGTCTCCAGCAATTATATCCACATCTCTTATTGAGCTTTTCACTTTCCAACTGTTAAATTCAGCACTTCTGAATCCCTCTCATTTAGAGAACCTTTTACGGACGATTATGTTTTTCCATCACAAGGGAATAAACAATAGATTCCCAACAATTGAGAGTTATTTTGAATAATCATTACTTACATGATTTAGTAAAAAAAAAAATAACTAAGTTTAGAATGGACCAAATCTGAAGACTGCACACAGCAGTGAATCAAGAGGAGAACTAGATCCGATCCGATCAATGCCTCCAAACAGCACCAGCAAGTCCAACCAATGAGAGAGCTCCACACACAGCGAGAGCTACCGGTGGATCAAGAGAACCAGATCTGATCTTGATCCCCATACACCAACAGCAAATCAACCAGATTTGGATCTAGCGACGCTCGATTTCGAGAACACTGTAGCAAGTCCCGTACTCGTCTCCAAATCCCAGACAGCAAGTCCAGACCAGTGCCCACACACCGGATCTGACGATGCCAAGATCGAGATCTCAACGGGCTATCTGCGACGTCTTCGAAGAGTCGCCCCTTTCGATCGCAACAGGATCTGACGATGGTCGGAGAGTCGCCCCCTTCGATCTGCGTCGTCTTCGGAGAGTCGCCCCCTTCGATCGCAACAGAATCTGACGATGGTTGGAGAGTCGCCCCCTTCGATCTGCGACGTCTTCGAAGACGAGGGCTGCGGCGCTTCTGGTTGGAGATCGCGGCGGCGCCTACTGTGGTCGGACGCAGCAGCGACGGCCACTGTGGTCGGAGGTAGCGCCGTCGGCTACTATGGTCGGAGGTGAGAGATATATAATATCTTAAGATTGTTAATACTGATTTGGGGAAATTAGGGTTAGGGTTAATCTCTAGCCGCTTAAGATATTATACCCTGCTTATCAGTATTGGAATATCACAGAGCACTACCTCTAGACCAGCTTATAAAGAGATTAGACTGGGTTTAGGGTACTGGGCTTTTAGCCCACTCAACCCGTTCCAATAATTAATACATAACACGTGTAAACCCGTGTTGCCCCATAGAATAATATACACAATATTATCCTATTATATTGAGAATATACATATACATCCAACAAGGTCACCTTTTTCTCAACCAAAAAAAAAGTCACTAGTTCTTTTTGCTTCTCTCTTAAAGGTTTCTCTACTTGGAAATCCTGGCAAAGTTCAGAACATAAACAGAAGGTATCTAATATGGATCCCTCTGTGTTTGGTGCAATATATTGGAATTTCAGGTGGTGGAGCGTGTGGAAAATAAATCGCTCTGTTATGTGTGTGCGCGCCAATGTACTCTTGAAAGCCATTTAATAGACGTACAAATTTTAAAGTTTAGTTAAAAAGCTAGAATGGTTGAAAATCTCTTGCAGATTGGAATTTTCTCAAGTCAATTATGATGCAGTGAGTGAGTGAGTAGTGAACATCTTTTTAATTGAACCATTCATGTATCCAGAATCAATGAAGAAGTCCTTGGCCAATAAACATACTCCACTGTATTTTACCAATTGAATAAAGTGGGTGGATTCTTCTCCCCATCGTCTAATTTGAGGAGATCGGGTCAATGCAATTGATGCTTGACTCATTCACATGTTGAATTATTCCACAATCTGAAAGTTTCAAGTTGCGAAGAGTTTTCTTATGAATAGACAATTAAATTATTCTTCTCTCAGTGTAGAGAGAGGTTTACAAAAACCACACTGTATCTCGTACTTATTTGCTCTGTAATGAATTGCTGAAATTGACAAATTGTTTGATCCCTTTGCATTCATATACTAGACCTTAAAGTTATATCTATGCATTGCTCCTATAACTAGTTCTCTATGTGTTATGGGCTAACATTTATTATGAATTCATTTAAAAAAATTGATTGTTAACAGTGGGTCGTCCAAAGCACCCCGCATTCCACTAAAAATATTTTAACAAAACATAAAGCCAAAATAGAGGTATAATGTTCATATATCTCTCAACAGGTGGGCCATGAATCTCATGCCCCGTAAAACAGAGAACCTACCCCATACAAGATCATAGTATATCTAAATCTTGTATCCCTGGTGAACTCTCACTTTGCCTTTTGGAATGGAGCACTTGATGCTTTAAGCACAAATTTAATTCTTTTAATTTTTATCTCTTACAGTAGATTTCTCGTGGGTGCAAATGCAGCAGGTGGAGATGACCAAGCTACTCAGAGCAATCCAGGTTGGGAGTTTCTGGGAATTTATGGTCATCTATGGAGATATTAGCTGTTAGATATATCATTTGTCTGTCAAATCAAGGACACAAACTTCCATATGCTACCTGTATCTGATTGACTTCGCGGGGACACATGAATCCGACATGGCACTAGCTAATTTAATATATTTACCCAAAATTTTCATAGTATCAGTGAGTCATGTACTCGTGCCAAACTGATCAGTGTTGACATGTTTGTGACTGCTTAGATTTTTTTAGGAAATAAATAGCCAAAATGACCAGACATTTCATTAATGAGAAGAAAAAAACAGGTACTCAAATATTTAGAGATTACCGTTGCGGAAATCGAAGGAAAACTATATATGCCGATGCTTCTTAGATTACTATTATTGAATCCAGATTGATTGAACAGATGCTATACATTCTTGGATTCCTCTTCTTTGAACTCCAACCAATTTCTCCCTGGTCATTAGAATTCCATGTTTTCACCGGATGTGTTTGCACCTCAGAGTCTCTTTTTATTGTTGAATGTTTTTGCAGCTGGTGCAGATCCAGATACATTTAGAGAGCGTCACCAGATCTACTGTTGCTGCAACTGAAGAATGTGGCAGATTGTGCGGAAATGGGGTCTTAAGAGTTCTGTAAGGTAATTAACTGTACCGAGTTGGTCTTGTCATTCATACAGTTTCATTCAGAAAAGGCTACATTTGAAAGAAAAAAAATACCTGGGACTATGGCCTTTATACAGAAAATTCCCCTGACCTTTTTTTAATGCAGAAAACTCCCTGAACTATTGTTGCAAAAAATCACCCCGCCGGCGTGTGACTTTCTGCTAAAGTTGAGGGAGGTTTTTGACAATAATGAGAAAGATATATGATGTTTTTTGAACCAACTTGCAAAGATAAATAGGATTATCTAATACAAGTACAAAAGTTAGATGTGGTTTTTTGAAATACTTCAGGGTTTTTTTGCAACAATTATAGTTCGGAGGGGTTTCGGCATAAAAAAAAGGTCAAGGAGATTTTTGCATAAAGGTCATAGTTCAAGAGGGTTTTTTCAAATTTAGCCTTTATAAAATGGTTTTCATGATATATTTTTTTTCCGGTTCAGTAAATTGAACTCAATGTAGCCCACATAATGCCTATATAATACACAAGAATGTTTCAATGTAAATTCTCATAAAATTCATCGTAATATTATCATATATATTATTTAGTCAACGTCTTTACCTGACTGCTATTCAGAGGCGGATCCAGGGGGGCTGGGGTATGCTACAGCCCCCCCCCCCCCCCCCCCCCCCCCCCCCACCAACATTTGACATTTGGTTGTATTTTTTTTTTTTTGGGTATATTAGTGTGGAATTTATGCTTCACCCCCCCCCCCCCCCCCCCCCCCCCCCCCAAAAAAAAATTTTTTTTAAAGCCCACCCCATATATATTTGAGCATTCTATTTAATTTTTTGGGCCCAAGCTCAACTCTATTCTATCTAGTATCTATAACAACTTTACTTCTCTAGTATCTATAACAACTTTATATATATTTTGCATGTTACCTTGTGCAAAAAAAATTTCCAGCCCCCCCCCCCCCCCCCCCCCCCCCCCCCCCCACATTTCAATCCTGGATCCGCCCCTGCTGCTACTGAGCATGAATAGTCAAGGATATAATGCAAAAAAAACATCCCTGAAGTTTCAGCAAAATTCACAAATAATATAATAAAAATACTCTAAAATTTTGCTAGGTTTATTTGATCACAAAGTGCACTTAGATATCAAGTCTTAATTATCCATTTTTACAAGGGAAAAAAAAAAGTTGAGAAAAGTTTTTGAATTTTGCTACAACTTCAGGTCAGGTGTTCACTTCTTTGCATTTTGCCAATCTTAAAAGCTCGAGCTGTTAATCCTCAGTCTTAGGGTTCAATTTTCATTTTGTTAGAACCAAGATGAGATTTTGAATATGTGATGCCAGAAAACTTACATAAATAACGGTTACTATCTAACAACATAACTTTCATAACAAAGATCTGATTACCTTATTATTATTGCTAACAATATCAACAATATTACTTAATAATGTTGAAATAAGTAGCAGATGCTTACTGTACACAGAAATTTAAAGTGCATCCACTAAAAAAAAAGATAATACAACAAATAACTCGACAGATGTCTACGATATTTTCTCTTTTTAGTCATTGATATTGAAAAGCTTAATTCTGTTGCCCTCCTAAAAATGGTTCTCTATGAATGCATCTCTTATCTCATGCAACACCATTGTTGCAGCTTGCATTGTCGCAAAGTCGTCCTTTGTTTTGGTGATTAACGAAAGGCCAACCAATAGGAGAGATGTTATACATTCTTGTATTCCTCTTCTTCAATTCCAACCAATTTTGTGCAGGTCATTAGATCTCCACCTTCATTTTGTAATAGCAGAGCGGATACAAGCATAGTGAGCTTCAATGAAGTCAGATATTACAAGACCTTCAAGTAAGCATTTGTTTCTTTGGAATACACCACTTAGCATGTAGGCTAGGCAAATTAATGGCCCAAACAATTTTGGAACATACAGACGAGGCAAATATGTTTATGCATAATTATTTTTGGGAATTTCATGAGGCTAAAACCTCCCGGGATTCCATTAAAAAGAATTTAACGAAACATTTCGAGTACAACAAAAGAGATAAAAAATAAAGAAAACAACAAAATACATAGCAAAAGCCGATACAAGCCCTCTTTAAAGAAGCTGCACAAGAAAGCCACAAAGTAGTCAATCACTCTCTCCCATCTTGGTCGGTGTCCTCCAGCTACTCCTCAGTCCCTGTTGAGTGTCTGGTGTTCAGCATCCTCGTCTTGAATAGGGTCAAATTTCGCCCTCACCTTGGCCCTAACTGCCTCTGATGAGATCCCAGGGAAATTGTGGATTAGTTTTTTGCTAATAACAAGTTGAGGGTATTTTTTTTTGAATTTTGCTAACATTTCAAGTTAGTTTTTTTGCATTTCAGCCTATCTTCTACATTCACCATATGTGATTGAAAACCTATATATGTATACCAAAACAAACGAATGTAAAAGCCGCTAATGACATAAATAGATAAAGTTTAAATAAATATAACTACAAAAATTTGCATAATAAAGATACTTAAGAGTGTAAACAGACCTAGCTACAAAAATTTCCAGTGAGATTGGAAGAAATAACTGCATTACCTTCCATTAAACTCCATGTCTTATGAATGTGTCCCTTATCGCATGCAACTCCATTGCAGCAGCTCTCATGTTTGTTCGTTCTCTTGGCGATTCCTTCGAACACGAAATCCCGACCGATACAACATATTTCTCCCTGATCATTAGAATCTTCACCATCATTTTGTCGTAACAACAATGGATCTATAATGTCCATAATTCTATTAGGATATGATCGTGTAGGTTATAGCCGTCTTTGAACATATGATCTAAAGCCGCCTTCCAGTAAACAACTCTAGCAAAAGGATTCCATAGCTATATACATCCCCAGAGGTATACACCTTCCCCCTTTATCATATTCTGCAATACCTTATTATGCAATTCAAACATCTATAATTAGTTCATATGGTTATAGGTTAATTTTTTTTTATAAGATCTTAGAAGATTGAACCATCTATATAGGATTTACCTGGTACAGCATACCCAATGGTTCCTCTTATCCCAATTGAGCTACTAGCATCTTGCTAGGAGCTTGCGATTCCAAAGTCACCTACATGAGCAACCATGTCCTTGTGGAGAAGAATGTTGCTAGGCTTTAAATCACAATGAACGATTGGTGATTGGTAGTCATGATGCATATAATCTACTGCATCAGCAACATCAATGACTATGTTTAACCTCTGAATCAAACCAACATTTTCTTCGGCATACAACCATTCCTCTAGATTTTTGTTAGGCATGAATTCAAACACTAGAGCCTTGAAATCATTGCCTTGTGAATCGATTGACGAGCAAGAGGTTAGGATCTTGATGAGATTGTGGTGTCGAATGTGTCTCAAAGCCTCATATTCAACTACGAAACTCTTGGAAGCTCCCTGCTCCTCAAGATTGAACACTTTCACAGCTATTATTGTATTACCGTCATCCAGAGTGCCTTTGTATACAGAGCCATATCTTCCTGTTCCTATCAGATTTGCTTGAGAGAATCCGTTAGTTGCTTTTGCCAGTTCGATGTAAGAAGCTCTGAGGTATTGATCATTTGAGGAAGGTAAAGAGGGATTTGCTCGTCTTGATTTTCTTTTCCAATAAACAAAAAGAAGAGAAGTAAGCAAACTGAAGAGAGTGCTCACAATTATAATCACCACTTTGAGTAGCAGAGAAATTCCTTTTCTTTCGGTTGATTTTGTGGGACCGGGCGGCAAGTTAAAATCTCGAATTCCTCCACAAAGGCCATCATTTCCTTGGAGCGAAATTGAAGATGCATTTTGGAAGATACCCTTAATAGGAACTTTTCCTTCAAAATGATTGAAAGATAAATTCACATAGGTAAGGCTGAAGCTCTCTACAAACTGTGGAATGAGTCCTGACAAGTTATTCTGAGAAAGATTTAAATATTGCAATTACTTTAGATTGTTAAAAGTTGATGCTATGCTCCCATTGAGAAGATTTTGACTCAAGTCTATGATTTCTAAAAATTGGGACTCCCCCAACTTGCTCGAAATTACATTGGTTAACTTGTTTCCAGCAAGTAATAACTGTTCTATAGATTTCAAGTTGCTGACTTCATAGGGAATGTTACCAACAAGAGAGTTATATCGTAAACTAATTATTCTAAGGTATTGAAAACTAAAAATATCTTTGGGTATTGTACCACTGAATCAATTGTTATCAGGGCCCAATTTTTCTAAGAGTTGAAGAGTGCCTAGGCTTGGAGGTATTAGACCATCCAAGTTATTTGTATATAAATAGAGGCCTATTAAGTTGGTGAGGTTAGCTAAGGATGAAGGAATGTTTCCTACTAGCTCGTTCTGTTGTAATCCTAAATATTGCAATCCTTTCAGCTTTCCAATACTATCTGGAATAGCTCCAGTAAGATGGTTTAGACTCGGTCCAACGAGGGTTAGATTAACTAGGTTTCCAATTTCTAATGGTATGTGCCCAACTATGTGGTTGCCACCAAATGCTAGCCGCTGAAGATTTATCGAGAGGTTTCCTATTGAGTTCAGTAACTCGCCACTGATGTTGTTGTCGGCTCAGTTCAGCTTTTCCAATCGGCTGCAGTTGCCTAGATGTTAGAAATTCCACATTGTTCGTACTCCTTGTTCTCAGCTGATTGGATTGTAGATTCAAATAAGAAAGAGAACCCAACATCCCCAGATTGGGAGGCATTGTTCCACTCATTTTATTAAAACATATTTCAATCATAACGAGTTTTGTGGCATTTGGAAGTGAATCTGGAACTGGACCTTGAAATTGATTACGACCAACCAAGATGACTTTAAGATTTGGAAGAGTTAAGCCCATAGTTGGAGGCAGGCTTCCCTCGAGTTGATTTTCAGTAACTGTAAAAGTGGACAATGATGATAGATTGAACATGGAGGAAGGAATTGTACCAGAGAGGTTGTTTACGGATGCTTCAAAGTCTTGTAAATTTTGAAGCCGGCCAATTTCGTACGGGATGCTTCCCTCAAGGTGATTATATACTGCGTCAAATTGCATCAGAGATGAGAGGTTACCTACAGAAGATGGAATATCTCCAGTGAAGCTGTTATTGGAAAGATCCAGCAAGCGGAGCTTTGATGAGTCAAGCTCCATTGGAATTTTTCCTGATAGAGTATTGCTTGCCAAACTGAGAGTCATGAGGTTTGAGGTTGATCAACCGAATAGGAATTTCTCCATGCAGCGAATTGAAGCTCAAATCGAGAATTTGTAGATGGTGCATGAGATCCAGTTTGGGCGGTATTGTGCCGTAAAAACCGTTATTTAATAGATTGAGATTGGCGAGGAAGGTGAGATTGGCTAAAGAAGGTGAAACGAAACCTGCAAGACTTAAATAGCTGAGGTCCAAGGCAATGACTCTATAAGGATGCTTTTTGGTACTACTGCATGAAACCCCAATCCAACCACAGAAATAGTTTGTAGCATTCCATGAGCTCAGAGCCGATGAGGAACCAAGTTGATTCTTAAATGCAAGAAGTGAGAGCATATCAGTCTCATTTCCAATGATTACGGTGGACCTTGTGGTGGTGGTGAAAGATGGTAGAGGGAATGGGATGAGAGAAGTAGAAAGAACAGTATAAACTCCATAGTCACTTCTTGTTTAACTATGCTTCTGTTCCTTCTGTTTTATGTTGATGGAAATCCTAGGGAAGTTTAGAATATAAATAGAAGGGGTTTCTCACAAAGATCCCTTAAAATGCTTTTTACATGGGGATTTAGACAATTTTACTCTTGAAGGCTATTTAATATGGAGGCATGTTTCAGAGCATCCACTGTCATTTTCTAAAAACCCAAAAAATAGCATTTGAGTTAAAAACAACCCTCCCTATCGTTCGCTATATACCCAAAATTTAGAATAGGAGTGAACAGACGTTCGCTAAACTTACAAATCGCTCTTGAAGAAATGCTAAAAGTAGAAGATGGATGACCTTCATCTGTTTGAGAAAAAAATTTCGGACGGACGAAAGATCATTCTCCGTCCGTCGAATAATTTATTATAAAAAAAAAACAAAAGATGAGAGACGAATGAAGGAGCTCCGTCTCTCTTTCTTTCTATTTTTTTTTAAGTAATCAGTTTTTTTCCCAAAAAAATACGAAAATACCATCCAAATATTACGAAAATGCAATTAATTAATTACGAAATTGCCATAAAAAATTAAGTAATAATAACCAAGGACAGCTGACCTTCATCCGTCCAAGCCTTTTCCTCCAAATTGCTTCATCACATTATTATGGAAATGCCATCAAATAATTACGAAAATGCTATTTTAATTTTCTTTTTTTAGGATGGACGGAGGAAGAAGCTCCGTTTGAATTTTTTTGTTTTTTTTTGTTTTGGCAGATTTAGCACCAACGATAGCAGACTGCTCCCTCTATTGTTATTCCCCAATTGCTAAATATGCAAATTTTGTTTAAAACGATAGTGGATGCTCTCAAAAGAGGAGAAAAAACTATAAATGATAAAGTTATGATGCAGATAATAGCGTGCATCTTTTTAGTTGAACAGTAATATAACAGAAACAGTAGTGAAGGTGTTCGAAGTCGAGAGTTTTTTGCTGTCATAGGCCACTTTTTGATAATATTTGCGTTTAAGGGCCAGTCTCCAAACTATTAGCGCTCATGGGCTACTCTGTGCCACGTCAGCAGCGGCCGCTATTCCCAATAGCGGCCTCTTTATTTTCGAAGTCGCTAATGGGAATAGCGGCCTATGTTTTAAATTTCTTTGAATTTTTTGTTTGTTGTCGCTATTCCCACTAGCAACCTTAGTATATATGAGGTTGCTGATGAACTGTATTCTAACACTTAGCAAAATCTACAGAGCTTTTTGCTCTCTGAAAAAATAACAATTAATTTATTTTTGAAACTGAGGTCGCTATTCCGAATAGCGAACTTAGTTGTACAAAGGTCGCTATTTGGAATAGAGGCCTTAGTTGTGTGATTATTTTGCAAATTTTACAAAGAAACAAGGAGATTGTGTTTCCTACTGAGGTCGCTATTGCGAATAACGACCGAATATACTAAGGTCACTATTCCCAATTGCGACCACAAATTTATTTTATTTTTTCCAAAGAGAACAAAAACTCTCTAGAAATCGATAAGTGTCTCAATACTATGGTCGCTAATGGGAATAGCAACAACAAACAAAAAATTCAAAAAAAATTAAAACATAGGCTGCTATTCCCATTAGCGACTTCGAAAATGAAGAGAATAGCAGTCGCTGCTGACGTGGCACAGAGTAGCCCACGAACGCTAATAGTTTGGAAACTGGCCCTTAAACACAAATATTTTCAACAAGTAGCCTAGTACGGCAAAAAATTCCGAAGTCAAACCATTCATCTTCTCAGAGTTAATGTCTTATCTAATTTTGAGGATGAGACCTTTGGCATTAACTGATTGTTGATTCATTCACATGTCTAATCCACAATATAAAAATTTCCAAGTCTACAGTGAATTTCGATAGATACGGACTCGTAAGGAGTTGGGTCTCTTTCAAGCCTAACTATCCAAAACAGCCTTGTCATACTGGGTTGTCATAGCGGACTAGATGAACGAGTTCATAACTATCTGAAATGTCGTCTTAAACTCCCTATCTGTAAGAAAATAACTGCTTCTATTTGTCCATCCATAAGAGAGGGTTCTAAAACTTTATCTCTTTAACAAAAGAAGAGCCCTAACTCTATCCCGAGACTATTTCTATCTCTTCATGAAGAAGAAAGTCAACTAACCATATCTCTGTATCAAGAGAAGAGTAACCGACTCCCTCTTCATGAAAAAGAAAATAACCAACCTAATCAAAACACCGAGAAGTAAAGATACCCCATGACCTCTTCAAAAACAAGGTAATTGCAAATTCCGCTCTAAAAACTCTTCATATGTGTTTTCTAACTTGGCCGTCGGAGGGTCTGTCGCTGGTGCCAACCCCGGTGTTTCAGATTGTTTTGCAGGTCAATCAAAGTGATCACAACCATTCAGATCAGATCCAAGCGTTCACACGAGTCAGATTTCAGAATCAAGATCAGTTTGTAGCAGTCAACATCAGTGAAAACTAAAGGTCAGATCTTTTATTGTTTTCATAAAAGAATTCAGAATATCTGTTTTCTCCCACACAGAAAATAGTAACAACAGATTGGCACCATTTGTGGAAAACATAAAAGAAATTCGACCAAAATTTCGACAATAAAAAACTACATTATTCAGCCATGCTTCCAAAGGAGAAAGGGGGCGGCTTCAAGCCAAGAAGCGGCGGCGGCTTCAAGCCAAGAAGCTAACCCTCTTCCTCGAACTCCTCATCAGGACATCCCTCCTACCTCTCAGCATGATCAACACCGTCAACCGGATCAACCTCTTCAATCGAAACATCACCCTCAACAACCTACCCAGCCTCCCTCCAAAGAGGCTGCACCAGAGGGCTCCCGAAGAAGTCAGTGTTGTGTGCGGCGAGTTAGTGAGAATAGAGGGTCAGTCTACACCTCGACACCCTCTGTGGTGCCCCCTGTTGCACCTTAGGCACAGCATGACCTCTGCAAAATCATACTCTCGCGACAGCAGGGGTCTGACCTCTAAGATCGCTTGAATGGAAGGTGAACCCAGGATGAGGATCCTCATCCAGTGTGCTAGGAAAGCAAGAAGAGCTCCTCTCCTCGAAGACAGAGATGCAGAAGAACCCCGTACCCCAGGGGGCGAAGAAGCTATCACTCTCCCAGGGGACAAAGGATGCCTCCCCCTCGCGGGAGAAGGATCCCAACTCTAACGAGCCGATCAACCCCCAGGAGAGATAGGGATGATGCCAGGAAAGCAAATTTCAAGTGATGATGAGATAGATTAATTTCTGAAGTTGGCAAGTTGCACACTATGATGTATTAAGGAGTGACTAATGAGGATAAAATCCAAATTGAGATGAATTTTAAATTACAAATTGTTTTGATCATAGTTAACTGAAACCTATCTACATATATCACTTATATGGTAATTTCTAAGTTTCAATATCAATTTGTTTATCAATTGCACACTTTGATTCTTTTTTAGGAGTATCATTTTCAGTGAAGTTTTTTTTCCTTTTTAACTGTATTTGACAATGAGATTAATTTTGTGATAGTTTGCACACTTCGATTTCTTTAGGAGTATCAATTTCAGGTTTCAGTTACTTCAGTTGCTAATTCCCTGAATTTGACAATGGGATTGTTTATTCTGGAGTAGTATGTTTCTTCATGAGTGAGTATCGATGAAACAATCTTATTTGAGCTTTAAATGGTTTCAAGCGACAGTTATAGCATGATTTCTTGAGAAGTATCAGTGTTAGATAAGTTAGTAGCATTTTGCATGGTCCAATGACATTATTTGTTCTCATAGTTTGTAAAGTGATGACAAGATGGATTATCTTCTGAAGTTGCACACCAGGTTTTTTTGAGGAGTGACTAATGATGAAACAATCCTGTCTAAACTTTAGAAGGTTTCAAGTTACAGTTTTAGCATGGTTTCGATTAAACTTGCTTTGGATACGTGTTGTTTCTTATTCGATGATTATAACTCATACTATCTGACTTGAAGTCAGGTTCTAAGTCTATCATGTATCAGTTTCTATTCATGTTTTGGTTAAGTTTAAAATTGAAAAAACCATTATCTAAGTCTATTACATATCTGGGATCACGGGCCTCACGTTCTCTCATTATTTTTAGTATTGTTCTAGCAACCCCATGCTCTAATTTTTTTCCTATCCTCTTAGTAATAATAATTGTAGACATCTTTAGTTGTATAACCAATATATTCATAACCCCCACATTGTTGATTTTTTTAAGTCAATATGAGTTCGAACACCAGCATTTGTAAGGTCCTAAATTTCTTCTTCCTCAACTTCATCTATTTTTCTTTGTGACCTAAAAAAGGATACTTCGTTTGGTTTTGCAAGTTGATGATTATGTATGTCGGGAAATTTGAATAGATTCCACTTCCTACAATCTAGAATATATTTGTTATTCAAAAATGTTGTACAAAACAGCAAGACACTAGTTGGGATTTTCTCTTCCGATCTACCCTATCCTGGTTGCTTTTTATCTTGTCCCCTCTTTAACATACAAAAGTTCTAGCTATATGTATCAAGCATACAAAATATATTTGATATATGTATACATTGCCGTTTTTCACCAAGTGATATCAGAAAAATGCATGAGCTAACACAACTTGTTCAAAAAAATACGAAACTTTGCAATTAGTTACACAAGCTAATACAACTTGTATTGAATCATGGTTTGCAAGATAGGTGGAGAAAATTCAAGTTTGTTCATGTTATACCTAGATAGTTGATTATGCAAGTTCGATTGACTAATTTTCGACAATTTTGTGCATTACACAGGACGGCCAAAGAATTTCATCGATTGCAAATCATCCAAATCACGGGAAACATCCGATGAGCATGGGAGAAGGTGTACGCAGTAGCAGTCCAGTGTAGGTGATAGTATTTGTTTAAGCTTTTTTACTAAACATGTGTTGTAAAACTTAACTTGTGGTAACTATTTGTGCTCAGTTTCGTTAAGACCTTTTTAATGAAGCGATGACTACGGTCATCTTTTAATCAAAAAAAAAAAAAAAAACTATTTGTGCTCAAACTCGATTTATGTGAATTTGTATGAGAACCAATTAAATTAATGGATTTTGGACTGGATAACAGAATATTATTATGAATTTTGATGGTTTATTTATTGTCATTATGTTATTGTGAATTACTGGATATTAAATATTTGTATACTGGATATTACAGAATTGATTACTGGATATACATTTTTTTAAATAAAAAGTTAAGGTTAAAAAATGGCTAAACTTGAAGGGGAAAAAAAACCTTGAACTATGGTCTTTATGCAGAAAACCTCCCCGACCTTTTTTTTAATGCAGAACCCCCCCCCCCCCCCCCCAAGTATTTCAAAAAACCACATCTAATTTTTCTACTTGTAACGGATAACCCCGTTCATCTTTGCAAGTTGGTTCAAAAAACATCATACATCTTTCTCATTATTGTCAAAAACCTCCCTCAACCAGAAAGTCTCATGCTGGCGGGGTGGATTTTTTGCAACAATACTTCATGGGGATTTTCTGTATAAAAAAAGGTCAGTGTGGGGTTTTCTGCATAAAGGCCATAGTCCAAGGGTTTTTTTTTTCAAATTTAGTCTTTAAAAATATATAAATTATATACTCAAAAATGTCGGGGTAGAATGTTCTTAATTGATTATAAATAATTTACTAAAAATGAAAAATGAAAAATAAAATAAGAGCTACCCGGCGTTTTTGGAAAATGCAGGGTAGGTAGAAATTTAATTAAAAATAATACTAAATACAAAAAAAAAATAAAAAAATTAAAATAGGTCTACCCCTACGTTTTTGCAAATGCTGGGGTAGATCTTGACTACACTGGCGTTTGTCAAAAACGACAGGGCAAACCCCGTGGCTACTGCGACGCAGGCTACCCCGACGTTTTAAAAAATGTCGATAGGCTCTACCCCGGCAATTTTTTATCGCGGGGTTAGGCCAAAAAAACCGTCGGGTAGCATGTTTGTGTTGTAGTTAATGGTGAACCAGTTCCATAGCAGATTCAAATTAGGACGAAAAATAAAACTTTTCTCAAAAGTTCTACATGAACTAGAAAAAGAAAAAGACGACGATGAACTTTTCATGTAAGAAATTCTGCATGGTGTTATGCACAGACATGCACAGAAACCTTTCTCAAAAGTTCTAGTCAAGATTTATGTGCATAATACAGTACGAACAAACATACAAAAGAGTCTAATAGTAGAGAACAATGATGTGTTGCTTCAATTTTCTATTAAATAAATCTAAACATATATTGATATGGCTAAAAATAGAACCAAATTCGGACCGTTCAAATCGGACACGAATCTTAAAGCTCTCAGGGGTAAAACGGTAATTTCAACCACAAATGGGTCTGAAATGGAAACTGGGTCTTTCTTCAAAGCCCAATAAACCAAAAACGGATCTGCCCTATTGGGTATGGGTGGCAACCCACCACAGACCAGCCCAGAATGATTAGAGAGTAATTCAAATTTATGATTATCCTTAAGAGACAGTTTAAACCAAATCTCTTATCATGAAACAATTTAAACTCCAAAAACACCGGGACATAGGGATTAATGATTATCTCTAAACTGTCTCTGAAGGCAATACCCCTCTCCCCCCCACCATACAAAAGATAATCAATATTTTTCCACAAATCACTGTTTCATAGTCTTCCTAATTACTGACTTGGGCGTCGGATGGTTCGTCGCCGGGATCCATCCCGGTGTATCAAATTTTTTCCAGGTTAACGACAGCGGCGAGAAACAGTCAAACGCCAGCCAGAAGTCAACATGTTTGCTTTATTTGTTTCTAAAAGAATTCACAAATCATCTGTTTACTCCCACACCAAAATTAGCAACAACACATATCTAATCTGATTATACCATAATTCATATAAAGGAATGCTTTAAGGATGGTTAATTATTGGTTATGCTAGAAGTGAGCACGTGAGGGTTGTAGAAAGATTAAAACAGTTGCATACAAATCACTGGTTTATGGTTTTTAATTACAATCATAAAATGCATTTGTTTACGTAGAAAATTGGGTGAGTGATGTGCTGGTGCTATTTAAATCCAATCCTGTGAGATATATAAACTAACAAGGCCACCTAGCTTCAATGTCATCTTACTGCATCTAACAGGGACTTAGTCTATGCTCGTCAATTTCCAGAGTTGCTTAAGAGTATAATGACGAACGAGCTGGGGAAAAATATGTACAATATATGTGCTAGAAATCTTAATATGGGCTTAAAAGAACATAAAAGATAAAAAATGTGACAATAGAAAGAGAGAGAAAGAGACCTAATTAAGATGAGCTCACTCCACCAAAGTAGTCAGCCTTGATGAGGTTGCAGATAAGATAAATATTTTGATCCCTCTGCTTCTTATCTCATTGTACAGGTTGAGTGCATCTTCTTCTTAGTTGCTTCTTCTCCTTCTCAATTGCACTGCACCCCAATACAAACCTTAAATTTCACAAATAATATTTATACATCAGTAAAATTTTCCATCTGTACTAAGGCTATTCTGAAAAATAACAGGCACAAGTCAGGTGTTTGTATGTGTGTGAAGAAAGTAATACAAACTTAACAATAATATAAACACTCATATTTCCTTTTTAACTTTTCACCGTTATTGCTTCATATGTTTGCCCTTGGAATTCCCAATTGTGATTAGCTGTTTAATATAAATACGAGAGAGATAATCGGTTAGTTACCTTCTGAATTCACAACCTCGAAAACCCGCGTACTCAACTAGTAAAACCTCTTATCCCCTTCTTTTATTACCTCCAATTTCTCTACCTTAGTTTCACTACATTTACTTACCCACTCATTTGTATATCAAATGAAGGGTAGCAGAAAATTCTATCCATTTAGCTGGCGTTAAGGGCCCATTTATGCTGTAATTTATCAAATGAGTGCAAGCACTACTTGATATCATCTTTATGAGAAGAACTAGTCATCTACTTACCATCATAAGAAATGATTGAATCTAAGTGAACATGCTTACAACTAGAAATCTCTTGCCAGTTAATTAATGAACAAACACCATCACTTATGTATGGAAGATTGATTAAATTACATTCTAAATCTGTTCTTAACCCTTTCTACTTTTTTCACCTCCCTCATCAACAAATAACATGTACCGTAGAACCTAACTTAGCATAGTCTGTTGTTTCAACTTCATTCATCTACAGCTAAATGGATTCCCATACAGAATCCTTTTTTATCTATTTTCCTAATATATATTTACCGAGTGATACACAAACACATACTTTAAACAATTGTGAGAGAGAAAAAGCTTACCCTTCATGCCGACAAACAGAACCACGGCAATGCTATGCTCCTTCACAACCCCATCTACTCTGCACATCAATAACAACAAATTAGGTGAATTTCTTAACTTCCATCTTTAGCACAAAATCACTAAAACTCAATGAAACGTCTCCCATCCGACGTATGGGAGGTTCCCGGTTACTACGCGTTGTTACCGGCATCGGCTACCTGCGATTGATAGCTCAAAGAACAAGAGCAAGAATAAGGAAGAAGAACGATAAAAAGAGAACTTGGTTTTTAAATCATCAAAAGCATGAACCAAAACTGTACAGTACTCAGGGGTTTTAAAGCACCCTTTTACAATTGATCCACCAATGGGAAAGTGACACAACCACGTGCACCGCCCGTACTACCTATTAAAGTAACCTACTAACCGTCTGCTTTACTGTGGGGTCCACTACTCACCGCCTTTCCACTAACGAGCGCACAGCTGGCCACAGTAGAGCAGGAAGGAGATGCAAGTTTTATTGTAAAAGAGGGATTATCTATTGCCCCCACACCAAATTCAGCGGCAACAGATTGGCGCCGTCTGTGGGAACTTCTCGACTTCTCGACAAGCAGTCCAACCTTCCTCCTTCAACCAAAGCCACTTCCAGCAATGCCTCCCAAGAAGAAGCCCGCACACTCCAACCGTAGAATAGCCTCTTCTCATCCTCCTCCTCCAGAGGGCCTCCCTCCACCCAACCAACCAACCCTGCAACTCAAACCACAGGCTCCACAGTCTATTCTACAGCCTATGGGGACCCAAGTGACCGTGGGGGAACCCTCTCGACGAAGCCGCCACAAGCAACCGGTGCATCAGGTTCGGATTTCCATCCACAACGCCGACACAGACTCTATGGCTTCCCATAGTCCTCCCACTCCAAAGGATCTGCGGGACGTGCTCAACAATCGGCAGACCGAGCATGGACCCGATCTCCGTACCCGTCTGGATGAGAGGCGGACCCGCAATGCAAACTCTCGCCGAGAACATCAGAGGGACCAGTCGTCCTGCCGAACAGACTGTAGGGAGTCCAGCTCTCCTCGGAGGCAGAGAGAGTCACCCCAATATCGCCCAAGGCGGAGTCGCTCCCCGGCAGGCCGTCCTGCTCCTCGAGCCCATCGGGAGCAGGAGGCTCCCGTCACAAGGGCGGAATTTCAGCAATTCCAGGAGGCAGTCCTCCGGGCGCTAAACGTCGCCCCCAACAATGGCCATCGGGCTCCGAGCCCTCGGCCAGCTCCTCGCCATCCTCGCCGCTCCCGCAATCCTCGACCGGCTCCGAGCCATCGCCGCCGTTCCCTAAGTCCCAGGCCGGCTCCGAGCCATCGCCGTCCTTCTCCTGATCACCACCGCCGCTCTCGGAGTCAGCGGCCTACTCCGAGTTACCCCGTCGTTCTATCAGTCCACCACCTACTCAGAGCCATCGCCGTCGCAGACCCAGCCCTCCTCGGCATGAGAACGAGTCTCGGGGCTCAGCAAGATACAACTGAAGGGAGGACTCGGTCTACCGCCGTCTCCACGAGATGGAGAGGCGCCTCGGCCAGCTCGACCGAGACGAAGAATGGTGGGCGAGGAACCTCCGCCCAATCAGGCCCCCATTCTCTCGCGCCATCATGGAGGCTCCAGTCCAAGACAACTTCAAACCTCCACACTTCGAGACCTACACCAGGGAGTCAGACCCCGCAGATTACATTGAGAGTTTCAAAACTCTTATGATGATCCACCATGCATCTGATGCCCTCCTCTGCAAGACCTTCCCGGCCACACTCAAGGGGCCGGCTCGGGAGTAGTATTCTCGACTTGCACCAGCATCTATCTTCTCCTTCGACCAGTTCGAGGGACTCTTCCTCACGCATTTCGTGAGCAGTCGCCGCACTGAGAAGACAAGCGCCTCCTTACTATTCCTCAGTCAAAAGAAGGGCGAACGATTAAGGGACTATGTCAAGCTTTTCACTGCTGAGGCCAGATCCATTGCCTCCTTGGAACCCTCGGTGGCCACGGTTGCCTTCCAGTCCAACGTCCTCAATGCAGATCTCAGGGCGTCCCTCGCTAAGAAGGCCCCTCGGGACTTCTCAGAGCTCCTACTCCGGAGCGAGAAGTACATCCGAGCGGAAGAAGCTCTCCACCGCCCCACCTTTGAGTCATCGTCTTCCGTGAATAAGCAGAAGAGTGCAGAAGGAGCCAAGAAGCTCCCAAAGGACAATGGAGGTCAGCGTCGCCCTCCTCCTCGGTTCGAGAAAATCACTCCGCTTAACGCGAGTGTATCCGCCATCCTGATGGAGATCGGGAACGAGGGTCTCCTACCGCCTCCCCCCAAGATGAATACTCCGGGATAGAGGAAAGACCGGAATAAGTGGTGTCGTTTTCACCGGGACAACGGGCACGACACCGATGAATGTCGAGCCCTAAAAGACAAGATTGAAGCTCTCATCCAGAGAGGGCAGCTCACTCGCTTTGTCAGGAAGGATATGGTCGATCCGCCCCCACCGCCCAGGGGGGCTAACAGGCGAGCAGAGCAGCATGTGGAGGCCTCAGAGGTAGAAGCAGAGGCCATCCTGCACCTGATACACGGAGGCCCAATGGGAGGAGATTCTAACTCCTCCCAAAAAGCCTTCGTTAGGGAAGTCAATTCCGTACAGAGTCATCCTCCCCCCAAGGGCCTCGGAGTCCCTGTGACGTTCTCTGATAGGGACTTGGAGGGCATCCGCACACCCCACTGTGATGCCCTCGTCATCAATCTCCGAATGGCGAACTTCGATGTTCGTCGAATTTTGGTGGACAACGACAGCTCTGTCAACATCCTTTTCTTGGAGGCTTTCAAGGGCCTCCAGCTGTCGAGGGACTGGCTCAAGCCCGCAGGCTACACTCTTCACGGGTTTACTGGGGTCCCGGTGTCGATCGAGGGAGTCATAACCCTCGACATAACTGCTGGAAAGGCCCCCGGCAACTTGCACGGAGCCAATGGACTTCATGGTGGTGGACGTTAAGGCCACCTATAATGTTATCCTGGGTAGACCAGGTTTGGCCGCACTTCAACCTATTCCTTCGGCCTACCACATGAAGATGAAGTTCCCCACGCCCTCTGGAGTGATAGAAGTGAGGGGAAGCCAAGAGGCGGCTCGGAAGTGCTACATGACCTCGATGGGGGGTCCAGTTCTCTCCCTGGAAGCACTCGAACTTTCCCAGGAGGGCAGTCAAACTATCTCCGAGCCCGTAGACGAATTGGAAGAAGTGGCCTTCTCCGAAGAAGATACCACTAAAATGTTCCGCGTTAGCAAGGCTCTCTCCCCCTCCATTAAGCAAGACATCTCCCGGTGTATACGGGAGAACCGCGACCTCTTCACCTGGACTGTGGCCGACACGGAATCTCAGAGGAGCTCTTAATGCACCGTCTGAGCATCGCCCCTGGGGTCAAGCCTGTCCAACAGAAGAGGCGAAAGTTCGCTCCCGAGCGACAACAGGCGATCAAAGAGGAGGTCGAGAAGCTCCTCAACGCCCGATTTATCCAGGAGGTAAACTACCCTGAGTGGCTCTCCAATGTGGTGGTCAAAAAGGCCAATGAGAGCTGGAGGATATGCATTGACTTCACTGATCTCAGTAAGGCGTGCCCGAAGGACCCTTTTCCCCTTCCCAGCATCAACACCCCTGATCGATGCGACCTCCGGGCACGAGCTCCTCAGTTTCATGGTCGCCTTCTCAGAGTACAACCAAATCCGGATGTTCCCTCCCAACATCCCGAAAACCTTGTTCGTGACGGACCAGGGCCTTTATTGCAACCGAGTTATGCCGTTTGGGTTGAAAAACACGAGAGCTACATATCAGCGCCTGGTGAACAGGGTCTTCCAAGACCAAATTAGCAGAAACATGGAAGTCTACGTAGACGACATGTTGGTCAAGAGCACCCGAGGGCAGGAACATGTTCTCGACCTTCAAGAAGCCTTCGGGGTGCTCAGGAGGCACAATATGAGACTGAACCCGAACAAGTGTGCGTTTGGGGTCTCATCCAGCAAGTTCTTGGGGTTTATGGTCAGCCAGAGGGGCATAGAGGCCAACCCAAAAAGATCCAGGCCATTCTCAAGATGGCTCCCCCCTCTAGCGTTAAAGAGGTACAAAGGCTCACTGGGCGCCTCGCCGCGATTGGACGATTCCTCTCCAAGTCCAGGGAGAAGTGCATCCCCTTCTTCAAGGCCCTCAGGGGGGCTAAAGGCTTCGAATGGGGACAGCAGCAGTAGGAGTCCTTCGACAAGCTCAAGGAATATTTAGCTACCCCCCCCCCCCCCCCCCCGCTCCTGAGCAAGCCAACACCTGGGGAGGTCCTCTACCTCTATCTCGCAGCCTCGGAGCAGACGCTCAGCGCGGTCCTTGTAAGGGAAGAAGATAGGGTGCAGAAGCCTATCTATTATGTGAGTAAGGTGCTCAGGGACGCCAAACTCCGTTACCCAAAGCTGGAGAAGATGGCTCTCGCCCAGGTCATGGCGGCCCGAAAGCTCCGCCCCTACTTCCGATCTCATTCGGTGGTCGTCCTTACCGACCAGCCACTGAAGAAAGTTCTCCACAAGCCTGAGACCTTCGGGCGGCTTATGAAGTGGTCCAGCGAGCTGAGTCAACATGATATCAGCTACCAGCCCAGAACGGTAATAAAGGCCCAAGCTCTGGCCGAATTCATTATGGAGAACACCATCCCCGACTCTTGCGAGTCGTCTGCCGACCCCTTGGTCTGGACCGTTTATGTAGACGGGTCCTCTTGCACCGATGGAAGCGGGGCTGGCGTCATCTTAACCAGCCTTGACGCCTTCGTCTTCCAATACTCCCTCGACCTAAACTTCCCGACATCAAACAACGAAGCGGAGTATGAGGCCCTCATAGTGGGAATCTGCATGGCTCGCAAGGCAGGCGCCGAGCGTAAGGGTCTTCAGCGACTCCCAGTTGGTCGTCAACCAGATGTCCGGAGAATACGAGGTTAGGGACGAGCGTATGGCCAAGTACTTGGCGAAGGTTAGGGAGCTTCTAGCCTTATTCGAAGATGTTCAACTCCAGCAGGTTCCTTGAGAGGAAAGCACGCAGGCAGATGCTCTCTCTAAGCTCACCTCCTCATCCCTCCAAGGTCTAGAGCGGACCGTCTTGATAAAGGTCCTCCGACCAAATGTCGATGAAGATAGCCCGGGGCCAATGGAAGCCTACCCCCTAGCACTTGGGGTGAACTGGATGAAGCCCCTCCTCAAGTATCTCAGAGACGGACTCCTCCCCGAAGACCCGAAAGCAGCAAGAAGGATCAGGACACGAGCCGAGCGGTACACGCTCCTTGACGGAGTCATGTACAAACACTCTTACACTCAGATCAACGGCCGACCCTATCTGAGGTGCCTCTCTCCGGAGGAAGCACTCTATGCCCTAAAAGAGGCCCACGACGGTATGTACGGCGCGCACTTGGGAGCGAGATCCCTCGCCCGTAAGCTCCTGAACTACGACTACTTCTAGCCCACAATACTGAGTGACTCCGAGTAGTACGTCTGCCAGTGCGACTCCTGCCAGAAATTCGCCTCGATCCGTCGCCTGCCCCAAGCACAACTCACCTCAGTAGCAAGTCATATCCCCTTCGCAATGTGGGGGATGGATTTGCTCGGACCCTTCCCCCCATCTCCGGGCCAGCTGAAGTTCATAGTCGTAGCGATAGACTACTTCTCAAAGTGGATCAAGGTTCAACCGCTTTCGACGATTACCGAGCACAAAGTCCAGAAGTTCTTTTGGAAGAACATAATTTGCCGGTTCGGAATGCCCCGCATTCTCGTAACCGACAACGAGACTCAATTCGCAGGAGCGACCTTTCACAACTTTTGCGTCGACCTCGGCATCCAGCAGCGATTCTCCTCGATAACTCACCCTCAGTCCAATGGCCAAGCAGAAAATGCAAATCGGCAAATCCTCTCTGGCCTGAAGAAGAGGCTCGACAAATCCACTAAGGGGTTGTGGGTCGAATAGCTCCCGAACGTGCTTTGGAACTATTGCACCACCAAAAGAACTCCGACAGAGGAATCCCCCTTCAACCTCACTTATGGTTCAGAAGCTCTCATCCCCTTGGAAGTGGATCTGCCTTCTCCCCGACTGATAGCCTACAATGAAGCACAGAATGCGAACCAACTTCGCAACTGCCTAGACCTTATAGACGAGGTCCGCGAGAGAGCTGCAATTCGAAAAGAGACCTACCGCCATAGAATCACTCAGTCTTACAACAAGAGAGTACGGCCAGCCAACCTTAAGAAGGGAGACCTAGTGCTCCGAAAGTTGTCGATTTCCAACCCAAGCAAAAAGGGCAAGTTGGCACCCAATTGGGAAGGACGGTATAAGGTCTCTAGAGTCATTCGCCCAGGAGCGTATCAACACGAAGACCCAGAGGGCAGGAGAATACCAAGGACATGGAATGCGGAGCACTTAATAAAGTACCAAGAGGGTGTCTAAACACCGCTCCAAGCAACTTCCCGAAGAGTGCTCCAGAAAACATGTCTAAATTTCTTACTTGTATTTTCATTATTAAAATGTAAAAGCGGCTCGCAACTTAGAAGCGGCCGCCTAATTGTTTTCAATAAAAGCAATCTTCCCCCACAAGTTCTCTATTTTTGAGCAGTCTAATACTTTTAAAAAAAATCCTTCATTGAAATGACAAGCTTGGAGTCCAACACTTGGTTCGACCTGCCTCAACTACTTTGCTTCTAAGCGAGTATAAGGCGGATCACCATTCGGTATTGCTCCTATAGCTGTTGACAATCGCTAAACGACAGGCTTGGAGTCCAACACTTGGTTTGACTTCGCTTCAACTATCCGCTTCTAAGCGAGTATGGAGCGGATCGCCATTCAGAATTGCTCCTGCAGCTGTTGATACTTTCTAAACGACGCGCTCGGAGTCCAATAATTGGTTCGATTTCGCTTCAACTACTTGCTTCTAAGCAAGCACGAAGCGGTTCACCATTCGAAATTGCTCCCACAGCCGTTAATACTCTCTAAACGACAAGTTCGGAGTCTAACCCTTGGTTCGATTCTGCCTCAACTACTTGCTTGTAAGCAAGTACGAAGCGGTTCACCACTTGGAATCGCTCCCCCAACTGTTGACAGTTACAAACACCAGCAAAACACACAAGTTCACAAAACAAGTACTATTTCATAAAAATTTGAGATTCAAGTCTAATTACAGACCAACTACTCATCTTTACATTGAAATACAAAACTTGTGAAAATAAGACTACAAAATAACAAGATAGACGCCCTAATGCCTCCTAAGGAGTGGGATACTCCTCTTGAGCGACAAACAAGGTCGGCGAACACCTTATCACTACGACCCTGTACCCGTGGGGGTCTCCAAGCCGGCGAGCCTAGTTGTGTCTCTGATCGTTGCGCCAGCTGAGGCACCGCTCGACGAGCCAGACACTCCGCTTTATGCGTCCCCAGATGCCCCGAGATGGGAGGCGAACGTAATGCCAACTCGTGAAATGACCATCCATGCGAGTACTCATCTCAGGGGCAAGAAGTGGTCCTAACGTTGCTCCCCTCTGCAAGACGTCGTAATCGGTGAATCTCCGCCCCTAACTCAACGATTCGCTCCTTCAGCGAGTCATCTGTTACCTTGATCTTTAGGCGAGGCATTCGACTCGTACTACCCGCACGAGAAGCTTCAGTGATGGTCCACCGAAGCTGTGCCGTCTCCAGACTCTTCTCGAGTACCACGTTCTTCAGACCATCTCTCTCCGCTTTAGCTTCGAACAAAGACTGCCGAAGGGACTTGAGCTTCATGCCTTGTTTGCTGGCCGTCGGGGGACTCCCCTCATCCCCTTCAAGGGGTACTTCCCGAGCTTGCTCCTTTAGTCGCTTCAATTCGGAGGTGCGACGCGCCAATGTCAACTTGTGATGGCCTAGTTCTGCCTTGCTCTTGAGGAGCCTCTCTCGACTTCGAGAAAGAGCCAACCTAGCGACTCCTAGGTCAAACCGAAGACAAGAGACCTCGGCCACTTCCACCTTCGGCGATGCTTCGACCATTTGATACAGTTCAGCGATCTGAAAAGGCAAGGACATGACAACACTAAGCTTGAGAAACTCCAACAGGGATGGCTCACATATGAAACAACTCAAGGCCCAACACTTAGTCGATTTTCACCAAAAGTCAACTTTTCATTGAAAATCTCTAGTATAAAAAGCGGTGGTCAGTCCGCTATTAGGCATCAGTACAAAATATCCTAGATGAAGAACTACGACTAAAACATAGAGAAGTTACTAAGGGAGTTGAGTGTCCACCTCGGCGGATGGATCCACAAGCGCTAGGTCACCTTCACCGCCCTCAGCTGTCCCTGACGCCGGCGCCATCACCAACGGGGGTTCGGTCACTACGTCCTCACCGACAACGTTGTCTCCTCCTTCGACCGCTGCTCTCTCCTCGTCGGGGAATAAGAAGTACCCCGAACAATCGAAGTCGGGGAGACGTTCGCCGACATCCTTCTGTGCCTTGGCATAGGCCTTTCGCATGTTCTGCTCTAAATAACCGATTGCCTCCTTCTCCGCCGCAGCCTTGGCCCACTTCACAGCCATGTCCATCTCGAACGCGACCTTCTCCCTTTCAGCAGCTCTCTCCCGAGCAGCCTCTTCCTTCTCAGCAGCGGCGGACTCCTTCGTCTTCGCCAGCGCCTCCAGAAGCCTGATCTGGGCGGCATGCGTCTTTGCCAAAAGCGCGGCCGCCTCCAGTTCTCTCTTGGCCTTCGAGCGCTCAAATCTCTCCCGTTCTTACAGAGCCTTCAACTATCTCTCCTGCTCCGCCACTCGCTTCATCAGGTGGCTGAAATGGCAGATCGCCTGCGAGAAAATAGGTGGTGTAAGAATCGAGCGAGTAAGGAGGACAAAGATCGGACGAAAAAACTAAGGCTTACCATCATCTATGCCTTGGCGATCTCCAAGGCTGAGCCGCCCATTGTCCCGTGCTCCGTCGACGCCTTATCCTTGGGCGTGGCCAGATTGCGGATGGCGTCCATGCAGCTCGTCGAGTCGCCAAGGAACCTGTCGTGCCTACGGATCTACCAATCTGGTACGAAGATTTTCTTGAGCTCGTCCGTCAGTATGACCTCCACTGCCACGGTGCGAGGCGGTGCCTTCAGGGCGAGCGTGGCTGAAAGGTCGAGTTCTTTTGCCGGTTGAGCAACAGGGGTAGGGACAGCATCCAAGTCGACAACGGGAGCGGCAGCACTCTCGATTCTGGCCGCCTTCGACGGAGTTGGCCGAGTAACGGCATGCTTTCTCTTTTTCTCCTCGACTCGCTTGCCACTCAGTGCCGAATGCCTGTTCATGATATCTTCAAAGTCCATGCCGGAAGATCTTGCAAAAAGAGAAAGAAAAAAAAAACAAGATAAGAATTTTGTTACTACTGATATACTCGGAAGTGCGACACAGGAAAAGGCAACTAACTGCATTATTTGTGTACACCATAATGTCGAGACAGCATTTGCTAACTGACTTGAGGAATAGGATGCCCAACCTTGATATTATAATCTGGATGTTCCTTAATGGCTTGAAGGAGACAAGGAGTAGTGCATTTTGCAATCCATCGAGCTGCTGCAACCATACAACAGTGTGCATACCCCAGAACTAAATTACTGATACCACCTTCATGCAAAACTAAATGGTGGAAGGGGACAACTGCTCCATTTACTGACGTCAGTGTATCTTTAATGCTATGAGTACCCCGAATTAATAAGAGAAAACTTTTGGAGCTTTTGTCGCATATAATTGTGAAAGCAGGCCTCAAAAGCTGCATATATTTGAAAAGAAACTTATGTAACACTCTTCATCAAACTTTATATTATAATTCAAGACCCTATCCAACCCGTACCATTGAGATGGGTGGCTTACGCTAAGCCTCGCAGAACAGAATCAAGGTGTTTGACGTTATGCATGGGGAATGGTTCACTGTCTCCCAACACCGCCTCTCACGATCGACACTAGGCTGGGTCTACCCACACCCTTTTGCCATATTCATAACAAGTATCCTAATATGCAAATATGGGTTGTGGGGGACTCAATCCAGGTAACAGTTGACCCCATGGAATCCCCACAAAATGGTAGTGAGAGCGTTCTATTTCAGGATGTGGTTTGTGAGGGTAATACGTGAGTTAATTATGTCGTAAACATCCGCGGAGAGGCTAAAAGATACAATGGATTAATACTTAATAAGAGACTACAAGTCCTATGTCTTTGATATGCTACTGGGACTAGTGTGTGTATGAGTATACTAACTACCAAAAAACATAAATTTGCAACATAAAATTAAAGTAAAAACACAAATTATGTAGTCAGTGACATGCAGAGAGCAAGTACACATCAAGAAGAAATGCAGATGTTAAGTTGATCTTACCATCAGAATGAAGGATTATGTTGATCTGCAGGTTAAGTAATGAGTAGTGTTGTAAGACTAGTTAGCATCTGGGCTAATTGCAGGGACCGCATGACATCTATCACCGTAACAAACTGCCCATCTTTGCGATTAGCTGAGTATAGACAGGACAGACACAAGTCAGGTGTTTGAAGGTGTATGAAGAAAGTAAAACAAACAAACGTAACAGTAAATAAACGCTCACATTACCGCTTAGTTCTCACCGTCTTTCCCCACTCTTACCACCTTCATCGCCTAGACATCTGAAATCCCAATTGTATGAATCCACTATCGTTTGCTAAAAATGCAAAATATGAACTTTTTGGCCAAAAAAACTCCACTATTGTTTGCTATAAATGAAATGAACAGTGCGCGTCTAAATATAGCAGTTGGATTTAGCGAATGCTAAATATAGAAGGAGGATGATCCCCCAACAATTTTTTTTTAAAGAGGGATGGACGGAAGAAGATCTTTTGTCCGCCAACTTTATTCAGAATGTTTTTCCAGATTTACAAAAATGCCATTATAGAAAGAAAAAAAATTAAATCCCGTACGGAAGATCTTCTTCCGCCAAATAACTTTCTTCAGAATTTTTTTCCACATATTTACAAAAATGTCATTCCCATAATTACGAAAATGTCATTTTCAAAAATTTTTAAAAAAATGTTAGCCGGAAGATCATCTCATGTCTCTTCTAAATTTGACTTTAACGACTACAACGCTCTCCTTCAAATGCTATTTCCTAAATGCTATATATTCATATTTTAGCATCAACGATAGTGAATGCTCTAATAAGCTGCAAAGGAATCAGATGTTTGTAATTGAGCGAGAAAGTGACAACTTGTCAATACTGTAATATAATAAACTCACATTCTTCATTCACTCATGCTTCAACTTGCATAGTATTGTTCTGAGCCAATTGCAGTGATCCAAGTAAACATTGGGAAATATGTTGTCCCCCTCACTACAACAAATTGATGCTACCCCGACGTTTCTACGCCGGCATTTGTATAGAAACGCCGGTGTAGAACCCCGGTTTAAACCCCCTCTAAGCCGGCGTTAATTCAAACCGTCGGCGTAGGGTGTGGCTATACCGGCGTTTCATCGCAAAAACGCCGGGATAGTTGAAATTATATCACAAATCCTCTCTCTCACAATCCCCCAAATTTCATTCATTCCCCACCCAAATTTCTGCTTTCTCTCTCTCCCGCTCACAAACCAAACCCTCCTTGCCGTTGTTGAGCGCCGGCCTCAGTCGTCGTGCCCCCCCTCACCGTGCCCCCGACCTTCCTAGCCCCCACATCTCTCTCTCTCACAAACCCTAGCCCGACAGCTGTCGCCGTCGCCGTCGTCGTCGCCATTCCCGCACCGTCACTCTGATCACCATCATCTTCCTCCCTCGCAAACCCTAGGTATGAATTTGAGATATATGATTTGTAGATCTCAGTAATCAGATTTGTACTTAGATTTATATGTAAACTTTTGAATAATTAATTTTATTATTTTAATCTGTTTTATGTGCGAAGTTAATTAAAACTGTTGTGCACCAGTTTCAACTGAGAGTTTCATTCAAAAAAGTTGTTTTTCCATTTCAAATTGTTGGTTGAGCCTCTTTGAAAAGGCAGAAATGGGAGTTTTAGAGTTGGATGGATTAAAATTGGTTGTGTTAGTATGCCAGTCATTTCTTGATTGTTATTTTTAATGTTGTGAGGAAGTTAGTAACGATTTATTTTAGTTAGTGTAGATTAGAAAGTTCATTTGCAGTTTACTGGATGTGTTTGAAACTCAATATATTTAGCGTATAGTTTTCTAGAATTAAACTTGATTACGAATTTGTTGCACTAGTAAGTTCCATCTCTTAAAGCATTTTATTTTGTTTTTGGTAGATTGTTCTTACTTCTTTTCGTATTTGATCTATTTACTTCAATCAGACTAGCGGTTGTCAAGATATTTGGGAATGTTCTTTTTGGCTCTTGGCTTGGATTTATTTGTGCTTCAGAGTTAATTATTATATGCTATAGCTTCTTATATCACATTTGATGTTCTTACGACTCCCTTTATAGTTTAGAAGAACTAAGAGCTGTTGTATAGTATTTATGGACTATAGCACGAACTAAGAGCTGGAATGAAAGCATTGGCGGCAAAGTAGTAGAAAGATAATGTTCACATACTTTCTACTCTGCACTAGAAACTAGTTAATTAGACATCAGATATGTTGTTCAGGTTGTTTTATGTACTCAATAGTGAGAATAATGTCCAGTTGATAATATTCTCATTTATAATTTCTCATGTTCGCACATTATACCATGGATATTCCAATTGGTAATGGTTCATTTACAACACAAATGTAGCACTGGTAAACTAGCTTGAATCTCTTTCACCTTCTAGCTTTTTTGAGCTTTGCATTTGCATTTAATCCCTTCTTATGCCTATTACTGTGTTAACTTTGCAGAGACATTAGTGTATTCCTCACTTGAACCATGTGAAGATGCATGCAGATTTTTGAGTTGCCTGCTTGCCTTTGGAGGTAATTCATTTGTCTTTAATGTTTCCATTTTGGTAGAAGTGATTATGTTATTTAGTAAAATATGTAGAGTGATTTCTTATGTTCTTTTGTTCCAAATTGCTTTATTCTTGGTTTCTCTATCCTTGAAGTGAATTACATTTGTTCTTGTAATTCTTACTGAGCTTACACTATAAATACATTTGTTGGTTATATAGTGATCCTTGACCTTTTTCCTTTTTAGGCTACACAAAAAAGGAGGATATGAATTCTATTGGATTTTGTTTGGTATGAAGTGCTCTATAACTCAGCATCTCAAACAGCAAGAGACCTCCACGTAGGACGGTAAAACTCAATTTCCATCTCAAACAGCAAGAGACCTCCACGTAGGACGGCAAAACTCAATTTTTTATAGTTAAGTATAATGATTTACACATATTTAGACATTTTTCTGCATTTGGTTGGTATGGAATGGCAAATGAAGAAACCTAGGGGAATACTCAAAGACTCCATATACACATAATGTCAAGATTTCTTTTGGGATTTTTTTGGTATCTGCTCTGCTTGCAAGCACCATGGAGATGGGATCCCACTTGATTCAAGTTCTAGCTGATTCAAGTTCTAGCATGTTGCATCTTTTTTGATAGTTTGGAAGGAGATCAAGCACAAAGTCATAGTGAGAGTGAGAGGTGGTAGAGGACTGGAGGGTAAGAGCTAGAGATGATTAGGATGATCTCTGTATAGATACTTATCAATTTTGTTATTTATACTATTTGTAATATTGATCTCCATCTCAAGTTCAATTCATTTTTTTATCCTGACCACGCAAGTTCATTTTATGTATGATAATATTCAAATCATGTACTTGTATTCTTTCAAATTGATACTCTAAACTTGACTGAGGAAATCAAATATATTCATTTTTGTGTATACTGCATAGTTTCTTCAATTCCGAGTTGTTTATATATATATAACATAAGCCGTTGTGGGACCCGTTTTCACGGATCCGTTTTCAATGGAGCATTACCCATATATATATATATAATGCTCCATTGAAAACGGATCCGTGAAAACGGGTGTGAAAACCACCTAGGCCGCTGTTCCCTAGGTTATAACATAAGCCGTTGTTGGAGTCCCAACAATGGCTTATGTTATAATCTAGGCCGCTCTTGGGAACAGCGACCTAGTTATAATAAACCTGAAGCCGCTATTCCCCAATAGCGGCCTAGGTGGTTTTCAATGGAGTATTGCCCTATAAATATATATATACTGCATAGTTTCTTCAATTCCGAGTTGTTTATATGTTTATGTTTTTTGAATCTTCTGATATATATAGAGAGAGAGAGAGAAGTGTTCCGTTGTGCACTAGGCCTCGTGTGCACTCGGCCTTCCCGCCTTCGTATCGACGATCCGAACTATTCACATTGATCTACACATATAAATTAGTCTAAATATGTAAAATCAAACCATTTGAAATTCATTTGCACATCCATTGAAGTGTTACAAAATTGTATGACTCAAAATCGTTGTTTTTTTAGTCACATGATGGATGGACAAATGAATTTCAAATGATTTGATTTTACATATTTAGACTAATTTAGATGTGTAGATCAATAAGAATGGTTCGGATCGTCGATACGAAGGCGGGAAGGCCGAGTGCACACGAAGACCTAGTGCACAACGGAACATTACTCTCTCTATATATATAGGTATAGGAAAATTTCCATTGTGCACCACCCCTCTGTGTGCACTCGGCCTTCCCGTCTTCATATCGACGATCTGAACCGTTCACATTGATCTACACATCTAGATTAGTCTAAATATATAAAATCAAATCAATTGAAATTCATTTGCCCATCCATCATGTGACTATTAAAAACGATGATTTTCAGCCATACAATTTTGTAACACTTCAATGGATGAGCAAATGAATTTCAAATGATTTGATTTTACATATTTGGACTAATTTTGATGTGTAGATCAATGTGCACGGTTCGGATCGTCGATACGAAGGCGGGAAGGCCGAGTGCACACACTGTGTGCACCATAGGTGGTGCACAACAGAAGACTTCCCTATATATATATATATATATATATATAGGGAAAGGCTCCGTTGCACACTGGGCTAGTGTTCACGCCCGTGAACACTCGCCGTGGGCCGTCCGATCTAAGATCTCATCTTGATCAAGATCCAGCGGTTGAGAAGCATTCCGCTACTCTGCCTATTATGGGGGGGGGTATAATCGTAATTTCAACCCCCCCCCACTGTCTATCTGTCTCACTCTCTCCCTCTCTCTCCCGCTCTCTCCCGCTCATCTCTTCATCGAGACGAAAACCCTAGCCCCCTTTACGACCCATACTCCGATCGCCTTTCCCTCTCTCTCCCGCTTATCTCTTCATCGATCGAAAAACCCTAGCCCACTTTCGCACCCATACTCCGATCGCCGTTCCCTCACTCTCCCGCTCATCTCTTCATCGATCGAAAAACCCTAGCCCCCTTTCGCACACATACTCCAACTCCAGCCCCCTTTCTCACCCCTAGATCGGAAAATACCCTCTATCTCCCCCTCATCTCAAACCCTAGCTGCGAAACCCTAAAGAAAAAACCCTAGCCCCCTTTTCCCCGATCGCTTCAGCTGCTCTCGCCCGTCGCGTGACGATCCCGTTCTTGAGGCTCATTTCATACTCGATTCCCCCTTTTGCAGTGAAGGTAACCCTTTTTTTTGAAATTTTTTTTTCTGTTTTTTTTTTTATGGTTAATTTTTTTTTAGAATAGCTCCAATCGGCACCAATTTTTTTTGCACATATTATACCCCCGATCTTGCTACTTTTGATCTTGTTGCCACCGTCGAATTTGCTAATGTAATTTTTTTTGAGTTAATTGGTACTGTTGAAATAGCTTGCTAATGAGATTGAATAACATTTCAATTTTGGTACAGGTATGGACTTAGGTGAAGGTTGCTCACAATTGGGTGACAATTTTTTACATGTTGAAGAAGGTGAATTTACCCCCACAGTTGAAGAACATCTAATCCCTAAGATTGGTATGATTTTTGATACCCTTGAGCTAGCAGAAAAATTTTATGATAGCTATGCAAAATGTTCGGGTTTTCAAATGCGTAAAGGAGGTAATAAATTGAAGGATGGTCAGGTAGTGGAAAAAACTTTTTTATGTAATAAAGCGGGGATGACGAAAAGCAAGACTAATGAAATTAGAATTGGTTCTACGTCCAGGACATCTTGCAATGCATTGGTTAGGATTAGATTAAACAAAGAAACAAATTCATGGTCTGTTTATTCTTTCCATGAGGTGCACAATCATGCATTCACCACACCCGGTCGCAGGCATTTGTTGCCGCGTAATCGCGCTGTGTCAAGTTCAGATAAAATCATAATGGGGCAACTTGCGGGTGCAAATATTCCCACATGCAAACAAATGCTTTATTTTGAAGGTTCAAGTGGGGGGTACAATAAGGTTGGATTTACTCTAAAAGATGTTAGGAATCATGAAAGAGATTTGAGGGAGTCATTAAAAGGTCACGACGGTCAGATGTTGGTAGACTTTTTTAAATGGCAAAAGGAAAAAGATCCTTCTTTCTTTTATGCATTCGAGCAAGATGAGTCCGGTAGACTGTCTCATTGTTTTTGGGTTGATGGGATTGCTCGTTTGAACTATGAGGTTTTTGGTGATGTAGTTTCTTTTGATGCTACACATAGTACAAACCGTTATGGTATGTTATTTGTTCCATTTGTTGGGATCAACCATCATTGGCAGTCTATTTTTCTTGGTTATGGGTTCATCCCGAATGAGACTGCTGCATCTTTTGTGTGGTTATTCCAAACTTGGGTAGGAGTTATGAAAAAAGCTTCCGTTGGCATTGTAACGGATCAAGACCGGGGTATTGGTGCTGCAATTCAACAAGTTTTTCCTCATATTCGCCATAGATATTGCATATGGCATATTTTAGATAAAATCCCTTCCGAGGTGCCTCAATTGGTACAAAATCCCAAGTTCATGGAAGCTTTTAAAGCTAATGTTTGGAATTCTTATGACTGTGTCTCTTTTGAAGAACAATGGAAGGCTTTGGTTGTCGAATTTGGGGCTCAAAACAACAAATGGTTGAGTGATATTTTTCAGATTCGTGAAAAATGGGCCCCTGTATACCATAGGTCTCAATTTTGGGCGGGTATGTCTAGTAGTCAAAGAAGCGAGGGAATGAATTCCTTTTTAAAGAAACACACCCAAAAGAAGTATTCACTTCATGAATTTGCCTTGATTTTCGAAAGAGTTATTTGTAGGCAAAGAGAAGAAGAGGTTAAAGAGAACCACCGTACACTAGATAGGAAACCCAAATTGAAGACCGGGTGGTATATGGAGGAACAAATGGCTCAAGTCTATACTTTATCAATGTTTTTAAAGTTTCAAAAAGAACTCAAGGAAAGCCTACTGTTTAATGTGAATTTATTGGAAGATGACGTGAATACTGGCAATACTTACTACACAGTGACATTCATTGGTAGGTCGGAAAAAGAGACCACCATTACTTACTCCAAAGAGACTACATATGGGTGTTGTTCATGTTGTATGTTTGAATTTGTTGGCCTTCCTTGTAGACATCTCTTGGCATTCCTTAAATATTCAAATTGTAATGAACTTCCCAAACAATATATGATGAGAAGATGGAACCGTGAACTTATTAGAAGAAGCTACACCCCCATTAATTTCGGTCAAGCCGATGGCAATAATAGCGAGAATTATGCTTCTCGATATTGTGAGTTAAATAACTTGTCCAAGCAACAAGTTGAGATTGGACTCTCTTGCGATCAAGGGTATGAGTTCATGCGTGATGCTATGATCAAGTCACTTGAAGGGTTCAATTTGATTGCGCCCGAAGGGCGTAGTGGGGCTAAAGGTAGTGGAACTTCACTTCATGGGAAGCAATTGGTCTTGTCTCAAGTATCGGTGGAAGAACCGCGCCAATGTAATACGAAGGGAAGACCAAGTGGGAAAAGATTGAAACCAATGCGGGAGAAATTAAGGAAGCAACCTAGGAAGTGCAATTGTTGTGGGTTACGTGGGCAAGGCCATGATGCGCGAACTTGCCCAAAGAAAAAAGAAAGGTATTTAATGTTATTTATGTAAAAAAGAAAATTGAAGTCATTTAATATGCACTTATTTATATTTTATTACATAGTTCTGTTGTTTAATGACTCTAACGTGTTTTGTTTTTTTTGTGCAGTGACATTCCTGCATTTGAAGAAGATGATGTGAATTCATCTACTGAGGGAAGTTCCGAGGAATTTCACGATAGTAACAACTGAGGGAAGTATTTCATTCCTAGTCATTTTTGGTAAATATTTATACCCTAAATATTTTTTTGAGTACGGGATGAATTGATAGGCAGTGATGAATTTATTTTCTTGTTTACCAACTATATATATATCGGGTTATATTTGCTGTCCGTAAACATCTTTTATGTGCAAACTACTTATGAATGGGATTTGGAAGAAAATGGCTTTGGCTTTGGCTGATATGAAAATACTAGTTACCTGGTTTTGAACTGATGCTGAGATGCTGATGCTGCTGATGCTGAGATATATCTGCAGTAATCTCATTATTTTTACCTTTGGCCTTGGCTTTCTGGGAACTGATGCTTTGGGTTCGGGTTGTCTGCACAATCAGTGTGCAACGGATCCTTTCCCTTTGCATATATATATCTGCAGTTTATAACACCCTTATGCATACTACTTATGGTTGTCTTATCTTGAATTTGTACCTGCTCATTTCAACAATTGTAGTGACCAAATTTTATTTTGTTTTGGTTTCACTGGTTGAAAATTGGCTTACATGAATTACGGATGCATTTATTTGAGAAATTGGTACCACATGATTGGGATTGTTAATGTTAGGCGTCAATTTTGGCGTGGCAATCCAACTGCAGCCAAATTTGACTACAACATCACATTCTAATGAATTGAAGTTATTTCTGAGCCTACTTAAATTCAATTCATGAACACAATCATCCTGTATTTTTTGCTATTACTCTATGGTATCTAATAAATCTTTATAATTGCTCTTCTTGATTGCTGATGCTGCAGATGCTGCTGATGCTGCAGATGCTGCTGATACTCTATGGGAACTGAAGAAATAAAGTAGTATTGAAATTTCAAACCTTGGGTGTTACTGACTTGTTACTTCTGTATAGTTTCTTTCTGGAAAAGGTTAGCTTTCTATCCTGGAGTGATCTTTAGTCATATCCATCCATATCACTGTTTTTGTTTTATTTTAAAGAGCATTTTTTGATTTTTCTGGTTTGCATTATTTTAAAGAGAATTTGCTAGTTTACTGCAGCAAATTCTAGTACAAAATTATCATTTTTTCCTTCCTTTTTTTGCTTTTGCAGCATACTGTGTTGTTGCTGTTGAATCAGCTGGTAGACAAGTACCCATTGCATTCCTTGAGAGGGTTCATGAAGACTTCAACAAAAGATACGCTGGAGGAAAAGCTGCAGCTGCTGCTGCCAATAGCCTAAACAAGGAGTTCAGGTAAAGTATTTATTGTTCTAGATGAATAACGTTTTCAGAGAACCTAACGTCTTTTTGGTAAAAGTAACTATCAAATTATTTAGTAACTCCTGAAATGTTTATTGCTAAATCAGGTCAAAACTGAAAGAGTACATGCAGTATTGTGTGGACCATCCTGAGGAGATCAGCAAGCTTGCAAAAGTGAAGGCTCAAGTTTCAGAAGTGAAAGGTGTTATGATGGAAAACATTGAGAAGGTAAATTTTCTATACAATTTGATACCCAGATGTTATCAACTCATTAGGAACTTGAACTTGTGCTGGAACTTCACAGTTCCAAGCTGTGTGATGGAGCAAATGGAAAACCTGATAAAATGGTTTTTACTTTCTCTGCAGGTTCTTGATCGTGGTGAGAAGATTCGAGGTCTGGTTACTTGAGTAGTGTTGTTCCTGAGAGTTGTTTAATGGGGATGTCATCTCAAAAAAACCATGTTGAAGAAATTGAGTCATTTAACACAGACAGCTTCCCCTGCTTAGGTGAAGCGGTGCAAACTGATCATGGGATATATTGGCCGGATGATGAGAGTTTATGGGAGATGAGTTCAATGATGGCTGATGGTAGCATGGAAATTAAGCTTTAGTGCTTATATCGATGTTTTTGGTTTCGAATAAGTATTCAGGTTGTGATTCTGCTTCTTCTTCACTGAGCAGTGCTGAAGGGTTTGATATCTCTGAGTACATGCTGTTCTGAAAAAAAGATGTAAGCTTTTAGTAGTTAATAATAAGAGGAAGATGATTCTCAGAAGGTCAAGTCAGTCAGGTTTCCTTTCTGTTTGTGATATAAAACCCTGTGGTTACTGACAATGAGAATGTTCTTAGATCTCCTTTCAAAATATCATATTAAATGGTGTTTTCTTTTATTCCATATTCAGTGTAACTTCGAAAAAAATTAGCTTCGCACAAAAAATCATGCACTACTGACGAGAACTTATCACAACCTTCAGTCCTGTTAATATTCTGGAACTAGATATCAAATATTCTCGAGTTCATTTCCTTGGAAAAAAGATACAAAGAAAAGAAGCAGATTTGTTAAAATGCATATCATCCCTGAAGCACTGCCTTCAGGCCAGTTCAACTTTGAAGGTAACAAAACTAAAGAACGTGAAGATACAAAATTTAGATTTAGCCTTTACAGAATCATCGGCTCTTCTAACTGTCATGTAAGACTACATAAGAGGAAAAATAATCATACAGATACTAGTTTTAATAATTCTGGGTCTATTCTGCCTTGGATGAAGTACAGGCGCTTTGAAAAGTGCACCCCTTACATTATCTCCGTTTGAATTTCCGGTAGATGCTAAGGACTAAGGAGGCACTCTGAGATGCACAGTCCCCAACTTCAAAAGGCTTAGGTCGGAGTTTAGAAAATATATTTAAGCACCAATTAACTCCACTTTTTCTCAAATATATGCCATGATCAAGTCAATTGAAGTGAATATACAATGCATACAAAGTATCTGGCACTCCAAAGAAAAAATCAACTATGAGCCAAAATCAATTATACGCCATTATCAGGTGCCATTTGCTGCATCTCTGCATCTAACAAGAGGTTCTCACACTTTCATGTAACGAACATTCTACTGTTGCATCTCTTCATATGAGTTTGTACAGAGCTCACTGGAAAAAAATACATAAAGTTAGATGAATTTACATCAGATTTATTAGATAACATGAAGCAAAGATAACAGAGAGGATGATTATGTTCATGACATGAACTAAAGTAGGCTCAGAAATCACATGAATTCACAAGACAAGGCTCTGAAATGATCTTTAAAAGCATTTTCACTGGGGGAGCATAAATGTATCAAGCATACGTGTATTGGTCTAGCACTATGGCTGCAGTAGATTGCCACGCCCAAATTGCTGCAACCATCACAAACCCCCACCTCTTCCAAAATCAAATATATGCATTCCTTCAAAAATCACCAATACAGTATAATCATAGCTCACATATTTTTTCCAAAGTTCACAATTTAAACAGAGCTCTGAAATAATAACACAGCTCAATTGTAAACAAATCCCAACTGTCATCCTCAAAAAACCAACAGCTTGAAGTTTTTTTTTACCATAATCTAAAAAAGCTGCAAATTAGTTTCTCTAATCTATCTCCCAATCTCATGATCAGACTAAACCAGTTTTGATCTTGATCTCCCATATCTATTTTATACCCCCCCCCCCCATATTAGGCAGAGCAGCGGAATGCTTCTCAACCGCTGGATCTTGATCAAGATGAGATCTTAGATCGGACGGCCCACGGCGAGTGCGCACGGGCTTGCACACTAGCCCAGTGTGCAACGGAGCCTTTCCCATATAGGGAAAGGCTACAAAGCATACAAAGTATCTCATTCCGCTGATCAAGTCAATAGAGGTGAATATACAAAGCATACAAAGTATCTGGCACCCCAAAAAAAACGTCAAGTATTAGCCAAAATCAAGTATATGCCATGACCAAATCAAGTGTGTACATCAGCCCAGTAACTACCTAAAAACAGAGAAGGAAAGAACATATTTGACTTGGTAGTGGGGGAAACAATAAATTAAACCTGATGTTCCATGCACTCATCATTGCCTATCAATTCATCCCCAAAATAAAATACAGTAAGGCATCATATTTACCAAATTGCATGAAACAAATACTTCCCTCAGTTCATATAATCTCGTCACCGTACTCGGTACTATCTTCAGTATAGGAATTCACCTCCTCTTCATTTAATGCACTCCTGCCCTCGAAAAGATGAAGCAAAATTAAGTCATTATGCAGTACTCCTAAAAAATTAACTCATTATGAAATACAATATTTTGATGAAAAAATAATAATCAAGGAGGAATACAAGAGTGAAGAAAAATCTTAATTAAGGCTACACTTGATTATTATTTTTTAGGAGGAATACAAATTAATATCTTATTTACAAATCAAATATCTATCACAGTATATAATCAAATAGCTATCCAATAAAACATCACCTGCTTGAAGATTTTTTTTACCATAATCTAAAAAAGCTGCAAACATAGTTTCTCTAATCTATCTCCCAATCTCATGATCAGACTAAACCAAGTTGTCACATTCATTGGCTGTATCTCATTAACTTCAGGATAATCAATCATTTCTTATAGTAATCCAAAATGGTAGGCTATTATTATCCCAAAGCAATGTTCTTTTTAGTTAATTAATTAGTAAAAAATTAAGAAGATCAGAGAACACAAATTTGAGTTGGAAACTTTGGTGGGTAGGTCCACAAAATCCTCAATTAATTCTAACTTCGCCATTAGCAAAGATTACATTGTTATTCATTTCCACCTGTATGAAAGTGTTCTTAATGGTAGTTGATTGAGCCTCTCATTTTTCAATTGATTGATTTATGACTATCTTAAAATGTTTTAAAATTATTTTTTGATTTCTCAAACACGGCCAAGAAATAAAATTGAATTAAAGATGCAGATAAAGTTTACTAATTTCTTTGTATCTTCGAGCTATTCTCACAAAAAAATCACCAAAAAAAATTATGAAAAAAAAAATAAAAAAATACCTTCACTGAAGATTGGGTGCCTTCGATTCCAATATGAAATGAGCCTCAAGAACGGGATCGTCACGCGACGGGCGAGAGCAGCTGAAGCGATCGGGGAAAAGGGGGCTAGGGTTTTTTCTTTAGGGTTTTGCAGCTAGGGTTTGAGATGAGGGGGAGATAGAGGGTATTTTCCGATCTAGGGGTGAGAAAGGGGGCTGGAGTTGGAGTATGTGTGCGAAAGGGGGCTAGGGTTTTTCGATCGATGAAGAGATGAGCGGGAGAGTGAGGGAACGGCGATCGGAGTATGGGTGCGAAAGTGGGCTAGGGTTTTTCGATCGATGAAGAGATGAGCGGGAGAGAGAGGGAAAGGCAATCGGAGTATGGGTCGTAAAGGGGGCTAGGGTTTTCGTCTCGATGAAGAGATGAGCGGGAGAGAACGGGAGAGAGAGGGAGAGAGTGAGACAGATAGACAGTGGGGGGGGGGTTGAAATTACGATTATACCCCCCCCCCCATAATAGGCAGAGTAGCGGAATGCTTCTCAACCGCTGGATCTTGATCAAGATGAGATCTTAGATCGGACGGCCCACGGCGAGTGTTCACGGGCGTGAACACTAGCCCTGTGTGCAACGGAGCCTTTCCCTATATATATATATATATATATATATATATATATATATATATATATATATATATATATATATATATATAAAAACTTAGGCTATGCCGGCGTTAAGACATGCCGCTGTAGACATGGGGCTATACCGGCATTTTTATGCCGCTGCGACGCCTTGTACCCACCGGTGTTTTCAAAAACGCCGGTACACGATACCCCAGCGTTTTTAAACTCCCGGGTAGGGCAAAAAGAACATCAGGGAAAGGGTTTTGTGTTGTAATGCCTCCGCAATTACCTGAGTATAAGACACAACTCAGGAGTTTGTGAGTATGTTAAAGTGAAGAAAGTAAAACAAACTTATCGATAAAATGATAGCTCACATTACCTGTAACTTCTCACCCTCTTTCCCACACTTTCATTTGTTTCATCAGGTGCTTTGTGTGTTCTTCTCCGCTTCTTTGTTTCAATCTTCTCACTTCCTTTGTCTTTCCCTCAATTCTTCTCTTCATTTCTGTTAGATATTAGTATTGAGTTTTAAGATGTTGTGACTGGGAAATTAAGGGAATATATTGTAAAGAATTTATCATTATTTATGAATCCTAAGCGTTTTAGTACTGTAATCCAACTCCATCAAATGTATATCCAAATTGAAGAGGAATTGGCAAAATTGGCCCTGTGACATCCTCAATCCTAAACATTTTAGTATAAGAAGCAAACCTGCTAATATAAGAAGCATGTAAGAAATATCAGGATTGCAGCCGAGTGTCCACAGTGTGTCATTGTCAAATATATTAGGTAACAACAAGCTATCAATGACACCAATACATGGATCTTTGATGAGAGTTTTTTAGACTCTTCTTTCCAATTTCCCATACTACAAGAAGAACAACTTAGGGTGGGTAATTTCTCTCTATAGTCCATATGATAGTCAAGAACCTTACTTAGTCTATGCACGTCAATTTCCAAAGTTGCTTCAGGTTAGTATGACATATAGGGCTGGAAAAAAAGTGTGCATGTATATGTGCTAGAAATCTTAAGATCAGCAAAGAATAGAAAATATAAAACGTTGCAATAGTAGAGAGATATGTACCTTCAGATGCTCGATGAGGATGTGGACAGTGGTACCTTCAGATGCTCAAGTACAGGTTGAGCACGCACTCGAGCACTCAACTGCTAGGGCTTTCTCAACCTTCACCCAACTCTCCTTAATTGCACTGCACCCAAACACAACATTATTCATTCAGCTGTAAAAATTGCCATCTTTTCCAGTGACCTGAATGAGAAAACATGAGGCCGACCCGGTACATTTATAAATATACAGAAAATAAATTAGCAATTATATAAGGATGTGAAGTTAAATTGCATAAAATATCTTGAGAAAGAATTGTAGATGCCTTCTTACCATCACAGTCCATGACTGATTTTAAGTTGATTGCTCCAGGTTAAAATACCATCATGGCCAATTGCAGATGACTACAACATGAAGTCAGCCTAACCGTCATCTTTGTGATTACCTGTAGAATATAAATAGGAAAGAGACAATCAATTGTTTATTAGTAAGAATGTGAAGAAAGTAAAAGCAAGCAAACCAACTTATCAACAAATGACATTCTTCTAGCTTACTCTTCATTGATCTTTCCCACACTTCTTCTCTCTGCTTCATCTGTTTGCTCTCTTAATCCCAACTTTCACCATGGCTTCTGAAATCCCAATTATCAAATCGTATCAGTCTAACAGTCATCGCTGTAATTAGGAAAATATGAAAAAATGCAATACTACCATAACACTGAAGAACACAAAGCAAGTAAACATTGGGAAACATATAAAAAAGATGATCTTTAGAATACCACAACTGAACGACTGAGTTGAAATTCAGATAACTCAAAATGTCTAAAGGCCAATTGCAAGGAGCAGATGATACCAAACCTAACTGCCATCACAATGATCATCTGCTTTCTGTAAATAGGAGATAGAGAGAGACAATCAATTAGATATTAATTTTAAGTGTGTCAAGAAAGAAGACCAATCAAACTAATCAACAAAATAAACGCTCACATTACCTTTTACTTCTCACAATCTTTTCCCACACTTGTTTCCTTCGTCTCTTTGAGATATGAGACCCCAACTGTGATAAGCTGTAAAAAGAGAATCAAGTGCCTCTAAGTGTGTGAAGAAAGTAACAAATTGTCAATAATCAATAATATAATATAATACCTCACTTCTTCTCTGCTACATTCTTCTAACTTGCATTGTCTATCCCTCGCTTCTTCTGCGCTCCATCTCCTTGCCCCTGTCAGATTATACTCACAAATTTTTAGGATCTGGAGACAGGAATTAAAGATAATAATAGACTGAAAATAACTCATCTTTATTGTACAAAATTTGAGCATTTTCATACCGAAATCAAATACCATCAAAAGTAAAGTCAAATTTAAAGGGGATTGGAAGAAATAAAGAATATAAGTAGACAACAATAACGGAATATTAGGGGTTGGTCTAAAAAGATGTAATCTTTATTATGTATGGATCCTTAGCAAATTAGGGTCATCTAATAAGAATAGATTAGGGGCTTCCTTTTACCCCCTACAAAATGGTAGTGGGAGCATTGTTCTACTTCAGGATGTGAGGGTTCTGATGACTATCTCGGTCCTATGGTTTGTGGAATTTTTTGCCGTAATAGGCCACTTATTGAAAATATTTGCGATTATGGGCCAATTTCGAAACTATTGGCGCTCGAGGGCTACTTTGTGCCACGTCAGTAGCGGCCGCTATTCTCATTAGCGACCTCTTCATTTTGAAAGTCGCTAATGGAAATAGCGGCCTATATTTTAAAATATTTAGAATTTTTTGTTTGTTGCGCTGTTCTTTCTGCTTTTATGTGATAATGTGGATGAAGTTGGCAGAGTTTCAAATGATGCATAAGAAAAGCAACTTGATCACTACGCACAGGAGAGTGAGTCCACACTTGAGATATCATTGCAAGCTCTATCAGGGCAGTCTTCATTGCGCACTTTAAGGGTGCAAGAAACTATAGGCAACACAAATGTTCAAGTATTAATTGATGGATGCAGTACCAATAACTTCATACAAGAGAGATTAGTGAAATTTCTCAATTTGCAGGTGCATCCTTCTCAGCATTTTAATGTTTTGGTGGAAAATGGTGAATCATTGAAGTGCGAAGGGGTGTGCTCAGCTGTACCAATTAAGCTTCAAGGGTATCTTTTTTATATTGATTTTCATGTCTTGCCATTGTATGGAACTCATATTGTTTTGGGTGTTCAGTGGCTTAAGCTTTTGGGCCCGGTACTGACTGATTATAATGAAATGACTATGAATTTTAATTTCAATAATCAAAGAGTGGTACGTAAGGGAGGGGAGGCAGAGAGACCTTAGCAGATTGAGTTGCATTGTCTCCGAAGAGAGCTATCAACCAAGGCAGTATGTCAGTTCTTTCATTTGGTCCTTGAAGAATATCAGTGTGAAGAACAAGTGAATGAAGAATTGCATAATGTCTTGAAGCAATATTCTTGTGTCTTTGAAGAGCTAGTGGGCTTACCACCAACTAGGGAATTTGATCACCCACTTCACCTAATACCGGGGCAGCCACCAACTAATGTTAAGCCATACAGATATCCACTTTCAAATGGCAGAAATTGAACAACAAGTTTCAAAAATGTCGAAGGAGGGAATTATACAGCCGAGCAAGAGTCCATTCCCCTCTCCAATGTTGTCAATCAAGAAGAAAGATGGAACATGGAGGTTTTGTGGGATTATAGAGCTTTGAATGCTATAACAATTAAAGATAAACTCCCAATACCAACAACGGAGGAAATATTTGATGAATTGAGTGGAGCACAATACTTTTCGAAGCTAGATTTGCGGGCGGGATATCATCAAATAAGGGTGCAAGCTAATGATGTCTATAAGACTGCTTTTAGAACTCATGATGGGCATTTTGAGTTCTTGGTAATGCCATTTGGGCTAACTAATGCACCATCAACGTTTCAGGTAGCAATGAATGCTATTTTTAAACCATATTTGAGGAAATTTGTATTAAAGTTCTTCGATGATATTTTGATGTACAGTGGAGATTGGAGCTCACATTCGAAGCATTTGGCTATGGTCTTAAGGGTCTTGGAGCAAAATTTGTTCTATGTGAAATTGTTCAAGTGTGCTTTTGGCAAGTCATCGATCGACTACTTGGGGCATGTTATCTCAGCAAAAGGATTACAAGTTGATGAAGATCAAAATTCAAGCCATAAAAAATTGGCCTAGACCAAAATGTGTGAAGCATGTGAGAACCTTCTTAGGTCTCACAGGGTATTATAGAAGGTTTGTGAGGCATTATGCTTCAATTGCCGGTCATCTACCTGATTTGTTGAAGGAAAATTTTGTATGGAGTGAAGCTGCTGAAATAGCTTTTGAGAAGATGAAAGAAGTACTGCAGCAAACACCTATCTTAGCACTACCTGATTTCTTTAAGACTTTTGTGGTGGAGACAGATGCATCTGATACGGGCATTGGGGCAGTTCTTCAGCAAGAGGGGCATCCAATAGCCTATTTTAGCAGAAAAAATGACCAAGCGAATGCAAGCTTCATCCACGTATGTGAGGGAGATGTTTGCAATAACCAAAGTTGTAAAGAAGTGGACAGTAATCACCAGAGCTTCCATCATTTGGTGAACCAAACAATACATATGCCACAACAGCACAAGTGGCTTTATAAGATTGCATGATATCTGTTTAAAATAGTTTACAAACCAGGAAACAAGATTGTGGTGGCTGATGGGTTGTCAAGGGTACCTCATGAGGATAATTCACTACATACATTGATGTCTGGTCCTAAAATGGTGTGGATGGACAAATTGAAGGAGGAATTACTAAGGCATAATGAGTGCAAGAAGCTGATGGCTGAGATAGCCAAATGTCCTCATGCCAAACCTGACTTTAGAGTAAGGGATGGTGTTTTGTTCTATAAAGGCAAGATTGTTATACCTTAGGGGTTGCAACATGAAATTTTGTACGAAATGCATTCAACACCACTTGGGGGACATGCTGGAGTAGCAAAGACTTTAGCAAGATTACGGGCCTCATTTTATGAGACTTTGAAGCCATGAGGGTTATTGCAACCACTGCCAATTCCAATGCAGATTTAGGGAGATGTTGCTATGGATTTTATAAGTGGATTGCCAAAATCTCAGCATAAATCAGTTATAAACTTATAATTGTAGTTATCGATAGATTGACGAAGTATGCACACTTCATTCCATTAGCTAATGACTTCATTGAAAATGAGCATTGCGTATCATCCGCAGTCTGATGGTCATACAGAGGTGACAAACAGGACTCTTGAGCAGTATTTGCGCTCCTTTGTTAGTGATGAGCCTGACCAGTGGTGCAAATACTTAGCATTGGCGGAATATTGGTACAACACATCGTGGCATTCATCTTAAAAAATTACTCCATTTGAAGTTGTTTACGGTAGACATCCCCCTGGAGGTAATGCTATTAATAATGAAGTGGATATGAGTCTATCAAAGCGCAAAGAATTACTGATGAAGTTGAGGAGTAACTTAGTGGAAGATCAGTGCAGAATGAAAAATAAAGCAGATGCAAAGAGAAGGGAGAAGGAATTTCAGGTTGGGGATTGGGTGTTTTTGAAGGTAAGACCTTTTCGTCAACATTCATTAATAAATAGACACAATCAAAAGCTATGGAAGAGGTTCAACGGACCTTATCAGATACTTAAGAAGGTGGGGTTGGTGGATTATAAGCTGCAACTGCCTAAAAATGCAAGAATCCACCCAGTGTTTCATGTGTCTTTACTTAAGAAATGTATGGCAGCACCACTGCACGAGGAATTGGAGAGTTTGCCAGAGGTGAATGAAGCTAATCAGCGGATATTCCAACCAGCTGAAGCTATGGGCAGACGAAAAATTAAAGTGGGAGGACAGTTTGTTACTGAGCTCTTGATTAAATAGGATGGTCTGCCTGACGAGGAATCGACGTGGGCAAAGGAGTCTACAATTGCACAGGCATTTCCAGACTTGAACCTTGTGGACAAGGTTCCTATTAAGGAAGGGAGTATTGATACACCAACTGTGCATGCAGACGGTGAAGTTTTGAGGTTGAGTGATGAGGCTAGGCGTGAGAAGGCTCAGGGTCAAGAAGAGGCCAGCATATCTGAAAGATTTCATCTGAAGATTGCAGCAGCTGTAAGAGGATAGTAGTAGTGTATCAGTCTTTTACGGGTGATGCACGTGCAGGGTTCAAGTGAAATAAAAGGCGGGAAGTGTAGAATGGTGTAGAAAGTGTGTGACTAACTTTGTCCTGTAGTGACTATAAGTAGCTGTGATTTGTAACCATTGGGGGTATGCAATGAATTTAGTCTTCTTCCCCTTTCTGATCAGTTCTTGATTCTTCTCTTCATCGTTCTTCCCCAATTTGCTCTGTTCTTCCCCAATTTCTATTTCTTGACCTAATTTCCACAAAATTACAGCTTGATTTCTTGATACACTCGTATCAATCCTACACATAGACACGGACGGAAGAACAATGCAAGCAAACAGATATTGTGGCCACTGTCCTGAAACTAAAATAGATTCAGGAAGAGTAGAATTATAAAACTCTAGTATATAGAGTACGAAATTTTATTAATCTAAGAAGAATGTACAAAATATCAGGCATGTGGCCGAGAAGTGTTCATGAATTGTCATTATCAGACATGAGGTAAGAACGAGCTATCAATGACCCCAACGCATGGATCTTCGATGTGGATTACACACTTCTTTCCAGTTTTCCATACTACAAGCAGAACTTTGGGTAGGCAGTTTATCTCTCCGTAGCCTATATGACAGTCGAGAGCCATATTCATCTCTTCTCGTCAATTTCCAAAGTTGCTTAAGGCTAGTATGTCAAGTAGGCCACGGAAAATGTATGTGTAATATATGTTCTACAAATCTTATAAATGAGCTAAAAAGAACATTAAGAGATAAAATTGTGATACTAGAGAGATAGAGACCTTAAGATGATCTCCACCCTCCTCCATCCAGCCCTCAATAGCACTGCATCCCAGCACATATATTCAATGTCCTATTAATACAAGAAGCATATACGAAGACATGTGAACTACAAAGTGTGCATGACGTGTCGTTTAACCAACCAGTGACACTAATGGTTCTAGTTCTCAAGCTCAATTCCATCTTTTTGTCTCTCGTTCAATCCAGCAAATAGGATCAGACAGGGTTGGTCCGGAAACAATATTTAAGATGGAAACATTAAAAGCTGGGCTAAGAAAATGCAAAAGACAAGTAAACAAAGAAAAATGAATGATTAATAGATTTGGGCTTTACCATAGTATGAACATAGAGCACCTAGATGGGATTGTGAGCTTCAATACTTGAGAAATAAGGTGGGTGAAATGTAATTTTGACAACTCTTTTGGTGTGGTGTTGGAGTGAGGTCCTACTTGCAGAATTGTCTCTGTATTAATTTAATCAGACATGAGCTAAGGGTGCCATGTGGAATCCAGGGAGGGTACATCGAACAAATCTTAATATGCCAATATGGGTTTAAGGGGACCCAATGCAGTTCATCACTTATCTCATGGAATCCCTACAAAATGGTTGGGAGCAACATACTTCAGGATGCGAGTCTGATGTTGCATCAACAGCCGAATGTCTATATCAGTCATACGTTCCCCGAGGATAATAAGTAAGGTGGTCATGTTGCAAACGTCAGTAGAGAGGCTAAAAGAGACTGCACGCAGAGTACCTAGATGGGGGTCACATAAGCTTCAATGCAGAAGATGGAAGGCGGGTGACATGTAATTTGCAGAGATGCCACTATAGAGCGGGTGGTGCTGTATCCAGCGATTTCATCATATTTATCCTAAATTCCTAACATGCCAGTATGGGTGGAAGGGGACCCAATGCAGATCATGGTGGTATCCTGGAATCCCTTACAAATGGTAGTCAGAGCATTCATATTCAGGTCAACACCCAGATGTCTATCATAGTAATATGTTGCCATAGGGTAAAAGTGTGTGGATCATGTTGTAAACCTCGATAAAAAGGCTACAAGGATGATGTTGATATGCTGCTTGATGCAGATTCAAGGGCGATTACGCTCATAGTGGACTAGCGTGTGAGTGTGTGAGTGTGTTTTTGTGCTGTATCGAAAGGATAAATTTGGAATCCAAAATTTTGAGTAAAAGAAAGATGCACCAAATGAAAAACTCGGACGATGTAGAGTATGAAAGATGCAAAGAGCAGGTTAAAAATACACAAAAGCATGTAAACATCCGGAAAATATGCTGATAACAGTAACCATAATACTGAAGGGCTGAGTTGATCTTCAAGTTACTTACATAGTGTTGTTGTGAGCCTAATGCAGTGATCACATGATATCAGCCTGTAACTGCGCAATTAGCTGAGTATAAACAGGATAAACTTATCAACAAAATAAACACTCACATTACCTTCAACTTCTCACCGTCTTTCCCACACTTCTTTGCTTTCATCTCTTCGTTGGTCTGTTTGGTATTGTTGTGCGAAAAGTACTTTCGCTGAAAAAGTGTTGTTACAAAAATGTTGTTGGAGAGAATTATGTTTAACTTCAAAATTTTCCTAATAAGTAAAAGCATTTTTTGAAAAGCTAAACACCACTTTAAGTGCTTTGAGAAAAATGCTAAAAATGGTAGTTTTAGAAAAAGGTGCTTTCGGTCAAACACACTTTTAATTAAGTTTGTCAAACACATGTTTTGAGCCTTAAAGAGCTCTCACACCCAAAAGCACTTTCCAAAAGCAATGCCAAACGGAGTTGTGTTTTAAAATCGCAACTGGGAGAACTGACTGCAAAGAGAATCTGGAGACTGGAAATGAAGGGAATTGACTGCAAAGAGAATCTGGAGACTGGAAAAGAAGGGAATAGACTGTAAAGAACTAATCTTTACGTATGGATCCTAAGCATTTAAATACCGTAATCAAATTCCATCAAATGTATAGCCAAACTGAAGAGGAATTGGAAGAAACGACCAGTGACTTCCTAGATCCTAAGCATTTTTGTATAAGAAGAAATCCTATTAACGTAAGAAGCATGTAAGAAATGCCAGGCATGGGACCGAAGAGTGTCCATGAAGTGTCATTGTCAGAGACATGAGGTAACAAGAAGTTATCAATGACACAAATGCATGGATCTTTGATGAGGATCTATGTCACACGGGTTCTTCTTAGCAAGGAGCCGTACTCATACTGGACACGTGGAGGACACCGACATTTCAGTGACACTTCAAGGACACTAGGTTGGATATTCCTCATGCGTGTCCCAAATTTAATAATCCATCTTACATGTTGGACATTGTCAGACACATGAGGTAACAAGAAGTTATCAATGACACAAATGCATGGATCTTTGATGAGGATCTATGTAACACGGGTTCTTCTTAGCAAGGAGCCGTACTCGTACTGGACACGTGGAGGACACCGACACTTCAATGACACTTCAAGGACACTAGGTTGGACATTCCTCATGCGTGTCCCAAATTTAATAATCCATCTTACATGTTGGACACTTCTCTAACATTTCTTAAAAGCTAGAACACATAATTAACAAATTTTAAGAACATATTCATATTTCTTATATTAATTAACTCTAGTTATTATCACATTTTGTGGACAAAATATTTTTTATTTGGACTATGATCAACAAATCGTATTGTCCAACCCCATTTTTTTAAGATTTGACACAACTAAGGTAATAAAAAGTTACGTTCTATGATATTATAGTTGTGTCCCCGTACCAGTGCCCGTATCCATGCTTCATACATGAGGATTATTACACTCTTCTTTCCAATTTCCCATACTACAACAACAACTTCGGATGGGTAATCTATCTCTCTATAGTCCATATGACTGTCAAGAACCTCATTTAGACTATGCACGTCAATTTCCAAAGTTTCTTAATGTTAGTATGACATATGAGTTGGAAAAAAGTATGCCCAATATATGTGCTATAAATCTAAAGATCAGCACAGAAAAGAAAAGACTAAAAATTGTGATAGTAGAGAGATATGTACCTTCAGATGCTAGATGAGGTTGTTGACAGTGGCACCTCTGAGTAAATCCTTTAATGCATATATGATGAATCTGCTTCTTATCTCATTGTACAGGTTGAGTACATGCTCGACTGCTGGGGCTTTCTCAACCTTCATCTAAATCTCCTTAATTGCACTGCACCCAAAAAAAACATTATTCATTCTGCTGTAAAAGTTTCCATCTTTTCTAGTGATCTGAATGACAAAACATGAGGCCAAACCCTGTACGTATATCCAAAAACAAATTTGCAATATAAGGATGTGAAATTAAATTAGGATAAAAATGCACCTTGATGAAACCTGAGTGAATAATAGCATGAAAATATCTGCCTATTCCTTTATGGATTTTTGTGTGATATGTTATCCCTTTTTATATTAAACTGTCATCAAGCAAAGAGCAATTAAACAATAACAAGATAGGTACATATTAAGAAAGAATTGTAGAAACCATCTTACCATCACATTGCATGACTGATTAGTCTGATTTTAAGTTGATTGCTTCAGGTTAAAATACCATCATAGCCAATTGCAGAGGACTACATTATATCAGCTTAAGTTATTAGTTGCGGAGTATAAAATAGAAAAGAGACAATCAATTTGTTATTTGCAAGTGCGTGAAGAAACTAAAACAAACAAATTTATCAAAAAAATCAAATTCCCTAGCTTACCTTCATCGATCTCTACCAAGCTTCTTCTCTATCTGCTTCATCCGTTTGCTCTCTTAATCCCAATTTTCACCATGGCCTTTGAAATCGCAATAACTACATCATATGAGCCTAACAGTTATCTCTGTAATTGCAAAAATATGAAAATACAATATTACCATACTGTTGAAGAACACACCCAAAAAAAAAGGGTTTTGGGCAATTTAGTGCCTCAATTAATGGGTATATGCAATTTAGTACCCCAAATCATATAGCAATTGCGATTTAGTCCCCCAATTAGAACTCATTCATCCAACTTTAACTGAATCTTCTGAATTCAGCTCAAATTAGTGCAAGTTATTAAATAATGCAGTTGAATGTAATAATTTGAAATTTTAATGAAAATGACTTACTCTAATTGTAGACTAAATCGAGTAGAATTTTCTAGATTTAGCCAAAATAGGGACTAAATTGATGAATGTGTTCTAATTGGGGAACTGAATTGCAATTGATATACAATTTGGAGGGTTAAATTGCATTTGTTATATGATTTGGGGGACAAAATCGCAATTTCTATGATTTGAACTAAATTGCAAATACCCATTAATTGACAGACTAAATTGCAAAAACCCCAAAAAATAAACATTGGGAGAAACATATAGGAGGTGATATATACTATAGATTACCATAAAACTTAAGGACTGAGTTGAAACTCATATTGCTTCCATAATGTTCTAAAGCCAATTGCAGGGAGCACATGATATCAAGCATAACTGCCACATCTGTGATTATCTGCCTTCTGTAAATAGAAGAGAGAAGACAATCGATCAGTTATTAATTTGTAAATAAAACAAGTAAACTTATCTACAAAATAAAAGCTCACATTACCTTTTACTTCTCACCCTCCTTTCCCCCACTTGTTTGCTTCATCTCTTTGAGATCTGACACAGAAACTGTGATAAGCTAGCTGCAAAGAGAATCAGGCTTGTAAGTGTGTGAAGAAAGTAACATCTCGTCAATAATATCATATAAAACGTCACTACTTATCTGCTACATTCTTCTCACTTACTTTGTCTTTCCTTTGCTTCTTTTCTGCTTCATCTTTGCCCCCTGTCAGATGATACTCATGACTGGAAATTAAAGATAATAGACTAAAAATCTATATGTATGAACATCAGTACCATAATCAAATTCCATCAAAAGTAAAACCAAATTGAAAAGGAATTGGAAGAAATAAAAAATTAAGTACACATCAAGAACAGAACATTAGAGGTTGGTTTAAAAAGAAGTAATCAATATGTATGAATCCTCAACAACTGAAATCTTTGAGAATGGATTAGGGGCTTCCTTTTCAAAAAAAATCTAGAATGTGTAGTGAATCAGGATTTCATATAATCGTCCGATTCCTAAAGTTCAGCAATTCGAAATTGTGAATGAAATCAAATCGTAAACTAGGCTGTTAGGACTAAAAACAAAACTGGGAATTCAAAAAACTAAAAATTTAAAAAGAGGATTTGTTTTTACTGATCGAGACCTCTCCTTACTCATCCACCGTCTTCGGTCAGTATCAGAATTCGAGACCCTATCCACCATGTACCATTGAGATGGGTGGGTTCGCTAAGTCTTGCAGGACAGAATCGAGGCGTTTGACGTTATGCATGGGGAATGGTTCACTGTCTCCCAACACCGCCTCTCACGATGGACACTAGGCTGGGTCTACCTACAGTGTTTTGCCGTATTCATTATATGTTTCCCAATATACAAATATGGGTTGTGGAGGACTCAATCCAGGTAACAGTTGACCCCATCAAATCACTACAAAATGGCAGTGGGAGCATTCCATTTCAGGATGCGGAGTTTTGATGTCTATCTTAGTCCTATAATTTGTGAGGGTGATACGTGAGTTAATCATGTTGTAAACATCTACGGAGAGGCTACAAGATACAATGGGTGAATACTTAATAAGGGACTACAAGTCCTATGTCTTTGATATGCTGCTAGCTAATGGGACTAGTGTGTATGAGTATACTAACTACCAAAAAACATAAATTTGCAACATTAAATTGAAATAAAAGCATGAATTATGTACAGTCAGTGACATGCAGAGAGCAAGCACACATTGGGAAGAAATGTAGATGTCAAGTTGATCTTACCATCAGAATGAAGGATTATGATGATCTTCAGGTTAAGTAATGAATAGTGTTGTAAGACTGGTTAGCATTTGGGCCAATTGCAGGGACCACAAGATATATATCAACTAAACAAGATACCCATCTTTGTGATTAGCTGAGTATAAACAGGACAAACACAGGTCAGGTGTTTGAAGGTGTATGAAGAAAGTAAAACAAACAAACGTAACAGTAAATAAAAGCTCACATTACCTCTTAGTTCTCACCGTCTTTCCCACTCTACTTCATCTCCTTGTCATCTGAAATCCCAAGTGTAATAAGTTGCAAAAATCAGATGTTTGTAAGCGAGCCAAAAAGTGACAACTTATCAATACTATAATATAATAAACTCTCACATTCTTCGTTCCCTCATTCTTCAAGTTACTTACATAGTGTTGTTCTCACCCAATTGCAGTGATCCAAGTAAACATTGGGAAATATGTAGCCACCTCCGTGATTACCTGAGTATAAACAGGACAGACACAAATCAGGTGTTTGTAAGTATGCTAAAGTGAAGAAAGTAATACAAACTTATCGATAAAATGATAGCTCACATTACATGTTACTTCTCACCAGCATTCCCAAACTTCTGTTTGATTCATCAGGCATTTTTGTGTGTTCTTCTCCGCTTCTCTGTTTCAATCTCCTCGCTCCTTTGTCTTTCCCTCGCTTCTTCTCTCCTTCATTTCTGTTAGATAATACTGATGGGTTGTTAAGATGTTGTGACTGGAAATTAAGGGAGTAAGTTAAGGGAATAAGCTGAAAAGAACTAATCATTATGCATGAATCCTAAGTGTTTAGTACTGTAATCCATTTCCATCAAATGTATAGCCAAATTGAAGAGGAATTGGAAGGGCTGGCTCTGTGAGCTGTGACATCCTGAATCCTAAGCATTTTAAACTAAGAAGCAAACCTATTAATATATGAAGCATGTAAGAAATATCAGGATTGCAGCCGAGGAGTGTCCACGATGTGTCATTGTCAAACACATGAGGTAACAAGCTACCAATGACACCAATGCATGGATCTTTGACGGGGATTTTTAGACTCTTCTTTCCAATTTCCCATACTACAAGAATAACAACTTAATCTCTCTCTATAGTCAATATGACAGTCAAGAACCTTACTTAATCTATACACCTAAGGCTAGTATGACATATAAGGCTAGAAAAAAAAATGTGCATATATATATGTGCTAGAAATCTTAAGATCAACTGAGATAAGTTTTTTTTGTTTTTTGTTTTTTTAATTTTTTTTTTATTGTAAGTTGTAAAAAAAAAAAACAGGTGCTTGTAAGTGTGTGAAGAAAGTAACAAATTGTCAATAATCAGTAAAATAATATAATACCTCACTACTTCTGTGCTACATTCTTCTAACTTGCGTTGTCTTTCCCTCGCTTCTTCTCTGCTTCATCTATTTGCCCCTGTCAGATGAAACTGATGAAAGTAAAGTCAAAATTTAAAGGGATTGGAAGAAATAAAAAAATAAGTAGACAACAATAAGAGAATATTAAGGGTTGGTCTAAAAAAAGAGGTAATCTTTATTATGTATGGATCCTTAGCAAATTAGGGTCATCTTAAAAAGTTCAAAGTCAACTAAAATCTATGAAATAAGAACATATTAGGATTAGGGGATACCTTTCACCCCCTACAAAGTGGTAATGGGATCGTTGTTCTACTTCAGGATGTGGGGGGGTTTTGATGTCTACCTCGGTCCTCTATGGTTTCTGAGGGTGATAAGCATATTAATCATGTCGTAAACCTCTGTAGAGAGGCTAAAAGGGACAACAACCTAATACTTAATAAACGCTCGCTCGATCGCTCACATTACCCTCTTAGTTCTCTCCGTTATTCCGTTCCCACGCTTATTCTCCCGCTTCATCTATTTGCTCTCTGAAATCCCAATTACTACATGACATCGCCATCTCCGTAACTGCGATAATACTACCGTCTAATTGAATCTATTGTGACTAGTAAATTAATTAGGGTTTCACACGATTGATTGATTACCAATAAAAGATTAGTTGAGAAATTCAAAAACCCTAATTAAAAATCAAGAAACGAAATCAAATCGTAAACTTACAAACAAAATTTTGACTTAAACAGGGGGGAAATTTTTACCGATCGATCGTGTGCTACTTTGCCTCCCTTCGCTTCGTATCGGGGATCGCGCGTCGATTTGATTTGAGATGGAGACGGAGGAAATTTGTTTAATTTTATGCGTCTTGGCGCATAAAACTTCTACGAGGAAAATGCAATAATACCTTTGGATCCCCTCAAGATGTGTGACTTGATTTGATTTTAGAAGGAGACAAAACGAAGGATTTGGGATCCTCAAAATCTGTGCGCCGCTTGTCAGAGGGCCTGTCAGATCGTGTATTTATTGGGTACCGAGAACTGTCCCAAACCGTGTTTGCGTCAAAGATACGAATAACCATACCGCGTTCTTGTTTCTTTTTCTGTTTTGCAATACTTGAGCATCTACCGTTCTTAGAGCATCTGTATTCGTTTGCTAAATATCGATAAAATAGATATTTGGCTAAAAAACGTGCTTCACTCGTTTGCTAAATATCCATTTTATTCTTTTTTTTTTTTCCAATTAAAAACCCCAAATCCCTCAGACGGCACATGAAGTGCCGTCCCTTGAATTTCTTTTTTTCCAATAAAAAACTCCAAATCGCAGGCCCAAATTCCTTGTGCCGTCCGGAGGTTTTTGCAATTTTTAATTTTTTTTGCAATTTTTGGAAATGTTTTTGCAATTTTTAAATTTTTTTTGCAATTTCCGAAATGTTTTTTGTAATTTTTTGTAATTTTTTATAATTTCTGAAATATTTTTGTAATTTTTTATTTTTTTTGTAATTCTTTATTTGCACCCCGAGTACGAATTTTTATTCCTCCGACGGCACTTCGAGTGCCGTCGCTCCAATTTTTTTTTTTTTTTTTTTTTTTTTTTTTTTCTCCGGCGGCACATGAAGTGTCGTCACTTATTATTTTATTATAAAAAACTAAAAAATAGCTTTTAACGACTGCAGCAAAACTTCGATTTCTATTTCCATTTATCCGTATATCGATATTTTTCTCTTCAACGACTACAGATGCTCTTAAAGACTCAAAATTTTTATATTTGAGTTTTACAAAATAGGAAATTTGAGTTTTACTTGTAATCATTGAAACCTAAAACTTGGCCCAACACCGGTAGATGATCTTTTTATTCTTGAATCTCAGCCATTGAAGAAAAGAAGAAGAAAAATGAGTCCTCAACACATTTTTTTAAAAAAAAATTGTACGCATTTGAACACATAATAATTCATATAGGCTCATTCCATCTCATCCCTTTATCAAAAAAAATCAAACCAATCTCAAATTAACTTGATACGCATAGAAAATCATATAGGCTTTATTCCATAGAAAATATTAAAAAAACAATAGAGAAAAAAATTTCTGATTTTTTTTAAAATTTCGTCGGATGCAAAACGATATTAATATAGTTTGTTTACATGAAACAAAGTGGGCAAGGGAGAAAGCTAGAGAGATAGATAGTTTTAAATTATATTATACCGGTAAAATTAGAAATAGAAATGGAGTAGGAATTTTATTAGATAAGAAATTCAAAATAGATGTATTAGGTGTTAATAGGAAAATTGATAAAATAATACAAATTAAGCTTGTATAAGGGAAAACATAATTAATATCATTAGCGCTTATGCACCCCAAGTAGGATTAGATGCACAAGCTAAAAAATAAATTTTGGGAAGATATCGATGAGATGATTCAAGAATTACCCTCAGGTGAGAAACTATCTATATGGGGAGATTTTAATGGACATGTAGGAGTAAATAACATGGGATATGAGATGGTGCATGGAGGATATGGATTTGGAAATAAGAACGATGGTGGAGATGCTCAGTTAGATTTTGCGGCTTCGTATGATTTTTATAATAGCAAATACTTATTTTAGGAAGAGCGATGAACATTTGATAACATTTAAAAGTGGGGCAAATATGAGCCATATAGATTTTTTCATTACTAGAAAGGTGGATCGCTTGGCATGTAAAGATTGTAAAGTTATATCGGGAGAGTATTTAACCTTGCAATATAAATTAATGGCATTGGATGTTAAGATTGGGAAACATATATGTGCAAGGAAGAAGACTAGGAACCCAAAAATTAGGTGGTGGAACATGAAAAGATATAAAGTTTAAGTTTTTAGAGATAAAGTCCTTAAATGAGCATCATGAAAATAGGAAGGAGAGACATATAATGTGGACTAAAATGGCTACGTACATATGAGAAAATTCAAAGGAAGTACTTGGAGAATCTAAAGGTAGAGAGTTGCTAAATAAAGAAATATGGTGGTGGCAAGAAGAACCCCAAAATATTGTGAGAGAAAAAAGTTCAACCTTCAAAATATGGCAAAAGAATAGAAATGAAGAGGATTTTGAGAGATATAAGACCGTTAGAAAAAGAAATTAAGAAAATAGTAAGAGATGCAAAAGAAAAAGCTTATGATGATTTATACACAAAATTATAAACAAAAGAAGGAGAAAATAGCATTTATAAGTTTGCTAAACAAAGGGATAGAAAAAACAAAAGATCTATATACCATTAGTTGTATTAAGAGCGAGAGTTTAAGAATTTAGTAAAAGATGAGGAAATAGCGAAAATATGGCAAAATTACTTTTAGAATTTATTAAATAAAAAAATTGTGGTCAACTTAAATATAGATGACTCGAGGGAGAGTCGAGAGCATATGTTTTTCTATAGAATTAGGACCTCGGAGGTTCGAAATGCTCTAGTAATGATGAAAATAGGAAAAGCTTTAGGACCGGATGATATACCATTGAAGTTTGGAAATGTTTTGGGGGTGTAGGAGTGGGTTGACTAACAAATATATTTAATAAAATTTTGAGGACTAAGAAGATGCCCGATGAATGGAAATAGTATTTTAGTACCTATATATTAAAATAAAGGAGATATACAAAGTTGCTCAAACTACCGAAGATTAAATTAATGAGTCATGCGATGAAAATTTTGGAGAGAGTGATCGAATATTGGCTGAGACTAGCAACTACAGTGTCTAAGAATCAGTTTGGGTTTATGCCTGGGATGTCAACAATAGAAGCAATTTATGTACTGAGGAAACATATGGAAAAATATAGGGAGAATAAGAAAGAGCTACATATGGTTTTTATAGATCTACAAAATGTTAGATTTTGAGGGTAATATCATATACACAGCTGAAAAATTACAAAAAATATCAAAACCTAGTCATGGATCCATGCGAAAATCATAAATCGTGTTTAGGAGTTTTACCTTAAAGATGGATTTGTTGTCTCCACAGTATGCCGATCACAGCACTAGAATATTGCGGTGCCTCTACGGTATCCACACAAATGGATCAAATCAAGCTTTCCCTCACGCTGTGGTGCTTGCTGCGGGAAGGGGATGTTCCTTACGATCTCTCACTCTCACAATTTCTGTGATGGCTAGGATTTTCTCATGTGTCGTTTTTCCACAAATACGTATCATATAAATAGGTGCAGAAAATCAACCCTAATAGAGTAATGAGGTTGTTGGACTTACAGTCTGACCTAGTTCAGATTCGTGTGTGGGCTTTTGAACTTTAGTCAGCCCATTTAATCTAATTAAATGTCCAACCAATGTCAGAAGTTCAAGTCTTACTTGGATCCCCAATTAAATTAATCTTATGAATTTAAATCCCAATTTTGATTCATTCTAAGTGTGTGACCCTGTAGGTTCCCAATACGTTGACAGTAACACTAAAACCATATTCGAGTATAACAAATAGTGAGTGGTATCTAGCAATACATCACTACTACTCAAGTAATGGGAAAGCCAGTGATTTGACATAACCTATCTGTGACCAATATTATCATGTAGTATAGTCATTTTGTCATGATATCTAATTGACCACAAGGCATGGAGCGTGTCACCCTTATATAGTTTTTTTTTCTTTTCTTGATGTCCGAGCAGACTAAGTCAAAGGACTTATACATACACCATGGTCACTGTGAGAACCGCTTATGACACTCACGTAACGATCCATGCAGCATTCTCATGGTGGGTCAGTCCAATAGATTATTACTCTAATATGTACCCTTGCGTATGATATCTCATATCCATAACCCATGAGATATGGTTATCAGTCTACGCACATACTAGTTTCTATATATTATTGTTGTCCTAATTCACAATAATGCTTGACTACAGACATTTAAGAATAATGTTCTGATTACACCTAATAGGATCTCACAATCAAGTCATGCACTTGATATCCCATGGTATTGAACCTACTATTCTAAGGAATTTATTATGTTTATTTAATCACAATAAACAACACAATAAATGAAATGCTTTATATATTAAATAAATATCATGATACAATATAAACTAGTAATGTTAATACACTACTAGCCTCTAGCTAGGGCATACCCAAACAATCTCCCACTTGCACTAGAACCAATCAGACATACATCTAATGCATATAGATCTAGTGTGACCCTCATGCTTTCGCTGTGTAAGAGACTTTGTCAATGGGCAGCGATGTTATCATTTGTCGGTACTCTGCATATCTTCACATCCCCTCTATCCATGATCTCTCGAATGAGATGGAAGCACCTAAGTATATGTTTGGATCGCTAGTGAGATCTAGGCTCCTTAGCTTATGCAAGGACCCCATTGTTATCATAAGAGGTCCACCGGGTCCACAATATTAGGAACCATGCCAAGTTCAGTGATGAACTTTCTGATCCAAACAGTCTCCTTTACTACATTGGAGGCAGCAATATACTCAACCTCTGTGGTAGAACGGCTATTGTCTTTTGCTTCGAACTCTTCCTGCTCACAGCTCCACCATTTAGGAAAAAAAAAAAACGATTGCGATTTGGAGTCGTCCTTATCGAACTGGAAGCTAGCATCAGTGTAACCCTTTACAACAAGCTTTTCCTCGACTCCATATACCAAGAACGAATCCTTAGTCCTTCTTAAGTACTTAAGTATGTTCTTGACAACGGTCCAGTGACTCTCACCGGGATCTGACTGGTACCTGCTTGTCATGCTCAAAGCATATGAGATATCTGGACGAGTACATAATATGGCATACATGATAGATCCAATTGCAGATGCATATGGAACCTTAGTTATGCTGTCTCTTTCATCTTGAGTGGAAGGACATTAAGCCTTAGACAGGCTTACACCATGCAACATACGGAGGAATCCTTTCTTGGACTCTTGCATATTAAAGCGTTTCAATACTTTTTTTATGTATGTACTCTGATTCAGGCCAAGCAGTCTCCTTGATTTATCTCTATAGATCTTGATGCCCAATACATAGGCAACTTCACCCAAGTCCTTCATGGAAAAGCATTTTCCAAGCAAAGACTTTACAGACTGTAAGGTCGGGATGTCATTTTCAATGAGTCGTATGTCATCTACATACAATACCAGAAATACAACTGTGCTCCCACTAACCTTCTTGTAGACACAAAGTTCATCTTCGTTCTTGATAAAACCAAACTCCTTGATTGCATCATCGAAATGAAGATTCCAGCTTCTAGAAGCTTGCTTTAATCCATAAATGTATCGTTGTAGTTTACACACCTTTCTAGTATCCTTTGGAGTGACAAAACCCTCAGATTATGACATGTACACATCCTCGAGAAGGTTTATATTTAGGAAAGCAGTTTGACATCCATCTGACAAATTTCATAATCATGATATGCTACAATTGTAAGATCTCGCAAAATAGTATATAACTATTTTGTACATTAGTCTGTGCACAATTCAGAATTTGCACATATTAATGGATTTTGCTCAATTTTAATTGAGTAAATATTGGGACATATTATTTAATATGTTTTGAACCCGACAACGGTACATTTGTGAATCGAAGTAGGAATATTTTCTTAACCAAATGAATACTTATCTCAACTATAAATTGAGATGGAAGACACTAATTAATATTTTTGAATAAACTTTTTGTTTTTTACATGCAAGTATTTTTCTCTAAAGTGTAGTATGATACAATTGTGTGTGTGTGTGTGTGTGTGTGTATATATATGCACACAAGTATGTGCATTATGTATGTATGTATTTGCATTACTCTTACTAAATTCCTAAACCACTAATTAGAAACCGTAAACCACTTACCAAAACCCTAATCCACTTTAGAAACTATGTGCTTTGTTTTGTATACAAACACCCCCACTCTCTCACTCACCCTCATTCTCACCCTGCACACACACTCTCTCTTTTCTCTATATTGGCCGACAGCCAAAAATCTTCTCCCCATTTTTCCAATTTTTTTCTGGCTGTGAAACTCATTCATTTCTTCATTCTTCCAAACCCTAAAATTCTCATACTTTAAAATCCTTCATTTTTCATTTGTAGCATTTTTACACTTCTAAATCTCTTCATGGAGCTTAGGCGGAGGAGAAGAAAGCAAGGACTGGAGAAGAAAAGCAAGGAGCTAGGAGGAAAAGACCAAAGAAAGCAAGGTTAAAGAAGAAGCAAGGAGAAGAAATTAAACTTCAATTGTGGCTGACTTCTTCCAAACTCTATCCATGTTTTTATTTTGGTTTACTGTGATGAAAAGTTTCTGATTTTGGAATGCTAAGATGTGTGAATGAATATTGTACATGTTTATAATTCAGTACTGGAGCTAAGGATGCCAACTAACGGGGAAAGATTTAATTTTGTGAAGAAATAAGTAAGTTTGATTAGAAAATTCATAACCTTGTGCTATGATGGAATTCAAGGCTAAAATTTTTATGGTAGCATCTTGATTGTATCCCCAATGTTCACCCCAAATTTCGTGAATTTTGGATGTGTTTTGATATTTTAATAATTGCTATCGTGTTGAATTTTTACATGCTTGACTTACAAGATTATAATTTTGTGATATAATGGAATTTGAGGTTAAAATTTTTATGGTAGCATCTTGATTGTGTCCCTAATGTTCACCCAAAATTTCATGAGTTTTGGAGGTGGTTTCATATTTTTATAAAATCTATCAAGTTGCTGGTTGTGGAAAGAAGAACTGATGTTTGTTGAATCTAACATGTTGACTTATAAAATTTGTATTTCCATGATCACCATGAATCTAGAGATGAGATATTTACTGGAGATTATTATACATGTTCAAAAAAACTCCACCAAATTCCATTAATTTTGGAAGTGGTATGATATTTTAATAAATTCCATTTATTGCTACTGGGGGGAAAGAATTTATGCTATGTTGAATTTTAACATGTTTGACTTGTAAAAAATCATAACTCTCTTATTATCATGAATTTAGAAGTGAAATTTTTGCAGTAGGTGCTCTTAAATGTTTTCATCAATTTTCCCAAATTTCATAATTTTTGGAGAAATTATGGTATTTTTATAAAGTGCACAATCTCACTGTGTTTGAGAAGCAGCGCGACTGATGTTTGAAAATCTGCATCCTATTCAAATTAGCATAGCTCTCTAAATACTTGGAGTATTGAGATGAAACTTTTATGTGAGGTTCTATATGTGTCTATACCAACTCTGCTAAGTTTTGTAATTTTTGAACAAGACTTGTTATTCCTTTTAAATATAAATTGGTGCAAATGATCAGGAATAGTGAAGTTTCTGTTGGGAATTTTACATCATATTTAAATAGATATAACTTTTAGTATACTTGGAATTCTTTGCTAAATTTTTTATATGTATTGCTCCTATGTGACTAGAGAATTTCTATAATGTTTTATAAAGTTTTGAGATCATTTGTTATTTTTAAAGGAGTTTTATTGTGTGACGGGTTGATAGTTTCATTAGATCTGGAGGTTTTACATGCCACTCAGTTTTAGCTATTTTTTCTTTATCTAGATGAACTATTTTGTGAAAGTTTTCAACTGATAAGTTGGAGTAGACTTAATGATCTTTCCAAAGACTCTAAGAGCTCTGATATCATTTGTAACGCCCTGAATTTCCAACACAGGAAATTCGAGACATAAACCAAAATCTTTCCTTCAAATGAGTCCAAACACAGTAAAATCACAGAAAATTTAAAACTTTTATTGCCACAATTTTTTTTATTACAAGTACAATTTGTACAACAAAGAATTACAACATGAATTACAACCCAAAAATTTATTGTACAACAGTTATAATCTCACAAAGCACAACAATCAAAAAACTCTGCGACACACTGGACATCAACTTCCACTGATCGCTCCCCGCAGCACAAGTCTCATGCTCTAAGATCAACCATCTGCAACTAAACAGACTGTGGGCACGTCAGCTGAATGTTACTGACGCAATGCTTAATAAAACTAGCGACTCCCCAAAACTGAACAACCAAAATTGATGCAAAAGAAAAATGTGTAGACAATCACAAGTATTAGTGTATGTCATGCCCTATAGTCTAATGCACAATTCAAAATTCACAGGATGAACTTACTCTAATACAATTTATTTAATGCATCCCATACTACATACTTCTCAAGGAGTTCACTTGTTTCTGACTGTAGGGTTCGATCCCTCGCAATGCATCCTACTCTTGTACTCTTTTCCGTTCCTGACATTCACCTAGTGGTTGTTGAGGTTGCATTTGGTCGGACTACTTTCGACATTGTAGTTAGTAGTGGTGTCCCTATTTTCCACTATGCCCTATTTCCGCCCAGTGCGCCGGACCTCACCCAAAAGTTGCTTACGAGCATACAGGTGGCCCCGCGGTAACACCCGCTCACCGAGACGAATAGAGTCTTACTCCCCCTCGGAGAGTCTTACTCTAGCTCCCTGCCTGTGCTAACAACATAGAACTTAACAGATTCGTAAGGTACATTCCCTACTTCTGACAGGAGTACCTCCCGTTCTTACCACTAGATCCCAGAAAATAAACAGACGAGACTACACTGCTTGTCCCCATAAAGAGGACAATTGCCAAACTAATTGCACTCGTGGATTAAATAACCAAACTCGTCGTTCCCAACGGCGAGTTTAGTTATTTTATGTTCGCCGTTGGGAACGATTGGTGTAGTTCTAATTTCTTTTTAAAACTCGTCTTTCCCAACGGCGAGTTTAGTTCAAAATTTTCAAATAAGACTCGTCGTTCCCAACGACGAAAGGAAATATACTAGACTCGCTGTTGAGAACAATGAGTCTACTTATTTTGAAATTTCACAGAGTGAAACTATGTTGGACTTGGTGAATTTGTGAAAAAAACTCCATAAAAGAGCTCGTTGTTCCCAACAGCGAGGGGAGATATACTAAATCCGTTTTTGAGAACAGTGAGTTCCATGTAAATACCCCGATGTTGGGAACATCGAGCTATTCTATGGATTTTTTTTTTTTTGAAAATTCACCAAGTCCAACATAGAGTGAAACTCTCTGTGAAATTTCAAAATCAGTAGACTCATAGTTCCCAACAACGAGTTTAGTATAAAGAACCTCGTCGTTGGGACGACGAGTGTTGTTTTAAAATTTTGAACTAAACTCGCCGTTGGGAACGACGAGTTTTTAAAAAAAATAGAACTACGCTCGCCGTTCCCAACGGTGAGCATGAAATAACTAAACTGTACGTTCCCAACAGCGAGTTTAGTTGTTGAGTCCCCAAACACAATTAGTTTGGCAACTATCATCTTCTTACAAATAGTTTAAAATTTTGGAATTAAAAAAAATCGAGTAAATAGGTTATAGTGTTATTAAAAAATTGGGTAAATTTCATGGGAGTGATTCATGGGAATGACAAGATGTGGAGTACTGCTTGCAGAGAGATTCTCAAAATGGTATGATTATTTTGCTTCATTAAATTTATTGGTTGTGGCAATATAGATTCTTATTTGTTATATTTATTTCATGATTATTAGATTTCTCTCTATCAAACTCACTTTGGGATAATGTGAAAGTGAATGGCGATAATTTGATGTGTGTTTTTGATGAATAAACGCCAATTAAGGATTGCGCAGACTTTGTTTTTTTTTTTTTTTGTTTTTTTTTTTTTGTGAGGGAATAGGTGGGATCTGGCCACTCTGTTTCATTAATAAGAGTTTAACGAAACAAATCCAGAGTACTGGGTCCAAGTACAAACTACAGATAGAAACTAAAACATACATAAAGCAACATGACGCGTACAAACAACAAATCCCTCCAACAACCGTGGAGGGTCGGCCGACAAACAAGCTCGGTCTAGCAAAATTGTAAGTACGCCAGTTTAGCTTCGTACAGTGTCTCCACGGCACATGCACACCCACCTGAAACAAGTTGAGCAGGATTTTATCGCCCGCCGATCCCTGCCTTCACCTCGCTGGGGAGACCCCATCTTTTGGGCCCAAGCCCCGCAGATCGAAAACTGACTCCACGGCACATGCACAACGATCGCACCTTCCCACCATCTCCACCACTCATCCTACAAACGTGCCAGTAGCACCCACAACCGCTACCAAAGAGATAGCCATGAAGAGGATACCTTCACCTCTCACACGATAGCGCTTTCTCAGGCAATTTCTCACCAAACAACTATCTCGCTCACCCCACCAAATATCACACTCTAGGAGAGAGCTGTGGAGAGAATACCTTCACCTCTCTCATGCTCAAGCTCTCTCTGGCGATTTCTCACCACACATACTTATCTCGACTCATACTCCCAATCTGAGGGAAGAGGCGATGCTGTCACGAGCCAGTGGCCTAAGTTGGAGAAAACTCAATAGCTTGATAGTAGGCACTGTGAAAACTGCACCGACGACATCGTAGGACACTCCAGACCAACCATACCCAAACCTCACACCCCATCACCCCCAACACCAACAAACTACCAGCCTGGCCCCACGAGCCCCAAACCGAACCACCGACCTCACACACTTGAACCCCAGATCCATGGTGTTCGCGACAACTATCGCAGGAGGATGCTCTGGCGCGACACAGTCGCTTCGCCATATATGAGACAAGCACCCCGAAAGTTAAGACAAGTGAGATGGACGACGACGTCGGTAGAAGGCGTAGGGCACATGAGTAGCAGGTGAGCACATCTCTTGGGGGGCCCCGTCTTCGGGCCCTAACCCCACAACCGTACTACACCGCAAACTTCACACCTAGACACACCCAACTCAAACAGCTCCACCAACCCCCTAAACAAATAAAAAAATCCTGCCGTCACGCACTGGCACAGCCAAGCACACCCTGCTTCTTCATACGCATTACCAACCCTTGAAAAACCTAATCATAGCCGCAGATCGCCGTGATTGGCTCCGAGTGTGGACATGGTGGCAAGCGTGAAGAACAATCGGGCAAACAGATCTCGACGATGGGGGGAGAAGGCAGATCAGATCTCTCTAGGCCGTTCTAGATCTGCTTCGAATCCGACGGCTCAAAATACGAGCACTCCTTCATTCGAGCCGTCGAGGACGGCCACAAGCACTCGATGCGCATCTCCGCCGACAAGGACCGCGCTGCCATGTCATCGGCTCTGCCTTACAGGCCGCCGATGATGGAGAGTTCGCCGACGATGGAGAGGTCGCCGCGATGGAGAGACGCGCGTCACCGGACAATCAGGTCTGGAGTCTCGATGCGATGGAGAGGTCGCTGACGATTTGAACTGGTTGGTGGTCCCCATGGGCTAGCAGGTCTGGAGTCTCGACGCGATGGAGAGGTTGCTGACGATTTTGAACCGGTTGGTGGTCCTTATGGGCGAGCAGATCTGGGGTCGCGACGGTGGGAAAAGGAGAGTGGAGGGGTCGCGACGGTGGGAAAAGGAGAGTGGAGGGGTCGCGATAGTAGGACGTAGAGGAGAGTCAAGGGGGGACGACGGGGTGGGGTGGGGTGGGGGGGGGGGGGGGGGGGGGGGGGGCGAAGAGGGCTAACCGCCGCCGCCCCTAAGATTTTCAGATCTAGGGTTTTCTAGGGTTTTTGTTTGGGGAGATAAGTTTCTCTCTCTAGAAATTTTCTAGAGAAGGAAACTACTGCGCAGACTTTGGTTACCAGGATAATTTATGATGTAGGTACTTTTCCTAAACTAGAGTTATGTTCTGGTAGTTTTAGTTAAGATTTTAGAAGAGTTTATGTAATTAAGGAAAGTGGGCAAATTCAGATAATGGAAGCAAGGAGTTGGAGGAAATTGCGGTGACTTCGCAGATGAAAGAAGGTGAATGCTGCAATTCACATCGGATGGTGATGCTAATAAAATTTGCACTGGCAATCAACATGTCAAAACTCAGGCTATAATTAAATTTAATGTTGTAGATTAGTTCTGATTTCAGTATCGTGCTTTATCTTTCCATGTGTTACTTAAGTCGATGAGCGAAGTGAAGGTCCACTAATAGCCGGGATTTCAGAAAACTTAGAATGGAACTCTGAGTGGACTCCACATTCTAATTATGAAGTTTAACGGTAGATGAATTCCAACAATGATAAAAATGTTTGTTCCTTTTCTTCTTCTCATTTTAGATTTTGCCTTTTCGTCATAATTATATACGAGGTTTAATTGCATATTATGGGTATTGTAGACTACAATGCATGAAAACTGATGAACAAGTTGATGTTACGGGTTGTTGAAGTTAACCTATTTTATCAATTGAGTCCCACATTGTTGTAGATTCTTTAAGTTTTCTTACCATATAATTTGTGTATGTAGAATCTCACAATAATGCACTTGAGATGGAAACTAATGCAGTTTCACCCAAGACTCCCAGACCTTCTCCTATAAAGATTATTAGGGGTATGTTATGATCTATCACTTCCTACATCTTACGATATTTATACTCTTTCATACTTTCATATACCTTTTTCGTTGTATTTTTTTTAGAGAACAATACTATATGTATTAATGTAGTCTATACACAATACCAATATAGATTTGGCATTGGTGTGGTTGTCCTAATCTAATCGGTGCATTGAAATTGTGGAGGCATTGTACATTTCTGACCACATTGTTACTCATAATCTACATTACTTATTGGCTGTCACATGTTTAAAACTATACACAAGGCTGATATATTTTGCCACTGAAATAGATTTTGAGTAAGCAAGGGATTTAACTTTTATCTTTGACATATTGTAAAATCTGAATATCAAAATTATAAACATGTATAAGTATTTCCCTACAAAAACATATTAAGTATAAAGAACCATGAATTCATCTTTTTAGAAAATTTCAATACAATATTACAAAAGTTGAGGATTTTATCCATGCACTTAGTTTATTTATTTGTAAGGAAACAAGATAAATAAGCTGAAAACTTGATAGTATATAAGTGATGATATGATCGCTGTTATGTGGGTATGTTTATAAATCTATACTATTATTAAGCAAAGCCCCATTTTGGCGGTTTTTTACTATCATGCCCCCATATACATAAAAAGCTAAAAAAAATATATAAGGTTAATTCTGTAATTTTCACTTTACATTTAAAATTTCCATAAAATTTTGTTCCCTAAAAAATCAAAACCGTCTCTTCTTCTCCCTCCATCGAATCCGTGCATTGCACGTGCATATCCCCAGTGCAAATTGCACGTGTAAATTCATAAAACGTGCATTGCACGTGCAGATTACTAGTTGACTTTATAGCTAGCTAGTTGAATTTGTTTCTTGATACGGTAAGTAGAATTTTACATGTTTGATTTGGATATAAAGAAGCTGTAATGGTTTACTTTTCATAAACTCAAATTTTAGGTGCTTAAAAGTTAAAATTTCTATTGTGGATGGATAATTTTTTTTAATCTTTCATGGGATATATATATACTAGATTTTTTTATTTTTTTTTTGAGGAAAAGGTGGAATAATGCCACCCTGTTTCATTAATAAGTGATTAATAAACAACCCCGAACACCCGGGAAAGTACAAAACAGTGCAGGAAATAAAACATAACCCCCAACAAAACCCTGGGGGTTGGGTTACATCATCCAGCCTAAAGGCAACCAAAATACAAAAACAAAGTACAAGGTCTGATACAAAATATGTAATAGCGAGGCGAGAGTCCACTCATCAGTCTAGAGTTGGCCCGATCTCAATCTCCTCGTCATCATAATCATCCACCTGGAACACCCTTGCAATCCTCCCTCTTGCTCCTGAAGCAGCAGCTGTGGCCCAAAAGGAAATAAGATGCATGATATGAGTAAGATTACTAGAAGTAGAATTACATGAAGCACGGAAATAAAAATTGTTCCTATCTAGCCATAACACCCATGTGGTTGCCGCAATGACAATAAACCATGCATCTTTCATATCGTGACGGGCTGATGCAAATCTGGGACCAACCCACAGTTCCTCATAGTCTCTTGGGTAGTCACTTGTTCCTAGTGCTCTCAGCACCTCTATCAGAATGGCCTTGCTTCTAGTGCAGTGAAGAAACAGATGATTCAAACTTTCCACTTGTACGTTGCAGAACCCGCAATTGGTCGCAATGTGGGGTTGCCTCTTGGCAAGGTTCTCTCTAGTGAGAATGGCGTTGTTGAGCACAAGCCAGAGGAAGACTCTAATTTTCAGAGGTGTTTTAGCCTTCCAAAGTACCGCTGCCCAGCTGGGCCTGCATCCTCGGAAGTGAATCCGGTGGTAAAGTGATCTAACCGAGAACCCTCCCTTGTTCTCAAGTCCCCACCGCACGTGGTCTGGGCCTTGGGCACATATCACCCCAGACTGGACTATGCGCGTTTGTAATTCATGTAGTTGCAGTAGCAAACTTGGAGACAGAGTTCCTTGGAACGACGGTCTCCAAGTCCCCCTTTTCCATGTTTCCGCCACAGAGATATTCGGACGATTCGTTTTAGCAAACAGCTCAGGGAAACCATCCTTAAGAGAATGAGGACCACACCATTTGTCCCACCAAAATCTGGTGGTTTGACCATTGCCGATCAACGATGAAACTGCTGAGTTGAAAGGTCCGCTGGCTTTAGCAACTCCTTTCCAGAACCGGGAGACTTTGGATCCTACTCGGAAGCCTAGACTTCTTGTCCCTTTCCCTCGAAGGTAAGGTTGGATAAAGTCCTGCCATCCTTCCCCACAGTGATGGAACACTTTCCACCACCACTTTCCTAGGAGTGCCAGATTCATATCTCGGAGGTCAATGATGCCTAGCCCTCCGTGCCTCTTTTTCATGCATGCGATATTCCATTAAATGAGGTGGTAGCCTCCCTTGTTTGAGTCCGCACCTTTCCAGAGGAATCTTTTCCTGATACGATCGATCCTTTGGATCACCCACTTTGGGAGTTCAAAAAAGGACATGTAGTAAATGAGTAGATTGGATAACACAGAGTTGATGAGGACCACTCTGCCCCCAAGAGAAAGTGATTTGCCTTTCCATCCGGACAGTCTGTCCTCCACCCTGTCTATAATAGGCAACCAGTCAGCCTTAGTGAGCCTCCCTGGACAGAGCGGAAGCCCTAAGTATTTGATTGGGAATTCTTCCCTCGCGCAGTTGAGAATGGTGGCATGCTCCCGAATTTCAGCTTCTGAGAGTGAAATAGGAACTAGCGCGCTCTTATGGAAGTTAATTCTCAGGCCTGACCAGGCTTCAAAGCAGTAAAGGACCCCTTTAAAGCAGATTGTTTCCACTCTAGACCCATTACCAAAGATTAGGGTGTCGTCAGCATATTGAAGGATCGTGCATCCCTGATTAGCACTGCTGCTGGCCACAGCCGATATCCACCCTTTTCTTTGACAATTATCAAGCATTCCTCTGAGCACATCTGCTACAATAGTGAATAGAAGTGGGGACAGAGGATCTCCCTGACGGAGTCCCTTCTTGCACGGGAACGAGGGACTAGGTTTTCCATTCATTGAAATCGCCGTCTTGCTAGAGTGTAAACATTGTTTGATCCATCTTATCCATTTGTCTCCAAAGCCTCTCTCCCTGAGAGCCTCTAGCAAACATTCCCAGTCCACCGAGTCGTATGCCTTCTCAAAATCCAGTTTGAGGAGAAAGTTCTTGGAGTTGCTCTTGTGGCAGTGGTGGATAACTTGTTCAGTAGTAGCCACACAGTCTAAGATACACCTGCCCTTAATGAATCCCGTTTGTGTTCTACTGATAAGACTGTCCATGATGCCTCCCAAGCGAATGGCTAGGACCTTAGTGATGATCTTAGCCGAGCAGTTTATCAGGCTAATTGGTCTAAAATCCCCCACGCACTTAGAATCCTCCCGTTTGGGGATCAACACGACTTCTGCAAAGTTGAACATTCCCAGCCTCAGGTTATTGTGAAAAAATTCCAGCATAACATCCATAAATTCTCCTTTAATTTCTTCCCAGAACACTTGGAAGAACAGCATAGGAAAGCCATCTGGACCAGGTGACTTGTCAGCTCCCATCTGGTCAATGGCCGTTTTGACCTCTGACTCCGTGAAAGGTTCCTCTAAGGAGGAGAGGTTCTGACCTGGATCAGTCTGATACCCCTGCCAGAAGTGAGTCCCCATCGGAATCCTAAAGTCATTCTTCTTCCCGAATAGATCCTTATAGAATGACTGGAATGTAGTGGAAATCACCTTTTCATCTTGCGATGTTCCAGTAGGTGTCTGAATTGAAAGGATGAGATTGGATCTCCTTCTTGCACTTGCAACCCGATGAAAGAAGGCCGTATTCGCGTCTCCCTCTTTGAGCCACGCAATCCTGGACCTCTGTTGCCATTTGATCTCTTCTAGTCTATACAGATTGGCAATGTTATTACGAAGTTCTAGGAGCCTGTTTCGTTCTCCCTGCGAGAGGACTCTAGTTTCCTCCACCCTCTCAAGCTCATCAATACCTTCCAGAAAGGACTCTTTATCACGCCAGATGGTCGAGAATCTAGACCGATTCCATCTACATAGCCTCTTTCTCAGTCTTTGGATTTTTCCACACCACCGAGACGCCGCGTCCCTGCCGGCCATTGGGAGTGCCCAGTTCTCCATAACCATATGATGAAATCCCTGAATTTCCAGCCATGCCTTTTCAAATCTGAATTTCCTAGGCTTGTGGGCTCCCCGATTCCCCACATCGAGGAGGATCGGTGTGTGGTCTGAGGTTGGTCTGGGGATCGTTCTGGCCGAAGCGAGAGGAAACAAAGCTTCCCAATCCATAGAGACAAGAACCCTGTCCAACTTGGCCATAACCGGCTCCGCTTGCAAATTAGACCAAGTAAACAGTCTGTCATTGATTGGGATATCAATCAGTTCAAGTTCCGTGATAACTCTATTGAATTCCTCTCGGTGCCTGTCGCTAGCGCCTCTTCCCTTGTGCTCAAAAGCAAATCTAGTAATATTGAAGTCCCCACCCACAATCCAAGGGCCCGCCCAGCGCTGACGGATGTCGGCCAATTCTTGCCAGAAGGCCTCTCTGTCTGTGGCCACGTTCGGCCCGTAGACCACAGTCACCGTCTGAATCCAATCATCTGAACGTCGCTTAAGTCGGGCAGTCAAGGAGAACGTACCACAAAGTTCCTCTTCGCAGGATAGAAGATCCGAATTAAACCCTATAGCAATCCCCCCTGAGGCACCGACAGAGGGGCGTAACAACCACTCCTTAATTCTGTTACCACCCACTCTTATGAGTTTGAGCCCGTGCTGGAGTTTGGTCTCCTGCAGCCCTACTACGTCCGCCTTGGAATTGCTAATGACATCCCGCACCATACCCCTCTTTCCCCTATCCCCCAATCCCCTAACGTTCCAAAATAATGTATTCATTGGGGCGAATTGATAGGGGAGATCGTAGTGGAGGGAGTAGGGCCAGCTACATCCTCGAGAATGATAGTCGGCCCTGCGCCGACTCCAAAAGCCTTATCGTCAGATGTCCTAACTCTTTGTGTTTCCCAACCCCGAATTTTATTGAGAAGTAACGCATTGCGTTCTAAATCCCAAACTTCTAACCCACAGGTTTCGGCTAGTAAAAAAACCTCATTATCAGACATGAAATTTAAAATGGAAGCTAAAAAACTTGTCGTACCTCCATTATCGAGTTTCGCAGTTTTGGCTGCCGCTGCTACCTCAAGGTAGTCATCCAAGGACTCCCCATGAGCCCTCTTGGGCGAGCGCTGCACTCTGAACCCAACTGTCCTCTGAGACACTCCGACTCTGATCCCGGGTGCAGAATCTGGGATAGTGGATAGAACCATCTCAGGGGAGATATCTCTCTGAGTGTTAGCAATGAACTCCCCATCTTCTGATTCCTCCTCTGAGAATGAGAATTCTTCATCCAAATTGAGCCGCCCTTCTCGATCCTCCTCACTATCAGAGAGCAGAGTTTCCTGTTGATGTAAAGAAAGCCCCACCCCCGCGGACCCCTCATTGGGCCCGCAACTATTCGAGTTGCTAACAATAATCGATTGCTCTGTTACGGACCCCTCTTTGGGCCCGTTCTCAAAATTACAAACGGCCCCCTTATTGGGCCCAACATCTTCAAAGTTGCTCAAACCCGGCCCACCTGAAGCTACCAAATTTGCCTCTTCATTGTACAATACTCCGCGGTCCAACATATCGCTGGTTCTTGTTAACCCGCGGTGCACCACACCGCAGTTATCCTTTAACTCGCGGTGCAGCGCACCGCTCGACTCCGCGTTCGAGACGACAGGACAGGCGACAAGACAGCTGTCGCTAGCATTGCCCAATGCGCCATGCCCACGTGTCGAAGGCTTCTGGGCAGTTGAGAGGGCGTTAGCATGCGTCTTTCTATTATCTTCACTTTCCCCTATCTTCTCATCGTCTCTGAGAAGTAGAGGGGTTTCATCTCTGAGGTTGTTGTCTTCTTTCCCACTTCTGGAAATCCACAGATTTGAGGCGGCAGCCCCCTCTCTCTTCTCACCCACCTCTGAGACCCCCTCTCTGTGAGCGCACAGAGGTCCTGTCGCCTGTACCCCTAAAGAAACTTCATTCTGAAGTTGTCTTCTTTCCCACTTCTGGCAATCCTCAGATCTGAGGCAACAACCACCTCCCTCTTCTCACCAACTTCTGAGATCCCCTCTCTGTGAACGCTCAGAGCTCCAATCGCCTTTTTCCCCAAAACAGCCTCTACCCTCTGAGCTTCCGGAGTTATCGATACTTCTTTTTGCCCCTGAGGTGCTTTCCATACTCTTTCTATCCACTCTTTTATCGATAACGCCTTCTCTCTTGGCCTGATCTCTGGGCTGTGAGCAAGGCTGCCAGTGGCGTGGTCTGCTTTGCCAGGCTCCCTACTTTGCAGACCTTTGCTGCCACCGCCTGGGGAAAGAGAAGTGCTTTGGTCCTTAGCTGTCATCTCTTTGACTGGCTCTTGTGTAGTAGTTGGACCGTTGGACCCCTTGACGCGGTACCTACGCCGTTCACCGGAGTGCCTCCTCGTCTCCGCCCTCTCAGATCCAACCTCAGTTGCCTCTTTGAGCGCCTCCATTTTTCTGGCCGCCTCGATCACTTCTCGATGGGCCCTCTCGATCTCATGGGAGCCATCAATGGCGATGTCCCACGTCGGGGCAGCCACTTGTTTGTAGCTCCTTCCATCTCTGAGGGTGGATTGCGGGGTAGAGGCGCTTGTGACGGCAAGGGCCTGCTGCTCGTCAGCGCACTTGTCAAGGACAAATCGTACAAGATACGAGTCCTCGTACGAGACCACCTTCGCAAACCTCGGCATCAAGGTAATATCCCTACTCCTCACCATAACCCTTGCCGAGACGATTTCCGATCTTTTGACTGTCTTCTCATCTAGTTCATCAATTGTACCGAAATCAGATACCATCTCTTGCAAAGCTTCTTTTTTCCAGAAATGTAGAGGTACATTATGGATCCAAATCCAATATCTTGATCCTTGGGGTTTTTCGGCACCAAACCCTGGAGACCATGCTTCAAAATCAAGCTTGAAGTGACCAAAATCGTAGTTGGTGTCACCGGTGACCTCTAACATTTTCTGAGTAGATGGAAAGGAGATCAAGAACCTGCGGGGGCACATTCTCTTCACGACCCAGTCGCGATGTGCCTTCATCGGCCATTTCTCGCTCAAAGCTTTGAGAACGTGTGCCTCCGATGGTTTACCTGCCGTCACACTCGCCACTGCACACCATTGTTTCAGCCAGTGCTCCTCCGCCTTTATGGTATTGAGACTGGTTGCCAACTTGATGGTTGCCGGGGTGTCTGGCGAACGGCCCCTGTAAACTCTCCTCGTCTCATCCTCATTAGAGGCGGTGGCATTCGTGCAATTGTACGAGATGTGTCCCTATTTCAAACATCGAAGACAACGCATGTCTTTGGTGCATTCCGAACGAAAGTGGCCCAAATCACCGCAATTAAAGCACGGTACTGGCTTTCGCTTTGTTTTTTTTAGAGTCTTTTGTGTTGCCGGTGGTGATTTGGAACTTCTCTTTCTCTTGTGCTCCACCACCTGCCATTGCTCATCACCTGTCCCAGTTGGCGGTAGCTGATCGTTACCCCTTAGGTTCTCACTTGGACCCCTTCTTTGGGCCCAAGTGACGACGAACCTAGGGGTTTCGGTGGTCGGCCGCCTTGGCGATAGCTGGTCAGCAATGCGTAGGGGGGGTTGATCAGGTTGTTGAAGTTGTATGCTGTTAGGGATTGGTGTTGTCTCTGGTGATTGAGGTAGGACCTGGTCTGTAGCAGACGCAGGTCTAGGGGGGGAGACGGAGAGCCTCTGAGGGCGGGGTGGTCGAATAGACTGGGTTGGAACATTATGCTGGTATTTCGTGTGATTCCTGTCACTTCTCTCTCTGAAACTGTAATTATCCCGAAAGTTTCTGTGGTAGTTTGATTGGTACCCTTCTCTAATGTAGTGATCGCGGTCGGGACGTCGGCTCGAAGTCGGGGAACTCTTACGCCTTGATTGGTCTGTAGGGGGACCCCTTCTTTGGGCCCTCCCTTCCAGCTGACGCTCCGAAGATGAGCGATGATGAGTAGAGCTCTGCCCCTCTCGCCGTGGAAGTGCATCCCGATGTGCCCGCGAAGGGGCAGCAGCCAGTCTGAGCTCAGATGGTGTCCCCTCCGGCCCCAAAGGCAGGGTTCGACCGGGCAGGATATGGTTTTGGTTTTGGAAAATGTTTGTAGGTTGTTGTTTGGGTTTTGGGTGAGATGTAAGAGTGGTGGGTTGGGGGTGTGGAGACTGTGGTGGAGGGCTAGTCGGATAAGCCTGTGGAGGAGGGCTAGACTGTGGTGGAGGGCGGCCCCTCTCTACGGGACCGCAGCCCCTCATCTCTGACTCAGTGAGAACCCAAGACGACGTCATAGAAGGGGTTGGGAGACAGGTCTTTGGAGAGGAAGGAGAAAGGGAATGAAGTAATCAACACAAGGGTACCGTAAGAAGAAGGTGTTTGGAAGGGAAGTCAGAGGAGGGGGGAAGGGTGGAGGAGGGGGGGGGGGGCAGGGTTACGCTGCTAGTCGGAGAAAGAAAGAACCTGGGGAGGAGGGAAGGGTGGGGAGAGGGGGGGAGTAGGTAGGAGCTTCTCATCTTGGTTGTTATTGCAAGCTCCACCTATTCTTGTCTTGCTGGATGGATTATATATATACTAGATTTGCCCGTGGACACGTGCCTACGGCACGTTTTCGGAACAATACAACACATAAAAATCACTGTAAACAGTAAAACAATAATTATGTAGTTCAAGTTCGTATAGTATGACAATAATTAGTTGTAAATAAAAGTCCATGTTTCTATTAGTATATGTTGAAAAATGATTATAAATGAGGGTGTAAAATTCAACTTTTTAGAACTTTAAGGGTGAAAAATGATGGAATTTAACTGTTGAAGAGATATTTGTTATTTTCAATATAACATGTGCAATGAAAAGTCATAAAAATTCTGAAAATTTTACAAACCTGAAATCTTAAAATCGAAATTTCTAAGTAAGTTAAGAAAGAATGGGGGAGAGAGAGAGCGAGAGAGCAAAAGAGTAAAATATGAAAAAGTGAAGAGAGAAGAGAGAGATAGTAATAAAGTAATGAGTTTTTTAGTTTTTTTTTTGGGGGGGGGGGGGGGGGGGGTTTAATTTTGGTGTTTGAAATTTTAGGCGGAAAAATATGTTTTGAGAGAATCAATCTAGGCTATTGATTTTAGAGGAGACTGAATGAGAGCCACTTTATAGCTTTCTTTGTAATTTATTATATAGATATTGATGCGGTTTGTTTTTGGATAGAGTGTGGATGCACCAGGTGTGAGTTCGGACTCAATTTGTAAGAGGGGAAGGGTTCGGTAGCGGACGGTGAACTGTAGGCTCGCCTCGGCACTGGAGGAGCGGCTCGGATTGCCTCGCCTCATGTACCTGCAGACAGTCTAGAAATACCGGGGTTTATCCCGGTGGCAGACCCTCCGACGATCTAGTTAGTCTCTGTGAGAGAGTAGCAGTAACTAGGGTTTTGTGGGTGAAAGATTGATTACCTTTGAAGGTGGATGGGGGTCTGGTATTTATAGATAACCCAACCGGGTTTGGATCCGCCTGGGGGCCAGGTCTGGACCCGAAAGCCCGTGGGCCTGACGTGGCAAGAGGCCCAGGTGGTTTAGGGCATACGTGGCTGTGCCCGGAGTGGTTTAGGGCTGACATGGCAAGCCCCCCAAGTGGCTTTGGAGCTGACATGGCAGATCGTAGGGGCCCTGTGTTTCTGGGAGGATCAGAGGGCCTAGGTTACGCCAGGTCATCCTCCTTCCTTACCCGGCTGAATGGAAGGCCCGTGGGACCGCCGAGGGGTCGGAGACCGAGGGTCGTGACCGGCCGTCGGAACCGGGGGGGGGGGGGGGGGCAGTTTCGTGGTGGTGAACTTACGGCTCGGCACCGAGCCTGTGGTGGTCCGGGGCCGAGCCGGCTTGGCTTGGAGGGAGAGTCATCCTGGGCCCCAGGTCATTTTTATCCTACCTCAGATATCTTAATTTAGGAGAATTTCTAATGGTTACTTTGTAGGTATGGAACGGTATCATGTGCCCCCAGTCAGGATCATACCACACAAGTGATTGTTGCTGACATTGAAGGTATCAAGTCCGGCCAGCTCAGTTTTTACTCTAGTATGCTCCTGTAAATCTTATTCGTCTACAACTTTTAGGGATATTGATGCTTCTTCTGCCATTATTATATAGTAGTCCGCATATAAAGAGTCGATGATATTGAGTCCCCAGTTCCTTTTTTGTGTGCTAACTATCAAGTTGTGATAGTAGCATTTGTACATATACGTAATATTTGGAATCAATTAAATTTGTGGATAACTTGGATTGAATTGTAATTATTATAACTAGTGTAATGCACGTGCGATGCACGTGGGGAAAATGGGGAGGGAAATGAAAAGGACAAAAAAAAATCTACCAAAAAAAAATCTAGTATCCTGCACGTGCGATGCACGTGGAGGGAGAATGAAAATGACAAAAAAAACTACCAACACGTGTGCTGCACATGTTGACACACATACACCAAAGAATAAAATATTGTTTATTTGTTTCCAACCCCATCTCTCCCATTATAATAGTTATAGATGAATTTGTATTATACAGTATTTTTCTATTGTTTATTATATTTGATTCATGAATTTGTGGAAGATTGTGAATTGAACTGCATGTTTTTTGATTTGGCAAAATAAACAACAATAGCCCAACTATTAAAACTCATCCCCACCAAAAAAATAATAATTAATAAATGGCCCGGGATAGATAGAATAAATTTCATTTTTTTTTAAAAAAACATTAAAAAACCTAACTTCTTTAAATTCAGTTGTGGAATATATTGTACTTGGTATCTTTCGCTTGTAACTGGAGATGAATGTATATAGCGTTGGCTCATATTACAATTGTCATTTGGTTGAAGCTGTGTTGTACAAGAAAACCATATCCTGAATTGGTGGTGATGTTTTTTCACATTATAACTATCAAGATCAAGATAATTGTTGTTCAGTTATGGCTTTTGTTTATGTAGTTAGCAAAATGAGGACGATCAAGGTATCTGTTTTATATATTTGTGGATCAAACTGTATTGTTATTAGTTCATTTTTACTATTCTTTATGTTGTCTTCTATATATATACTTGTTTTTAGTCATTAACTATTCCTAATGTGCTTGTGTTATATGACTACATTTTCTAGCTTTAGTTTATACATATGGAGAATTCTGACTAACTTTTAGTGGATGTGTTTTATCTTTTATTTAGTTTATACTAGTAATAATGCTAATGGTTAATTATAAATTCGGAGTGAGTGAGAGAGTGGATTTTGGGATTTTGTGAGCATTATGAGCTATGTTTATGTTGTTTCCAGGCATTTGAGCTCTATTTATGTTGTTTGTGAGCATTATGAGCTGTGTTTATGTTGTTTCCAGGCATCTTGAGCTATGTTTATGTTGTTTATGAGCATTATTATGAGCTCCGTCTAGAAAGTAATTTCACAATTTTGAAGGATTTTGAATGGTTTTTTTGTTCAATTTTTTTGAGGAATTGAAGAAATTTTTAAAGAATTTTAAAGAAATTATTAAGGAATTAATTTTTGAAAAAATGATGAAAATTTCCAAAATTTCTCTCATAATCTCCCAATTTTCCAAAAAACACCCCAACAATGGCATAAGAGTATTTATGAAAACTGTATTAGGGTATTTTCGTTATTGAAAAATTGACACATCAGCACTTTTCGATATGACAACCCAAAATTAACTGGGTAGGGCTTACTGCTTAACGGAGTAAACTTAAGTAGGATTATATGGAGAAAAAAAATGGGTATAGTTTTCTGCCAAATGGTAAAAATCAGTAGGGTTATTTGAAATTTATCCAAAAAATTCAGAGTAATGCTTAATCCAGTACCAATTTCACTACTATTTTGTTCATTACATTAGGTGACATACTCTTATCAAAAAGTTTCCTCACCTACCCTAATTTTTCTTAATTATTGGAGTGTGCCATCTAAAGTAGTGAACAAAATAGTACTAAAATTGGTAATGGATGAATACTAATTGATAAAATATACTCATCCCTGTCCCCAATCGATCATTGACGTTGAAATCAAATTAAATCAAATCAAATCTTCGCTCTGCTCTGAAAAGGCGAAGGCCTGATGATTTTTCTCAGTCTTATTAGTCTCTCTCCTCGTTCTTTTTATTGTTTCCCCAAATCAAATCAAATCAAATCAAATGAAATCAAAGATCTCTCTCCCCGTATGCACAGCCAAGCCATGGCCACTAGCGAGGCTACCGTCTGATATTATAGATGAACCCTTTTACTCCCCATCTCAAATCAAATATCAAAAAATGCAAACGTACGGGAAGCGAAGCGAAGCGACACTCGGCCGGTAACAAATTCCCATCTTTTAGATTTTCAGGATTTTTTTCTTTATTTTTTGAAATCCCGACTTTTGTCTTCTGTAACCCCCCTAAAACAATCCCTAGTTTTATACTCATGGCAGTTACTTTTCTATTATATGGAATTGGAAAACCCCAACTAATTGGATTCGCCTTCATACCCTGGCCCCAAAGGTTTGGAAATTGGGACTTCTCTCAGAGATACCTTAATTAATAATAATTGATGATCAAGCAGAGGAAATTAAGAGTATGAGGGAAAGAAAAATGAACAAAAGACCTGTTGCAGATCCGAACTGTGGCCTCCCCTGCGGGGGCGGAGGCCCTGGCGGCGCACGCCCAGATCGAGTATCTACCATGGTCAACCTGCACAGCAAGAAGAACAGATACAAGAACAAACTAAGAGAAAAACAACTTCAAATTATCATTCATAACTTCTGTTTACAATGATGATGGGTTTATAGAGAGAACCCATGCGCACAACACATGATTCCCTCACCCTGACACGAAAGTAACTGCCCAACTGCTCTACAGTGTGCAGTGGGACACACCACTTACCCCCTCACCCTCTCGTAGGCTGCCAGCTAGGCAACAGATAGGCTCACGGAAATAAAGCAGGGTTATTACTGCAAAAGGACATGCTAGTTAAGCAAAAAAGACCTCCAGAGAAATATTATGACTCGGGGATTGATATGCGATCAAAAAGGACCGATACGCAAAGGTTTTAGCGACGCTGCAGCTCAGATACAGTCGCTACAGGGACTGTATCAACCCTCCTTCCTTGAATTGGAGCTTCGAGAGTTTTTTGAAAGCTCGGAAAGCGATTGTAAACATCCCAAAACCCTTCCCAAGTGGCTTCGCTCTCGTCACCCCCTTCCCATTGAATCAGAACCTCAGTCGCAGCCACTCCCCGTCGATTAACCACTCTTCGATCAAGACCCTTAGCAGGTTTAAGGGAGTCTGTGTAAAAGTAGACAGGGTGGGTGGATTGGAGCTTACTGGGATCCCCTACATGCTGTTTGAGTTGCGAAATGTGAAAGACATCATGTATCTTAGCTGCGGGAGGAAGTTGCAGGCGGTATGCTACACTACCTATCTTCTCCGTTATCTGATAAGGCCCGTAGTACACATGGGACAGTTTATGCACTCTCTTGCCCCCAACAGAGGTCTGTCTATAGGGTTGAAGTTTGAGATAAGCGAAATCTCCAACTGCTAGGCTCTTATCTCGCCTGTGCTGATCAACCAAGGATTTCATGTGAGCCTGCGCCTTAACCAAATTATCTTTAAGTAACTGCAATGTACTGTCTCGCTCAATCAAACAATCCTCTACCTCTTGAGACTTGGAAGTATGGGGTACATATGACTGTAGTGTTGGGGGAGCCTTGCCGTAGAGTACCTGATATGGTGAGAGTTTGGTAGCACTGTTGATGTTGGTGTTGTGCCAGTATTCGGCCCAGGGCAGCATCTTGGCCCAGCTGGTTGGCTTGTAGGCGCAGAAGCACCGGAGATAGGACTCTAGAATGCGATTAGTAACCTCAGTTTGGTCGTCGGATTGGGGATGAAAGTACTTAAGCACAATTGGGTTCCCTGTGATAGGAAAATCTCTCTCCAAAATGTGCTGACAAACACCGCATTGCGATCACTAACTATAGCCTTGGGTACCCCATACAACTTGATGATCTGATCCATGGATATCTCAGCTACTTGCCACGCTGTGTAGCGGTGCTATGAAATGGCTATATTTGGAGTCGATCAACCACCACCAGCACCATAGTTTTGCTTTAGCTTCTTGGAAGGCCCTCAATGAAAATCCATGCTGAGCTCTTTCCAAACTGCAGAGGGTAGGGAGGGGTTGCAGGAGCCCTGCAGGGGATTGGTTGAGATATTTGCTGCGTTGGTAGATGTCGCACTCTTGGACATACTGTTTAACATTCCACTTCATGCCCTCCCAATGTGCAACTTGCTTGATCCTATACCAGGTTTTCTCAAACCCTGAGTGCCCGCCTTGTACAGTGTCGTGATGCAAACTCAAGAGCTGCTGCTATATCGGAGATGTGGGATTAAGGTGCACTCTCCCTTTATAAAAGACTAAGCCCTGGTGAATATTGTAATTGGCAGTTGACAATTTCCCTGTGGTTAACTTGCTCGCCATCTCTTGGTAATAAGGGCCCTGCTCTACTTCGAGTTTGAGATCCTCTAACCACTTAGGCCTCACAACAGATATTGCCTGCATATGAGCTTCTTCATATATCCTCGACAAACTGTCTGCACCCATATTGTCCACCCATTTCCTGTATTCGACCACATATTGATAGCCATGAAGCTTCCACAACCAGGTGTGTTGGGCTTCGGTATCTAATCTCTACTCTCAGAGATGCTTAAGCGGCTTATGGTTGGTTTTTATCACAAATTCCCTGCCTAGGAGATAGTGCCGCCACTTCTTCACTGCCAAAAGAATGGCTAACATCTCCTTCTCGTAAGCGGAGAGGTGCCTGCTCTTTCCCTTGAGCTCCATGCTGATATACGCCACAGGATGCTTTTGCTGCATCAGTATTTCCCCTACCCCGGATCCTGCGACATCACACTCAAGTACAAATGTTTCTGCAAAGTTGGGCATTCAGAGAACTGGTGGGGTTGTCAAGGCCTTCTTGAGCTTTTCAAATGCCCCCTGAGCTACCTCCGACCACTTAAAGGCCCCTTTCTTGGTTAAGCTCACCAAAGGTGCTGCTATTGAGGCATAGTGAGCGATGAATTTGCGGTAATACCCTGTAAGACCCAAAAATCCCCTGGGCCCCTTGATAGTTCTAGGTGCAGACCAAGATTGAATTGCTTCCACCTTGCTAGGATCCACCTTTACTCCATCTTTGGATACAATGTGGCCTAAGTAGGCTACCTTTTGCACGCCGAACACACATTTGCTCATCTTCGCTGATAAAGAATTCTCCCTCAACAGCTGCAAGACAGATTTCAAGCGTGCGAGGTGTTCATCCCATGTTTTGATGTAGATGAGGATATCGTCAAAAAACACAAGCACAAATTTCCTAGATGGGGTTTAAAGATATCGTTCATGAGAGATTGAAAGGTGGAGGGTGCGTTGGTTAAGCCAAAAGGAATGATGATGTACATAGTGGCTCTCGTGGGTTTTAAAAGCACTTTTGGGAATATCCCTTTCAGCCATGTGGATTTGATGATACCCGCTACGCAAATCAAGGTTGCTATAATATCTAGCTCCACGGAGCTCATCTAACAGTTCATCGATGACAGGGATAGGGAACTTATCTCTAATGGTCGTCTTGTTCAAGGCGCGTTAATCAAGTCTGCCAGAGCCCAAGATCACACGTGAAATACAGAAACATGTACACTTCAAAATCTACAGTAACATAACCAATACAACTGAGTTCGAATGAAGATCTTGCTACTCCGCATCCCTGACATCTTCTTTGTCCGTGGGCTTTTGGTAGATTTTCGGGGCTGCCATCGTTTCTACTCCTCATTTCAGTCCGCTCAGTTCATTCATCTCTTTCTCAATTATTTTCTCTTTCTCAAAACCCTAACATCCCAAAAGCCCTTCTTTCTCTCCAATCTATCGAGAGATGCAGAAACCCTTGCTTTCCCAATTTTCTCATCTTCTTTCAGTTGAGGTGGGGTTTGGGTGGATGGTCGAAGCAGATCTACGTCTCCGAGGCTGAGATCGGGTAGCTTTTCGTCGACGCCAAGGGGGTGAGCTTAGTTGATTCTTGATTTGCATTCATTGTTTTGAACTTGATTCTTGGTTCTTTGCTTGTAATTTGTTTGTCCATGGAGTTTGCCAGGTCATTGTGCTTGGGCTTGAATTCTCCAAACAAAAATTGTACCCATCTACTCAATTCGTTGCCTCCTCCTTGACGATTGCCATGCTTCGACTTGGTCCGAAATCACTTGCAGCCTCCCCAATCTCACAACGCCTCTATCAAGGTAAAGGGTTAACAACAACAATTTGTAATTTAATATCCCCCCCTCCTTTTTGTGATACAGTTCATCCCACTGTATCTAATGAAGCTAAAGAGAAGGTTGGGGTAAACAATCTTTGCGTCTTAGTGCCTAACCCTTGTGTATCAGTCCCTGTGAGAATATCTTTCTTTCTTGAGTTTTTTTTTGCAAAAAAGCCACGAAAAGCGAATAAAACGGCCGTTTTCTGCCTCAGGGTGAAGCACGTGCCAGCTGTTCGCCTATGAGTGGAGGGGAAAAAAAGAGTGGGGCCCACCGCTACTGTTTAGGCCGTTAGGCCGGTTTCTTTTGTCAGGGAATCTTTTAACATGCGCGATACGCGTGTTTCTTTTTATCCCTATGAACCCATCTGTAATTAGAAGTTGAATATGAATGGAAATTTAATCTTCTAGTTATCTTGTTCTTTTTTGCTATTCTGGGTATATTTTGCTATCAATCACATGTAGCATGGTTGACACTCGCTCGAGACGTGAGCCACCAGGGCATCCACAGCTAACGGGGAGGCTGCCGCAGTTTGGATCTGTAACAGAGGTATCAGAGCACAACAAGGTCAAGCGCTCACCGATCTTTGAATCTGGAGCTCGCTCCGGAGTTGGATCACCGAGCCAGGGAGCACGGGACTCCACCCCTAGTGGTGTAGAGGCCCGTAAGCTCTCCGTCCTTGAACAACGGATGGGCCAAGTAGAGATCTCAATGGGTGAGATCCAGATCCAGCTTGCGGGAATGAAGGACCACGATGAAGAGATGAGGGGCATGATGAGAATGTTGGTGAACCGGATGGGTGAGGATGGCGAGCGAGAGCGCTATCGGATCCCTTCACCTCCCCCATGCCAACGGCGGGATCCGACGCCTCCTAATGAATGGATCGGAAAGGGGATAGGCGTTGGACAAGAAGTAATGAGGAGTGGGGAAGAGCTAGCTTCATCTATCCACGACACACCAAGCTGGAGATTCCCACTTTCGATGGTACAGGAGATGTGAGCAACTGGTTCTTCCACTTGGAGCACCATTTTGAGACCAAGAGGATCGATGAGCGATACCAAGTATATTTCTGTGTCTATTATCTTAGGGAGGATGCCTTAATGTGGTGGAGGTGGTTCAAGAAACAATATGGTATGGGGATTAGTTGGGAGGCACTGAAGTGGGAGATGCTTTTGCAATTTGGGCCTGCGGAGCTTCAGAATCCCACCGCTACGCTTTTGAAGCCACCTGTTGAATAGAGGATGATTTTGGGGCTCGTGGTGTCATCCGAGCTCCGAGCCTCCTATTGAATAAATGAGGATTTTGGGGCTCGCGGTGCCATCCGAGCTCCGAGCCTCCTGTTGAGAGAAGGATTTTGGGGCTCGCGGCGCCATCCGAGCTCCGAGCCTCCTGTTGAAAATAGAGGAGGATTTTGTGGCTCGAGGTGCCATCTGAGCTCCGAGCCTCCAGTTGAATAGCGGAGGATTTTGGGGCTCGCGGTATCATCCGAGCTCCGAGTCTCCTGTTGATTAGAGGAGGATTTTGGGGCACGCGGTGCCATCCGAGCTCTGAACCTCCTGTTGAATAGAGGAGGATTTTGGGGCTCGCGGTGCCATTCGAACTCCAAGCCTCCTGACTTGTTGGAAAAGCCTGGAAGGGTTTTGGCGGCTCGCGGTACCATCCGAGCGTCGACCCTCCTGACTTGTTGGAAAAGCCTGTGGGTATTGGGGTAATTTTGTGCCACATGCTAGCGTCACATGTGCAAGAATCGAAGCGACTTAGACCCTAGTGGCCGTTGGATCTTGATGATTAAGATCCAACGGCTAGATCTTTTCGCGAAAATCGATGAGTCACTTTCTCTGTTATAAATCCCTCCTTCCCCTTTTTCTTTCTTTCATTTCCTTACTCGTGTTTTCCAGCTTTCAAGAACAAGAGTTTTTTCTCACCTGCCGTCGGCGACTTTTTTCCGGTGATCTTTCTGTTTTAGCACGGTACTTTCAGGTTAGTATTTCTGATTTGTAATGTCACGCTCTCAGTCTGGCTCCGAGGCAAGTTCGTCAGGCCGTTCCGAGAAGGAAGCTAGTCACCCTCGACGTCTTGGTCCTTGGGCGATTATGGAATTAAAGAAGAGGTTATGTCAGATCCAGAGTCGGATGGCGGGGATGAGATAGTTTTTTTCGTGCAACCCTTGAGATCCCGTAGGCCAGGGAAGGAGCCTGTGGATGAGGAGGAAGATGGAGGAAGAGGAGGACTCCGAAGGGGAGGGGGATGTTGATGACGACGAAGACAAGGAGGAAGGGGAGGACAACGAAGGAGAGTGGGACCCCGAGGGAGAGGGGAACGTTGAGGACGAGGAGGACAAGGCGGGCGACGAGGAAGAGCAGGATCTCGAGGGAGAGGGGGCCGTTGAGGACGAGGAAGACGTGAAGGAAGATTTTGAGGGAAACCAGGGAGAGCCCGATCAGGGTGCCGAGGGAGACGATGTTCAAGGAGATGTGGGGGAAGGTATCGCAAGAGGGGTAGCCAAGGGCGAGGGCGATCTCCCTCCTCTGCCACCATTGTCGATACCGTCTCCGGAGAGGAAGACTTGTCCTCGTAGGAGGAAGAGGAAGTGAATCCGTCCGGATAGCCCCCCCTCACCGGATAAATATGCTCCTAGATCGGGGTTCGAGTTTACCCGGGTCACCTTCAAAAATCCCGAATCGATTAGGATGTATTCTGATGACGTTAAAGATCTCGCTCCTCTCCCTCCCGTGTCAGGCAACGATAGTCGGATGAAGATCAGGATGGATGACATCCAATGTGTCTTGAGGGTGGACTACCTGCACATCCTGAGGACGGCCTACTTTATCCCCAAGGAGTTCGAACTCCTGATTCTGAGCCCCAGTATTCATCCAACCACCACTCTCGTGAAGAGTCGAAGAGGTCAAACCCGACCACTTCCACTGTTGATAGGCTGGCTCCTTCGTGCTGCCGCTGACTTTCACAAAATGCAAAACACCGGGATGGATCCTAGCGATGCACCCTCCGACGCTCTTGTCAGTACTCAGGAAAGAATATAAAAAAGCTTTTAGGGAGGCATAGAGTGATCACCTTGTAACAGTAGGAGGTATGAAAGTTTTTATAATAGCCGTGGGGATCTGCTTTGAGATAAGAACGAATCTCAACTCCGCAGTGTGGCTGGATGGAAGTGGTTAGAATCACCTCCTAAGGATAAGGACGGATCAGGATTTCTCCATATCTTCCTCAACTGTCTCTCAACGGGTTGGGACCCGTTCCCAGTTGAACAGATCCGTTCATGAGTTATTGGGCCCTAGAGAAGAGACCCAGTTCTCATTTCGAACCCATCTGTAAGTGAGATGACCGTTTTGCCCCTGTGAACTTTAAGATTTGTGCCCAATTTGACCGGTTCCGATTTAATCCCATTTTTAACCATATCAGTTATGATAACTAGAGTTTTATAGAGTTATCTTTCGAACTTTAGTATGGGATCCCTTAAAAAGAATATACACATTCTCTTGTCCGTTATTGCATTATACATAGGACTAGTTAACCTTTATATCCAAGCATAATTAACCAGTAAAACAGAAAAGTACAGGCCAGTAAGATAATTCTTTTAGACAGTAGTTTAGAACAATACCAGTTTGCAGCATTCACCGACACAATATCCTGAAACAGATAAAGATAGTGAATTACAGTGACAAGAGTGTAACCTCGGGAGTTTTCTATTTTTCACCTTTATTTTTTGTGAAAACAATCTTTTCTAGATGATCATTTTTAGCACTGCATTCTAGTTAGCAATTTGAAGAGAAGATAACTATATATACAAGATTTCTGCTCTTTCCCTTTCTTTCAGCTTTTTTTCCCTCAAGTATATTTATTGACATCATCCCCTTTTCGGGTCATTCTCTAAATCTTATTTTTGTTGTGTAAAATTTTTGAAGCTTTAAGATTTTCCAGAACAGATTACTATATCTACTGCATCCTATACATATAACTGCAGAAAGTTTTTTATACAAATGTCTCAATATAGTGCAGTTTTGTCTATATTAATTGTTGATAGTCGATATAAAAAAAACACAAACACCAAATACAAAACATAAATAAGGTGAAACCTATATCTTTAACCGTAAGATCAGACTTATCGATATTAAAAAAAAAAAAAAAAATCATACCTTTAAACCAATACCAAGGTTGAAACATCACGCTTCCACTTCGCCCGCAGCCCCTGCAAAACCCTAGAACAAATCACAAATTAAACATCTTCATATAATAAGAAAATAAGAAGTTAACCCTAGAACAAATCACATCAAACTTACATTAGATTAGGGACTTCAAGAACTCAGAGAGGATAGAGAGAAATAGGGGAACGCGTAATTGGGGATGTCGACAAGTCCGGCGGCGGCCATGGCTGTTGAGAGTAGGAGAAGAATTAGGGTTTTGGAGGAGTGAGGAGGCGGCGGCGGCGGCGGCTGCCATGGCTGTCGAGAGTATCGAAGCGAGGAGAGAGAGATCGGGGGAACGCGTAATTAGGGTTTGGAGGGGTGAGGCGGCGGACATGGCTGTTGAGAGTAGCGGAAGCGAGGAGAGATTGAGGAAGAGGAAATTGGGATCGGGTGTTGGATACTGAAAGGATTTGGATTTTGTGAGTCCGAAACCTTAATGAACAGTACCCAGTATATATTTTCGGATCCGGGTCCCAAACCGTGTGGGCCTCGATGTTAAAACCGTGTCGCTTAAAAACTAAGCATAATTAATTAAGCTAAACCGCGTGGGCCTTGCTGTCTAAATCGTGTAAGCCTAAAAACTAAGCACTAATTAATACACACTAAGCAAGCTAGGCTAGTTTACATTTTAGCCCCTACAGTTTATTAAATTATAGGCCGTATCCAGAAACAAAAATAAAAACCCAAGCAAGCTAGGCTAGTTTAGGCTATTTACATTTTAGCCCCAACAATTTATGTGTGTATGACCCACATAAGAGCATCCACAGTCGATTAGCTAAATATCCATATTATGCATATTTTGGAAGAAAACCATCTGCAGTCGTTTGCTATTTATTCACATTTTGAGAAAATCGCTAGAGTAGATTGCTATATCTGAGAGAAGATTTGAGAAAATGCATATTATATGAAAGACGGATCTTGAAGATCCATCCCAATATAAAAAAAAATATATTAAAAAAAATTATCAAGTTATTCACACTTGAGCTGCATATATATATATATATATATATACTTATGAAAACATGAAATTTTATTTGCAATTAATTATTGTCTTATAATTCACACTTGAACTACATAATTGTTGATTTACTGTTTACAAAACTTTTCATGTGTTGTGTCGTTTTGAAGTTGTGCCTTAGGCACAGGTAAATCTAGTTATTTTACAAAATCCTATTTAAACCAAACAATTCCACTTTACATGGTTGTTGTGAGACTAAAGAACCCACTGTTGGCTGCTTTGTTTTCGTTTAGGATTAGTTAATTTTAAATTAAAATTAACCACTAATTAAGTTACAGTAATGCGGATTAAGCCCTATTTAATTAAGATTAAGCCTCTAATAGGTGTTGGTTAACTTTAAGTTTTAGTTTAATTAATTAATTAAACTTAGTTAATTAGCCCTAATTAAGATTAATTTTATGGAAAACGGTGTTCTTACAACTTAAATAAAGTTAAAATTTTTTTCTCCTTTACTATTCCTTCAACTAAAGCTATTTCAAAATATCAGATTAAAAAAATTGTTTTCGCTACAGTATTGTACACTCTTGATTTTTAATTTTTGTTTACAGCTAACCAAACCAGCCGGAACTTGCACAACAATATTGTACAATTTGTACAGCCCAACTTTCTGGACTCCTCCTTTCATTCACTGTCAGTCACCCTCTCTAGTCTAGTCATTAGTTTCTCCCCATCCTTGTTTATCCGAGTATCTAGCCAAGGACCAAGCAATCTACTAGTAGATTGTCCAGTGAATCGAAAGCCCCCCCCCCCCCCCCCCCCCCCAACCCTCCTGGCTCTAAGCTTGCTAGTAGTTTACATGTGCACGCACGTCTAAATAAAAGCCCCTCCTCTCGCTCTAAGCTAACTAGTAGTTTACACGTGCGATGCACATCTAAATAAATAAATATTTTTTAAAGTGTAATTTTGACGTAGTCTGACCTCAAATCTGAGACCTCTTTTATATTAGTTATGCATGGATAATGCACGTCTTAATATATATAAAAACTAAATAAAAACTCTTATGTGGTGAAGACTCGAACCTGAAACCTCATTTATATTAGTTATGTATGTGCGTCACACGTGTTGGTAGATTGACAAATAACACTACGACCTTCTCCCATTATAATATTAGAGATTAGAGATAATGCCCGTGACCCACTTTGCATCCTCCTCCCCTTTCCACTCATCTGACGGTCCTGATCATCTTAAGCTGAAACAGGGAACTAATGTAACCCCTGTTTTCGATTGTACCGATTCCTATTTCTTTCTCTTTCTCCATGTATTCTTGTACTTCGATCTTTGTATAAATTCTTCGATGCATCTATATCCTTTTGGATCTTCTATTGAAACCTACATTTATTTTTCAAACTAGAATCTGTCTCTGTTCTTTTGTTTAACTCCTTTAGGGCTCATTGATTTGATGTGTTATATTATTTAATTAATTAGTTTGAAGCCCAACAATTCCTATTGGGTTTATTATGTTCATCTCTGAGCCCAAGAACCAAACCCACTAACCCAGAACCCATTACCCCTATATTGTACAGAATCAAATCTATACACACAGCCCTATACAATTTCTTCACTTTTCCCCACTTTTCCCACAATCCCGTAACCACTCCCCTACTCTCTCCCGTTATTCTCTCTCCCGTTACAACTAAACCCCCTCTCCTCTCTCACCCGTTCCATCTCTCCATCTCTCTCTCTGTTCTCTAACAAACAGGGAAACCAGACAATCCAAAAGAAACCCAAATTCACCAACTCTCCTTCCTCCATTCTCCCGCTCGAGCTCCGCCATGGCTACCGCTCGACCACTCCTCCGCTCAATCCAGTCGCTCGCCGATCGCAGCCCACTCCCGCCGTTGCTGCTCCCACCCTCGCTCAGCCCCTGTGCCGCCCTCGCAACCCCGTTCGCACGCACCATCCTGACGCCCTCACCACCTCGAACCCAGCAACTTCCAGCCGCCGCTCGCTGCCGTCATCTTCTCTCCCGAAGCATCGACAGCCCGTCCTCCGCTTGAAGCTCAGTCACCACAACCCCGCTGCCGTCTCCTCCAGTCGACTCCGCATCACCCTCCGCTGTCTTCTTCTTCCTTTCCGCTCGACCTCCAGTCGGAGCTCTCCCAGCCGCAGCGCTTCCCGCTGCTCATCTTCGTCCTCCTTCGAAGCACCACACCCACAATCGAAGACCAAGCCTACCGTCGCCGCTCCTCGACCTCGCCTCCGTCCCCGTTCGTCGACTGCTCACCGCCCTGAGCGTCGCCGCCTGAGCCCTCACCTTCCGCTGTCGTTCCCCATCACTTCCGGTCGCGCCGTTCGACTCCCGCCAGCCTCAACCATCGTTCCCTTCCCCGCTCATCTCTTTTCCCGCTCTCTCCCTCTCTCTGTGTGGATTGAATAAGGCGAAGAAGAAGGAAGAACTGGGTATTTTGTTACTGTTGTTGGAGATCTGATTATATTAGAGTTTATTGGCTGACAGGGAATTGTTGTTGTTTGTTGTGGAGCTGGTATTTGGTGTTGTGGAGTAGGGGGGATTGGATGGAGTATTGCTGTTTTGAGGAGTGAGTTGGGGATTGTTGTTGCTGTTGGGTTAAGATTGAGGATTTGATTGTTTTGGACTGTATTGCGTTGGTTGTGTTGGGAATTATTTTTGCTGTTGGATTATTATTGGAGTTGGTGCTTGTGAAGAGAAGTTGGGGCTATTGGTTGTTGATGGGAAATCACTGTTTGGAGTGTTGCTGTATTGGAGTTGTAGAAGTGGAGTTGCTATTTTGGGAGTTGCCTTGTGGAGTTGCTGTTACTACTTTGGAGTTTTGCTTTGTGGAGTTGAGTTGCTGACTTGGCGTGGCTGCCACACATCTCGCACATGTTCGACTGCCCGGGATACTGATCCCGTTATTCTAGTGTTCAATTTTATCGTCGTCAACTAACAGGCAAGTCCACTTGAACTCTTTTAATTTTCTAGTTCAAGCTTATTGATCTCCTGCAAGTAGTTCCATTTTAACTATCTTAATTTGCCTTGTGTCCTGTCTGTTAAGAGTATTGAGGGTTTACACGAGCTAACCCGACGTACTCTTGACTTCCTTTATTATCCTTTGACTCAAACCCAAACCTGGACATGCATATGATATAAATAATTAAATTATACATGAGAAAAACGTACCATGATTAAATACATGCTGTTTACATGAGAACTTGAGACTGGAACTTGATTATTAACTTGACTTGTTTACTGGAAAAATTTACATTACTTGCTGTAAATTAGTCTTGATATATGCATGATACAATAACTCGATAATTACCCACATGATAAACATTTATGTGATGCTGCCTTGTCTGTCTTGTACTGAGGTTTCGACCCAATTTTATCAGGAACCAGTTAAATTAATATAAAGAGAGTTGTTTTAGAATTACTACTTCATGCTTATTAGTGTATAATATATCATGTTGTTGCATTATCACCATTCACTTGACATTATTATAACCACTCGCATGTACATGAAGGACCTAATAAAATAATAAACAAGCCGGGGTTTCTAAGGGTTGACCTAGTAGTGGACCGTCTCGGAAAATGTACTCGGTAGGGCCCTCTTGTTACATGGACTTGTTATATAGAAGGAGGAGAATACGTGTGGAGACGTGACTTGTTATCTTGTTGTCGTGATATGCCGAGTACACGCTCTGTTGACCCCACCACTATGTCTCAAACGTACACTGTTTTGCGTGCACCGAACCTGTGGTACGGCACACATGGGACACAGAAGTACGTGCACTAGTTAGGAGAAACAACTTGATAATAGAACTAGTTGACATGTATATACACTTGATTAAGACCATTTGTTACTAGTACCCATTATTGCCTTTGCAAACTTGATCTTGATTCATACTCTTTCATGAAACCTGTTTCCTTTACTCTCTGCTTGTCACTACTTGCTGTCCGTACTTGCTCTAAGGACAAATTATTCTTCTTTTTAGATAATCAAGCACAGGTGCATCAAGAGAATTTCTAGGAGGCATTGATAAGCAGATCTTTCACAATTGGAGCAGGAGTCTCTCGAGTAATTTGGTAAGTTCTTGTATTCCAGAATTGGTTATTGAATTTCGTTCTCGTTTATGTGATCATGTTTTCTGCGTGGTTGTGATTCATTCTTCTTATATTGTTGATTAAGACTGGTACAGCTTCTGGATGATATGAGTTGGCATACTTATATCATTCGTTGGGCCTCAGTTACGTGCCTGTGTTCCTGTATTCCGGGAAGCGGGGCGTGACAGGTTTTTAGTGGTATCAGAGCCAGGTTAGGCTCTAACTATGTTGGAGTTTAGCTAGTTTGGCTAATGTGTTAGTCATATTTGACTAATATGTCAGTCAAGTTCGGTTCTAGCCAGTCTAACTCAATAATATGCGCACCACGTTAATCACATGAACATGAATAACCAACATATAATCTGGATACCCCTCTCATTTGATTCATCTTTTGATCTCTTCATAATCCTGTTCCTTCATCTCTCAGTTGTTTCGTCCCTTCCATTCATTCGTATTCATTGATTCCTTGTTGGGTATAGATTTTATTCTTTTGTGCCCTTATTCACTTGATTCTAGAATTGTCCATTCTTTTCTTCCCGTTTGGTTCGTCGATCGGCACCTGTGGATCTTCAAGGACATGTTAGAGGCTCGTTTAATTCCCATGTTGCTATATATTTTTATGATATATTTAATGTATAAATTTGCTACACTATATATTTATTTTCTCATTCTCATTGCATTGTGTTTATACATGTATTTTATTCCGTTTTCTCCATACTTTTATAAATCATTTCCACTACTGCGACTTTGTACTATTGTGTTTAATATTTATAATCTATACATCTATTTTGATATTCCATTGTGTGGCTTTCAACTTCATTTCTTACTTTCTACTATTTCTATGTCATGAATTTCAAAATATAACGTAATGTCTCCTATCCCTGTGCAAATGGGAGATTTCATTTTCCATTTTACCATTTCGGTGCAACCTAATGTCGAGATGGCAAGTATGCAACTCGATGTCAATGGAGGCAAATTGCAACTGGATATCGGCGAGGCAGAATGTGCAGCCGAATATCCGGACGGCAACTTGAAGCCTGATGTCGTGAAGGCAAACATGCAACTTGATGTTAAGGATGTAAGACTTTCTAAGTATTTGCTAATTTATGTTTCAAGACAATTTTTACCTATATAATGAAACTAATGGTAAGTGAATATTTTCTTTATGGCATTTTGTTTATACAATTACACTTTATGTTTTCATACAGTTTGAACTAGTATAGTTGATTTATCCTATTTTGTGTTTACAACTTATTTTTACATTATGTTAAGATTGAGTACATTAATCATGGTATAAGTTTTCATTCTTTTGTGAATTACTGTTTATTGTCACCGTTTTCTAATTCTTTAATCTTTAGATTCTCACTTAATTTTGTTTCCACGTCCTAATTAATGGTTTGACGCTTATTTTTGTAATATTTAATGAACTTCCTTTGAGTCTTCTTGCATATTTATATTTTGGCCTATTTTGCTCGTTACCCTTTAATGTATTTTTCGAGTATTGATTATAATAAGGTCAACATTCAATAATTATTATATGTCTTTCACATTCATGGTTATTAATATTTCATTACTTAGCTGGATTTGTCCGTATTCGTATGTATCTTGATGAGTTATTTTCCCAAAAAAAAAAAAAAAAAATTATTTTTAAGTTTGTGTTTTTTTTGTTGTTTGTATGATTATCAACATTTTTATATTTGGGTTTGAATTCTCATTGAATAGTCTTCCTATTTTCTTACGATCGGGGATTAACAGTGTATTCTGATTTCACCTCCGTTTATAATTGATCGACTATATATATTCTTGTTTGACTTATTTGTAGAGTTGATAAACCAGATTCTTATTTTGGTTTTATAATGCTATTATTATTGCTATGGTTTCCGTTATTGTTATTGGTATCATTATTATTATTTATATTGCTATTGCTATTTTCATTATTTTATTATTGCTACTGATATCGAATTACCTTCATACAAGAAAATGTATTGAACCCGAATTATATGCTGTCTTACATTATTATTAATTTTTACCGGTATTGTTAATATTTTATTATTATTGGTGTTATTATTGGCATTTTTGTTGAAGCCTAAATTTTATATACACCTGATTGTACTATATTTAACTTGAGACCAAACCCTTGTTCCTGCACATATGTATCTTTCCGTGTACTTTCTGTATTTAAGATTTTTATAGCTTCCTTTCGATTTCAAACTCTTTTCAGCAATTTACATTTCCAAATGATCGGATTTTAACAAAATATTATTCTGATTTCTAAGAAACTTTTTATTTCATCTGACTACCTGGAAATTTTATTTATTTCAAACAACGGTGTATTTTAATTTTGTTTTACATTTTAAGTGATCGAATATTTATATCATATATTACTACTGTTTGAATTATTTTAGTAAATCTATTAAGCTCAATTTTCCATTCTGACACATATGTGTATATTATTATTATAACCATTTCTGCTACTATTATTATTATTATCCTTATTATTTTATTGTTATTGTTATTACTGTTATTATTATTATTACTATTATGTTTTAATGTTATTGTTATTATTATTGTCGTTATTATTGTTATTATTATTTTTATTATTAACATGTGTGTTATTATTATTGTTATTATTTTATTATTGTTATTACTATTCTATTATTCTCGATGTTATTATTTTAGTATTAATATTGTTGTTATTATTATCTTTTTGTTAAAACCCATTAGTTTTGATCTACATGTCCTTGAATTATTTAAATTGAAGTCAACCTTTATATTCATTTTTGCATTATTTATCTTGAGCCAATACTGTCATTGATCCTGGTGTCTCGTTCTTGTCTTCCTGCTCGGTTCGTTGATTGGTGTCATATGGCCTACATCGACATGGTATGTTGCTTGGGACGTCATCATCAGAGTAGCGCAGCGGAAGTGTGGTGAGCCCATAACCCACATGTCCCAGAACTCTTTTCTTGTTCCTTCTTCCTTGCATCATTCAGACCCTGTTCGTCTTTTTCACTTGTCATCTTTTGTCGATTTATTATTCGATATCGACCTTATCTATGTCCTTTTATTATTCTTGTGCTTCCATCACTGGAGTTTCTCTTTTTTCAAATTTTTCCTGCCCTGTTATTTCTTAAATTGCTTCTGTTTTGTCCTGCCGCCTGCCAAAATGAATTTCGAGGACGAAATTCTTCTTGTAAGGTGGGTAGGATTTTGTAACCCCTGTTTTCGATTGTACCGATTCCTATTTCTTTCTCTTTCTCCATGTATTCTTGTACTTCGATTTTTGTATAAATTCTTCGATGCATCTATATCCTTTTGGATCTTCTATTGAAACCTACATTTATTTTTCAAACTAGAATCTGTCTCTGTTCTTTTGTTTAACTCCTTTAGGGCTCATTGATTTGATGTGTTATATTATTTAATTAATTAGTTTGAAGCCCAACAATTCCTATTGGGTTTATTATGTTCATCTCTGAGCCCAAGAACCAAACCCACTAACCCAGAACCCATTACCCCTATATTGTACAGAATCAAATCTATACACACAGCCCTATACAATTTCTTCACTTTTCCCCACTTTTCCCACAATCCCGTAACCACTCCCCTACTCTCTCCCGTTATTCTCTCTCCCGTTACAACTAAACCCCCTCTCCTCTCTCACCCGTTCCATCTCTCCATCTCTCTCTCTGTTCTCTAACAAACAGGGAAACCAGACAATCCAAAAGAAACCCAAATTCACCAACTCTCCTTCCTCCATTCTCCCGCTCGAGCTCCGCCATGGCTACCGCTCGACCACTCCTCCGCTCAATCCAGTCGCTCGCCGATCGCAGCCCACTCCCGCCGTTGCTGCTCCCACCCTCGCTCAGCCCCTGTGCCGCCCTCGCAACCCCGTTCGCACGCACCATCCTGACGCCCTCACCACCTCGAACCCAGCAACTTCCAGCCGCCGCTCGCTGCCGTCATCTTCTCTCCCGAAGCATCGACAGCCCGTCCTCCGCTTGAAGCTCAGTCACCACAACCCCGCTGCCGTCTCCTCCAGTCGACTCCGCATCACCCTCCGCTGTCTTCTTCTTCCTTTCCGCTCGACCTCCAGTCGGAGCTCTCCCAGCCGCAGCGCTTCCCGCTGCTCATCTTCGTCCTCCTTCGAAGCACCACACCCACAATCGAAGACCAAGCCTACCGTCGCCGCTCCTCGACCTCGCCTCCGTCCCCGTTCGTCGACTGCTCACCGCCCTGAGCGTCGCCGCCTGAGCCCTCACCTTCCGCTGTCGTTCCCCATCACTTCCGGTCGCGCCGTTCGACTCCCGCCAGCCTCAACCATCGTTCCCTTCCCCGCTCATCTCTTTTCCCGCTCTCTCCCTCTCTCTGTGTGGATTGAATAAGGCGAAGAAGAAGGAAGAACTGGGTATTTTGTTACTGTTGTTGGAGATCTGATTATATTAGAGTTTATTGGCTGACAGGGAATTGTTGTTGTTTGTTGTGGAGCTGGTATTTGGTGTTGTGGAGTAGGGGGGATTGGATGGAGTATTGCTGTTTTGAGGAGTGAGTTGGGGATTGTTGTTGCTGTTGGGTTAAGATTGAGGATTTGATTGTTTTGGACTGTATTGCGTTGGTTGTGTTGGGAATTATTTTTGCTGTTGGATTATTATTGGAGTTGGTGCTTGTGAAGAGAAGTTGGGGCTATTGGTTGTTGATGGGAAATCACTGTTTGGAGTGTTGCTGTATTGGAGTTGTAGAAGTGGAGTTGCTATTTTGGGAGTTGCCTTGTGGAGTTGCTGTTACTACTTTGGAGTTTTGCTTTGTGGAGTTGAGTTGCTGACTTGGCGTGGCTGCCACACATCTCGCACATGTTCGACTGCCCGGGATACTGATCCCGTTATTCTAGTGTTCAATTTTATCGTCGTCAACTAACAGGCAAGTCCACTTGAACTCTTTTAATTTTCTAGTTCAAGCTTATTGATCTCCTGCAAGTAGTTCCATTTTAACTATCTTAATTTGCCTTGTGTCCTGTCTGTTAAGAGTATTGAGGGTTTACACGAGCTAACCCGACGTACTCTTGACTTCCTTTATTATCCTTTGACTCAAACCCAAACCTGGACATGCATATGATATAAATAATTAAATTATACATGAGAAAAACGTACCATGATTAAATACATGCTGTTTACATGAGAACTTGAGACTGGAACTTGATTATTAACTTGACTTGTTTACTGGAAAAATTTACATTACTTGCTGTAAATTAGTCTTGATATATGCATGATACAATAACTCGATAATTACCCACATGATAAACATTTATGTGATGCTGCCTTGTCTGTCTTGTACTGAGGTTTCGACCCAATTTTATCAGGAACCAGTTAAATTAATATAAAGAGAGTTGTTGTTTTAGAATTACTACTTCATGCTTATTAGTGTATAATATATCATGTTGTTGCATTATCACCATTCACTTGACATTATTATAACCACTCGCATGTACATGAAGGACCTAATAAAATAATAAACAAGTCGGGGTTTCTAAGGGTTGACCTAGTAGTGGACCGTCTCGGAAAATGTACTCGGTAGGGCCCTCTTGTTACATGGACTTGTTATATAGAAGGAGGAGAATACGTGTGGAGACGTGACTTGTTATCTTGTTGTCGTGATATGCCGAGTACACGCTCTGTTGACCCCACCACTATGTCTCAAACGTACACTGTTTTGCGTGCACCGAACCTGTGGTACGGCACACATGGGACACAGAAGTACGTGCACTAGTTAGGAGAAACAACTTGATAATAGAACTAGTTGACATGTATATACACTTGATTAAGACCATTTGTTACTAGTACCCATTATTGCCTTTGCAAACTTGATCTTGATTCATACTCTTTCATGAAACCTGTTTCCTTTACTCTCTGCTTGTCACTACTTGCTGTCCGTACTTGCTCTAAGGACAAATTATTCTTCTTTTTAGATAATCAAGCACAGGTGCATCAAGAGAATTTCTAGGAGGCATTGATAAGCAGATCTTTCACAATTGGAGCAGGAGTCTCTCGAGTAATTTGGTAAGTTCTTGTATTCCAGAATTGGTTATTGAATTTCGTTCTCGTTTATGTGATCATGTTTTCTGCGTGGTTGTGATTCATTCTTCTTATATTGTTGATTAAGACTGGTACAGCTTATGGATGATATGAGTTGGCATACTTATATCATTCGCTGGGCCTCAGTTACGTGCCTGTGTTCTTGTATTCCGGGAAGCGGGGCGTGACAACTAAATTCACAAATAGTTTTAAAAAACAATTGCTGGATATGTGAAAATAATGATAGTTAGGCAAATATTTGATAAATGGAGTACCAAATATTGTAGCATCAGTGAGCTACTTATGTGAAATTTATTTCCAGACAATATAGCAATCATGTACTCTAGGAATATAATTAAGCTCCAAGTGTGATTAAAGTTTTTTTTTTTTTGAAAAAATGTGGAGTATGACCACCATATTTCATTAATAAGGGTTAATAAAACAAACTCATAGTACTGAGCCAATAATAAGGTCCTACAAACATAATAAAACAAAAGTACATAATCTCCACCCGAAACATGGGGGGTGGGACAAAAGAAAACCAAAAATGCCGCAACACACATGTGACTAAACAAAGTACATCACACCCCCCAACAAGCCCTAGGGCGGTGGGTGTCTATCAATAATAACGGCTACGCTGTCTTTCTGTCGATCGTCAGACTGATCTCAACTTCCTCATCATCCATATCCTCAACTAGGAATACGCTCGATATTCTCCTCCTGAGACTTGATGCTACCACATTAGCTCAAAAAGAAATGAAATGCACAATGTGAGTCAAGTTACCAGAAATATTATTACAAGTTCTGCGGAAATAATAATTATTCCTATCAAGCCAAAGAACCTAGGTCATTACGGCAATAGCGATGTACCACGCTTCTCTCATAGTTCTTCTTTCAATAGCAAATTTTGACCCTACCCACATGTCCTCATACACACTAGGGTACTGATTTGTCCCCAGTGCGCTGAGTATCTCAACGAGAACCGCTTTGCTCCTAGGACATTGTAGGAAGAGGTGATCTATAGTTTCTAGGGTAGCGTGGCAAAACTCGCAACGAGAGTCCACATTCGGTTGGCATTTAGTGAGATTTTCTCAAGTCAAAATCGCATCGTTCAGGACCAGCCATAAGAAAACTTTGATTTTCAGTGGTGCTTTCGTATCCCAAACGACGTAGGCCCACTTTGGGGTAAATCCCCTAAAGTGAATGCGGTTATACAGGGAGCGAACGGTAAACGTGTCGTTCTTTTTCAGGCCCCACGATTTCTTATTTGGACCTTGAGAGCAACTAATTCCAGCATTGGTGATGTAGATCTGAAGTTCTATGAGTCTAGTCTGAGAACCCAAATCGAGTGATTCTTTAAATAGTGATTTCCAGGCTCCTCTTTTTCAGGCTACGGCCACCGTGCAGTGTGGTTGAGATGCATGATCATAAAGATCGGGGAACAAGGCTCTAAGTGTGTGATCACCACAACACTTATCCCACCAAAATTTCGTGAGTCTGCTGTTACCGATAACTGATTTAAAACAGCTATTGAAAGGTTCATAGGTCTTAGCGATGCCTTTCCAGAACCAGGAGACACATGGGCCTACCCTGAAGCCCAAATTTCTTGTTCCATTCCCATGCAGATATCCCTGGACAAAATCTTACCACCCTTCTCCATTAGGGTGAAAAACATTCCACCACCATTTACCCAGCAGAGCAAGATTCATATCTCGACGATCGATGATACCTAATCCTCCGTGTATCTTTTTCATGCATGCCTTCTCTCATCTGATAAAGTGGTAGCCGCCCCTATCCGGGTCTGCCCCTTTCCATAAAAACCATTTTCTAGTCTGGTCAATTCTCTGAATTACCCATCGCGGCATTTCAAAGAAGGACAGGTAATAGATTGGAAGATTTGATAGGACTGCATTTATGAGCGTGATTTTCCCTCCCAATGATAGGGCTTTACCTTTCCAACCTACTAGACAGTTCTCCACCCGGTCAATAAAGGGTAGCCAATCAGCCTTTTTGAGTTTTCCGGGTCTTAGTGGCAAGCCCAGATATTGAATGGGGAAGCTCTCTATGGAGCAATTGAGAATTGTGGCATGTTCTAGTGCCTCATTCGTTGTCAGGGCAATGGGGATGAGAGCACTTTTGTGGAAGTTTACCCTGAGATCAGACCAAGCTTGAAAACTATTTAATATACATTTGAAGGCGGTTGTTTCCCCGAGGTTGCCATTAGCAAATAGGAGAATATTATCTGCGTATTGGAGGATCGAGCAGCCTTTGCGGTTTACCCCCTTGGCCACCGGTACAATCCAACCTGATCTACTGTAATTAGCTATCATGGACCGAAGTACATCTGCCACAATGGTGAAGAGCTGGGGTGAGAGCAGATCCCCTTGTCTGAGGCCCCCGTTTGCACGAAAATGGGTTGTCCGACACCCCATTTACCAAAATTGCAGTTCTACTGGTGGTAAGACATGTGTGGATCCATCTGGTCCATCTAACCCCAAAGCCTCTTCTAACAAGCGCTTCTAGCAGACAGTCCCATTCGACTGAATCATACTGTCACGCCCCGCTTCCCAAAACACGGGAATACGGGCGCGAGACTAAGGCCCAGCGAATGATACGAACGCACCACTCATAAGCTGTACAAGTAAACTCAACAACAAGATAATAAAACAATTCACGCAGGCATGTAAATCACAATTTGATAATGAAAATTCATGACATAATCCATAAAAATAACCAATAACTAGGAAATACAATAGTTACGGGTCAAACAACCCCGAATTACAATAAATAGTTGCAAGAAATAAAATACAACTAAAGATAACATAATAATGATAAACTAGAACACTTGGTCAGCGACACCTTCTGGTAACTCTCCATTTGGACCTGCAAGTATATTATAACAAAAGGAAAGAAGAGGAAAACAAGAAGATCCGTTAATACAAGTTACGGGCCGCAAGGGGTACAAGCTAAGGGAAACAGGAACAAAAATAAAACAAAAGAAAAACAGGAAAGAGTAAGGAATCAAGAGTAAGGGAAATGCAATAAGTAAACATGATATGAACAAGTCAATATGAAACAAGTGGCGTGTAAAACAAGTAAACAAGTAAACAAGTATCAAGTCAACATGAACATGTAACATATAGTTGGATCATGCAATGCACGTGTTAATCTTATGTCTAATGTTTGATTCTATCTAGGTAGCACTTCATGCATCCATACTTTTACTACATGGTTGCTACAGTCAATACAATTTCGTTTAGATTTAGTGGTGGGTTTTATTGGTCACGTACTCGGGAAAACATGTACATTCAATATTGTATCGAGATACGTGCAAACTTGTAACGTGGAACATGTAGAGTGTAAACTTGTAACGTGAACATGTAAACTTGTAATTCGCAATCTTGCAACTTGTAATTGCAACTTGCATCGGAAAACCACGAGCTCCCATCCGAGTACGCTCTTCTATATTGCCCACTACTTAAATCTTTCTCTTATACCCCGGCTTGTTACTTTTATTAATTTAATCGAGAAGGACAAGATGTCATATTCGTATTTAACTACTGTCACGGGTGAAACATTCCTGCACAAAAATATGTATAATTTTTCTAAGAGTACATATGTGTATATTTATTTGTGTTCATGTAATGCATATGATAACAAAGTATTCACGATCTCATGTGAATACAGGATCGACGGATTAGATATAGAAACGGGTATCAATTCGACTTATGAATGCGAATTGGAGTCAAAAATAATATACTTGCGGTATTTTTACAAGGGACTTGTACTAGAACAAATAAAATTGTACAAGAGATACTTGCCTTTTTGAGGAAAATCACGCGCGAAAATATGTGCAAGAAATCCAAGCAATAAAGTCAGCAACTAGAGCAAACTCCACACCGGGATCAGATCCAAACACAGAACAGCAAAAGGGAATTCCGCCACGCCAAAACACAGAACGGCGAATACAACCAATGGAGATCTTCCTCCACACCTGATCGGTAACCGAACAGCGAACGGCAGCCTAGGATTCCCTACACCCAACACACCAAACGGCGATTTCAACCACTCCCTCTGCATCTCCTTCCCTTCGACAGAGAGCGAGAGAGGGAGCGCGGGGGAAGTTGCGACGACTGAGGCGAGCGGGGACGACATCACCGTGTCGAGGCAGCTAGGTGTCTGGCCGGGAAGTGACGGCAGCGGGGACGACGACGGAGAATGAGAGTTCTGTTTCGTTTCCGAAACAGAGGAGGCGAGAATGGAGGTGCTTCGGGGTCTTCGACGGTGGGGAAATGGCGAAGTCGGAGGTGGAAGGCTGGGACGAGGCAGAAGGCGTAATGGGTAGTGGGTTTTCGATTGGGTTGCGGTGGTTTTAGGGCGAAGACGATGATGATGATGAGGCGGAGATTGGGTGAAGAGGAGAGGGGTCGATGGCGGCTAGGAGGTGGGGCGAGGTGGAGAGGCAATGGTGGTGGCTCGGGGTGTTGTCGATGGGTTTTGTGGGTTTCGAAATGGGAAAGATGAGAGAGCCGAAGAAGAAGATGGGTTGGTGGCTCTGATTTTTGTTTTGTTGGGTTTGGTTTGGTTTTGTTTTTGTTTTGGTTGGGATTTTAATCAAAGGAGGGAGGGAGTATAGGAGAGAGAGAGAGATATTAGTATTATAATAATATAAAATTATGGAGTAGAGTGGTTGTAGGGGAGGGGGTTACGAAGTCAAATAACTGATTGGAATGCAGATTAATAGGAATATTAATTTGGGGGGGGGGGGGGGGGGGGGGGGGGTTACGGGAGAAGTTTAGGGATTAATTGGTTGATCTGGTCAACAATGGAGTTTGGGTTTGGGATAGCGGATCAAGACCCAATAGGAGGTGGGCCTGGTCCTTGGGCTCATAACAACTTAATTATTTAAAATAGAATTGGGCTCAAAATAAATAATTAGGCTTTTGGGTTTAATTTAAATCACTGGGCTTATAATAAAAATTGGGTTCCAAAATATTTCAAATATTAAAATAGTTGAATAATCAAACATTGGGCTCCACAAAATAGTTTGAATATCATATTAAATTAAAAAAGAATAGTTTAATTTAAAATACGGTAAAATACTTGAAAATACAATTTAACGAAAACAGGGGTTATACATACGCTTTCTCGAAATCCAGTTTCAGGAGATAGCACTTAGCATTCCATGTGTGACATTGATGGATAGTTTCTTCAGCTGTAGCCATACTGTCCTGAATACATCGTTCTTGAATGAACCTTGACTGATCGTGGCTAATGAGACCATCCATCACCTTTCCCAGTCTATTAGCGAGAGTCTTGGTAATGATCTTGACAAAGCGGTTAAGGAGACTAATAGGGCGAAAGTCTCCCACACGCCGGGAGTCTTCTTTCTCAGAAATCAGCACCACCTCAGCAAAATTAATTCTCCCTAATATGAGCTTATGGTCATAGAAATCAGCGAATATCCTCAGCAAATCGCCTTTGATTTCCTCCCAGAACGTCTGATAGAAGATCATCGGTAAACCATCTGGACCTGGGGCCTTGTCTTTTCCAAGTTGTTGAATTGCCTCCCAGACTTCCTTCTCACAGAAGGGTGCTTCTAAGGATGGCAGCATAAGTTCAGAGTTGTCGTCCGGGTCCAGCTAAAAATCGTGGCGGAGAGGGACTCTCAAGTATGCTTTGTGTCCAAAGAGTAGTTTGAAATAGGACTGGAATGCCATTCTGATATCCTTGTCGCCTTGGATCATTCCAGAGTCTGAGTGGATCGAGTGAATGAGGTTAGATCTATGTCGTGTACTGGCTACTCAGTGGAAGAATGTTGTGTTCGAGTCTCCTTTGAGCCACGAAATTCTGGACCGTTGTTGCCATTTGATTTCCTCAAGGCTATAGAGTTGGTCAATTTCCTATCTGAGTTGGAGCAACCTATTCCGCTCTTCCTGTAGCAAATCACTAGTTTCTTCAGTTTTCTCTAGTTCCTCAATTCCTTTAAGAAGGGAGTCTTTTGCCCTCCAAATTAGCGCAAATCTGGTCCAGTTCCATTTCTTGAGCTTACCCCTAAGTCTTCTAATTTTTTCACACCATACTGCGGTAGCGTCAATCCTCGTAGTGGGGCGAGACCAACTCTCATAGACCATGTGGTGGAAGCCTTAGATTTCTAACTATACCTTCTCGAATCTAAACTTTGGTGATTTCCTAGGTTGAGCTTCCCCGGAGGATAGGAAAATAGGTACATGATCGGAGGTGGGTTTAGGAAGTGATTTAGCCGCCGACAAGGGAATTTGGTCTTCCAGTCAGTGGAGACCAAAATCCTATATAGTTTCGCTAGAATGGGCGACGATTGCATGTTTGACCAAGTGAAAAGCCTATCAGATATGGAAATGTCAACCAGTTCCAGATCCGTGATAACCTCATTGAATATTTCCCTATCAGAGTCACTGGATCCTCTGCCTCTGTGTTCTGAGGCGAATCTGGTGATGTTAAAGTCGCCCTCCACCACCCAGGGGTATGGCCAGTAAGCTTGGATCACTCTTAGTTCCGTCCAGAAGGCCATTCTAGAGGCCAAAGTATGCGGTCCAAAGACCACCGTAATCGATTGAGTCCACAGGTCGGCTTTACGCTGGAGTAAAACCGACAACAAAAAGTGTCGGGGTTAAAACCTAGGGCGATGCCCCCTAAAGCCCCAACGGATGGGGACAGTCTCCATTCAGAGACTCGATTACCCCCCAACCTATTAAGTCTTGACATGTGTGAAAGTTTGGTCTCTTGAAGACTCGCAATGCTTGCCTTTGATTTGGCAATGACCTCCTTAACCATTTCCTGCTTTCCCCACCTATCGAGACCTCTAACGTTCCAGAATAAAGCCTCCATTAACTACTGTTAGGTAAGAGAACATGACTCGAATTGGAAGTCGAGTTTGAAATAAGGTTAACCCTATCGGTCTTCCATCCTCTAATTTTGTTAAAGAGGAAGCCGTTCCTATCAGTATCGGTAACTGATATGGCTAAAAATGGGATTAGATCGGAACCGTTCAAATTGGGCACGAATCCTAAAGTTCACAGGGGCAAAACGGTAATTTCACCTATAGACGGGTCCGAAATGGAAACCAGGTCTCTTCTCTTGGGCCCAATAACCTGTGAACGGATCTATTCAACTGAGAACGGGTCCCAACCCGTTGAGAGGCAATCCAAGAAGATATGAAGAGATCCTGATCCGCCCTTATTCTGGGAAAGTGGTTCTAACCACTTCTACCCGGTCACACCGGGGAGTAGGGATTCGTTCTTATCCCGAAATAGATCCCCAAGGCGACTATAAATACCCCCTACCTCCTATCATTACAAAGTGATCACTCTTTTCCTACCTAAAGTTCTTTTGATATTCTTTTTATGAGTATTGACAAGAGCATCGAACGGTGCTTCGCTGGGATCCATCCCGGTGTTTCGTACTTCGTGCAGGTCAGCGGCAGCACCAAGGAGCCAGCCTAACAGCAGTGAAAGAGGTCATATTTGATCCATTCGAGTTCTCGCGAATCCATAAATTCATCTGATTGCCCCATACCGAATTCAGCGACAACAGATTGACGCCGTCTGCGGGAACCCTCGAATAGCTATCCGACCCTCCTCCTTCAACCAAAGCCACTCCTAGCTATGCCTCCCAAGAGGAAGTCCGCAACCTCCAACCGTAAAACAACCTCTACTCTCTCTCCTCCAGAGGGTCTCCCTTCGCCTATCCAACCGGGCCCGCAGCTCGAACAACCCATTCCACAACCCGTTCAGCAGTTCCTACGGCCCCAAGTGGTCGTAGGGGAACCCTCTCGACGGAGCCGTCAGAAGCAACCCATGCACCAGGTTTGCATCTCCGTGCACAACCTTTCCACGGACTCCATGGCCTCCCACAGCCCTCAAACTCAGAGAGATCTGCGGTAGGTTCTCAACAACCGGCAGAACGATCCAAATCTTCGAACCCACTTGGATGAGAGGCGAACTCGTGAAGGGAACCCTCGCCGGGAGCATCAGAGGGATTGATCCCCCCGCAAGACAGACCGCAGAGGGTCCAACTCTCCCAGGAGACGGAGAGAGTCGCCCAAACATCGCCAGAGAAGAAGCCGCTCCTCGGCTGGCCGTCCTGCACCTCGAAATCAACGGGAGCAGGAGGCCCCCGTCACGAGGGTGGAGTTCCAACAATTACAGGAGGCGATCCTTTGGGCAATTAATGCCGCCCCCAACAATGCCCAACGAGCTCCCAGTCCTCGGTCGGATCCCAGCTATCGCCGCCCATCTCTTGACCATCACCGCCGCTCTCTCAGTTCCCGCCAGCTCCGAGCCATTGCCTCCACTCTCACAGTCCTCGCCCGGATCCGAGCTATCACTGCCGTTCTATCAGTCCACGACCTACATAGAGCTATCACCACCGCAGCCCCAGCCCTCCTCTACGCGAGGACGAGTCTCGAGGCTCAGCAAGGCACGACCGCAAGGAGGACTCGATCTACTGCCGTCTCCACGAGATGGAAAGGTGCCTTGGCCATCTAGACATAGATGAAGAACAACGGGCGAGGAACCTCTGCCCGAGCAAGCCCCCTTTCTCCCGCACTATCATGGAGGTTCTTGTTCCTGAGAACTTCAAGCCTCCACACTTCGAGTCCTACACCGGGGAGTTGGACCCTGCTGATCACATTGAGAGTTTTAAAACTCTCATGATGATCCATCATGCCTTTGACGCCCTTTTATGCAAGACCTTCCCGGCCACGCTCAAAGGGCCCACTCGGGAGTGGTACTTCCGACTTGCTCCGGCATCCATCTTCTCCTTCGACCAGTTCATAGGCCTCTTCCTCACACATTTCGTAAGCAGCCTCCGCTCTGAGAAGACGAGAACCTCATTGCTCTTCCACAGCCAAAAGAAGGAAGAACGGCTGAGGGATTATGTTAAGCAGTTCAACGCAAAAGCCAGGTCCATCACCTCCCTGGATCAGTCAGTAGCTTCGGCTGCTTTCCAATCCAATGTCAACAACCCTGATCTTAGGGCATCCCTAGCTAAGAAGCTTCCTCAGGACTTCTCCGAGTTCCTCCTCAGGAGCGAGAAGTATATCCGAGCTGAAGAGGCTCTTAATCGCTCCACTCTAGAGGGGTCGTCTTCCGGGAACAAATGGAAGACTGATGAGGAAGAAGGAGCTAAGAAGCTCCAAAACGACAACGGAGGTTAACAGCGCCCTCTCCCTCGCTTCGAAAAGTTCACTCCACTCAATGCGAGTGTCTCCGCCATCTTGATGGAGATTGAGAACGAGGGTATTCTACCGCCGTCTCCAAAGATGAACACCCCCGAAAAGAAGAAAAATCGGGATAAGTGGTGCCGCTTCCACAGGGACCAGGGGCACGACACAGATGATTGTCGGGTCCTGAAGGACGAGATCAGGGCCCTCATTCAGAGACGGCAGCTCGCTAGGTTCGTAAGGAGGGACAGGGCCGATCCGCCCCCACCCCCAGGGGGCTAACAGGTAAACTGAGTAGCATGCAGAGACCCCGAATGTCGAAGCAGAGGCCATCTTGCACCTTATACACGGAGGCCCAATGGGGGGAGATTCCAACTCCTCTCGAAAAGCCTTTGTTAGGGAAGTGAACTCCGTGCAGAGCCATCCTCCCCCCAAGGGTCTTGGAGTCCTTGTCACGTTCTCCGATAGAGACTTGGAGGGCGTGCGCACCTCCCATTGCGACGCCCTCATCATTAACCTCCGAATGGCTAACTTCAACGTACGTCTGGTCTTGGTGGACAATGGCAGCTCGGTTAACATCCTCTTCTTGGAGGCATTCAAGGGCCTTCAGCTATCAAGGGACCGGTTCAAGCCAGCTGGCTACACTCTTCATGGATTCACCGGGGTGCCGGTGATGATCAAGGGAGTTATAACCCTCGATGTCATCGCTGGCAAAACTCCGATCACCTGCATGGAGCCGATGGACTTCATGGTGGTGGATGTGAAAGCTGCCAACAATGTTATTCTGGGTCGACCAGGTCTCGCCGCACTCCAGGCTGTCCCTTCGGCTTACCACATGAAGATGAAGTTCCCCACTCCCGCAGGGGTGGGAGAAGTGAGAGGGAGTCAGGAGGCGGCTCGCAAGTGTTATATGACCTCGATGAGAGGCTCGGTCCTCTCGCTAGAGACCCTCGAACTCCCACCGGAAAGTAGCCAGACCATCTCTGAGCCAGTGGACGAGCGAGAGGAAGTGGCCTTCTCAGAAGGAGACACCACCAAGACGTTCTGGATCAGCAAGGCACTTTCCCCCTCCGTCAAGAAAGACATCTCCCAATGCATAAGGGAGAACTGCGATCTCTTCGTCTGGACCGCGGCGGATATACTTGGGATCTTAGAGGAGTTCTTGATGCACCACTTTAGCGTCGCCCCAGGAGTCAAGCCCGTCCAGCAGAAGCGACGCAAGTTCGCTCCCGAGCGACAACAAGCGATCAAAGAAGAGGTCGGAAGCTTCTGAACGCCCGATTTATCCAGAAGGTGAACTACCTCGAATGGCTATCCAATATGATGATGGTCAAGAAAGCCAACGGGAGCTGGAGGATATGCATCGATTTTACCGACCTCAACAAGGCGTGCCTGAAGGATCCATTTCCCCTTCCAAGCATCGACGTTCTGATCGATGCGACCTCCGGGCACGAGCTCCTCAGCTTCATGGACACCTTCTTGGGGTACAACCAGATTCGGATGTTCCCTCCTGACATCTCGAAGACCTCGTTTGTGACAGATCAGTGCCTGTATTGCTACCGGGTCATGCCGTTTGGCTTGAAGAACGCGGAAGCTACATACCAGCACCTCGTAAACAGGGTCTTCTGAGACCAGGTTGGCCGAAACATGGAAGTCTACGTAGACGACATGTTGGTCAAGAGCATCTGAGGGCAGGAACATGTCCTCGACCTCTAGGATGCATTCGGGGTGCTGAGGAGACACAACATGAGGTTGAATCTGAACAAGTGTGCATTAAGAGTCTCATCCGGCAAGTTCTTGTGGTTCATGGTCAGCCAGAGGGGCATAGAGGCCAACCCTGAGAAGATTCAAGCCATCCTCAAAATGGCTCCCCCCTCCAGTGTTAAAGATGTACAGAGGCTTACTGGGCGCCTCACGACAATTAGGCGATTCCTCTCCAAATCCGGGGAGAAGTGTCTCCAGTTCTTCAAGGCCCTCAGGAGGGCTAAAGGCTTTAAATGAGGGCCACAACAACAAGAGTCCTTCGACCAGCTCAAGGCATATTTAGCTAACCCCCACTCTTGAGCAAGCCGAGGCCCGGGGAGGTCCTCTACCTATACCTCGCCGCTTCGGAGCAGACCCTCAGCGCAGTCCTGGTAAGAGAAGATGACAGGACGCAGAAGCCCATCTATTACGTGAGTAAGGTCCTTCGGGACGCTGAACTCCGTTACCCGAAGCTGGAGAATATGACTCTTGCCTTGGTTATGGCGGCCTAAAAGCTCCGCCCCTACTTTCAGTCTCATTCGGTGGTCGTTCTTACCGACCAACCGCTCAAACAAGTTTCTACAAGCCCAAGACCTCTGGGCGCCTTATGAAGTGGTCTATCGAGCTAAGCCAACATGATATCAGCTATCAACCCAGAACCGCTATCAAAGGCCCAAGCTCTGGCAGAATTCAATGTGGAGAGTACCATTCCCGACCTCTGCGAGTTGTCTGCCGACCCCCTGGTCTGGACAGTTTATGTTGATGGATCCTCGTGCGTCGACGGAAGTGGGGCCAACATCATCTTGACCAACCCAGATGCTTTCGTCCTGCAGTACTCCCTTTGCCTAAACTTTCCTGTATCGAACAACGAGGCTGAGTACGAGGCCTTCATAACGGAACTCTGCATGGCCCGCAAAGCAGGGGCCAAGCATATCCAAGTCTTCAGTGACTCGTAGTTGGTCGTGAACCAGGTGTCCGGGGAGTATGAAGCAAGGGATGAGCGCATGGCCAAGTACTTGGCGAAGGCAGGGGGACTACTGGACTTATTTGAAGATGCTCGACTCCAGCGGGTTCCCCTAGAGGAAAGTGCATAGGCTGACGCCCTCTCAAAGCTCGCCCCCTCCTCCCTCCAGGGTTTGGAGCGAACCGTACTGATATAGGTACTCTTGAGACCGAGTATCGAGAAGGACAGCTTAGAGCCAATGGAGACTATGCCCCTCACACTTTGGGAGAATTGAAGCCCTTACTCGAGTATCTTAGGGATGGAGTTCTTCCAGAAGACCCAAAAGAGGCAAGGAGGATCAGGACCAGAGCAGAGCGGTACACACTTCTTGATGGAGTCATGTACAAATGCTCCTACACTCAGATTGACGACCGACCCTACCTGAGGTGCCTCTCCCCCGAGGAAGCGCACTACGCCCTGAAGGAGGCCCATGAAAGTATGTGTGGCGCGCACTTGGGAGCGAGATCCCTCGCCCGCAAACTCCTAACTTACAGCTACTTCTGGCCCGCACTCCTAAGTGACTCCAAAGAGTACGTTCGCCAGTGCGACTCCTGCTAGAGATTCTCTCCAATCCGTTGCCTACAGCAAGCCCAACTCTCCTCCTTGGCAAGTCCAATTCCTTTTGCAATGTGGGGGGTGGACTTGCTCGGACCCTTCCCTCCAGCGTCGGGCTAGCTGAAGTTCTTGGTCGTGGCGATAGACTACTTCTCCAAGTGGATCGAGACCGAACCCCTTGTGACGATTACCGAGCACAAGGTCCAGAAGTTCTTCTGGAAGAACATTGTTTACCGCTTCGGTGTATCCCGTGTCCTCGTAACCGACAATGGAACCCAGTTCACGAGGGCGACGTTTCGCAACTTCTGCGCTGACCTCGACATCCAGCAGTGGTTCTCCTCGATATCCCATCCTCAGTCCAATAGCCAAGCGGAGAACGCCAATCGACAGATACTCTCCGGCCTGAAGAAGAGGCTTGATAAGTCCGCCAAGGGCTTGTGGGTCGAACAGCTCCCCAACGTGCTTTGGAACTATCGCACCACCAAGAAGACTCCGACAGGGGAGTCTCCCTTCAATCTCACATACGGCTCCGAAGCCATCATCCCCCTGGAGGTCAGCTTACCCTCGCCCAGATTGATTGCCTACAGAGAAGAGCAGAATGCGAACCAACTTTGAAACTGCTTGGACCTCATAGACGAAGTCCGCGAAAGAGCTTCCATTCGACAAGAGACCTACCAGCGTAGGATAATGCAATCTTACAACAAGAAGGTCTGCCCCGCTAATCTCAAAGAGAGGGACCTAGTACTCCGGAAGCTGTCGATCTCCATTCCGAGCAAAAATGGCAAGTTAGCACTCAATTGGGAAGGACCGTATAGGATCTCCAGAGTTATTCGTCCAGGCGCGTATCAACTCGCAGACCCGGGGGGAAGGAGAATACCGAGGACATGGAACGCGGAGCACTTGATGAAGCACCAAGAGGGTGTCTAAACACCGCTCCAAGCAACTTCCCCAAGAGCACTCCATAAAACATGTCAGAGTTTTTTTGTATTTTCCTTATCAAAGTGTAAGAGCAGCTCGCAACTTAAAAGCGGCCACCTAATTGTTTTTAATAAAAGCAATCTACCCCCTGCAAATTCTCTATTTTGAGCATTCTAATTGTACTACTTTGGCGCTTACATTTTTTTTTTGCATTAAAACGGCACACTCGGAGTCCAACACTTGGTTCGATTCTGCTTCAACTACTTGCTTTTAAGCGAGTACGAAGTGGTTCACCATTCGGAATTGCTCCCACAACTGTTGATATTCTTCAAACGACACGCTCAGAGTCCAACACTTGGTTCGATTTTGCTTCAACTACTTGCTTTTAAGCGAGTACGAAGTGGATCACCATTCGGAATTGCTCTCACAGCTGTTGATAATCTCTAAACGATATGTTCAGAGTCCAACACTTGGTTGACGCAACTTTTGCTACTTGCGAATGAGTGAATATAAAGTGGCTCACCACTTGGAATTACTCCTACAACTGTTGACACTCTCAAACACCAGCAAAATGCTCACAAGTTCAAGAAACAAGTGTTATTTCATTAAAGTTTGAGGTACAAGTCTAGCTACAGACCAACAACTCATCTTTACATCGAAATACAACACATGTGAGGCAAAGAATACAAAATTACAGAGATCTACTTTAAGCCCTCTTAGGGAGTGGGACACTTCTATTAAGTGATAACCTAGGTCGGCGAGCGTCATGCTGCTGTGGCCTTACTTTCGTGGAGATATCTAGACCGGCGAGACGAGTTGCATCTTCGGCACCTAAAAGCCTAAGCGTCGCCCCATCAGATGCTCCGCTCGACGAGCCAGCCACTCCACTCTACGCGTCCCCGGGGTGCCTTGGGACGGGGTCCAAGTGTAACGCCAACTCGTGGAATGACCTGCCTTGAGAGTATTCGCCTCGGGGACAAAAGGTGGTTTTGACGTTGCTCCCTTTGAACAACCGTCGTAACCGATGGTTCTCTACCTCTAGCTCCACGACTCGTTCCTTTAGCGAGTCGTCCGTCACTCTAATTTTCAGTCGAGGCATTCGGCTAGAGCTGCCCTGACGAGAAGCCTCGAAAATAGCCCTCCGATGGTGTGCCGCTTCAAGGCTCTTCTCGAGCACGACATTCTTTAACCCCTCTCGTTCGGCCCTGACATCGAACAAAGACCAACGAAAATACTTGAACCTCAAGCCTTGGCTGAAGGCCATCGGGGGACACGCCTCCTCTCCATCATGGGGCACTTCGCGAGCCTTATCTTTCAGACGCTTCAGCTTGGAGTCACGACGAGCTAATGTCAGCTTGAGATGGTTCTGCTCCGACTCGGCTTTGAAAAGCCTCTCTCGAGTCCGAGCGAGGCCTAACCTAGTTACACCTAGACCGGACCGAAGGCATGGTACTTCGGCCATCTGAGGCACTTCAACAATATGTGATGCTTCGCCGATCTGAAAAAAGACAGAACAAGAAGATACTAAGTTTAAACGGCCCCTATAGGATAACTCAGAGACAGTTCGACGCAAATACAACACTTAGTCAAAAAAGTTTCTCATTTCATTGACTACAAAATGCGGTGGCCAGTCCGCAACGAGGCAATATAAAATTAGAAGAAAAAAATGAAGTCAGGCAGCCACCACGAGGTGCTGCTCCGCATTTTCGCTCGGCACCGTCACGAGCGCCCCCTCCGGATTCACCACCTCATGTTCGACCCCTTCGGCTTCCTCCTCCCCTCCTCCAGGATCGGTTTCTGCTAGAGGAATAATCTCATCGCCTTCGACCGGGTCGTAGAGGTGATACCCCGAGCTGTCGAAGTCGGGGATGCGAGCCACGACATGCTTGAGGGCCCAAGCGTAGGACTCCTCCATGTTGGTGAGCATGCGAGCCTCCGCATCGGCTTGGATAGCCTCCCTCGCTTCGGCCACTGTTGCGTCCCGCTCCTTCTGCGACTCCTTTGAGGCCTTTAAGGCCTTGTCCCTCTCCGTCTCGGCTCGGACCTTCTCCCTCTCCAGCTCCTCCACCCTCACCGCTTCGACCGCGATGTGCTCGTTCGCCTTGGCCAGCGCCGCCTCCAGAACGCCGATCTCGACGACTCGGGACTCCGAGAGCTGTTTCTCGGCTTCGTACATCTTCATGGCCTTCGCTCGCTTAGCCTTGTCCCGATCGCTCGACGTCTTTAGTTCCCTCTCCTGCTCGGCGAACTGCTCCGGCAGGTGACTAAAGTGGCAGGTGATCTGAAGGTCGGGGAGAAAGAAGGACGTGAGTATCAAAAACCACAAACTTCGAGATTCTGAAAGGCATAGCAAGAACACTCACCGACATCGTGGCCCGGGCTATCTCCAAAGCGTCGTCGCCCACGGTACTCATCTTTAGCACCGCTCGGTCCTTCGGGGTCGACAAGTGGCGCACGGCCTGCATGCTCATCGCTGCATCACCGAGGAATCCGTCAAGCTTCATCACCCTCCAGTCGGGGGCGAAGAGCTTCTTGTGCTCCTCGATCAGGATGGCCTCCGCCTCGGCAGTGAGGGGCGGCACCTCGAGCGCTAATGCGGCTCCAGAGAATGCCCAGCCAGAAGGCTCAGAAGCCGTGGTCGAGGGAAGTACAGCTTGGGGAGCAGAGGGGGAGTCGGAGACCAAGTCCACAACGGGCACCACCGAGGGTGCCTGAGCTGCTCGGCCAGATGGGGGTCCCGTCGTCATCCTCTTCCTCTTCTTATTATCCGGTCCCTTCGCTGCGGCCGCACTCCGCTTTGCCAACAAGGTTTTGAAGTCCATACCGAGGGCCTCTGAAAAAGAAAAAAACGAAGGGAGTTAGCGCCAAAAGAGAACGATACATAAAAAATAAAGAGAAACAAAATTAGACGGAGCATACTAGGGTCGGTCGGAGTGAGACCCTCACCGAAGAGGACCCCCTCGGTGATATCTTTCCAACCCAGGGTCGGAAGACCGAGGATCTTCGACACGACCCCCTCTTCCTCCTTAGTCAGCACCGGCTCGGCCTTTGTCCACTTTGGAACTGTAATGCCCCGATTTTCATTTATGAAAATTATTAATTTTTGCACGTATTGTGCACGTGCAATTTTTGTAGTATAAATCTTATAATTATTTTCATTATGGATGATGTGTGTACGTACGTACGTACGTACGTGTATGTATGTATGTATGTTCTCTAATTATTTTTATAAATGCCCATTTTTCTTCAAATAAACATAAGCCTTTTCTTTTTAGCCCAAATCTAATTTATTTTTGTAAACTATTATTTGGCCCATTAATTAAAGCCCATGAGTTATTTCTCTTTTAATTACAATTTGTAATGTAGGATATTTTTATAAGATTATTTTTGTAGAAAATATAATGTACAACTTTTTTTAAATGGAGAACTAATGAATGCACGTGCATTGCACGTACACGTGCAAAAAGCACCACGTAGGCTGGTTTTGGATTGGAGGGAAAAAGGAAAATAAAAAAGTGGAGTTATGGGTGGTAGTTGTTTGATCATGGTTGGTTACTACAACTTTCTCTTGAATCCTAGCCTTTTATTTTTAACTCCTAGATTGATCCTAACCCTTCATTTGCTCCAAATTTTAGTATAAATACCCCTCCCCCTAGCCTAGTTATTTTTGTACTCTTCATTTCTCCAAAATCTATAGTAGAAAATACAAATTGTTAGTAGTGTAGTGAGTGAGATAAAAAGACTGAGAGTTGTGTGAGTTGTGTGTGCATTCAAGGAAGGCCGGCATCGCTAGGAGGCTCTCGGGATTGGCATCTTTGAGGCTCGGTTTTGCACATCAAGGAGGAGGAGGAACGCTCTTTTGGCAAGGACTCTTTTGTTTAGGAGGTGTTGCAATTTTATTATCTCCAAATAAGGTGGATTATTTTCCATATTTCTAATTAGATAGCATGCTAAAATTGAATTGAAATGATAATGCATGAAAAAGATTAATCAGAGTACATTTAATTGGAACAATGGCTTATTAGTTGATTGAAATATTGATAAATAGATTGTATGTTATTCCATCATCAAACTGAAGTTGTGTGAATTATTTATAGCTATAGATTGCTTGAAGTAAAATTCGTTGTTAGCATCAAAAACTAAATGCAAATGTTAGTAGATGAAAATGTTGTTTTATGTGCTTGAATGAACCTTTTTGTGATAATGTTGTAACGAATAAATATAATTTGTGGGTTTGTGAAAGGAATACAAACAGGGAATTGATATAGGGAATATTGATGTTAAGTTGGATAAGAAATGTCGAAAAGAGATGTGGTAGTAGTAGCATACAATTTAAACTAATTGCATGAAAAATATGTGTTTAATTATTAGAAAAATTATTTTTAAATTACTGGGGTATCAAATATTGTTTGAATAATTATTCTGGAGATTTACAGAAAATTTAGTAAAAGCAAAACTCAAAAGAGAGCCTTTGAAACATCGAAATGTTCTATTAAACAAAAAGTTGATTTAATTAAAATGCAAGTTGTATTCAAGACAACTTGAGCCTATAGCTCAAGTGGTCGGGAGGCTTCTAAGGTAGTGTTTGGCCCAGCTTAAAATTAGCTTAGCTTCTCCTTTAGAAGGAGAAGCTGGGCCAAACGTATATTTTGAAAAGCTCTACAAAAAGAGAAGTAGCTTTTTTTTATGAAGAAAAGGAGCTCTAAAAGAAGCCCTCCAGATTTACTTCTAGCTTCTAGCTTCTCCTTTTCTCTTTTTTTCTACACATTCTCTTTTTTTATCCCTTCCACATTCAAACCCTAAGATCAAAAAAAATTCCCCTTCCCCTTCCCCTTCACGTCGACAAGTGAGGCGGCGGGTCTTTGTCGGCGAGGATTAGACCCGATTCGAAGTTGGGTTTGATGTGGATTTGGCTGCTGGTTGATGGAGGCAGTGGAGCTTCAATGGAGGTCGGGTGCAGTAGGGATCGGGGCGAAGAAGAAGATGATGGGGGTGGAGGTTGAAGGAGATGAGGGTTTCAATGGAGGCAGCCGGGATGTTAGGGAGGCAGGGTGATGGGCTAATGGGTTTGGATGATTTGGTGTTCAGGTGATAGGGGATGAAGGGGGTGCAGTAGGGATTGAGAGTAATTAAGGTAGTGGAGATTAGGGTTTAGGTGAAGATGATTAGGGATTAGGGATTTGATTTGGGATTTTTTTTCTTCATGGCTACAAATTTTTTTTTGATGTATAAAAGTAGCTTTTAATTGATATCTTATGCCAAACAACTTCTAGCTTAAAAGTAGCTTTAAAGTTAAAAAAAAAAGCTGACTATCCAAACAGCTTCAGCTTTTAATTTCAAAGCTGTACTTTCTAGCTTCTCCTTCTGAAGTAGCTTTAAAGCTAAAAAAAGCTAGGCCAAACGCACCCTAAATGCTACAGTGTGCGGTTGGGTTCTCACAGATCGATGGTTTGATCCTTGATGACACCATATTTTTTTTGTGCATTTAAAAAAATTAAACCAAGCTTCAGCCAGGAGTATATAATTCTCTAATTCCCCTTTATATCGATGAGCACAAGTGGCCATATGGCCAGAGCGTGCGGTTGGGTTCTCTTTGGTTGCTGGTTCGAATCTTTGGTCTCGGCCAGAATTAAACTTTGTGGAAAAAATAATTTTTTTTGATGGATTTTGATGTCTAAAAATTATGAAAAAAAATACTATTATTATTCTAAAATTATGTGTGACTTATAAAAAATAAATTGGGAGTTATTGAAACGAAATAGAGTATATTTTGGGAATAAAAGTGTAGTTAGAACTATGGTTATTTCCAATAAGGGCATGTATATTTAAAAAAAGTGTCATGCCGTTATTTGGAATAACGGCATAGGTTGTTTTGTTTTTCGACAGCTTGTAATCTCCACTTAGAGAAAAAATTACAAGTGTGAAAACTTTATAACAGATGCCATTATTTCAAATAACGGCATCAGTGCAACATCATATCATATCAAAGGAAGTATCATGCAAGTCACGTGAAGTGGGAAATGGAGATAACAGGCATGCATGCGTGATAAATACATCCCCCTTAATTAGCTCCACTCATGTTAAAAATACACTCCACAACTCTATTAAGATGTGTGTCCTCATATTTATCTCTTCCGCATACAAACCTATACTCACCCATCTCCCAATCTGACACTCCTCCCTTTTTACCAAAAGCAGCAGCAGCTACAGTACAACCCTACCAAGTACTCCCCTCTACAGCTACATTACACCCACACCCACTCACTCACTCTCTCTCTCTCTCTCTCTCACTCTCTTTAAGTAGCAATCAAAGTTATTTTTTTATAGAAATTTTTTATAACTGATGCCGTTATTCCAAATAACGGCATCAGTTATAAATTTTTTTTAAAAATTAACTTCATTTATATATAACTGATGCCGTTAATAATGGCATCAGTCATTCGAATGTCGTTATTCAGGATAACGACATTATTTATATGTTTTTTTCAAACTTAGAATTTTTTAAAGTTAGAAGATTCACACTTGTAAGAGAAATATACTGATGTCGTTATTCCAAATAACCGCATGAAAAAATAATGTAAAATAGATGCCGTTATTGGAAATAACGGCACGTAAATAACCTATGCCGTTATTTCCAATAACGGTTTATGCTGACGTGTCCTAAACAGGGGCAGATCGCTAATTGTTTTCGGAAGTGGGCTAAACGCCAAATATTTTCCAAAAGTGGGTCAGTACAGCAAAATTTTCGAAGTAGTTTCACATCCAATGGTGTGGATTTACAATTTCGTTTGACCAATCATTCAAAAGTGAACTCATAGCATCCACACTTGACTACTCCTAAAAGTAGCACTGATCAGCTCTCTCTCTCTCTCTCTCTCCATATATATATATATATATATATATATATATATATATATATATATATATATATATATATATATATATTCTTCTCTTTATACATTCGGAAGTACTTGAGCTTCAAGGGAATGTTCTCCTCTTTATACATTCAGAAGTACTTGAGCTTCAAGGGAATGTTCTTCAACACGCATAGCATAATGAAGCTCGTTTATATATATATATATATATATTCTTCTCTTTATACATTCGGAAGTACTTGAGCTTCAAGGGAATATTCTTCAACACGCATAGCATAATGAAGCTCGTCAGCTGCTTCCATGAATTGGGCCCGTACTGCATGGAACTACTCATCCCCACCTAATTCAGAACCTCCTTGACGAACGGGTGCAACGAGAGGTGTAGACCCAAGAGAAACGCGTTAGGCGGAAACATGCAGAACCATTTTGAGAGGTTATCAGTTGGCTGAACTTCGGCACTCTGAAGCATCAGCACATACTTTCGGCAAATGTGGTATGCCTCCCGGAGGTCCTCAAGGTCGCTACCAACCAAAATGTTCTCGGTTTGGTTCGCCTCTATCTTGGGTTTGTTCGAAGTCTACGGATGCACACCAAAGTGGACCACATCCTTCAGCTCCTTCGGATACATCCTGACAGATCTGCGAAGCGTCGGTCGGAACATGTCGGGTTCGTAACCCATCGGCTCATACTCCAAAACAGGGGAAAGGGTTCTCCTTTTCTTCCTCGCCTGACGAGACTAACACGAGGAGGGGCGACGCCTAATACACTATCAAGGGACGAAGACTCCCTCATCTTGGGACTCCCTTCCGCTTCCTCCTCCATCGCTTCCCCATGGTCTCCCTCCCTTTTTCCTCCACTTCCACGCATTCCTCCCTCTCCTCATCACCACCTTCAGGATCCCCTCTCATACTCCAGAACGGGGTAAAGGGTCCTCCTTTTCTTCCTCGCCTGACGAGACTAACAGGAGGAGGGGCGACGCCTAATACACTATCAAAGGACGAAGACTCCCTCATCTTGGGACCTCCTTCCGCTTCCTCATTCATCGCTTCCCCACGGTCACCTTCCCTTTTTCCTCCACATCAATGCGTTCTTTCCTCTCCTCATCACCACCTTCAAGATCCACTCTCTCCTCACCAATCCCAGTTGTCGCTCTGAGGTGATCAGGTTTTGTCCCCTCTGAATCCGAGCACATCTCAATATCCACATTCTCATCGGAGGAAGGGACGTGAATAGGTTGCAGTCTCTCGGGCTCATCCCTCGACGGGGGTGAAAAAGAATATTCTGATGACGACCCGCTTTCGCCAGAAGACGAAGCAGATGAATCGGAACTGCTCGACTGGCCACTGGACATGGTGGATGTTCGCTAACTGCTGGCCTAAAGAAAGGAGAAGCCTCGTTCAAAGAAAGAGAAGCCCCAACTAAAGAGAGAAATCCCGCAAAATGAAGAGGGAGGGGTATTTATAGAGGGGAACGCAACTTCTCGAATGACCATGGTCCCGTGCCGTCTCCTCGATAACTACAACATCATGCAAAGACTAATGAAAGATCACTCAAAGTCACCTGAGCACCAAGTTCGACGTCACTCGCCTACCCATAACTCACATTTTTCTACAACGATACCATTTTCTGGCGTGGTACCCCGACTCCGAGCCTCATGCGGATTTCTCCGCAACAAGGCTCCAGCCTCGCACCTAGCTCCTCGACGTGGTACCCCAACTCCGAGCCTTAGCAAAAAGGCTCCCGCCTCGTGCTTAACTCCTCGACATGGTACTACGACTCTGAGCCTTGAGCGAATCACTCCACAACAAGGCTCCTGCCACATGCCTAGCCATTCCCGACTTGGAGCCTTACACAGATTTCTCTGTAACAAGACTCCTGCCTCGTACTTGGCTCCTTAGCATGACATCTCAACTCCGAGCGTTTCGCGGATTTCTCCACAATGCTCTCGCCTCGTGCCTAGCTCCTCGGCATGGTACCCCAACTCCGAGCCTTTCGTAGATTTCTCTGCAACAAGGCCCTGCCTCAGCGTAGTGATCCGACTCCTAGCCCTCGGCGAACCACTTTGTCCCTCGTACCCTCGGCCCCGGTCCTTTCCTCGGGGGTCGGGTCTCGGCCTCGACGGTCGATCTAAAACCCATCGAGAAAAGAGATTGGACAATCTGCGCGAAGAATAGGAATCCCTACTCCTCGAAGGCGACCGAAAACTTACCTCAGAGAGTGTCGGGCTTATGATGAGGGTCAAAATCGCAGCTAATCAAGACCGCAAGATCCTTACACAGATCTCGAGGTTCCTGGGGTTAGGCTAACAAATCCACGGGCCATCCATAAGTCCACCAAGGGACATTTGACCAGTCAATCCTGGCCAAAAATTCAATTCCCTAAAATTAGGGGATCAGTTACTCAATCATCCCTAATTAGTGGGATTTAATTAGGCAGTTAGGGTAACAAATCCACGGGCCATCCACAGGCCCACCAAGGGACTTGATCGTCAGAATGTCTGTCATAACCTCCTGGTGTTTCAGACTTTTTTGTAGGTCCTAGGCGGCCATCAACCATCACCAGATCCACATATTCCAATCATACTAGCCTCACATCAGGATAAGATCTTCGACAGAAATCTGAGTATCTCCTCCAACAAAAGAACTCATTATATGTTGCTCCCACACCAGAAAACAGTAGCATTTACTATTTTGCCCCCATTTTGAAAATCCAATTTTGTTCCCACTTTAAATGAAAGCGAACAAGGTGACATGCTCCAAAATCGAAGAAGATTGGTGACACAAGAGGATGAAGGTGTACAGTAAAATTCAAATTTTTTCTCAAAGCATTTGATTCTGAAATATTTTTATTCTTTTACTGTTCATTAATGTCATAAGTAATTAGTGAAACAAAATTAATATGATAAGTAGGTCAGAAAATTTAATGCTCTGTCGATTAACTATTGCGGGTTAGGATTAGGGTTAGGGTTTAATTAAGGGTTAAAAATTCCCTTATAATTGCATGGTTGTCGTTTGAATTTAATACGGGTAATCGGGTCATTTTACTAACATTCAATCAGATTTAACGAAATATTCTTGATTTTTAACAATGGCTAACTAGAAGTAGTTTTTGAGGTTGACTAAAGACTGCGAGTGAGTTATAGGGAAATAACAATTTGTGAGGGAGATAAACATTTGAGAGTAACCCACGTGGAAAAAACCCTATTAAAAAAACATCCTAAAATAGTTACTTCAAAGAAAGTTAACAATTCATGGTGTCACGAATAATAAAGCAAGTACACTATACTTTCTAAAAGACTAATTTTCTATAACATATCCAAATTTCCTTAAAACACATTTAGTTTAGTTTTTTTTCCCCAATGAAGAACGCAAGTTCGAATTTACGATAGGTACAAATAGATTTTTTTTTGAGTGAGAGAGCACAGAATGACGTTCTACTAACTCATATTCTTCAAATTGAGTACTCGTTAAACAACAAATATAAGGGATTATAAGTTTGATAGTAATGTGATGAGGACATTTGTTCTGTTTTGTTTTTATTTTGAGATTTAGTCATATATAGTAGTTTTTGCAATTTGCACCCTTTAATTTCTGCATTAGAATATTTGGAAGATTTGTATTGAGATTTTGTTTTGAGCCTAAAGGCCATGAGAATAATGAGAAAGTATGATGTTCTTGATTAAAAAAATTATTGTGTATTGAGTTATTGCTTTGCAATATTTTCTTGTGTGCGCGATACCATATGAAATTATTAGGGTTTGTGAGAAATCCTAAAAAATTTGAGGCTTTGCGAGAAGTCCTAAACTATACCCCAAATCCCCAAATGATTAACTACCCAAACCCTAAATCTCCACCTCTCTCCCCCCTTCTTCCTCTTCTCTTTGTCCCCGACTGAAACCCAAATTCCTCTATAATCACCAGCACCCCGACGCATCTCGTCAACCACCATCTCCGACCGCCGCATCCCCGCCCCCCTACAGCCCTGACAGCCACCCCCATTCCCTTTCATCTTCTTCCTTCGTCGACCTGACCACCTCCCTTCACCGTTGTCGTCTTCAAATCCGAACCCTACCTCCCTCACCACCGTCGACCGCCCCTCGCTCATCACCACCTCCCACTCACCCCCCCGCCAGCCGACTACCCCCACCCGTGCCACCACCACTGCCGAAATCCTCCTCCACTCCAAATCCCCCAAATCCACTCAAAATCTGAAACCCTAGTTCCCCCAATTTCCAGTTCAAAATCCTAAAGATTTGCGGAGGAGTACAACGCTATTGATTGCAACTTTAGATTGGGCGTTAGTTGCTGTTTGGAGTTGGGCAAGATTGATCCAACAACTTCTTCCTCTCCATCCGTGGGGAGACTCGTTCCTCGAACCACGGTAACTTCTTTCCATTCTCAATTATTTGTGATACCATCTATCGTCTCTAGAATATTACTTGATTTTTCCGTCGTCCACAAATATTGAGTGTATGCTACTACTTGCTAATTAGAGTACAAATCTTTATTGCATATCTTACTTGCTAAGAACAATTAAATATAATTGTTGATTGTTAAACATGAATCTTTAATTGAGCTTGTTCAACGTATTTCAATTCTTGAAAATCCATCAAACCAATTAATAGTTTTAATTTCTGACTTAATCTGCATTACATGTTGTTAAACTTAATCTTTTAATATTCTTGAAAATTCTCAATTTAGGGTTAAGTTTACATCATACTGTCTAAACAACATGCATTTGGTTGAAACTCGTTTATTCAATAAGGGCAGGTCAAACAGACCTGTGACGCCTAGGAGGTTCCACGCCACTTCCAGTTTCACCAACTATGGTTGTGGCCTCAAAGTGTGGTTCTCTGAAGTAGATCACCCATATCTGTTACATTCAAGGATGAGGCATAAAAGAGTGAGTTTTAGATGGAAGTAGACAGATGCATATAAGATGTTCAATGATATGTCGATGAGAAAAATGAAAAAAGTATCCGTTAGAGTTGGAAATATGAAACAACTATCTTCATTATCATCATTATCAATGCCTGAAAAGCAAGTGACCCTCAATTAGAGTCTCAAGTATTCAAACAAAAATCATACCTTCAGCCGCTTTTTCCACCCTGCCTTGTCTCAACAGATTCAAACAAATAGTACATGCCCAACTTCTTCTCCAAGTTTTACAACTATTACACATGCTGCTCCTGAAGCAATAGACTGCAGACAGTACAGTATAAAGTACTTGATTCAATAGGGAAGAGGATAGTAAGTGAAGTATGCTCAACACTATATACCTCATATAGCCTTGATAAAAGATAAATTTAGTTCAAATTACTAAGATAATGCCTAGTCAAGTGATTACTCTCTGGGCATATAAAAAATGCAGCAAACAAACTATATACTAGTCACATATGCTTAGTATTTAAGTACTGAAGCATCATTACCTCACAATAAATGTGTTTAACATCCTCTAATAACTACTATTTATGTATTTATATGTATTCTAATTATTATTACTTTTCTAGAACAACATCCTATAAGAGTAGCTTCAAATAAGTTAGCTCATGGTGTAACACATAATAAAGCAAGTCCATTGAGTACTGGTTGACCAACAAATATAGACAACAAGCATTCAGTTGAAATCCATGTATTCGATAAATCGATCAGACCCGCAGGATTTATGTGAATTTGTGCCAATTCCAGTTTCACGAAATAGTGGCAGTGGCATAATGCATAGTTCTTCTCTAAAGTGGATCTGGTGACTAGAAATTGAGGAAATAGAGTCTTCATGAGAATAGACTAAGGGTCTTAAACGCTATACGATTACCAGGGTCAAATAATAAGATAGGTCTGCATGAATGCTAGTAAAAAAATATAACATATGCCACATTTTCAGCAAGAGACTTACATCAGTACTTTTAATGCAGAAAATCAGAACAAACAACCGTTTTGCATGCCTATATACTAGTGTCAACTGATCCCGTGCATTTACAATCTAACAACAGATAGCCTGAACCAAATAGCAAGAAAAATTACTGTTAGCAACCCACATATATTCCCCAAATTATACGGAAAAAAACAAGTAAAGATCATGGCCTTACCGTGAGAAAGTAGTAAACTCCTTCTCAGTCCTGCAGTCCCTAGTTGGAATTTCACATCTAAAATTATCATTGAATCCTCAGTTAAATGCTTTCTACAAAACTCAAGTACCTGAAATAGGAACAGATCGTCAAAACACCTACAAGTATCATTTTTCAAGACTACAGAGCCAGATATAGACAATAAATGTATGAGTATCAAATGAAACAAGGCAACTGAAAACTCTGGCGACTTATATCTCATAGTAGACTTATATCTCATAGTAGACGATCCCACCAAACTTAGTAGGCAACATAACTAGCTAGTTCTTTTTTATTTTAAACTTTAATAAATATATGAATTAAGGATTGAGCAGTTCTTTGAAATATCACACAGAGAAAAGTGCAGATAGTGGGCTTCCAGCATTCGTGAATTTAACTTGTAAAGTGAAGAAAGAAGGAAAGAAAAAATGAAAGAAATTTACTTGCTTCAGTTACAAGATTTGACTTCCCTATATGAGAACGACTTGTTCTATATCAAGAGGCTTTCTGGGGTACATATTTACATGCATACTTAAGGAAGAGTTTAGCTTTAATAGAAACCAGTCAGAAATAATACCTGTAATACAAGAAAACCCCAAAAAGCCAAAACATAAACAGCCAGATTGCAGGATCAATTAGATGTCTGTAGCAATTTATGTGTGAAGAAGGTAAGAAATAACATGTGATCGAGGAGTATCCATGAAGTGTCATTGTCAAACCAGTGACACGAACGATCTGAGTTGTCAACCTCCATCTTATGCGTCTCTTGTTAAATTCAGTGAAGTGAATCAAATCAGACAGAGAGGTTGGTCAGGAAACAAACAAAGGAAATTTCTGATAGAAAAAATGAGATGAGCGTCCCTGCTTATCTCTTCCAGGATGCTAATGAACCCCTTTTCCACTTCTCCTTCTTATTGCCCGGCAATGACAAGACATTGCAGCCCTCTTTTTTAGCACGACAATTTAAGTTAGCTGTGGCTTTAAAATCAAATCCTCATCCTGTCCAACATATTCACCTAGGTAATGATCCAAAGTAATAAAACAACCATACTTAAAACACCCATATGCTGATTCTGAGAGCTGGGAGGAACAAGTTTCTAGCAGCCGACATAAGAAGACATGGTCAACTAAGCCTAAACATGTATAAATTTGAGGTGTCATCAATAGAGAAAGATGAGAAGAGCGCATCTACTCATGGAGTCCAACAGCGATCCATAGTGAACAGAATAGTTTGGCGGTACTGAAAAGTAATAGAGGGTGAGGTTAATGGATAGAGTCGATGGGACTCCAATCTCTTGGAGGAAGAGTGGGAAGGCTGAACTGACTCTTAAACGAAAGTGGAGGCCGGAGGGTATATGAGGCCAGGGAGAGATGGGTTAGTTTTGCCAGGCGACAGGCCTCATAAGTGAGAGTCTAGGCATTTGATGCTACAAGTGGCGAATAAGTCACTCTCTTGACACCGCCTCCACGATAGACACTAGGTTAGGTCTACTTACAGGCGAATGTCCATCCTAACACGCAAAAATGGGTTGCACAGGACTCAATGCAGATCACCATTAACTTGGAATCCCCACAAATGCTGGTGGGAACATTCTATTTCAGGATGAGAGTTTTGATGTCTATCTCAGTCAAACTTTTCTTGGATCTAACCCATCTGGGTGATCTAGAGTAAATGTTCTGCTACTCCACGGCAAAAATCAGTAAGTTCAGTGGTAAACATACCCAATCAGAACAGCCTAAAATTTTGGCATATAAACACACAAAAAATGCAGGTAAAAAAATAAAAGGATAAATCTAATTCGATATGTTGGAAAGTAAATGGAGTAGGTTACGTCTTCCGGCACAGTTTGAGTTCCATAAAGCAACAAATTCAGGTCAACCATAATCTACTTTCTTTGACAGCCTCGATCAAACCATATTAATTGCTCTTTTCCTAAAGACAATGTATACATACGGTCAGGGCTGCTATTAAGGCATCTATGTTTATGAAATTGGCACTAAACCGTTTTCGCCATGTGCCTAATTGAAACAAAACACAAAAGGTGAAAGAATCTGAAGAAATCAAGAAATTGAACAGACACAAAGTAAATTGTTTGCTATAATTTAAAAATAAATTTGTTTGGCAAATCTGAATGTACATGTTTGACAAATATAAAGTTTATTGAAAAGTAAAATGACTTCAAAACAATCAAAATTAACATCAGTTGGCTCACAACCCCTCTAGGTGACCACAAACCCCAACAGCCTAGAATATCAAGATAACCACAAAATTACACAAAACTCGGGCAAAAAAAAAAGGAATATAGGATACAAAAAACCCGCCTGTGTCAAATCAAACAGGTAGGCAATTTCTTTAAGCTCAGTTTAGAGTGTCATAAAACTACAATTTCTTTGGCAGCCTTGCCCAACCATATAAATGGCTGTATTAGCAAATAGAGTATCAGGTCAAAGACAAAGCTAGATCAAGATCTTATCATCCTATCTAAAGCAAAATAATCTTAAAACTTCGAAGATGCAAGAAAAACTAATATACCAAACAAATAACTTACTACTTGACTGAGTTGGAATCAGATAACAATTTTAAAATGCATACTACATTTATACTACAATTTTCTTTCATTTAAATTAACTTGTTAATAATCCCAAGTAATGAACGTGCTTTGCTTGTGGATTAACAATTCCTAAACTGGCAGAGGCTGGCAAAACCTGATGTGTTAAGACGCCAATAATCTAGTATAGGACTTATAAATGCTCCCAGGGCATACATGAAGGGGCTAGAGGCTGTTTACCTCACCTTGTCATCTAAAATTAGGAAATACAATCAAGCACAATTGATGTTGGGTTTCTTCCATTTGGTTATAGGTACAATAAATAGGAAAAGTTAAAGGGATCGCCCTCACCTTTCCAATGTTTGTTTAAATGTATAGCAAGAGACGTATAATGTAAGATAACATTTATTATTAAAAAAATTGCTTAATTCCAACCCTTCTAGCGGTAAGGCTTAATTCCTACCTTTCTAGATGTGTTTAAAGTAAATGATCACCTTCTCACAACCAAAATCAGTTAAAACATTGGCTGGGGTAAACATACCTCAATCCCAAGAAGCAAGAACCTAGAAAATAAAATAAACCACCAAATTACCCAAAAATGCAGAGGACAAAAAGAGATAATTGAACTTTTGTAACTTGCCTATATACTGGCATGCAATAGAAGTAAAATAGCATGACTTTTGGCTCAGTTTTAGTGCCACAACACCAATTCAGTTCAACCATAAATGACCGTGTTGACAACCTTGCCCCCAACGTTATAAATAACATTTTTAGCAAATAGTCCCCCAATACAGTATACATGTATATATATGGTCAGGCTGTTGAAGCATCTACGATCGTCAACTTGGCACTAGCACATCGTAGCCATGTACCAAAATAAAATACAAGAAGAAGTACATGAAAACTGAACAAACATAAAAGTAAATTATTAAAAAAATACATATATAAATAACTTTTCAGTTCCAACCCCTCCAGATGAACTTCAGTAAAATGATCACCTTCTCACAAAACCAAAATCTGTTAAGTTCAAGGGGAAATGTACCAAATTCCAACATCATAGAAAACGAACATAACCACCATATTACAAGAAAACAAAGAAAGAAAACAAGGGATATGCCATAATTCACCTATATATTCACAAATAAAAGAATATACTTCTCCTTGCTCAGTTTGAGTGCCTTAAAACCAACCACTTCAGGTGAACTATGAATAACCGTCTTTGCCAGCCTCACCCCCAACCATAATTTTTCTTTTCTTTTCTGGAAGTAGATTCCCCAAATGCAGTATACAAAGCAGATATATGGTCAGGTCTTCTGTTAAAGAATCTATGTTTGTGAAATTGGTACTAAACTATCATAGCAATGTACCAAAAAGAGTAACACAAAATGCAGGTACGTAAAGAAATCGAACAAATATAAAGGAAATTGTTTGACAAAATTTTGAAAACAATGTTTGACAAATCTGAAAGTACATTGTTTTCTTGATCTTCCTTTTGGGAGTAGGCCTTGCTCTCCAAGATCAGAAAACAATATTGACCCGATAACATCGATAATCTGATGTATATGCATGTATGTGCTTCTACAAATTCTATGATTTTTCTATGTTCAAAGCCCCCCTACAAATATCTGCTACCTCAATATCCCAAAGTTCCCTATTTTCTTTACGAATTGTTTTAGTCCTCCACTCTCCTCAAAGTAACGCAAGTGACTTGCGCAGGGGGTGACATGATAGCCAATCTACACAAACTCATGACAAACGAGCACATGAGCAACATGCAATCTACCATTTCCAACCTGGAGTTACACAAGACACACTGTTGTGGCACCAGCTAATTACGTTTGGCAGGTTGCCTTTGATGAGGATCACCTTTCTAACCAGTTGAAGGTCATTTTCAGCGAAACGTTTTCCAAATAGTGGTTTGCCTGAATGCCACCGTCGATAATAAAAGAATAGGTCTATCTCATAGAAAACATTTTCCCTCCATTAAAGGTCTAATAACCTCGTCAGGAACTCCAAGCGTGTTAGGCATCCAATTATTGAGAAAGGAGATCATCTCCCCTTTACCGGCTTTAGTTGTCAAGTACAGTCGCCCCTAGTTTTTGGGACCCATATATTCGTTCTCCATTATCTATTTGTGTTGTCCCTAACATCCTTAGTTGCCTAAAAAAACAAAGCCAAACGGACAACTTAAAGTAATCAATCCACACAATCTTTTAACAAATGAATGGAGTTTTCGTCCCCCAAGATAAACTTACAACTCGGGATATCGGCTAAAAAAATGTCTTAGTCTTGTTAGACCCCCCCTTCCTTTCCTCCAAAATTCGAACATAAAGGTAATATTTTGCTTATCATGCAAGGAGTCCTTTCTTCGATACGCTGACTTGATTAGATGCTCCCATTTTGCCGATTTACATCTATGTACCTTCCATCACCACTTACATTGCAGAGCCAAGTTCATATGTGATGTGGGCAAAAATTGCAGCAAATCAGGATCGTACGATTCGGGCATGGAAGAATGGTAATTTCAGCGACCATAGGCCCGCAAGACGAATTTGGGTCGCCTTCATTCCCATTAACTCAACTAGGCTTATCAGATTGGCCTATCATAGCAACCCAACAAGAGGATTTCCAGCTAATTGAAAGTTGCCAACCAAATCATCTATCTATAATAAAGTTATCAACTAACTTTATCTCTTCAACAAGGAGAGCAACTAACTTTATCCCTTCACTAGGGGGAATTTGCAGTTTAAACTTTCGCCGGGGTCCACCCCGGTATTTTAGACTTTGTGCATGTTTGCCAGCGCTATCTCAGCCGTCCAATCCAGATTCAAGCGCTCTCAAAGGTTCGAATTCAGCAACAAGAAGTTCTCAACCATATTTCACAGTCAAGATCAACTGTTAGATCTTTGTTCTTCTCCTCAAAATTCGAACTCATCATTTGATTGCTCCTACAATCCAAAAAGCAACAACAATATGTTAGGGGTTGGGCATCCCCAAGTTCACCAAAACCCCTTTTCGTACAATTTTTTGTTAAGTTCAAGCTAAAAATCTATGACATGCTACAACATGTTATGTTTCAAGATTTATTTATATTAATATATTTCAAACTCAATTTTTATTTGGTACGATTAGCTTTGGTTTATCTTGTATTGTTGCCTCTTAGTCAAGCAACAATAGATGGCTAGGTTCTTGATGTCACATTTAAATCTTTGGTTAATTTTGTCCATACCTGTTACAATTAAACAAGTACTTAAGGATTAATCTTTGGTGCAAGCCTATGGTAACAAAAAATGCCTTTATCTCCCCACCACTTATTCTTGTAGCAACCTTCTAACACTAGTTAATACATATGTATCCATAATAACATCAATACCTACTAATTACTTGATTCTTTTCTAAAATTGACCATATAATTTCTCTAGGAACTCTATAATTAAATTTTTCAGTTTAAGGATAACTAAGTGGACATACTTCTAGGAGTTACCTACCAGTAGAGTAATGAAGTACACCCTCATTTCTATTTGGAGTATTGATGAAATTGTATTCTAGATAAGTTTTTCACATTCTATTTTCACTTCACTCATCTACAACAATAACATCAAAAAATTATATGCATCATAGAATCTAACATAGAATAGTTAGTCTCAAGTTCATCCCACAAAGCCAAGAACAAAGGGCTTATATTAATCAGGGCTGGCATTCGGGTCGAGCAGATCGAGCCGGGTCCAAACTGTCCGGGTTGGCCCGAGTTTTGGGCGGGCTCGGGCCGGGTTGGGTCAATACCCAGACAAGCCAGGTTGGGAAGTTCAAAACTCGACCAGGTCGACCTGCGAACCCGTACGGGTTGAACCCGAATCGGGACGGGTAGCTGGTTGGCCTGGAAATTTCTTGGGTTTAAATTTTTTTAACTCCAAAATTTTTTTAAAAAAAGTACCAAGTATAAGCGTGAAACAAAATTGTATATATTATTCATTTCAACTTCTCTGAAATTTTTACAACTTTCTTACATACAAATACATGTAATAAAAATCCAAAAAAATATACATATTTTTTTTGAAAATACATGTTTAAAGGGATAATCTAGAGTGCGAGATAGCCTAGAGTTAGATTGAAGAAAAGGCATTGGACTACTGTCGTCAGTGGCGGAGCTATGTCGAAGCCCGGGGAGGCCTGCCCCCCCTCCCTCCCCCCAACAATTTTAAAACCCCTGTAAAAATTTTGAAATTGTTGAAAAACCCCTTTAAATATATTAAATTTTATGGTTCCCCCCCCCCCCCCCCCCCCCCCAAATTATGAAAAAACACCTATATATTTATATGTGGTCATAGGATTTTTTTCTTGACCCCCTCGCAAAGTTGTTCTAACTTCGTCCCTGACTGACGTACACCTCTACTTAACAACCTATGATCTCATCACTCTAGATTCCTTACTTTTGTTGTTGATCTTCAAGCATGTTGTTTCTACTTGTTGAGGTGTCGACCGCTTTTTCTTAGTCTTTGTCTTTAGCCTTCATCCAATCTTCGGTGCACACGAGCATCTTCAACAAATCTGGCTTCAAACGATTTATGTAATCTATTAAAACTCTGCCACTTGTAGAAAAAGCACTTTCTGATGCAACTGTAGACACAAGAGAAGTTAGTAGATCTCTAGCTATATATGAAAGAATTGGAAAAAGATTTTCATATTCTTTCCACCATTATGGCACTTCTATCTTAGTACTAGAACTATCACTATCTTGTTGATTATACCAGTTTAATTCATTCTTTGCATTAATCCTAGATTTTTCAGTGGCATATTCTAATGTACTCACTACAAACCGCACAGGCTTTCCTGGGATTTTTTTGGGCTATCCCGGCGTTTATAAACGCCGGGATAGACCGTAACGGCGTTTCTGAAAACGCCGCCAGAAACGCCGGGACAGATACAGAATCTATCCCAGCATTTTTTAGAAACGCCAATATAGTTTGCTTTGATGCCACGTACAATACGAACCGTTACGGAATGTTATTTGTTCCGTTTGTTGGGGTGAATCAACATTGGCAATCGACTTTCTTAGGAGATGGGTTCATTCCAAATGAGACATCTTCGTTTGAATGGTTCTTTGAAAAGTGGTTAGGGATTATGAATCGTGCTCCATCCGGTATTGTCACCGATCAAGACCATGGGATCGCCACCGCAGTTAAGAAAGTTTTCCCCCAGACTCGGCATCGTTTTTGTATTTGGCACATTCTGGATAAGTTACCCCAGGAGGTTTGTCTTGGTTTCGATGTCGACAAATTTAGGGAGTCCTTGAAAAATGTAATCTACAATTCCGAATATATACATGAATTTGTAGAAAAGTGGAATATTTTGATTTCACAATATGGATTAGAGAGTAACAAATGGTCGAACGATATATTCGATATTCATGAAAGTTGGGCACCCATCTACGCTAAAGATTCTTTTTGGGCCGACAAGTTGAGTAGCCAACGGGTTGAGTCCGCACATTTTGCCCTGAAGCATCATACCGAAAAAAATATTCCCTGCATGAATTTGCCGTCATCTTCGACCGTTTTTTGGGAAGGCAAAGACACGATGAATTGAAAGAAAATCATCGTAACCGTGAGAATAGACCGAAGTTGAAGAGCGAATGAGTTTTGGAGGCACAAATGGCAAAAACATATACTTTGAAAATATTTTACAAATTCCAAGATGAAGTCACAAAAAGCTTCATGTACAATGTGACATTTGTTGACGATCTTGAGACACCGGATAGTTCAACCTTCCATGTGATACTCTGTGGAGAATCAGAACCGGCTCGCCTTCTTCAATTATACAAAATCAAAGAAATTATTACATGTGCATGTCATTTGTTCGAATTCGTTGCCATTCCTTGCAGACATATTTTAGCTGTACTTCGTTCTGCCACCACACATCCCTCCCGGATGTATATATTAAAAGAAGATGGACTAGGGATGTGATGAGAAGAAGTTACACATCAGTTCCAACTGAACCCAATACCAAGAATTTTGCTTCTCGATATTGTGAGTTGAGCTACCATGCAAAACAAATTGTCGATCTCGGTTGTTCCTCCAATGAGTTACGAATACACGTTGGAGAATTTGCAGAAGATCATTGATGGGGTTTCTCGGTTACAATCCGGATTAGGTGAACAACCGGAACAGACCTCACAACCACATGATAGTGTCGAACCTGGAGGTAGTTCACAACCGCATGGTAGTGCACAACCTCATGATCAAGGGAGTGGACACATACCTACACGCATTAGTGACCCACAGCAGTGCACGACAAAGGGAAGGCCTCGCGCCAAAAGATTGAGGCCGATTAGAGAGCAACTCCGAGTAAAAAAACCGAGAAGGTGCCGAAGATGCGGCATTGTCCAAATGAATCATGATTCAAGAAATTGTCCAACTTTATTTGAGGGGTATGACTCGTAATTTTTATGTTTGTCACTCGTTTAAATTTATTATATTTTATTTGTGGCAAATGAGTTTCTTACTAACTAAACCTAATCTTTCAATGAAGGCAAGAAGTAATTCCTTCCGAAGAAGACAGTTCTGAGTCGAGATATGACGATCCACTGTGATTTGTAATTTTTAAAATGTAGTTGTTCGGTATATTTATAACTCTTTATGCAACTTGGTTAATTAACTTTGATTTGTAACTGTAAATGTTCTCGAGACTTAAGTGTCGTTTGTTTGTGTCGTTTGTTAATATTGTTGTTGTACGCAAATGTTGGTTTGTAACTCAATTGTATCAGATGTAGTTGTACTTGTATTTGTAAAAATTCTTTTATAAACCAAGGCCGTTGTTGGAGGCAACGGCCTCAGTTATTTTATGAATTTGGTTTTTTATTCAATATAACTAGTTTAAAAAGAGCAATAAGCCACAGAGCAAAACAATATGTTTTTGATAACCTTAGACCGTTGTTGGAGACAACGGCCTAGGTTATAGTAAAAAAAGTGGTGATTTGGGGGTGCTCTCTGACTTGGAGAAGAGAAAAGGAGCAACAAGTCAGAAAGCAACCCCATTTCTTATATATACCTTAGGCCGTTGTTGAAGACAACGGCCTAGGTTATAGTCATAAAAGTGGTGATTTGGGGGGTGCTCTCTGACTTGGAGAAGAGAAAAGGAGCAATAAGTCAGAGAGCAAATTGGTACGGCATGAAAAGAGCATCCTCTGAGCGAACTTCTTCATAGCCGTGCCCGCATTACTTTTTATTACCTCCGCGCATTCTTTTGCCATGTCCATCGTGTTATCAATCTAAATCAGAAAAAACCAACAAAAATAATTACACAAATTCAATAATTTAAAGAATTCTTGAACTTTACGTATAACGAACATTAAAATAAATATGAAGATTGAAATTACCACTGTACGTATAGCTGTGGCCTTCGGTTGGAACATAGGTTGTGAACTGGAATATGCGGGTGGTGGTTCAATCTCTCTCTCCTCAATTTCTTGTTGAACACCAGCAGGTAGTACTGTATCGGGAGAGATGTACAAACGTGTATATGATTGGAATCAAGTCATGTACTTTCCTTGCACTCTTCCATCGTACTCTGGAACATTGACGAGTACAAGTTCAAACCGTCGCTCGTTCCATTCTGCAACGTGAACACGATGGAAATCTGCCCAATCATGAGTAGGCATGCGGCCGGTACACCTAACGGCGTGTAACTCATGATCATATAGGTTTGCGCAGCTTGGGGGGCTATCTTGTTGAAGACCGAACTGACGAAGGACTTTCTTCGGTCGCGGATGCTCCACTATACCGAAGTTGATGAGAGGAGCCGTCGTTAGCCACAACTGCGACCCGGTGGTGCACATTGGCAGTAGTCTTCCCACCCGCTCGGGTGTATACGGCGCCCAAATCACGAACTCTTCACGTACTTGGTCGAGCTCGTCTCTGTAGTACGTTATTACACCCTTGGGGTTGTCTTTGTAACTCCGACTACCAGCCTAATATACCCCTAAGGGTGCTAACATAGCAGGATCTTCTGGTTTGGCCATCCAATTGGCCGCCGGTCTCCTAATGCGGGGACGACCCAAGTGCAGTCGCTCCCAGGACCAAATCTGTAACAAAACCATCGGTCCGGTCATTTCTGATGATTCTAGCGCTACATGACACAACGCCCTGTATAGCGTTGCCAACGCGCAGCTGCCCCAGCTGTACCGGCCAGCTAAACTTAGGTCGGCGAGCAATCGTAGGTACATAAGGTGCACCGTATCGCCCGATGAGTTAGGCAATAGAACCCCTCCGCGATCTCCATTAGAATGTAGGCTCTGGTGTAGGACTGTACATAGTCGTCGGGCGATTCGTTGGTCAGCGTCCCATCAAAACGTCCCTTCAACCAAAGATAGTCGGATTGCTTGTCCTTGGAAAATATCATCATCTTCCGCAGCCGACTCATCTAACTCCGTACCGAGCAGTACATTGCACATCTCTATTTTATCAAAGTTAATATTACCCGTCACGGCCAACCCATCTATTGGAAGACCGAATATCATCACTATATCCTGTAGCGACACTGTCATCTCTCCGACCGGTAGATGGAACGTGTGCGACTCTGACCTCCAGCGCTCCACGAGTGCCGAGAGAAGTGCTCGGTCGAGTTTAACATTCCCCATCATGCTGATTCCATAGAAACCGGCTGCTACTAGGTACTCGACAATACGTGGATACACCTTCATGGTCTCGTGGGTGCGGAAATTACACCTACGTGTCGTCCCACCCCACACCTCCTTGGATCTGTGGTGATCTTGCAAGATCAGTTCGCCGGAATATATTGGTCCTGAACCACGACGTCCGGTCATCGAAGAGGATGCACCAACCTACACGAACCAAAAAACATAATTATTATTAGTCTAAAATCAATATCACTAAATACAAAATTTTGGGACAATACAAATGATTAGTTCTCACATTCTCTGTGGAATGTTCCCCCCGTGCTTCCTAGGATGTTCTTCCCCTTCCGGTTTCCCTCGTTCTGGCCATTTCTCTGTAACAAAGTTTGCATATATGAAACTAATTACTCGCCGAAAATTAGCAAATACAAACCAACGAGATGAAAAAATTTCAAGAGTTGGCTTATACGCGTCAAAACAACACAAACAAGTTGCAAAAATTCCTAAATTTCGTCGTCAACTAGGGCACACCAAACACAAGCCAACACAACTTGTAGAAGTGAGTTCCGACCCACGGTTTGAAATATACGCCTGTGTATCACTTTCACTCTTTAAAATAGAGCGGGAAGCGATACATTGATGTATCTCGCAAACCGTGGGTCGGAACTCGCAAATACAAGTTCCGTTGCATTGTGAATGGTTAGACAAACCTACGTGCACCGTTTCGAATTTTTTCAACTTCGTTTAAGCTTTTTTGTATTGCGACCGTACTAAAAAAATTTCGAGATATATTGAAGTTTTTTCATATACGCGTAAAAACAACATAAACGAGATGCAAAAATCCAAAAAATGGACTTTGGGTCGGGCTCCCCGCACACAAGCCAACGCAACTAGTACATGGGAGTTCCTAACCACGGTTTGAAAGATACGACCGTGTATCGTTTTCACTATTGAAAACTGAGCGGAAAGCGATATTTTGACGTATCTCGCAAACCGCGGGTCGGAACTCGCATGTACAGGTTGGTATGACTTGTGAGTGGCGAGACCAATCTACTCGCAAAGTTTCGTTTTATTTGGACTTCGTTTAAGCAATTTTCATCTCATAACGTATTCCACAAATTCCGAGATGGATTACAGGTTTTTTATATATGCGTCAAAACAACAAAATGAGAAGGAAAATTTCCTAAATTTGGGCGTCGACTCTGGCACACCAAACACAAACCAGCGGAACTTGCAGAGGTGAGTTTTGACTCTCGGTTTGAAAGATACGGCCGTGTATCACTTTATATCCGTTGTATTGAATTAAAATGATAAATGGACGTATCTCACAAATCGTGAGACGGAAATCGCCTCTACAAGTTCCGTTACCTTCTACGCGGCGAGTCCGACCTACTCATACAAATTGAATTTTTTCATCTCGTTTTTTTTCATCTCCTATATTCCACCACTACAACTAGTACTACATCTACGAAAATGTCAACAAAATGTATACAACATACATGATCAGAGCTAATTATTTACTCTCTAAATTATAGACTACACTACTACGCATAATACAAAAAAACCCAACTCCAAAATTGGGAAAAAAAATCAATAAATTCAAAGAGTTCATTATAGTAAATTGGGATTAAGAAAATACCTGGTCCAGAGAGAGATAGAGAGTTGGCGAAGATGTGAGAAGCCGCTGCATGCTGTTGTAGACAAAGGAAGACAATTTGTGCTAGGGTTTAGATGATTTGGGAATTTGGATGTGAAGTTAGGGTTCGCTGTATTCGGGAGAGGAAGAGAGAGATAAGGAGCTTTCCACAAGGGGAGGAGATCGAGAAGGCAAAGAAATCGATGCCAAGGAGTTGGGAGAGTGAACTAGGGTTTGGAGATGGGTTTCGGGAGCTCGAGAGAAAGAGAGATAGTGTTTGTGACGAAGACATGGAGATGAAGATCTGAGTATGTACAAGTGTTTGGAAAAATACTTGTACATACCTAGGCCGTTGTTGGAAATAACGGCCAAGGTATGTTGTTTTTATAAAAAAAATAACCTAGGCCGTTGTTTCCAACAACGGCCTAAGTTAATTTTTCGACAAAAAAAACTCCACGGCAAAAAAAGCTAAGCCCCAAACATTTTTTTGCGTGAAGTGACGAAAATGCCCCTCCGCTTTTGGGAACGTTGGTGGGAGACTTAAGCGGATCTCGATCTGATCCGCTGATCAAGATCAAGATCAGATCGACAATTGAGAACGTTGTTTTCCAACCCGTTGAAAACGGATCCGTTTTCAACTGAGCAAAACCCTATATATATATATATATATATATATATATATATATGGGAAATGCTCAGTTGAAAACGCAAATGTCTGTGAAAACGTGGAAAACCATCTAGGCCGTTGTTGGAAATCAATAACGACCTAGGTTGTTTTCACGGGTTTTCACAACATTTGCGTTTTCAACTGAGCATTTCCCTATATATATATATATATATATATGAGAAAAGTGAGACTCATGTGAGCGCTAAGTCTGACGTCACTCGCCTACCCATAACTTACATTTCTTTACAACGATACCATTTTCCGGCGTGCTACCCCGACTCCGAGCCTCATGTGGATTTCTCCGCAACAGGGCTCCAGCCTCGCACCTAGCTCCTCGACGTGGTACCCCGACTCCGAGCCTTAGCAAAAAGGCTCTCTCCTCGTGCTTAACTCCTCGACGTGGTACTACGACTCTGAGCCTTGAGCGAATCACTCCACAACAAGGCTCCCGCCACATGCCTAGCCCCTCAGAATGGTACCTGACTTGGAGCCTTACACGGATTTCTCCGTAACAAGAATCCTGCCTCGTACTTGGCTCCTTAGCCTGATATCCCGACTCCGAGCCGTACGCAGATTTCTCTGCAACAAGGCCCCGCCTCAGCGTAGTCATCCGACTCCGAGCCCTCGGCGAACCACTTTGTCCCTCCTCATACCCTCGGCGTCGGTCCTTTCCTCGGGGGTCGGGTCTCGGCCTCCACGGTCAGTCTAAAACCCTCAAGAAAAGAGATTCAACAATCAGCACAAAGAATAGGAATCCCTACTCCTCGAAGGCGACCGAAAACTTACCTCCGAGAGTGTCAGGCTTATGATGAGGGTCAAAATCGCGGCTAATCAAGACGGCAAGATCCTTACACAGATCTCGAGGTTCCTGGGGTTAGGGTAACAAACCCACGGGTCATCCACAATCCCACCAAGGGACAGTTGACCAGTCAATCCTGGCCAAAAATTCAATTGCCTAAAATTAGGGGATCAGTTTCTCAATCACATCCCAAATTAGTGGGATTTAATTAGGCAATTAGGGTAAACAAATCCACAGGCCATCCACAGGCCCACCAAGGGACTTGATCGTCAGAATGTCTGTCTTTGGGAAACCTCCTGGTGTTTCAGACTTTTTTGTAGGTCCTAGGCAGCCACCAACCACCACCAGATCCACATATTCCAATCATACTAGCCTCACATCAGGATAAGATCTCCGACAGAAATCTGAGTATCTCCTCCAACAAAAGAACTCATTATATGTTGCTCCCACACCAGAAAACAGCAGCATCAACTATTTTGCCCCCATTTTGAAAATCCAATTTTGTTCCCACTTTAAATGAAAGCGAACAAGAAGGTGACATGCTCCAAAATGAAGATTGGTGACACAAGAGGATGATGGTGTACAGTAAAATTCAAATTCTTTCTCAAAGCGTTGATTCTGAAATATTTTTATTCTTTTACTGTTCATTAATGTCACAAGTAATTAGTGAAACAAAATTAATATTATAAGTAGGTCAGAAAATTTAATGTTCTGTGGATTAACTATTGTGGGTTAGAATTAGGGTTAGGGTTTAATTAAGGGTTAAAAATTCCCTTATAATTGCATGGTTGTCGTGTGAATTTAATACGGGTAATCAGGTCATTTTACTAACATTCAGTCAAATTTAACGAAATATTCTTGATTTTTAACAATGGCTAACTAGTAGTTTTTGAGGTTGACCAAAGAGTGAGTTATAAGGAAATAACAATTTGTGAGGGAGATAAACATTTGTGAGTAACCCATGTGGAAAAAACCCTATTAAAAAAACATCCTAAAATAGTTACTTTAAAGAAAATTAACAATTCATGGTGTCACGAATAATAAAGCAAGTACACTATACTTTCTAAAAGACTAATTTTCTATAACATATCTAGATTTCCTTAAAACACATTTAGTTTGTTTTTTTCCCCAATGAAGAACAGAAACATCATCAAAACATCTGGCGTTCTACTAACTCATATTCTTCAAATTGAGTACTGGCAAAACAACAAATATAAGGGATTATAAGTTTGATAGTACTGTGATGAGAACATTGGTTTTGTTTTGTTTTTATTTTGAGATTTAGTCATATATAGTAGTTTTTGAAATTTGCATCCTTTATTTTCTACATTAGAATATTTGTAAGATTTGTATTGAGATTTTGTTTTGAGCCTATATATAGGCCATGAGAATAATGAGAAAGTATGATGTTCTTGATTAAAAAAATTATTGTGTGTTGAGTTATTGGTCTGCATTCTTTTCTTGTGTATGCGATACCATAAGAAATTATTAGAGTTTGTAAGAAATTCTAAGAAATTTTAGGGTTTGTGAGAAGTCATAAACTATACCTAAATTCCCAAATTATTAACTACCCAAACCCTAAATCTCCACCTTCTCTCTCTCTCCTTCTTCCTCTCTCCTTGTCCCCGATCGAAACCCAAATTCCTCTCTAATCGCCAGCACCCCGACGCATCTCGTCGACCACCACCTCCGACCGCCGCATCCCCGTCCCCCTACAGCCCCGATAGCCACCCCCTTCCCTCTCATCTTCTTCCTTCGTCAACCTGACACCCCCACCGTCGACACCTCCCTTCACCGTCGTCGTCTTCAAATCCGAACCCAACCTCCCTCACCACCGTCGACCGTCCTCGCTCATCACCGCCTCCCACTCACCCCCCCACCAGCCAACTACCCCCACCCGTGCCACCTATACTGCCGAAATCCTCCCCCACTCCAAATCCCCCAAATCCACTCAAAATCTGAAACCCTAGTTCCCCCAATTTCCAGTTCAAAATCCTACAGATTTGCGGAGTACAGTGCTATTGATTGCAACTTTAGATTGGGTGTTGGTTGCTGTTTGGTGTTGGGCAAGATTGATCCAGGAGCTTCTTCCTCTCCATCCGTGGGGAGACTCGTTCCTCGAACCCCGGTAACTTCTTTCCATTCTCAACTATTTGTGATACCATCTATCGTCTCTAGAATATTATTTGATTTATCTGTCGTCCACAAATATTGAGAGTGTGTACTTCTACTTACTAATTAGAGTACGAATCTTTATTGCATATCTTACTTGCTGAGAACAATTAAGTATAATTGTTGATTGTTAAACATGAATCTTTAATTGAGCTTGTTCAACGTATTTCAATTCTTGAAAATCCATCAAACCAATTAATAGTTTTAATTTCTGACTTAATCTGCATTACATGTTGGTCAACTTAATCTTTTAATATTCTTGAAAATTCTCAACTTAGGGTTAAGTTTACATCATACTGTTTAAACAACATGCATTTGGTTGAAACTCATTTATTCAATAAAGGACAGGTCAAACAGACCTGTGACGCTTAGGAGGTTCCACGCCACTTCCAGTTTCACCAACTATGGTTGTGGCCTCAAGTGTGGTTCTCAGAAGTAGATCACCCATATCTATTGCATTCAAGGATAAGGCATAAAGAGTGAGTTTTAGATGGCAGTACACGAGATGCATATAAGATGTTCAATTATATGTCGATGAGAAAATTGAAAAAGTACCCGTTAGAGTTGGAAATATGAAACAACTATCTTCATTATCATCATTATCAATACCTGAAAAGCAAGTGACCCTCAATTAGAGTCTTTAAGTTTTCAAACAAAAATCATACCTTCAGCCGCTTTTTCCACCCTGCATTGTCTCAGCAGAATCAAACAAATAGTACATGCCAAACTTCTTCTCCATGTTTTACAACTATTACACATGCTGCTCGTGAAGCAATAGACTGCAGACAGTACAGTATAAAGTACTTGATTCAATAGGGAAGAGGATAGTAAGCTCCACAGAAGCCATAAATGAAGTATGCTCAACACTATATACCTCATATAGCCTTGATAAAAGATAAATTTAGTTCAAATTACTAAGATAATGCCTAGTCAAGTGATTACTCTCTGGGCATATAAAAAAATGCAGCAAACAAACTATATACTGGTCACATATGCTTAGTATTTAAGTACTGAAGCATCATTACCTCACCATAAATGTGTTTAACATCCTCTAATAACTACTATTTATGTATTTATATGTATTCTAATTATTATTACTTTTCTAGAACAACATCCTATAAGAGTTGCTTCAAATAAGTTAGCTCATGGTGTAAGACATAACAAAGCAAGTCCATTGAGTACTGGTTGACCAACAAATAAAGACAACAAGCATTCGGTTGAAACCCATGTATTCGATAAATCGATTAGACCCGCAGGATTTCGGTGAATTTGTGCTAGTTCCAGTTTCACGAATAGTGGCAGTGGCATAATGCATAGTTCTTCTCTAAAGTGGATCTGGTGACTAGAAATTGAGGAAATAGAGTCTTCATGAGAATAGACTAAGGGTCTTAAAGGCTATATGATTACGAGGGTCAAATCTATATAATAAAACACAAAGAAAGCTATCAAGTGGCTCTACTTCAATCCCCCAAAAAATCAAAGGCCTAGATCTAATCATACAAAACATATTTTTTCCCCAAAACTCAAATTCAAATCTCCCACCCAAACCAACTCCTATAAATTTTTGTCTCTCTCTCCCTCCCTCCCTCTTCTATTCAAAAAATTAAAAAATAAAATTTTTTAAAAAATTAAAAAATTAAAAAACTAAAAAAATTTTAAATTTTAAATACTTTAAAAATAATTCAAAAAAAAATCAAAAAAATCATATAATATGTTTTTTGCTCTATGTTTGCTACTTCAATTAAAATAGCTGGACCTCCAAAACTATTTTATATGATCAAACAAGATGCACTATTCCGAAGACGTGCCGTAGGCACGTGTCAACCGGCAAACCTAGTAATAAGATAGGTCTGCATGAATACTAGTAAAAAAATATAACATATGCCACATTTAGAGCAAGAGACTTACATCAGTACTTTTAATGCAGAAAATCAGAACAAACAACCGTTTTGCATGCCTACATACCAGTGTCAACTGATCCTGTGCATTTACAATCTAACAACAGATAGCCTGAACCAAATAGCAAGCAAAATTACTGTTAGCAACCCTCATATATTTCCCAAATCATACGGAAAAAACAAGTAAAGATCATGGCCTTACGGTGAGAAAGTAGTAAACTCCTTCTCGGTCCTGCAGTCCCTAGTTGGAATTTCACATCTAAAATTATCATTGAATCCTCAGTTAAATGCTTTCTACAAAACTCAAGTACCTGAAATAGGAACAGATCGTCAAAACACCTACAAGTATCATTTTTCAAGACTGCAGAGCCAGATATAGACAATAAATGTATGAGTATCAAATGAAACAAGGCAACTGAAAACTCTGGCGAATTATATCTCATAGTAGACGATCCCACCAAACTTAGTCAGTAGCCAACATAACTAGCTAGTTCTTTTTTATTTTAAACTTTAATAAATATATGAATTAAGGATTGAGCAGTTCTTTGAAATATCACACAGAGAAAACTGCAGATAGTGGGCTTCCAGCATTCGTGAATTTAACTTGTAAAGTGAAGAAAAAATGAAAGAAAAAATGAAAGAAGAAAGAGCAGTCTGGTACATACTCAAACTACAAAAGGAAGAAATATACTTGAATCAGTTGCAAGATTTGACTTCCCTATATGAGAAGGACTTGTTCTATATCAACAGGCTTTCTGGGGTACATATGTACATGCATACTTAAAGAAGAGTTTAGCTTCAATAGAAACCAGTCAGAAATAATACCTGTAATACAAGAAAAACCCCAAAAGCCAAAGCATAAACAGCCAGATTGCAGGATCAATTAGATGTCTGTAGCAATTTATGTGTGAAGAAGGTAAGAAATAACATGTGATCGAGGAGTATCCATGAAGTGTCATTGTCAAACCAGTGACACGAACGATCTGAGTTGTCAACCTCCATCTTATGCGTCTCTTGTTAAATTCAGTGAATCAAATCAGACAGAGAGATTGGTCAGGAAACAAACAAAGGACATTTCTGATAGAAAAAATGAGATGAGTGTCCCTGCTTATCTCTTCCAGAATGCTAATGAACCCCTTTTCCACTTCTCCTTCATATTGCCCGCGGCAATGACAAGACATTGCAGCTCTCTCTTTTTGCACAATAATTTAAGTTAGCTCTGGCTTTAAAATCAAATCCTCGTCCTGTCCAACATATTCACCTGGGTAATGATCCAAAGTAATAAAACAACCATACTTAAAACACCCATATGTTGATTCTGAGAGCTGGGAGGAACAAGTTTCTAGCAGCCGACATAAGAAGACATGGTCAACTAAGCCTAAACATGTATAGATTTGAGGTGTCATCAATAGAGAAAGATGAGAACAGCGCATCTACTCATGGAGTCCAACAACGATCCATAGTGAACAGAATAGTTTGGCGGTACTGAAAAGTAACAAAGGGTGAGGTTAATGGATAGAGTCGATGGGACTCAAATCTCTTGGAGGAAGAGTGGGAAGGCTGAACTGACTCTTAGAAGAAAGTGGAGGGTATATAAGGCCAGGGAGAGATGGGTTAGTTTCGCCAGGCGACAGGCCTCATAAGTGAGAGTCTAGGCATTTGATGCTACAAGTGGGGAATAAGTCACTCTCTTGACACCGCCTCCACAGTAGACACTAGGTTAGGTCTACTTACAGGCGAATGTCCATCCTAACACGCAAAAATGGGTTGCACAGGACTCAATGCAGATCACCATTGACATGGAATCCCCACAAATCCTGGTGGGAACATTCTATTTCAGGATGAGAGTTTTGATGTCTATCTCAGTCAAACTTTTCTTGGATCTAACCCATTTGGGTGATCCAGAGTAAATGTTCTGTTACTCTACGACAAAAATCAGTAAGTTCACTGGTAAACATACCCAATCAGAACGGCCTAGAAAATTACTAAAATTTTGGCATATAAACACAAAAAAATGCAGGTAAAAAAAATCAAAGGATAAATCTAATTCGATATGTTGGCAAGTAAATGGAGTAGATTACTTCTTCCGGCACAGTTTGAGTTCCATAAAGCAACGAATTCAGATCAACCATAATCTACTTTCTTTGACAGCCTCGATCAAACCATATTAATTGCTCTTTTCCTAAATACAATGTATATATACCATCAGGGCTGCTATTAAGGCATCTGTGTTTATGAAATTGGCACTAAACCGTTTTCGCCATGTGCCTAATTGAAAAAAAACACAAAAGGTGAAAGAATCTGAAGAAATCTCTGAAGCACGAATACTTCACGGAGGGTGCCGTCTCCGTATCCTGTACATATCCGATACTCGTGTCATCGTATCCTGTACATCCATGTATCCTGGATTTTTTTATTATCCAACTATTTGATATGACTGAAACTTATCACACTATTTGATTTGTCTGCTTATGTTGTATTGCTTATGGACTTGCTTTGTTTACTTATGTTATTGCTTATGCTTATGAACAATTATTGTAGTCTGTATGGATTATTTTATTTATGTTTATTGAAAGATATTTACCATTTCCTTATTAACAAGAGATGTTATTTAGTTATGTGTAATTATTCATATATATATATATATATATATATATATATATATATATATATATATATATATATATATATATATACAGTCGCGTATCCCGTATCGTACTTTTTTGAAAATTGTCGTATCCCCCATACATGTGCCCCGTACGCATATCGCCGTACCCGTATCAGTGCTTCATAGGAAGAAATTGAACAAACACAAATTAAATTGTTTGCCATAATTTGAAAATAAATTTGTTTGGCAAATCTGAATGTACATGTTTGACAAATATAAAATTTATTGGAAAGTAAAATGACTTCAAAACAATCAAAATTAACCTCAGTTGGCTCACAACCCCTCTAGGTGACCACAAACCCCAACAGCCTAGAATATGAAAATAACCACAAAATTACACAAAACTAAGGCAAAAAAAAGGAATATAGGATACAAAAAATCCGCCTGTGTCAAATCAAACAGGTAGGCAATTTCTTTAAGCTCAGTTTAGAGTGTCATAAAACTACAAATTCAGGTCAGCATCTTTGGCAACCTTGCCCAACCATATAAATGGCTGTATTAGCAAATAGAGTATCAGGTCAAGACAAAGCTAGATCAAGAGCTTATCATCCTATCCAAAGCAAAATAATCTTAAAACTTCGAAGATGCAAGAAAAACTAATATACCAAACAAGTAACATACTACTTGACTGAGTTGGAATCAGATAACAATTTTAAAATGCATACCACATTTATACTACAATTTTCTTTCATTTAAATTAACTTGTTAATAATCCCAAGTAATGAACGCGCTTTGCTTGTGGATTAACAACTCCTGCACTGGTAGAGGTTGGCCAAACCTGATGGGTTAAGACGCCAATAATCTGGTATAGGACTTATAAATGCTCCCAGGGCATACTTGAAGGGGCTAGAGGCTGTTTACGTCACCTCGTCATCTAAAATTAGGAAATACAATCAAAAACAATTGATGTTGGGTTTCTTCCATTTGGTTGTAGGTACAATAAATAGGAAAAGTTAAAGGGATCGCCCTCACCTTTCCAATGTTTGTTTAAACGTATAGCAAGAGACGTATAATGTAAGATAACATTTAGTATAAAAAATTTGCTTAATTCCAACCCTTCTGGCGGTAAGGCTTAATTCCTACCTTTCTAGATGTGTTTAAAGTAAATGATCACCTTCTCACAACCAAAATCAGTTAAAATATTGGCTGGGGTAAACATACCTCAATCCCAAGAAGCAAGAACCTAGAAAATAAAATAAACCACCAAATTACCCAAAAATGCAGACAAAAAGAGATAATTGAACTTCTGTAACTTGCCTATATACTGGCATGCAATAGAAGTAAAATAGCATGACTTTTGGCTCAGTTTTATTGCCATAACACCAATTCAGTTCAACCATAAATGACCCTGTTGACAGCCTTGCCCCCAACCATATAAATAGCATTTTTAGGAAATAGTCGCCCCATACAGTATACATGTATATATATGGTCAGGCTTTTGAAGCATCTACGATCGTCAACTTGGCACTAAAACATCGTAGCCATGTACGAAAATAAAATACAAGAAGTACATGAAAACTGAACAAACATAAAAGTAAATTTCAGTTCCAACCTCTCCAGATGAACTTCAGTAAAATGATCACCTTCTCACAAAACCAAAATCTGTTAAGTTCAAGGGGAAATGTACCAAATTCCCAAATCATAGAAAACAAACATGCCCACCATATTACAAGAAAACAAAGAAAGAAAACAAGGGATATGCCATAATTCACCTGTATATTCACAAATAAAAGAATATACTTCTCCTGGCTCAGTTTGAGTGCCTTAAAACCAACCACTTCAGGTGAACTATGAATAACCGTCTTTGCCAGCCTCACCCCCAACCATAAAAATAAAAATAAAAATTCTGGAAGTAGATTCCCCAAATGCAGTATACAAAGCAGATATATGGTCAGGTCTTCTGTTAAAGAATCTATGTTCGTGAAATTGGTACTAAACTATCATAGCAATGTACCAAAAAGAGTAACACAAAATGTAGGTACGTAAAGACCGTGTGGACAACCTTGCCCCCCAACGTTATAAATAACATTTTTAGCAAATAGTCCCCCAATACAGTATACATGTATATATATGGTCAGGCTGTTGAAGCATCTACGATCGTCAACTTGGCACTAACACATCGTAGCCATGTACCAAAATAAAATACAAGAAGTACATGAAAACTGAACAAACATAAAAGTAAATTATTAAAAAAATACATATATAAATAACTTTTCAGTTCCAACCCCTCCAGATGAACTTCAGTAAAATGATCACCTTCTCACAAAACCAAAATCTGTTAAGTTCAAGGGGAAATGTACCAAATTCCAACATCATAGAAAACGAACATAACCACCATATTACAAGAAAACAAAGAAAGAAAACAAGGGATATGCCATAATTCACCTATATATTCACAAATAAAAGAATATACCTCTCCTTGCTCAATTTGAGTGCCTTAAAACCAACCACTTCAGGTGAACTATGAATAACCGTCTTTGCCAGCCTCACCCCCAACCATAATTTTTCTTTTCTTTTCTGGAAGTAGATTCCCCAAATGCAGTATACAAAGCAGATATATGGTCAGGTGTTCTGTTAAAGAATCTATGTTCGTGAAATTGGTACTAAACTATCATAGCAATGTACCAAAAAGAGTAACACAAAATGCAGGTACGTAAAGAAATCGAACAAATATAAAGGAAATTGTTTGACAAAATTTTGAAAACAATGTTTGACAAATCTGAAAGTACATTGTTTTCTTGATCTTCCTTTTGGGAGCAGGCCTTGCCCTCCAAGATCAGAAAACAATATTGACCCGATAACATCGATAATCTGATGTATATGCATGTATGTGCTTCTACAAATTCTATGATTTTTCTAAGTTCAAAGCCCCCTACAAATATCTGCTACCTCAATATCCCAAAGTTCCCTATTTTCTTTACGAATTGTTTTAGTCCTCCACTCTCCTCAAAGTAACGCAAGTGACTTGCGCAGGGGGTGACATGATAGCCAATCTACACAAACTCATGACAAACGAGCACATGAGCAACATTCAATCTACCATTTCCGACCTGGAGTTACACAAGACACACTGTTGTGGCACCAGCTAATTACGTTAGGTAGGTTGCCCTTGATGAGGATGACCTTTCTAACCACTTGCTAGTTGAAGGTCATCTTTAGCGGAACCTTAGTTTTCCAAATAGTGGTTTGCTTGAATGCCACCGTCGATAATAAAAGAATAGGTCTCATTGAAAACATTTTCCGTCCATTAAAGGTCTAATAACCTCGTCAAGAACTCCAAGCGTGTTAGGCATCCAATTATTGAGAAAGGAGATCATCTCCTCTATACCGGCTTTAGTTGTCAAGTACAGTCGCCCCTGGTTTTTAGGACCCATATATTTGTTCTCCATTATCTATTTGTGTTGTCCCTAACATCCTTAGTTGCCTAAAAAACACAGGCAAACGGACAACTTAAAGTAATCAATCCATACAATCTTTTAACGAATGAATGGAGTTTTCATCCCCCAAGATAAACTTACAACTCAGGATATCGACTAAAAAAATATCTTAGTCTTGTTAGACCCCCCCCCCCCAACCCCCCTCCTCTCCTCCAACATTCGAACATAAAGGTAATATTTTGCTTATCATGCAAGGAGTCCTTTCTTCGATACGCTGTCTTGATTAGATGCACCCATTTTGCCAATTTACATCTATGTACCTTCCATCACCACTTACATTGCAGAGCCAAGTTCATATGTGATGTGGGAAAAAATGAAGCAAATCAGGATCGTACGATTCGGGCATGCATTTCAAAGCTTCGATTGGAAGAATGGTAATTTCAGCAACCATAGCCCCGCAAGACGAATTTGGGTCGCCTTCAGATTGGCCTGTCATTGCAGCCCAACAAGAGGATTTCCAGCTAAGTGAAAGTTGCAGCTAATTGAAAGTTGCCAACCAAATCATCTATCTATAACAGAGTTATCAACTAACTCTATCTCTTCAACAAGGAGAGCAACTAACTCTATCCCTTCACTAGGGGGGATCTGCAGTTTAAACTTTCGCCGGGGTCCACCACGGTATTTTTGACTTTGTGCATGTTTGCTAGCGGTATCTCAGTCGTTCAATCCAGATTCAAGCGCTCTCAAAGGTTCAAATTCAGCAACAAGAAGTTCTCAACCATATTTCACGGTCAAGATCAACTGTTAGATCTTTGTTTTTCTCCTCAAAATCCGAACTCATCATTTGATTGCTCCTACACCCCAAAAAGCAACAACAATTTGTTAGGGGTTGGGCATCCCCAAGTTCACCAAAACCCCTTTTCGTACAATTTTTGTTAAGTTCAAGCTAAAAATCTATGACATGCTATAACATGTTATATTTCAGGATTTATTTATATTAATATATTTCAAATTCAATTTTTATTTGCTACGATTAGCTTTGGTTTATCTTGTATTGTTGCCTCTTAGTCAAGCAACAATAGATGGCTAGGTTCTTGATGTCACATTTAAATCTTTGGTTAATTTTGTCCACACCTGATCAGTGTTCTAAATGGCATCCGCATCGGACGCCTAGGCGGCGCCTAGGAACTCAGATGGAGGAGAACGGACTGCTTTTCATTAGGCGGTGGTCTAAGCGGTTAGAGGCAATTAAACGGCCGTCTTGTTGAGTAGGTGTCCGTGGCGCCGATCAGGCGTTCGCCTGATGTGCAACGCTCAGGCGTTTTCTATTTTTAAAAATTTTAAATACTATAAAATAACACAAAAAATGAGAACTACTATTAATCTATTAATCTGTTATAGAATATGTATGGATCTTTAATAGTAGTTGTTTTTATTTTTTTTTTTGTATTATTGGTGATGGATTGCACATATTACACCTATTACACATTAAAATAACACATGTTACACATATTACACATATTACACATATTGGTATATTGCATATATTACAATTGGACAATTGTTTTTTTTAATTGCACGAGAAAGATTTTTTTATGCATAAACACCCTATAATTACACATATTACACAAGAACATGATGAATATTTACAAATGAATTATATGATTATACTTACGATTAAAGAATAGGAGCAGAAATTAACCAAATCGGCAAAATAAATTCAACCGCCTAGGCACTGCCTAGGCGCCGCCTAGGCACTCTAGGCGCTAGGCACCCCTTGACCGAACCGCCACCGCCTAACGCCGTTTACAACCTTGCACCTGATACAATTAAACAAGTACTTAAAGACTGATCTTTGGTGCAAGCCTATGGTAACAAAAAATGCCTTTGTCTCCCCACCACCTATTCTTGTAGCAACTTCCTAACACTAGTTAATACATATGTATCCTTAATAACATCAATAACTACTAATTACTTAATTCTTTTCTAAAATTGACCATATAATTTATCTAGGAACTCTATCATTAAATCTTTCAGATTAAGGATAACTAAAATTACATCATATCCATTTAGATGTGTTATGGGTCATTTATGTAGACAATTCTATTAGCGCATGGGTACACGCACTACGTTATATCATCATCAGAAATGATTGAATCTAAGTGGACATACCTCTAGGAGTTTCCTACCAGTAGAGTAATGAAGTACACCCTCATTTCAATTTGGAGTATTGATGAAATTGCATTCTAAATAAGTTTTTCACATTCTATTTTCACTTCACTCATCTAGGACAATAACATCAAAAAATTATATGCATCATAGAACCTTACATAGAATAGTTAGTCACAAGTTCATCCCACAAAGCCAAGAACAAAGGGCTTATATTAATTAGGGTTGGCATTTGGGTCGAGCGGGCCAAGCCGGGCCCATACTGTCCGGGTTGGCCCGAATTTCCGGCGGGCTCGAGTCGGGTTGGGTCAATACCCAGGCCGGGACAGGTCAGGTTGGGAAGTTCAAAACTCGACCAGGTCGACCCGCAAACCCGTACAGGTTGAACCCGAATTGGGACGGGTTGCTGGTTGGCCTAGGAATTTTTTGGGTTTAAATTTTTTAACTCCAATTTTTTTTAAAAATAAGTACAAGTATAAGCGTGAAACAAAATTGTATATATTATTCATTTCAACTTCTTTGAAATTTTTACAACTTTCTTACATACAAATACAAGTAATAAAAACCCAAAAAAATATACATTTTTTTTGAATTACATGTTTAAAGGGATAATCTAGAGTACGAGATAGCCTAGAGTTAGATTGAAGAAAGGGCATTGGACTACTGTCATCAGTGGCGGAGCTATGTAGGAGCCCGGGGAGGCCTGCACCCCCCCCCCCCCAAATTTTTTTTTTTGAAACCCCCGTAAAAATTTTGAAATTTTTGAAAAACCCCCTTTAAATATATTAAATTTTATGGTTCCCCCCCCCCCCCCCCTGAAAATTATGAAAAAACACCTATATATTTATGTGGTCAAAGGATTTTTTTCTTGACCCCTTGGCAAAGTTGTTCTAGCTTCGCCCCTGACTGTCGTGTACCTTTACTTAACCTAAACCTATGATCTCATCACCCTAAATTCCTTACTTTTGTGTTGATCTTCAAGCAAGTTGCTTCCACTTGTTGAGGTGTCGATCGCTTTTTCTTAGAGTGTCTTTAGCCTTCATCCAATCTTCGGTGCACACGAGCATCTTCAACGAATCTGGCTTCAAACGATTCATGTAATCTATTAAAACTCTGCCACTTGTAAAAAAAGCACTTTCTGATGCAACTGTAGACACAAGAGGAGTTAGTAGATCTCTAGCTATATATGAAAGAATTGGAAAAAGATTTTCATATTTTTTCCACCATTGTAGCCCTTCAATCTTAGTACTAGAACTATCACTATCTTGATGATTATACCGGTTTAATTCATTATTTGCATTAATCCTAGATTTTTCAGTGGCATATTCTAATGTACTCACTACAAACCGCACAGGCTTTTCCGGCATTTTTTTGGGCTATCCCGGTGTTTATAAACGCCGGGACTGTAGCGGTATTTCTGAAAACACCGCCAGAAATGCCGCTATAGCGAGCATCAGGACAGATATAGGATCTATCCTGGCGTTTTTTAGAAACGCCGCTATAGCCTACATCTATCCCGGAGTTTAATTGAAAAAATGCCAGTATAGAGCTTCTGTCAAGGAAAAAGGAAAATGTAATCTATCGCAACGTTTTTGACAAAAAACGTCGGGATAGGTTATTAAATTTTTTTAAAAAAGAACACCCCATCCCAGCGTTTTTGTCTAAAAATGCCGGGATAGATAGGTTTTTTTTTGAATTTTAAAACATTTTTTTAATAAAAAAATAACCCTGCATGAAATAAAATTTCATATGTATGTTATAAAACAACATAGAACTGCTCAATCCCATTCAATACAACCAAATGAATCAACATGAATATTTATCAATAATACAATAACCGTAAATTTCTCACAACTAATACAATAACCGTTACCATTATTATTATTTATTAGCTAACAACTACATTATCATTCTTCCACTTGCAACTGCAACTACAAGATGGAAGATAGCTCATGCAATAGTTGTATTTTACTTACCAGAGGCAAGAAAATAGGCCTCGTTAAAATTGATCAATTATATGCACAGAATAAAACTTAGCAGTCAATGCATTAACTTCAGACAGAGAATCCAGCCTAATTACTTTAGAGAAGCCCAGTATGATCATTTGAGTTCTTATATAAACAATCAAGCAGAAATATTGCTTACATGCAATGGTTGTTCAATAGAGCCAACATCTTCGCTGATTCTTGTGCTTTTCTAAGAAGATATTGTTCTGACTCAGTTGTAGAAGATGAGAACTCAGCTCCAGCCTGTCTCACAACACACATAAAAGCTACAAGAAGATAACTGCAGGTAATTCATGAACATAAGCTACAAACACACAAAAGTAGTTCAAGAAAAGGTGATATAATTGAGTCAAATTAATATTGTTCTCTAGATAGCAGAAGCGTAAAGAGTATAGTTTTTTATGCATCAGGATCAGATTTGGTTTCGTAGCCGAGTTGAAGGGCTGTCTGATCCTGATAGTAAGAGTAGTGAATTGCATCCTCCAGCCTATTGAGATGGTAGTAATTGCGTGAGTCAAATGTTGGAAGAGCTTCGTACTGCATTCCAGGTTGCAGAATGCCTACTTTGCCAGCTCTCTCAGACTCTACTATCTGAATGCCCCAACAAATATTGAAGAGGGTAAGTATTGGATTTATAGGAAGTGAAAATTTCCTTACAGAATCAGTTGTAAGCAACTTATATGTAATATTCTATAATTAATCTTTATGCATATTCATCTAGCTTAAATTTTATGACTTCGACATCTGATAACCATAAGGGTGGAGTTAGAACTTAAAATGGCAAATTCATCTAGAAACAAAATTGAGCAACTAATCATTCTGGTTATCTGGCATATAGAAAATATTTAGTCGGGAAAAAAACAGATGAAGGGAAGGAAGTTAGAATTGATCATATATATACAGATTGAGGAACATAAGATATCAACTCTCTACTTGTCATACTTAATTATCATCAGATATGGCAAATCAGTTTGTTGTGATCAGAGAGGTTACAAATTCAAGAAGCTCTAGAAAACATCGTCGAGCAGTTTATGCATTAAAATGAAAAAAACGGCTCTGAAGAATGCATTATTAGTGGCTTTCAAATATACCTGTGAAAAAGTAAGGAAACAAATGAACTTTAACAAATTGTGATCTTGAAGCATCAACTGACTAAATGAATGAATGAATAGAAAGCTAAAACACTGATATTCAGAACTAACCTCGGAAATAATTCATAATGATGAATTCCTAGCAGAACATCCTATCAACCTTATTTGAACAATTAGTATGTATATAAGTATCGGTAAGATCACAGAATACTGGAAATACGTTACCTTAGCTTCGAGGTACATATTGTTCTGACAATGAATTTCTGCAAACATCATCTCATGCTGACAATGATTAAAGCAGCAATATTAGATCGATTGCAATTTCATAAGATGAACGATAATTATCTACAGATCAAAAGCAATGTCCACACAAGCATATATAGTTTGTGTATCTCTATGATACAGCTCGATGATTTATTACTTTGCTGTAACTATTGACAGATATGACTATTATACTTCAGTTTCATGTTGAGAAGAAATACAAAGACGAGGCAGAACAAGTTATTCGTTACCTTTTCGCTGAAACAGGCGGAAAAGGTGGTTACATAAATATTTTTAATCTTAATGTGATCCCGGTGCTTTAAATCCATGTCAATTTTACATCATTAATCTATTTTTGGATCTATGGTTTCTGTACATTATTGATTGACACTTTTGCTTTCTATATATATCCATGTTGACAAATACAATTTAAGGAATAAGATATCCATATGATATCCCAATACGTTCCAGAAATGTGCATATATATTTCTCTTTTAATAAATGAGCTAATAAACAAAAATTAATGTTTCGAGAAGGACAACTATCACAATTTAGTGTGTATATTAATAAAAATAATATCCATATAACTGCAATATATCCCTTGCGTGTTTTACTGTGTTGGAGTCTCTAGCTAAGCTTTATCTATGTAAATGTACTTAAATTCACTACAGACCGCACAGGCTTTCCCGGCTTTATCTATGTCAATTATGCAGTATCTGAAGTTGATGTGGAGTCTCTCCCCAATAGGTCTAGTTATAGCATCTGTAGTCGTTTGCCATAAACCCAAATTATCCAAAATTTGGAAAAAAACCATTTGTAGTCGTTGGCCAAATACCCAAAAAATGGGTTTCGACGCTACAGTGCCTGGCTATATTTGGCATTCGAAATGGCAATTGCCAAAATATAGCCGGACGATAGATTATCTTCCGGACGAAAGATTATATTCCGTCGCTCCAATTTTTTTTGTATCGGACGAAAGATAAAGCGCCGTCCAAGAGATTAAAAAAAAAAAAATTGTAAGACGATTGATTATACACCGTTTGTCCCAAATTCGCTAAAGACAAAGTGTAGGGATGGTGTATTAAGCATCGTCCCTCACTTTTGGAATTTTTTTTTGTCCATTTGTGCCATTTTTTTTTTATTAAAAAATTTTGAGACGAGAGATTATCCATCGTCTGACCAAATTTTAACTATCGACCACTACAGCGCACAGTCAAAATTTCTATACCCATTTGCCAAATACCCAAAATATAGGTCACAACGACTACAGATGCTTTTAAAGGATGGATAGTACATACACGCCAAGGACCATATACTAGATCCACTTGGACAAAATGGAAGGTTAGGATGTTGCATTAGCTCAATCGAAGGCAGTTACCTATGTACAGTGTCACTCTAGAATCCATACAGTAAATGTAAATGGGAGCGGCATTAATACTTAGAGCCACAACTAACATAGTTCATGTTATAGTATCAAGTTAAGCAATTTACGGTTAAAACATTATTAATTATTTAAAGACTTAATGCAGGGTTCGCTCAATTTACTAACTTTTACATCAATGACTATAAATTGCACATGGTTGGAAACTAGCCTACCTAACATACAATTCATATGTAATGACCTACTTAACTATAACTCCCTTCAAAAACACATGTAAAACTTTAGATGAAATTGGAACTTGATAAACAAAATCAACATATTACACGAAGACACATCGTTATTCATACAACTAAAAGAACATAGAACATTAACTAACGAAAAAAATATAGAATCAACACCTCGACAAAATAAAAAAGGAACAAATACTCTCCATCTTTACCTAGGGAATGTTTCACAGAGAAATGGACCAGTCATGTAGATCACATCTAACCATTTCAACACCTTCAGCTATCGATACATTCATTACACGCTTCCCTCACCTTATATATTTTTTTTTCTTTCAACTGCTTGAAGACATTAGGAATTAGAAAAGCCATTAATTACAATGTAATCAAAGATACATCAGTCATTCCCATCTTTCCCTAGCACTGAGTTAAAAATGAATAGTCAAAATTTCTATTCATCAGATATTCATTCAATAAAACCAAAATTTACAGCACCCCGGTACTAGATCTCTCTATTAAATACATTAGATCCAAAAGAACACAATCGAAAACCAAAAGAAAAAGAGAAACAAAAGAGGGATTAAAAAGAAGGAGGCTCGGATTCGCCACTAACCCATCACAAAAAACCTAACGAAGTCAGGGTTAGGGTTTGGAAAAGCAAGATCACAGCTTTTCAGCAAAATTGATGGACGAAACCCTAAATTTTGGGATAAAAAACTCACCTAGGATTAGGGCTTGGGAAACGAGGAGGGAGGGAAGACGACGACAAGGCTAGAAGAGGGACAGCGAGGAGAGGTTGTCGGCGGGAACGATGACGGGGGGTGCTGGCATCAGGGACAACGACAGGGGGGGGGGGGAGTTTGGAGGCGACGGCAGGGCTAGAAGAGGGACGGCGAGGAGAGGCTGTCATTGGGAACGACGACGAAGGGTGTTGGCATAAGGGACATCGACCGGGAGGGGGGGAGTGGAACGTCGACGGGGGAGTTTGGATTTGGGTTTTGAGAGGGGGAAAATGTGAGAGATTAGGGGATTTAAAATATTTGGCCTAATCCTAACCCGGCGCTTTGTATAAATGCCGTTACAAAACGCTAGGATATACCCATTCGGTTTTGCAAAAATCTATCCAGGCGTTTCATAGAAACGCCGAGAAAATTTCGCCGGCATAGACCATTTCTTTTGTAGTGACTCTTTCTCTTACCTCGAGAAATAGTAGAAGTAACTATACTAGTTGTACTACTGGATGCAAAAGTTTTTATCATAATAATCATACAAGTTATTCAATGTCGATTCAAAGCTAGCTAAAAATTTATTACAATCATATTCAGATTCATCTATAAGTAAAAAATATTTCAATCAAACTCCTCGTACCCGCTAATTTGATACGAGGATCCATAGCAGTAGCAATACGATACAACATAGAAGGAGGATTAAAATACTTCAAAATTTTAGTATAAGTGGGAACAACAATATGGTTACTGTAAATATTTGAAATCATGTCTTGAAAAGTTTGCATCATAGTAATTATTGAAATAAAAATACTACTTGAATTAGAATCATAAGATTTAGAAAACTTCACAGTTGCGGTTTTAAAAGTTCCAAAATTCTTAGTAAAGATTCAGCAAATAGCCATGATTGGGGAGTCATTTGAAAATTTTCCATATTTTTTACAATACAAAAATCGTTTATAACCACTTTGTATTGAGTAACAATATTTAGTAAATCGAAAGTAGAATTTCATCGGTGTTTAACATCTCTAGAAAATAGTCTAAAATGTATTCCTCTAAGTTTACACCATTCTTTAAATTCTTGAAGCATAGTATCAAGCAATAAAATGTCTACAATTTATAATTGCATTCACATATGGATTGGCTTCTTTCAAAGCATCTTGCACATATAAATTTAAAATATGACATGCACATCTAACATGAAAAATTTCAAGACATAGAGGAGCTAATTGTTCTTTTAATGTAGTAATCGACCTATTGTTGTTGGAGGCATTATCAAAACTAATCCTAAATCTTTTATCACGAATCTGAAATAAATCACAAACTTCTAAAATACGTATTGCGATAACCGGACTACTATGTGGATACGGCAAAGCGGCAAGTGATATGATTTTCTTTTGAATTATCCAATCACTATCGATCCAATGACAAGTTATGCCCATCATCGGAATATCGTTACAACCTTTACAACAATCGAAAGTTAACAATACTCTACAAGTTAAAGAATACAAGAGTGCAATTAAAGCATCTATTATTTCGTTGTAAAGTTTAAAACAATCAGACTTTAGTGTATTTCTAGAGATTCTTTTAAAATGTGAATTTAGTGTATTTGAAACATCTACGTTCCTACTCTCGGATTAGGAAAAAGGTAACTCATCCGTAATAACTAGTTTGACCATTTTCCAACGAACAATTTCGGGATCATAGGGGTGGCTATCTATTCGTCCGGTCCTAGGGTTGATTTCTTTTTGTGTGTTTGTTGGTTTTGTACTAGTTAGGGGTGTACATTTATAATGTGTCGTTTAATTGTACCCATTCCCTCACCTTTCTTTCATTTGTAACTTTTGTCATGAGTTTTACAAATCATATGTCCTATACTAGGATTCAACTCGTCTGGGATTAAGTCATAAAATTTGTGTCAATCACTAGTTTTCCCTCTAGTTTTTCTACTAGAAGTGAGTTGTGCGGATTCGGCTTCATGTGTTTGTGTGTCACTAATATGCATTTCTTGTTCTATGTCATGTGGAGAAACATCGTGAGAACCTATGTTAAGCATATAGTTATAGTCGGGCCCCACTACCTTGTAATCAAGACATAATAAATGTAGTGTAGTAGTAGTGTATGCAAAAAAAAAAAATCTACTATTTTAGTAGTGTATGTGATGCAACAAAAAACGATACAAGAGGTATATATGAAAGAATAATCTAAAAAACAATACGAGGGTTGATAGAAAGAGACTTGCAAAAAACAAACAAACAAATATGATATAAAAAAAATTAAACCTACAACAATAATAAATAATTGACATAGTTGAGAATTTTTGATATCGTACTTCACGAATAATCGTATATTGAGTTGAGAGAGAAAAATAATAGTTGAGATGCTCTAGAATAAAATGTAGTCGAGGGAGTTTGTAGTAGACAGTCATAGAAAGAGAGAGCTTTTTTGTTGAATGTTGAGAGAGTTTGTGGTAAATATAGTTGAGTCGACACAAATTCGATACGATCAAAATTGTTCACTTCTTTGATGATTTTTTGTTGAAAGTAGATTGAAAGTAGTAGTAGTAGTAGAGAGAGTTGATAGATGGAGGTGTGAAAAAATTTGAGTGAAATTGTGAGGGGTAACCCCCCCCCCCCCAAAAAAAGCAACAATAGCAGCATTGGCTGCCTCTTCCAACGGTCGACCCGTGTAGACCCATGCGGGTCCAACGGGTGTCAACCCGCAGTTTGGCGGGTCGGGGTCGGGTTGAGGGTTTTCGGGCCGGGTTGAGTAGGTTCGTTTTCATTTTTTGTCGACCTGAATCGACCCGTTTGAGCTAGTGGGCCCGAACCCGAACCCGAACTGGGTCAACGCGGATCGGATCAAGTAGGGCGGGTCACGGGTAGACCCAATCCAGATGCCATCGCTATTAATAAGCACTATTCAGTGTTCATTGACATACCTATAAATATGTACCAAGTGATACTAGTTTTACTACAATGTACAAACACATAGTGAAAACAATTATGAAAGAGAGTTTACCTTTCTGTCCAGTCAATATAACCACGGAGACGCTCCACTCCTTCACAACCACAACTACTGTGACATGAACAGCAGCAACAAATTATTTTACTAGGTAAATTTCTTGCACAAAATCAAAACCCTGTTCATTTCTGGCCATATTTACACAAATCTTGTTCCCTGCTTCAATTCTTGCAGACTGGCACCAACAGAGACCAGCCAATTCCTCTGTTTCAAACCTGAAATCAAAATCAAAAGAAAAATGCTTCAAAATCTGTGATCAAAATAAAAATCAGGAAAGGAGGGTCTTTTACCTTGAATTTAACAGCGATGAGAAATCCTCCTTCACTTTTGGCCAACTTTCCTTGTTCAATTTCGCACCACATAGACAATCCAGTTACTTCAACCCTTGAATCCAATCAAAAGAAAAATGCTCAAAATTTGTCCTCAAAATGAAAAATCAGGAAAAAGGGGTAAAGATCCTTCTTTCCAGTTACCTTGAAATTGACGGCAATGGGAACAAACATCAGGTGTCGTAACTAAAAAACGAGAGAAGAATGAAACCCCCGTCCACTTTACACTTTCCGCTCCTCCTTCACAGCCACATAAATCTGACATTAATAACAACAGATTTTAGCTTAAATTTAAAAGGTTGTACACAAAATCACTAAAACCCTAATCCCTTCTAGGCTAATTTTGCACATACCTCCTGCATTTCTTCAATTCATGCACCAACAGAGACAATCCAGTTCCGCTTCAAACCTGCCCCATCCCCTCATTCTATTAACAAACCTGAAAATCAAATCGAAAGAAAAATGCATCAAAATCCGTGCTCAAAATGACAAATAAGGAAAAGAGGGAAAAGAATCATGCTTTTCTATACCTCGCAATTGAAGGTGCCCTAACTCCAAATCGTACCGCATATTTGACAAAAAGGATATCGACCTGGTGTGATTCTTTTCTCTTATCCTGCTTCCAAAAGTCTCCTCTGTTCCCAAACATTCAGCCTGCAAACAAAATTACCAAATATGAAGCAAAATGCAAATTGAAGTTAAAAGCAAACCAAGAAACTGAGATTCACCACCTTTCAAAGACAATTCAAACTGACCCCTTCCCCACTATACGCTCAGCCATGTAGCTAATTATCTGCGTTTCAAGTAAATAAATATAACCCATCAATTTTTCTATAAATATACATCGATGGGCTGCTGTAGATAACACCTTGATCCAAAAAGTACTCACTCTGTTTGGTTAGCCATTCTTGCCTCCGATATTTGTGCTATTCCTGCAATAAACAATAGCTCGCAGTTATTACAAAAACAGAAAAAAGAGGAATATAAAACCTGAAGCAGTAGCTGGGTGATGTTATACAGAGTACTAAACATGTAAGCAGCATGTAAATGAAAAAGAAAGCAAGTCATACCATCTAACCAACCATCGGATTGCAGGATTAAGTTTGGCCCTCAGGTAAGACCAATTCAACATTGGGATGCTCGAAGTCAGCCTCGAACATTTGGCCCACTCCACCTCATCAGGGTTCCCACTTTGTCTACTAACCTTGTTTTTTCACTCACTTGTAGCCCATTGCAGAGGTGTGTACCACCCTACGATTTTCACACAGAGCCTAACTTCTTGGATATTCTTTAGGAATATTTCTTTTCACCCGTTATGGAGCAAACAGTGGCCTTTTTTTAGCATGTGCTGATGTATTTCAACGTGGGGTGTACGTGTTTGATGGATTTGGAGACCGGTGGATCATCTAGCTTGACCACTTATGGGTTGTTCCTTGGTGCAAGCCGATGGTAATAGAAAATGACTCTGTCTCCACTCCACTTGTTCTTACAGCAACTTTCTGACACTAGTTACTACATACATATCCTGAACAACATCAATATAACTACTAAATATTAATTTCTTTTCTAAAGTTGACCATAAAATCTCTCTACTAACTATCATAAATCTTTTCCATTTAAGGACAACAAAAATTACATCCTATCCATTTAGTTGTTTCAAGGACCAAGACTATCATATGATTGCGCTTTACTCTTTTGAGTGTACACACTACATCATATCATTTTTAGTAGACGAACTACCCATCAATTTACCATCATGAAAATAACTGAATCTAAGTGAACATGCTTACTCCTAGGAATTTTCCATTTGGAGTATTGATGAAACTGCGTTTTAAATTTTAATATCAATATCTCCATAGACAATTCTTTATTCCATACTTGTAGATTTCCACTAAGTCTAAGTGAGACTAGTTTTACACTTTTACTACAAAGTACAAACACAAATTGAAAAAAATTATAAGAGTGAGAGAGTTTACCCAATCTGTCCAGCCAGCCAACAGAACCAGGGAGAAGCTCCATTCCTTCACAACCACATATACACTAGCAATAATAACAACAACAAATTATTAGGTGAATTGTTTCAGCTTTCAGTTTTTTGCACAAAAGTCACTAAAACCCTTATTCATTTCTGGCAAAATTTACACACACCTCCTTCCCTCCTTCAATTCTCGTACCAACAGAGACCACCCAGTTCCTTTATCTTCGAACCTGAAATCAAAATCAAAATAATAATGCATCAAAATCCGTGATCAAGATATAAAAAAAATCGGGAAAGGGGGATCCTTTACATTGAAGTTGATGGCGATGAGATATCCTCCTTCACTTTTGGCCATCTTTACTTGTTCAATTTCACACCACCGAGATAATCCAGTTCCTTTATCTTCGAACCTGAATCAAACCAAAAGAAAATTGCTTCAAAATCCTTCCTAAAAAAATGAAAAATCAGGAAGAAAGGGCAAATATCCTTCTTTTCGGTTACCTCGAAATTGCCGGCAATAGGAACAAATATCAAGTGCCCCAAGTCAAACACGGGAGAAAGAAACCGCTGCCCTTTTTACCCTTTCCGCTCCTTCTACTTCACAGCTACATGAATCTGACATTAACAACAAAAAATTAGGTGAAGTTCTTAAACTTTCAAAATTGTACACAAAATTAATAAGACCCTACTCCCTTCTAGGATAATTTTGCACATACCTCTTTCCCTTTCTTCAAGTCACGAACCAACAAAGACCATCCCCCCCACCCCAATTTTTAAACCTGCCCCATCCCCTTAATCTTCATACCTGAAATCAAATCTAAAGAAAAATGCATCAAAATCAACATACTCAAAATATAAGTAATCATGTTAAGTGTTAGATAAGTGTTGAAATACTGCCCATTAGGACATGACCCTAAATTGCATCAACAAACACATGCTAAACCACCTGTAATTAATTAACTGAACTAAGATCAAAGTGAACTTTCCAAGGAGGAGTACACCCTAATTCTGCTCCACAGCATCTAATATAGCCTAAAGCACATACAGATTATATACGTCACGTGTTGAAACATTGTCATTATGATCATAGTTTGTCATCCATCAAACTTAGCTAAATCAAGTTTAATTAATCAACTGAGCAAAGTGGGAAGTCAACTTTATTTGGAGTAGTAAAGCCATAATTCTGCTTCAGATCATCTAACATTTCCTAAAGACTGAAGCAAGTTTCATCTTCTTTAGTCGCACTGTCACAGTATTCACATACTGATGATAGGTCGTTGAAAGTGCAACACTGGCACTAAAATAATGAATTCTAAGGAACATAAAACCTTAACAATACACACTTAGCTAATCCAGTCTCAGTAGAAATGAATGAACATCCCAGGAAACTTAACATTATTAAATGATAAGGTTGAATCAAGATTTAGCTAGTAGCCTGGTAACAGGCAAAGTACTAAAGTTAAGCACATAAGATGTATCCTTCACTATCATAGTCAAGAATGTAGTGTTATCATGTGAGTGCATTCTAAAGGTCAAGAGATATTACCAGTATTTAAGAAATTCTAAAATTACAGAGGTGAACCTGGTAGAAAGAGGATCAACCTACAGAATGCCATTAATGTTGGGAGGTAAATAAAACAAAACAAACAACACAACAAAAAATACACTAATTCCTAAGGAACAACTAAATACAATGCTTACCGATGCACACCAAGATTTTGTGGCTTCAAATAGCTGCTCCCAGAACAGCATGAATATATTGTGTAATTTGCACCTTCAAACAGTGCAACTCCCCCTCTGAATTGGTACTGCTTCCTTCTTCACTCCTTCTTCTGCACTATCTTCAACAGTGGGAACTTCATCAATCTCACCTTCAATTTGCAGTAGTGTTCACCCCTTGTGTCACGCCCCGCTTCCCAAAATACGGGAATACAAGCCCATGACGAAGGCCCAGCGAATGATATTAACATCATTCATAAGTTGTACCAGTTTCAACTCAACAATACGCAAAAGATTAATCACAACCACGCAGATAATATCATCACATAAACAATAACTGAATTTAAGAATTCAATAATCCAACATAATAATCAATAATGAGAAAACAAATAGCAGTTATGGGTCAAAAGCCCGGGATACAAGTTTAATCAAAATGAATTACAATAAGATGAAGAAAACGTGGAAAGAAATAGTTTATTTTTATGCAACTCCTGCTCCAACCTAGAAATACTGCTCGCCAATACCTTCTGGCAAATCCTCTGGCTCACCTGTAACTGGGTTAACTAGAGAAGAAAAAAAATGTCCTTAGAGCAAGTACAAACAGCAAGTAGAGAAAAACAGAGAGTAAAGGAGTAAGGTACATGTAGGAATATGAATCAAGATCAAATTACAAGGACAATAATGGTACTAGTAAACAATGGTCATAATCAAGTATATACGTGTCAACTTATGTCTATTAGCATGTAGTTTTTCTATCTAGTGCATGTACTACTGCGTCCCATACCACAGGTTCGATGCACGCACAACTGTGTTCGTTTTAGACTTCGTGGTGGGATCTACAAAGCATGTACTCGGTGTATCACGATAACAAGATAACAAGATAACAAGTTCACGTCTTCACAAGTAATTCTCCACCTTCCATGTCAAGTTTCCATGTAACAAGAGGGCCCTACCGAGTACATTTTCTGAGACTATCCACTACTAGGTCAACCCTTAGAAATCCCGACTTGTTTAGTATTTTATTATTAAGTCATATATGTACATGCAAGTGGTCATAAGAATATCAAGGGGATGATAACAATGCAGCAATATGATGCATTGCACAATAATAACATGAAGTAGCAAATCTGAAACAGCCGACACAGTAATACTAAAACAACGATAACTCTTAGGCTACAGTTCAGAATTCGAAGTTTCAGGATGCTATCAGTAACTAGACACTTAGGGCTACAATTTATATTCAGTAACTTTCTGCTAATTTTGACTGTAGCTAGGTTAAACACCCTATTCTTTGCAGTTTAGCTGTTCTGACAGCAACTAAATGTCAACATCTAATGGGTGGAAACATGGTATAAATACACTATAAAAATCTACAAAATTTAGAGATGAACCTTAAAGCATGTCTATAAAGTTCTAGAGATTTTCATGGCATTCTAATACTATTAGCATGGTGTTTCACTAATAAATGTGTCGATGTTGCATTAATTCTGCAGTCTGAAAAATGCAGACCAACAGAGACTAAAAATATGATATCTCACAGCTCGTGACTCGGAATCAGAATCTGTCACTTGGGTTAAAAACTAGACTCAGTAAGCTAAAACTCTCTTTTGTATCAGTTGTATTAATTCTCAAGTTAACAGGGTTGAAACCTCTGTGCAAACGGTACAAGCAGCAAGAGTTCATAAAAGCTATCACATTTATATTCATCAAAGTGGGTAATTAACATGATATTGTATCATGAAATGCATTACACTAATGTACAGCAATTAGAATGTTTTTTACATGTACAAGTCAATTTATGATGTCATTGATCAAGTCACAATATCTCAATCAGTCAATGTATTCAATCACCATTCATTTTTCTTACATACAATTCTAGTCATTTTATTCATGTCATGTGTGTATATAGGCTTGGATTTGAGTCAATGGATAATAATACGATGTCAAGAGTACGTCGAGTTAGCTCGTGTAAACCCCTGATACTCCCAACGGAAAGAACACAAGACAATTTTAAGATAATTGAAAAGGAACTACTTGCAGGAGGTCAATAAGCTTGAACTAGAAAATTAAAAGAGTTCAAGTTGACTTGTCTTTTTTGTAGACAGTTCAAATACGAATAAGGAATAACGGGATCAGAATCCCGATGAGCAATCCCAAGAACACGTGCGAAGATCGTGCGAAGAAAGCCCAAACAGTAACAGCAACTAGCAATTCAGCAAGATCCCCACACTAGATCCGCCCGAACAGCAAACGGTGAAGCTAGATCTGGTGCGGCCGAACACGAAACAGCAAATGCGGCCAATCAGATCACAACCTCGCACCGGATCCATGCAGAACAGGGGACATCGGCTAGGATCGAGTGCGGCAAAACACGGGACAACGGTTTCGACGAATTACGGCTTGTCTTCCATCTCGCGACAGCGGAGGAGAGAGAGACAGCGGCGACCTTGGCGACGGCGGGGGCTCGCGACGCTGACGACGACGACGTGCGGCGACGTTGGTCGGAAAGCGACGCAATGACAGCAGCCTCGACGAAGAGCAGAGCTCTGTTTTGCGCTCGAAAACAGAGGAAGACGGCGATGACTGGGCGCTGGCTCTGGACGGCGACAATGACGTCGATGAGGGATGGGGGATCAGCGGAGGTTGAAGGGGGGCGGTGAGGCACGGCACCGTGGAGGAGGAACGGTGGCGGAGCAATGAATTTGATGGGTTTTTCGAGGTGGGTTAATGGCAAAGTGGTGGATCGAGCGATAAGGAGAGGGGTCGATGGCGGCTAGGAGGGCGAGCGGAAGGCTCGACGGTGTGTGGACGGTGATGAAGAGGAGTGGGTTTGGTTCGGTGATGGGGGTGAGGAGGCGAGATGGTGACGGAGGTAGGGGACGTTGTTTAATGGGTCTCGGCGGAGTTAGGGCGAGGCCAGGGATGATGGAGGTGGGGTTGACAATAATGGAGGTGGTGGTTGGAGTTGGGCGACGGGGAAGGGAGAGACGATGGGTTTTACTTTGGGTTCGGTTTTGGATGAAGGCGAGAAGGAGAAGGAGGGGAGTGAGCGGGAGATAGATGGGGGATGGTTGTACAGTAGACATGGGGGTAGAACGAGAGAGGTGGGAGTAGAGTTAGGGTTGTGCAGTAGTGGAAAGTTGTAGAAGAGGAGTTGGTTTCTGGGTAGTTCTGATTTGTGGAAGAGTGGGGCAGGATTTTAATATAATAAAATAAAGAGAAAATCATGGGGAGTTAGAGATACGGGGAGTTGGGTAAAGAAGATCTGGGTTATTAGTTAGGGAAAAGTGGATTTGGGTAGACTAGGTTTTTGGGTTTATTATCCAATAAAGATATGGGTTTTGGGCTTGTATGTGGATGGGCCAACAATAATAATACAAGAAAACAAATGGAAACAGAAAGCCCACAATAAGACAAAGACCCACAATACAATAAATTAGGAAGGAGAAATACCATTAAAAAAATACAAGGGAAATAATCCGTACAATCGGAAATAGGGGTTACACCTTGCATTTGTGCCCCTTTACCCACTTTTCATCACAACGAAAGCATAAATTCTGAGCTCTTTTCTCAGCTAAAATTTGATCAAACTCAGTGACCTTTGGGGCCTCATGGACATTCATCCTCCCAGTATTTGGGTTTTGAGCCTTAGCATTTAAGGATGGAGGAACATACCCTGGTTTGTTTCCCATGCTTTGGAACTTCGTAGCCTTGCGTTGACACATCAGAATCATAGAATCGTTTCCCTTGCCTGAGCCTCCATGTATGCAGTTGTGACAGTGGTTGGGTGTTTGAGTAATATCTCCTGTTGCATTTCCTCTTTTAACTCAGATATGAAACCATCCACCAAAACCGCCATAACCAAGGGCTTGCTCAAATGACTATACTCAATAAATTCCATGTGGTACTCATGGACTGTTCCCGTCTGTCTGTCGGAGTTTGAAAAGGGTCGCCGTAGGGTTGTGGAGCTCCACAAGCCTGAATTGAAGCAACATCTCTTTCTTAAGCACTTCCCAAGTCACTCATGGATTGTACTGCCCTTTAAGTAAATGATCACTTTCCCAAACAACCAATATCAGTAAAATTCTGAGGTAAATGTACCCAATTTGAACAGCCAAGAAAATGAAAATATCCACTAAATTACACAAGCATAGTAAAATATACAGAATACATCATAACAGCAATTTTGCATATATATTGCCAAATGAAAGAACTAGGATAATTTTACTGGCTCAGTTGAGGTGCAATAACCACCAAGTCAGGTCAACCGTAAATCACCATGTATTTGACAGCCTCACCACCAACCATATAAATAGCGCTTTTGGCAAAGAGTCCCTTAATACTGTACACAATATATACATAATACAATGTATATATATGGTCATGGCTGCGGTCAAAACATAGTTTTCGTGAAATTGGCACTTAACTGTCCTAGCCATTTAACAAAACAAGCAAGAAATCATCAAAAAGTACAAAACAACTAAAGATACATAAACAATAAATCACAGATATACATAGAAGAAGAAAAAAAAGTAAACCATTAAAAAAAGTATTTCGCCAACATGCAAGCAAAACCAAACCATCAAAAAGAGAAGATAATTTCAAAATTAATTAGAAAAAAAATAAACTTCATAGACAAATCTTACCCCCAAAAAATATGTATATCCCAAAGATTTCCCTCCCCCCCCCCCCCCCCCCCCCAATAAATTGAAGGAAAAGCTAAGAAAGAGGAGGGCAGATAAACCCTACCATCCTTTCTCCCTCTCATCGGCACAAGCGAGTGGCTGCAAGTTTCCTTGCCTTCGCTGTAGAAGGAGAGAAGGAAGAAGTAGTAGTAGTAGGGATTTTCTTTTCTTTTTTGAATCATAGATCTGAGAAATTCCACAAACATAGTAATCTGCTTCATATATTTCCTCTTTTAGAAAGAAACAAAGAAAGAGAAAGGAGAGAGAAGAAGGGGGTTGTCATTTTTGGCAGCCAAACCCTACTCTGCTTTTCCGTAATCCGCCTCCTAACAATGAACACTCTCTCTTTATACTTTTATAGCAAATGATTTTAGCAACCAAACCATTCTGCAATTTCTCAGATTATCGCAATATAAAGTTGTAATTGTATCCATAGTCAAGAATGTAATGTTATAGTGTAAGTGTATTCTAAGGTCAAGAAATACTACCAGCGTTTTAGCAATTCCACTAGCGTTTTAGCAATTCCAATATCAAAAGCTCGACCGGATGAGTAACCCAGTGAGTAACAGGATCAGCCTACAAAATACCCTTAAATATAGGAGGTAAATATTTTTTTAAAACACTTAATCATAAGAAACAACTAAATACAAAGCTTACCAGAAGATTTTGCAACTTCAAATCTCTGCTCCCGGAACAACATGAACATATATACGCTGACCTTTAAAGATCTGCACAGAACACCAACTGATTTTACCAACTCATCAATTTTTCAATATACTAATGCAAGCACGAGCCAGAGAAAAAGATATCACCTGATAAGTCTGAGGCCTCACATATGTATGTGGCATCCTTTATCACAATGTCATAATGTTTCAGAATCCCCCCCCCCCCCCCGGTAGTCGCATCTGTTTCCCAACACAAACAAAAATACCAAAAATGAAATGAAAAGCAAATTGAAGTTAAGGAACAAGAAAACAAACATAAAAACTATTCCTTTTATCTCTAATACAATAATTGGAAAGTTGAGATTGTCATTTGTAGACAACCTGTAATTTTTAGACATTCAACCATCTAATCTCATGTCACGCCCCGCTTCCCAAAATACGGGAATACGAGCTCATGACGTAGACCCAACGAATGATTTTAATATCATTCATAAGCTGTACCAGTCCCAACTCAACAATACTCAGAAAATTATATCACAACCACGCAAATAATAACATCACAGAACAATAATTGAATTCAAGAAATTAATAATCCAACATGATAATAATACTGAGAAATAAGTAGCAGTTACGGGTCGAAAGCCCGGGATACAAGTCTAAATAAACAAAGGAATTACAATGAATGAAGAAGGACATGAAAAGAAATAATTTATTATCATGCAGTTGCTCCAATCTAAAAGCACTGCTCGCCAACTCCTTCTAGTAGATCCTCAGGTTCACCTGTGGCTGGGTTAACTAAAGAAGAAAAATAAATGTCCTTAGAGCAAGTACGGACAACAAGTAGTGAAAAGAGAGAGTAAAGGAGTAAGGTACGTGTAGGAAATATGAATCAAGATCAAATTTGCAAGGACAATAATGGTACTAATAGCAATGGTCTTTATCAAGTATGTATACATGTCAACTAGGTCCATTATCAAGTTGTTTCTCCTAACTAGTGCACGTACTACTGCATCTCATACTACAGGTTCGAGGCACGCACAACAGTGTTCGTTTTAGACTTCGTGGTGGGGTCAACAGAGCGTGTGCTCGGGTATATCACGATAACACGATTACAAGATAACAAGATAACAAGTTCACGTCTCCACAAGTATTCTCCACCTTCCATGTAACAAGTCCATGTAACAAGAGGGCCCTACCGAGTACATTTTCTGAGACTGTCCACTACTAGGTCAACCCTTAGAAATCCCGGCTTGTTTAGTATTTTGTTACTAAGTCATATATGCACATGCGGGTAGTTATAAGAATGTCAAGTGAATGGTGATAATGCAGCAACATGGTATATTACACAATAATAAGCAAAAAACAATAAATCTGAAATAGCTAACACATTCACACTAAAACAGGTATAACTCCTAGACTAAAGCTCCAAATTCGGACTTCTAGTAGGCTCTGGACATATAGACAAATAGGGCTACAAATTATATTCAGGGACTTTCTGCTAGTTTTAACTGTATCTAGTCTAAAAACTCTATTCTTTGCAGATTAGCTGTTCTGGCAGCAGCTAGGTGTCAACTTCTAAGGGGTGAAAACATGGTATAAATATATTATAAAAATCTACAGAAATTTGAGGTGAAACCCTAAGCATGTCTATAAGGTTCCTGGAAGATTTCATAGCATTCTAGCACTTCTACATAGTATTACACCATCAGATATGTCGAGGTTATAGTAATTTCTGCAGTCTGAAAATGTAGACTAGCGGGACTAAAACTGTTATATCTTACAGCTCGTGACTTCAAATTAAGATTTGTCACTTGGGTTGGAAACTAGGTCCAATAGGTAAAAACTCTCTTTTATATCTTGTGTGCTAATTCTCATATTTACAGGGTCGAAACCTCTGTGCTAAACAATACATGCAACAAGAATTTTATAAAAACTATCATGTTTATATTCATCAAGTGGGTAGTTATCGAACTATTGAGTCACACATATATCAAGATTAATGTAGAGCAAGTATTGTGAATTCTCCAAGCAAACAAGTCAAGTGAATTTTCCCAGTAACAAGTCAAGTGAATTTTGTCAAGTCCAAGTCACAAGATTTCATATAAATAATATGTATTTATCACGGCATGTTTTCGAATGTACAAATTTATTTATTTTATTCATGTCAAACCCATGTCTCGATTTGGGTTTGAATCAATGGATAATAAAAGAGGTCAAGAGTACGTCGGGTTAGCTCGTGTAAACCCTCGATACTCTTAACGAGATGGGACACAAGGCAAAATTATCGATAAATAAATTGGAACTACTTGCACAAGAGGTCAACTAATCTTGAACTAGAATGAATAAAATAGTTCAAGTGGACTTGCCTTTTTCGTAGTAGTCGATTCAATAAAATAAGAATAACGAGATCAGAATCCCGGGAAACAATCCCAAGAGCACGTGCAAAAATGCGTGCAAAGAAACTCCAACAGCAACAACAGCAACAGTAGCTATTCTCCCCCACACCCGATCAGCAAAACAGCAAGCAGCGGTGTGGGATTCGGTGCGGGAAGAACAGCAAACAGCGACAGCAGCGAACCAGAAGGCTTCCACGCAGCGGATCTGTCCCCGAACAGGGAACAACCAACAGCGGATCAGGGGGCCAAACACGGGACAGCGAATCTGATGAATCGCCGTTCGTCTCCTTCCTTTGATCGAAGAGAGAGAATGGGCGAACGGCGCGATGAGTGCTTGCGACGGCGACGAGCGGCAGCTGGTCGGGAAGCGACTCAACCACGAGCTACGGCGAAAGTGACGGCGGCGACAAAACTCCGGTGAAAGAAGGAGCTCTATTTCGCGCTCGAAAAACAGGGGAGAGCGGCAACGACTTCGGCGGACTTGGACGGCGCTGGCGAGGCTGTGGAGAGCTCGCTGTGATGTCGCGAAGATGATCGAGGTGCTTGGGAGTGGGCAACGGTGAAGTTCGAAGGTGAAGTCGATGGGTTCGACTTCGAGTTAATGGGGAGGCGACTGCGATGAGGAAGGGGATGAGGTGGTAATGGAGATGACGGTGGTAATGGCAATGAAGTGGTGATGTTGGCGATTGGTTTGGCTCGGCGATGGAGTTGGCAGCGGTAATGGTGTTTTTGGGTTGTTTCGTTTTGGGTGACGGCGAGAAGACGAGGGAGAAGTGAGTGGAGGTTGTGGAGATGGTGGCGACAGGAAGGGAATAGATGATGGAGTTGGCGGCGGTAATGGTGATTCGATGGGTTGTTTGCGAGAACGGGGAAGTAGAGCGAATGAAGATGAGTTGGGGGTTTTGTTTATTAACAGGAGAGGGAGAGAGAATGGGAGAGAGAGAGAGGGGTTTGTTAGATCAGTTCTGATTGGTGGGGGGAAGTGGGGTATTTTTAATATAATAAAAATGAGAGAAGATCGTGGGGGGTTGGGGAATCGTGGGATTGAGGGAGAATGAGTATGGGTTTTAGTTAGGGGAATTGGGTTGTGGGTAGATTTAGTCTAGGATCCAATATCCAATAAGGGAATGGGTTTGGGCTTGAATGTAGTTGGGCCAAAAAGCAACAATACAATAAATAATCAGCAAGCCCACAACATGACAAAGGCCCAGATATAATAAATCAGGGAGAAAAGTACATCAAAAGGAATACAAATAAAAATAATCCGTACAATCGGAAACAGGGGTTACAAATCCTACCCACCTTACAAGAAGAATTTCGTCCTCGAAATTCAAATCGGTGGATCGTAGGTACCCCGAGAAAAGAAAAACAAACAACCAAGACAACATACAACTACTCAAAGAGGTGAGGGAATTTCTTCTGAATTTCTTCTTCCAATTCCCAAGTCGACTCACCGGGCGAGTGAGGATTCCAGGAGACACGAACGAGTTTGATCACTTTGTTCTTCAACACTTTCTCGCGTCTGTCCACAATAAGAAATGGGAATTGCATGCAGGGTAATACAAGGATCAAACAGCAAGGAGAAGAGATATGCAAGAACTGAATATAAAATAATACAATACAACTACGACATACCTGCAACTATCCCAGTGGCTGTCTCAGCTTCTGCTGTAGTTAGGTTGAAGGTCTGACCACGACCTCCCATCTGACCTCCTCCAGGAGTCATCCTCCGGTGAACGAAAGCACGTCTCTGTGGATGGAGAGGTGGCCTCGCCTGAGGTCGGGCCGGTGCTCCAAACAGAGCTGGACCTCCAGCTGGTGCAACAGGTCTGTTCCTGGGGCAGTCCCGCATGATGTGATCAACACCCCTGCACGTAAGGCACAGGCGGTTGGCTCAGCGGCAATCCTTTTGCAAGTTCCCAACTCGGTTGCAGAAGGTACATGTCGGGACAACAGGCAGATACGGCTGCACTCTCACAGACGGGGTCGGAGCTGACCTCTGAGCAGGCCCCACAGCAGATCGAGAGAAGGCGGGGTATTGTCCCCCTCGCTGAGTAACATTGGTCCTTCTGTGTGCTTGTTCCTGGACCCTTGCATCATCAAGGATATCTGCATAACTGCGATGGCGGTGAGCCACCAACTGATTATGTAGGTCCGGACGAAGCCCCAACAGGAACCTGCGAGCCCGATCTTCCTCGGTGGTAACCATGGAAGGTGCAAAACGGCCGAGCCGAAGAAACTCTGCAGCATACTCATCCACCGTTCAATTCCCCTGAGTCAAGGTAATGTTTTAATTAATATCGTCACATATGCTATAGGCAACAATAAATGATTTAATTAACATTACCGAACCTGAGTCAAGTTGACGAATTGGTGTTCCATCTCAGCTCTAGTGACACTGGGGAAGAACTTCACCATAAAACTCGCAGTGAAGGTGGTCCATTCAATGGGCCTCTCCAATCTTTCAGCTTCAGCCTGCCACCAGGTACGGGCAAGGTCAGTTAACTGGATGCCCACCACATCCACTCGATCTACATCGGCTATCCTAGCAGCGATCAACAACTGCTCTGTCCTAATCAGCCACTACTCAGCCTCCAATGGACCTTCAGCACCTGTGAACTTATCGGGATGTAGCCTCATGAAATCAGCTACATTGCCCGGTCTAGGCGGCAATACCCCAGGCGCAGGTGCAAGAGGCTCTCTGTTGACAGCTCCTAAGGTTGCCTTCATCATCTCAGCATGCTCTCTCTGCATTTGCACCATCTGCTGCATGTGCCGCTCATTTTGTTCTTGCTGCAGCGCCATCATCTGCTGCAGTGCTTGGAGCACAGCCGTGCTCTCAGACCGTTCTTCCCTCTGTTGGGAAGAAGAAGAGCTGCCCCTGAGCATCTGCACAATTTGTGCAATGGTGGGCTCTCCTACGGGGTCATCCTCAGGACGGGAAGAGGAAATCTCCTTCCTAACCATAGTCTGCATCATGGAAAAATACAATTAGCATCCAGATTGCATGATTATGAATAAATGGAAGGAACAGGACGATTAGGGAATGAAGGAATTGAATACAAAGGAATCAATCAGGGATCAAGCAAAGGAAGTGACGGCTGTGGCGACGCGACGTCGAAGAGCGACGCGCGGTGATCCTGTTTGTGGGTTTCGAAACAGGGGAGGAACGAAGGAGTGGTTCGGGGGTGACCGCGGCGTAAACGGAGGTGGAGAGGAGGTCGAGGGGATGAGGATGAGAGGGTGAGGGAGTGGTTGGGTTAAAACAGTAGTTAGAGTATGGGTTAGGGTTAGGGTTAGGGTAGGGTTATATAGTTAGGGTTTCAGGTTTTGGATTTTAGGGTATCCGTTTCGAGAGGGATCCAACTGGAGAATTGGTCAAAATGTGATAAAATGGGGAATAAAGGGGTGAATGAGAAGAAATAGTCATTTCTTCATAAATAATGACACAAAGAGCACACAAATAAATTCGATAAAAGGACCAAAAATTGAGTCGAAAATAATTTAATGGTTTTATTCAATCTGAAACAAAATACATGATCTCAAATAGATGAAGGTTTACAATGAGGCAAAATACAGTATAAAATAGAAATACGGGAAAATAGGAGTTACAAATCCTACACACTTAAGTAGAATTTCGTCCTCGAAATTCAGACAAGTGGTACATAGGGTAACCCCCAAAAGAAAGAAGGAACAACAATAAAAAAGGCTACTGAAATAGATGCGAGAACTTCTTCTGGATCTCTTCTTCCAATTCCCAAGTCGACTCACCTGGCGAGTGAGGATTCCATGCAACTCGAACGAGCTTTATAACTTTATTCTTCAGTACCTTCTCACGCCTGTCCAAGATAGTAACCGGCGGAATCTCACAAGACAAATCTGAATGCACCGACAACTCCGAGTAGTCAATCACATGACTCTCATCCCTAATGTATCTCCTGAGCTGGGAGACATGAAAGACATCATGCACTCCAGATAGAGCCGGTGGCAGCACGAGTCGATAGCCCACCTTGCCTACTCGCCCCACAATGTCGAAGGGCCCGATGAACCTGGGGCTTAGCTTGCCTCCACCTCCAAATCGGATAACGTCTCTCCACGGCGATACCTTGAGGAACACATGGTCTCCCACCTCAAATTTCAATGGTCTCCTGTGGACATCTGCCCACTTCCTCTGCCTGTCCTGAGCTGCTACAAGGTGTTTCCTGATCTGAGCCACTGCGTCGACTGTCTTGGTAATCAATTCTGGCCCCAACAATTTTCTCTCACCAATGTCATCCCAGCACACTAGTGACCTAAACTTCCGACCATACAATGCCTCGTACGGTGCAGCTTTAAGACTGGCTTGATAGATGTTGTACGAGAACTCAACTAAGTGTAGGTGATCTTCCCAAGATCCTCCAAACTGAAGTACGCAGGACATCAACATATCCTCTAAGGTCTGAATGGTCCTCTGATGTTCTGCCTTCACCTGTTGGCAGATCAAGCACTGAGACACAAATCTGGCTACTGCTCTCTTCATGCCATACCACCAAAAATGGAGCTTCAAATCCCGATACATCTTGGTACCACCGGGATGAATAGAGTACGCTGACTGGTGGGCTTCTTCGAGCAATTTCTGTTTGACTTCACCCCTAGCCTAGCCCCAAAGCGAGGTGTTCCATCGGAGTGAATGACCATATCGGTCCTCAAACCCGCCTAAACTTCTGCCCTGAACTTCTGCAACTGCTCATCACCTGCCTGAGCTTCCTTAATCTGCTCTACCAAGGATGACTGCAACTGAAGCATCATGCAATTGCGATCGGTGCCCGGCAAAATCACATACAGATCTAACCTCCTCATCTGCTCAATAAGTTCTTTCTGTTGAGTCAAACACATGACGACTGGCCTCCTGCTCAACGTATCTGATACCATGTTCACCTTACCAGGGTGATATTCGTGACCGCCTTGCCAAGGAGTCCTAAGGGTCACAACGTCATTTGGGTGATTGTCGACAGACTGACGAAGAGCGCTCATTTCATCCCCTACAGAGTTGGTCAGTCTACTGAGAGTCTTGCAGAGAAGTACATGCAGGAGATTGTCAGACTACACGGGGTTCTGGTCAGCATTGTATCCGGCAGGGATACCAGGTTCCGATCTCAATTTTGGGAAAGCCTGCAGAACAGTCTTGGGAGCAAGTTGAGATACAGTACAGTCTTCCATCCTCAGACAGACGGGCAGTCAGAGAGGACCATTTAGACCTTAGAGGATATGTTGAGGTCCTGTGTACTTCAGTTTGAAGGATCTTGGGAAGATCACCTACACTTGGTTGAGTTCTCGTACAACAATAGCTATCAAGCCAGTCTTAAAGCTGCGCCGTACGAGGCATGGTATGGTCGGAAGTGTAGGACACTAGTGTGCTGGGACGACAATGGAGAGAGAAAATTGTTGGGGCCAGAATTGATTACCAAGACAGTCAACGCAGTGGCCCAGATCAGGAAGCACCTTGTAGCAGCTCAGGACAGGCAAAGGAAGTGGGCAGATGTCCACAGGAGACCATTGAAATTTGAGGTGGGAGACCATGTGTTCCTCAAGGTATCGCCGTGGAGAGGCGTTATCCGATTTTGGAGGTGGAGGCAAGCTAAGCCCCAGGTTCATCGGGCACTTCGACATTGTGGAGCGCGTAGGCAATGTGGCCTATCGACTCGCGCTACCACCGGCTCTATCTAGAGTGCATGATGTCTTTCATGTCTCCCAGCTCAGGAGATACATCTGGGATGAGAGTCATGTAATTGACTACTCGGAGTTGTCGGTGCAGCCAGACTTGTCTTGGGAGATTCCGCCGATTACTATCTTGGACAGGCGTGAGAAGGTACTGAAGAATAAAGTTATAAAGCTGGTTCGAGTTGCATGGAATCCTCACTCACCGGGTGAGTCGACTTGGGAATTGGAAGAAGAGATCCAGAAAAAGTTCCCGCATCAATTTCAGTAGTCTTGTTTATTATTGTTCCTTCTTTCTTTTCGGAGTTACCCCATGTACCACTTGCCTGAATTTCGAGGACGAAATTCTACTTGTTAAGTGGGTAGAATTTGTAACTCCTATTTTCCCGTATTTCTATTTTATACTGTATTTTGCCTCATTGCAAACCTTCATCTATTTGAGATCCTGTATTTTGTTTCAGATTGAATAAAACCATTAAATTATTTTCGACTCAATTTTTGATCCTTTTATCGAATTTATTTGTGTGCTTTTTGTGTCATTATTCATGAAGAAATGGCTATTTCTTCTCATTCATCCCTTTATTCCCCATTTTATCACATTTTGACCAATTCTCCAGTTGGATCCCTCTCGAAACGGATACCCTAAAACCCAAAACCCGAAACCCTAACTATATAACCCTACCCTAACCCTAACCCCTACCTTAACTACTGTTTTAACCCAATCATCCCCGCCGCTCTCATCTTCTTCCTCCTTCGTTCTCTTTCAATCCGCTCGACCCAAATACCCATTGCCAGATCCATTTCCCCTACTCCGATCGTCCCCTTCACCTTCGTCAACACCATCGCCAACACCAACCATCATCCCGTCGTCAACCACCTCACCGCCATCACCATACGCCATCGAAACACTGAAACCCATTTCACCATCTCTGACCACTGCACCATCCCCTCACCCTCTCATCCTCATCCCCCCGACCTCCTCCCCACCTCCATCCACGACGCGATCACCCCCCGAACCATTCCTTCGCTCCTCCCCTGTTTCGAAACCCATAAACAGGATCGCCACGCTTCGCTCCTCGACGTCGCGCCGCCACAACTGTGCTACTCCATCGCCGCGTCGCTCCTCGACGTAGCGCCGCCATCGAAGACCCCGCCGTCGCCATTCTCTCTCGTTCTCTATTTCGTCGAAGAAGAGAACGAAGAAGAACGGGATTGGCGGGATTCGATCTCAGCCATTGGATCGCGTCAAGATCCGTGCATCTGAAGTCAAGCTGAACGCTGTCCCGTGTTTTGCCACAACGAATCCAGCACCGTTGTTCCGTGTTCTGGCCCAGATCCGCTGTGAGGAAGCTTATTGATTCGCTTGTTTTGGTGTTCCGTGTTTTGGCGCACCAGATCCCGAACGCTGTTCACTGTTTTGGGGCCGATCTGGTGTGGGAACTTTCACTCTACGATTGATCTTCGCACGTGCTTCACACGTGCTTTTGGGAGACTTCGCCCGGGAATTTTCGATCCCATTTTCTTCAACAATCGGATCTATTCGTCGTCAATTAAGGCAAGTAATCCTCTTGTACACATTTTTGTTCTAGTACAAACATCCCTTGAAAATACCACTAATAGTTAGAAATTGTGACTCCTCCCTGATTGTCGTTATTAATCAAATATTAATCCTCATCAATTTCATAATCTTAAGAGTTACAATAATTTCATCGTATTATATTACAACTACTTGGACTCATTTTATCCCTTAAACACATGGACACATGACATTAAAGAGCCATAGATTTGTAGACATATATTATATCTTGTATTTGATGATCTTGCAACCATTTGACTTGAAAAATAATTATTACTTGCTATTTTGATAACCAATATCCTGTAATTATATCACACATTAACCTAGACGCCTAATAACAAAATTTCATGTAACCTGTACTAGTAAGATATTTCCACATGTTGCTGTCCTGAATCTTATTATGCTGTTTTGACCTCTTTAACATCAGAATCTGAACCCGAGCCCTGAATAGAAAATGTAGCTCTAGATGTCTAGATCTCGATAGCCTCCGAAATTTTTGAATTCGGAGTTACAGTCTAGGAGTTATTGCAGTTTTACTGCAGCTATGTCGGTATACGCAGATTCGTAAATTGCTGCACACCTTTACTTTGCGAATTAATTTAACTATGTTAACAGCAAGCGTTTGACTTGAAAATTTATATGCAGTTGCTGGACACCCTATAAGACATCCCCAATTTTTCTTAGAATTAATTAACAATATTTCGACCCTGTTTCACATGTTTAAACTTAGATTCATAAATTCTGTCTGAACACATTAACTATGTAATTCGTTGGACACATGTTCTCACCACTTTCTCGTACCTTGTTTCACACACATGCATGCTTGCTTGATAAAAATTAATAAAAGTAACAAGCCGGGGTTTAAGGGAAAAACCATAATAGTGGACAATATAGGTAAGTGTACTCAGAAGGGGGCACATGTTTTCCAGTACTCGGTTCATGAACCTGTTGCACTTGATGTATTCATGGAGCCAGTTACTTGGCTCATGAACCTGTTGTATTCATGGACCCACTATGTGGTCCTTGAACCTGTTAGTATTCACGAACTCATTTCGTGAACCTATTATTTAAATTCGTATTCATGAACCGTGCATGCTTGATACTTGATACTTGATACTTGAAACCTGAATACGCCGCCCTATAGACTCCATTACTAGGTCTAAACGTAATTGATTTGACTGTAGCAACCATGTAGTAAAAGTATGGATGCATGAAGTGTTACCTAGATAGTAATAACTACAAGACTTGAATATGAACCTGAACATGACACATGTTACTTGATACTTGATGATATGATACATGAAACATGATACATGGGACTTGAAAACTGAAACTTGAACTTGATACATGTTACCTGATACTCGACAACTTGTTACTTGAGACCTGACACTTGAAATAAAATTTTGACACTAGACTTGGCACTTGTTACATAATACTAGACTTGAAACTTGTCACTTGATGTTAGATACCCCTACAGGTTCACTTGACATGTGTTTTACCATTAGCAGTTGTTATCCAACCTGGTTACTAAGATGTTCCTCTTGCTAGCTAGTTCTTGGTTTTCCCTACTTGTTATATCTCTGTTACATTCTTGATTCCAATTCTTGTTCCTCATACTTGTACTCGTTTTTACTATTTGTTGCCCTAGCTTGCACTAAGGGCATTTTCTCTTGTTTTTCCCTGTTTTTTCTTTTTATATTTATTAAGCAGACTTTGATAACGAGCTACCCGCTGGAATTGGTGAGCAAAGGTTCTAGCTTTCAAGTGGAGAAATGACTTGATTAGAATACTTGTGTTCTTGAAATTATTTGTTTTCCTGAATAATTATTTCTTGCTATTTAAGAACTTGTAACGGCCTGATGTTCCCGAGTTTAACTTGATCCAGACTTGAAACTATTTGGATGTTATTATTATATTTTCAATTGTTTCTGTTGCTAATAAATTATTCATGCATGTTTGGTTATATATATATCTCTCTTGTTATATTCTTGTTGTGATGCTGAGTCGATCCTACAGCTTATGAATGATGTTAAGATCATTCGCTGGGCTTCGTCATGCACTCGTATTCCGTATTTTGGGAAGCAGGGCGTGACAGAATTTTTGGTCCCTCCCTTCAGAGCCTCAGCAACCTTTCGGCTACTGGAGCTCGGTTCCGGCTCCCGCGCCCCTCTAACGGTGAGGGCTTCGCCTTCTTGGGGGTCGTTCCGAGGGGCCTTCGAAACATCCCTGAGCGGACCCCGCCTTCGGCTTAGACCACTCGGCCCTCCTCTTCTGGGCCAGGTCCTTCTGGGCCTTCCTCGCGTCAAGCTTCGCCTGGTCCATCGCTGCAGAGGAAAAGGCAGAATGTTAACCAAAGGCAGAAAGTTAAATAAAAAAGAAACGAAACATACTAGGGTCGACAGGGCTCAGTCCGATTCGACACATTTGGCCAGCCGATGTTGTGGCCCCATACGATCCAATCAACATCAGCCCACTCCGCTTTTGTCAACTCTTTGTGCTTCGAGGGTTTGTGGTTCGACTTGTAAAAATTCCAAGCAGTAGGAATTTCCCAAGGCACCGGGCTTCAAACTACGAAGTATTTCCCCTTCCACCCTTTTATGGAGTCTGGATGCCCGTACACCACCTTCTTGTGGGGGCGAGGGGATATATAATATATGCCTTCTTGCTCTCCCAACGAGCTCACCCCTAGAACGGCTCAAAGTACTTCAACTTTAAGGGCACTCCCCTCTCCTCACAAAGCAACATGAAGCAAACCAACTGCTTCCAAGAGTTTGGGCCCCCCACCTCAGCACCCTCTTAACAAACGGGGTGCAACGACAAACTTAGCCCCTAAACGAAAGTGTCATCGAGAAACATACAGTAGCCGGGTGCCAACTCGGTGGTCGGATGAAGTCCAGGGCTGGGAATCATTAGCTTATACTCCCTCCCTAGGAAGTAATTAGCCCTTATCACGGGTAGGTGATCGGCCTTCAAAACACACTGAACTTTGTCCATCTGGATCTGGGTTCGGCCTGGCGAAGATACTTCCACCCCGAACCGAACTAAATCCTCAACGTCGTCAGGGTACATCCTGATGGATCAGGACTGCTTGAAGTACGGGACATCGAGCCCATGCTTAGGCTCAAACTCGTCTGACGTTCCCAGACTGTCCGAGAGACTCCATTTCTTCCTCCTTCGGATACGAGGAGCCCTCGGAGGAGACGGTGTCGCCAAAGGCGGAAGAATAGGGGAACTTCCCCAGCATCGTCAAGGGCACCCTCAGCTCCCTCATCCACCACACCTTCCTCGATTTCACCCTGTACCTCCGCCACACCCTCGGAATTGCTGGACTCCACCACAAACGGCTTGCGGCTGTGGAGCGGCACTACGTCCAAGGCTTGGTCGCTCAAATCCCATGACGTGGAGGCCGACAAATGATCCTCTTCATCTCTGCCGGCACTTGCTTCAAAACCGGACTGAGACCGTGACAACAAAAGCGATACTAACCTGGATTTCGTGAACGGGATGTCACTGAAAAGGTCGTCGCCAACAACTAGAGAGAGTAGTTCCAATTTTTAGAAAAAAGAAAGAAAAGAAAGTGAAGAAATGGTGAGGGGGTGGGAGTTTTATAGAGGAATTGTTGACGCCTCGAATTTCGCGAAAGAATCCTAACCGTTCATTCTTAATCATCAAAATTTAACGGCTGATAAGATTTCAATGTCTCAGATTCTCCCCCCTTGACGTCAACATCACACGTGCGACTCACAAGTTAATAAAATCCCAACGCTCGGCATGTACAGCGAGCAATGCCCTAGCTTTCTCACAAGCTGAAGAGGCACGACGCTCGGCATGTACCTCGAGCAACGCCCTAGCTTTCTCACAAGCTAGGGGCTCGATGCTCGGCATGTACAGCGAGCAACACCCTAGCTTTCTCACAAGATGAAGGGGCTCGACGCTCAACATGTACCTCAAGCGACGCCCTAGCTTTCCCACAAGTTGGAGGGCTCGACGCTCGGCATGTACCTCGAGCAACCCCTAGCTTTCCCACAAACTGAAGGGGCTTGACGCTTGGCATGTAAAGCGAGCAACGCCCTAGTTTTCTCACAAACTGAAGGGGCTCGACGCTCGGCATGTACCTTGAGAAACGCCCTACCTTTCTCACAAGCTGAAGGGGCTCAACGCTCGGTATATACAGCAAGCAAGGGCTCGACGCTCGGCATGTACAACAAGCAACGTCTTAGCTTTCTTACAAGCTGGGGGCTCGACGCTCGGCATGTACCTCGAGCAGCGCCCTAGCTTTCTCACAAGCTGAAGGGGCTTGACGCTTGGCATGTACAGTAAGGAATGCCCTAGCTTTCTCACAAGCTGAAAGGGCTCGACGCTCGGCATGTACCTCGAACAGCGCCCTAGAAATCTCACAAGCTGGGGGACTCGACGCTCGGCATGTACCTCAAGCAACGCCCGGCATGTACCTCGAGCAGCACCCTAGATTTCTCACAAGCTGGGGGGCTCAACGCTCGGCATGTACCTCAAGCAACGCCCTAGCTTCCTCAAAGTGTTCATATACTAATGATACAGCCATACAGGTTATCAAAAGTGCTGTAACACTAGCATTAGGACAATGAATTCTAAGGAGCACAAAACCCTAAAAATACACACTACTCTAAATCCAGTCAATAAAAGTGACAAAACATCCGAGGAAGTTTTCCACTATGATGAAGTTGGATAGATTTTCTCTGGTAGCCTAGTATCAAGCAAGAGTATTAAGGGAAAGCACATAAGATGTTTCTTTCACTAGCATAGTCAATAATGTAATGTTATAGTGCAAGTGCCTTTTAAGGTTAGGAAATATTACCAACGAATTAGCAATTCCAAAATCACCGAGCTCGAGCAGGTGAGAAAGAGGATCAACCTGCATAATGTCATTAATGTTAAGAGGTAAATAATACTCAAAAAAAGACATTTATTCATACGGAACTAAATATAAAGATTTCCGAAAAATACCAGCAGATATTGTTGCTTCAAATTTCTGCTTCTGGGACAACATGAATATATAAAGCAAGCCCTCTAAAGATCTACATATTAAACACCAAACTGATCTAACCAACCCAACCATTTTCCGATATACTATTGCAAGCACGAGACAGAGAAAAGGAGATCAACCTGATAAGTGTAAAGGTTCACATTTATAAATGGCATAATCTGGTTCACGTTGTATTAATGCTTCAGAAATAAGAATTGGAATAAAGTTTTGAAACATACTTGAGTAAAAAAGAAACAATGCTTCAAAGAAATCACAGTAGGATGATCCATCGACCGCATCAGTTGCAGCTCTTGTTTTTGGATATCTTATCTTGTCCTGCAATAGCACAAGTCTCCCATGTTTCCAAGCATTTGGTCTGCAAACAAAATTACCAAATATGAAACGAAAAGCAAATTAAAGCTGAAATAGACCTAGAAACAGACTGTAACGATACCTTTGAAAGACAACTCCAAATAACCCCTTCTCCACTATACACTCGGCCAAGAAGCGAGTGCCTCCAACAGCAGCCCAGTATGGCATTTATAGAAGTAAAATGCATATGCATTAACTAAAAAATAGGATGTTCTGTGTATGAAACATGGAAAGAGGATGCGGATGAAAATGGAAGCAAGTCATATTGAGGAAAAAGCATGGATACCAGTGTATCTTCTTTTTACTCACTTGTTGCCTTGTGAAATTCAAATTAACAACATGGCCTCTGTATTTCGGATCTGATGGCCAAAAATTAAGAAAAAATACTAGAGTTTTCATGATAAGTGGCTACTAAGGTCGCTTTCCAAAATGAAAAAGGTCAAATAATCAGGTAGTCAATGCAATAATGTGATCCAATCAATTAGAAACTATGAAAGAGGAAGATTACGGTTCCCAAACTTCCAGTAATTTCACTTTCATAGAAATCTAGAACAAATAATTGTTAGCATTACAACCTAACAACACATAACAATGAAATAATTGTTGCCATTTCTTAGCAACCTAAATAGTTTACCCCCAAATCGTATGGGAAAAAAAGAAAAAATCATGTCTTTACCATGCTAGCTATTAGATACAGAGCAGCAAAAATTAAATTCTATCAATGTAGCTGCATTAAGGACCATTTATGCTATAGTCTATCATATGAGTGCGCACGCTACTTCATATTATCTTTAACCGAAGAATAACATATCATATGAGAAATGACTGACCAGTGACATGCATAGTCTTAGGAATTTCGTACCGAAGATCCTGATTTCTATTTGGAGTATTGATGAAATTGCATTTTATATCAGTTTTTCACCATTCTACTTTCATTTCTCTCATCTAATAAACTATACAATAATATCAAAAAATAATATGCATCGTAGTACATAGTTTCAAGTAAACTCACCTAATAGATTCTCCATACACAATTCAATCTAATATGTTTCTACCAAGTGATACACAAATAGATACTTACAACAATCATTTGAGAGAGAGAGAGCTTACTTTTTAGGCCGACCAACAGAACCACAACATTTCTACTTCTTCACAACCTAATATGCTCTGCATATTAATAAAAACAAAATAGGTGAATTTCTCAACTTTCAGTTTTTGCATAAAATCACTGAAAAAATCAAAAATTATTTCTGCCTAAAGTTCCTCGTACCTCCTTCACTTGTTGAACTCTGACACCAACAGAGACGATCCACTGACCTGTCCCATCCCGTCCTTTTATCTTTCAAACCTGAAATCAAAGATAATTTTCTTTAAAGTCTGCACAAAATGAAAATTCAGGAAAGGAGAAAGGATCCTTGCAGTCGTTCTAACACTAGTTAACTACAGTATACATATCAATGTTCTAATATAATTGCAAGGTCAACAAACTTCCCAAAGTTCCTCGTACCTCCTTCACTTGTTGCTCTGACACCAACAGAGACGATCCATTAACCTGTCCCATCCCGTCCTTTTATCTTCCAAACCTGAAATCAAAGAAAAATTTCTTTAAAGTTTGTGCACAAAATGAAAATTCAGGAAAGGAGGAAGGATCCTTGCAGTCATTCTAACACTAGTTAACTACAGTATACATATCAATGTTCTAATAAAATTGCAAGGTCAACAAACTTCCCAACTTATTCCATAAATCTTTACAAGATTTCTTAGCATGATTAAGCCAAATGATTCAAGAATTTTAATAAAAGGGTAAATGGCATAATAATTAAAAGGTTGACACTCTTGATAAAAGTATTGCACATACATAAGGAATACAAACTAACTTGTGAACCAAATGTAGTGATACAATGATGTCGACAAATGGTAGCATGATATGTACTAAAAGAAGGGCAGCAGAAACTAGCAGAAATCATTCTATGTTAACACACCACTTCATAGACTCTATTGGGTATCATATGAGTGAACACAGTACTTAATATCCTCTTTAATTGAAGAAATATTTATCAATTTGCATTAAGACAATTGATTGAATCTAAGTAAGCATTACTCCGGGTTATTTCCTACCAGTTAATTAATGAACAAAACTCTCATTTCTATTTGGTGTGTTGATTAAAATGCATTCTAAATCTATTTTTCACCATTCTACTTACAATTTTCTCTCATCGAATAAACTATACAATAACATCAACAACAAAAACATGCACCTAGCATAGTACGTAATTCCAAGCTCATTCACCTAAACTGAGGGGGGAAATGCCTAATAGATTCTCCAAACACAATTCAATTTTTATCAAATGTCTTATGTCTTAATATATTTTTACTAGGTGATGGATAACCACATACTTAAAAACAATTATGAGACAGAGAGAGAGAGCAACATTGCCTGCAAATAAGTATTTTATTGTTTGTATAACTAAGCTTCATGCAACCTTGCCTGCAAATAAATAAGATGCACTGAAACATGCAGGATAACTATGCAGTAAGTTCTATGACTAGTAAATCCTTTGAGAAATGGGCTATCACCTTATGTAAGATAACAAGTGCATTTCAGGTATCAAACAGAGTATGGAAACTTACACTAAGCCATGGGTATGTTGCACTATTGTTCATGATACAATCATAATACAAACTAAAGTTTTGACGCATTAGCCCACATCATCTACGTAAGTAAGCTTGACAGTCAAGTGATTCAGTTTAGCCAAGCTTCAGGAAACTTTGTTTTCTTACATCCCATCTATAGCTTTCTCTACATGTTTCCCTTATTTTATTTGAGCTCTATAGTTTGAGTCATCATCACTTATATAGGGCTTTATGTTGTAGTCTAGACCTTGTAAATGTATCCATAGTTAAGAATGTAATGTTACAGAGCAAGTGTATTCTAAGGTCAAGAAATATTACTAGAGTTTTAGCAATTCCAATATCACAAGCTCGACCTGGTGAGTAACCCGGTGAGTAACAGGATCAACCTACAGAATACCATTAATGATAGAAGGTAAATAAATTATTTTTAAAAAAAAATAATCACATAATCATAAGAAACAACTAAATACAAAGCTTACCAGAAGATTTTGCAGTTTCAAATCTCTCCTCCCGGAACAACATCAATATAGGCTGACCTTTAAAGATCTGCACAGAACACCAACTGATTTTACCAACTCATCAATTTTCCGATACACTAATGCAAGCACAAGCCATAGAAAAGGATATCACCTGATAAGTCTGAAGCCTCACATATGTAAGTGGCATCCTTTACCACAAGAGTAATGCTACACCCACTACCAATTCCACTACATTTTTCTTCACTACCTTAGTTGGCACACTCCAATAGGTAGGGGAAGAGAGAGTAGGTGGGAGAACTCTCCAATAAAAGTGTGCCACCTAAGGTAGTGAAGAGAAATGTAGTGGAATTGGTAGTGGATGAAGCATTACTCTTACCACAATGTCATAATGCTTCAAATTCCACGTTGAGAAAAGGCTTGGAATCACACCGGTAGGATCCATTGACTTCAATCAATTGCTTTCTCATTTCTCTTGTCCTGCTACCAACAGTGCACCCCCCCCCCCAAAAAAAAGGTGGATCTGTTTCCAAGCACAAACAAAATTACAAAAAATGAAATGCAAATGCAAATTGAAGTAAAGGAACCAGAAAACATACATATGAACGATACTTTTATACTGTGAGAAAGAGATTGTTAAAGTGCGAAGAGTCTTTAACAATTTCGCAGAAAAATTATGCTCTCTCACCATATAAATAGCAATTCACTCTCCTATGCATATCCATAAAATTTTCAAAACCCAAAACTCCGCAAAAATTTCCAACCGAAGCATTTTTTCTATATTATAATATCATTATTATATTGATGCATTTTTGCATCCCAAAAAATCACTAAAAATTCTCGAAAATAAAAAACCCAAAATTTTTATAATCTACTGCACAAATATGGATTATTGCTTACATCTCAAAACCCCACAAAAATCCCCAAAAAAATATTTGCATCATGTTTAGAATACTCTAGCTCTGCATTTTACTTAAGTTCATTTAATCTCATCTAGCAAGCATCCACACACTTTGCATGTTATTTAGTTAATATGTATTTATACTTATTTAAGCAATGCACCCTTATATTTTGTAATGGCATAGTTATGTTGGAGGCAATGGACTAAGTTTCTATTAAACACTAGCCAAGATCCTCTCATATGTCTATGGCAAACTGACAGGCTGAAGCATGTAATGATTAATGGTTTATTTATTTTAGTATGTATCCAAATCAAAAATAAAATAAAATTGCTAAAACTAGTTTTGGAATTAGAAATAGCAAAGATGTCCGTTGAAGGTAGGGTGTGATATAGATTCAAGTTGATATCTAAGGATATAGATACAAGTTGACACCTTTAAATAGGCCAAGGATTTGTATTATTTGCTTCAATCATCATATTGCAATACTTTTACATTTCTTCTATTTCACAACTTCATGAATTAGGAAACCCAATCCTATCTTATTCACCTCTGTTTTCGTCTTGTTTTAGATAAAGAAACTAGTTGTCTTCAGTATTTGGACTAGTTTGGTTTAACATTTCATAAAATATTCATTTTCTACCTTCAAAAGAGTCTAGACCTGACCTAGATTTTATTAGTTGACTTCTAACCTTATTTGAAAATTTCTTAGCATTTATCAGTGTCAAGCACAATGTGGATATCTTCTCTTCTTCAATAGTCTGAACATGCACATTCTAAAAATGTAAGTAATCAGGGAACTGTTCAAATAGTGCCCATCAGGACATGACTTGCATCAATAAACACTTCCCCTCTCTAACTAATTAACTGAACAAACCGGAAAGTGAAACTTCCTAGGAGTACTACAGCCTAATTCTGCTCCATACCATCTAATATAATTTAAGCACATACTGATGATATAGAAAAGTGTTGGAATACTGCCATGGGACACTAAATTGCCATCAATCAAACTTTACTAAATTAATTCTAATTAATTAACTGAACCTAAAGATTGTAGAATGTTTCATCTTCTCTAGTCATACTGTCACAGTGTTCACATACTAATGATACAGCCATACAGGTTATCAAAAGTGCTGTAACACTATCATTAGGACAATGAATTCTAAGGAGCACAAAACCCTAAAAATACACACTTCTCTAAATCAGTAAATCCAGTCAATAAAAGTGACAAAACATCCGAGGAAATTTTCCACTATGATGAAGTTGGATAGATTTTCTCTGGTAGCCTGGAATCAAGCAAGAGTATTAAGGGAAAGCACATAAGATGTTTCTTTCACTAGCATAGTCAATAATGTAATGTTATAGTGCAAGTGCCTTTTAAGGTTAGGAAATATTACCAGCGAATTAGCAATTACAAAATCACATAGCTCGAGCAGGTGAGAAAGAGGATCAAACCTGCACAATGCCATTAATGTAAAGAGGTAAATAATACTCAAAAAAAGACATTTATTCATACGGAACTAAATATAAAGATTTCCGAAAAATACCAGCAGATATTGTTGCTTCAAATATCTGCTTCTGGGACAACATGAATATATAAAGCAAGCCCTCTAAAGATCTGCATATTAAACACCTAACTGATCTAACCAACCCAACCATTTTCTGATATACTATTGCAAGCACGAGTCAGAGAAAAGGAGATCAACCTGACAAGTGTAAAGGTTCACGTTTATAAGTGGCAAACTCTGGTTCACGTTGTAATAATGCTTCAGAAATAAGAAGTGGAATAAAGTTTTGAAACATACGTGAGTAAAGAAGTACCAGTGCTTCAAAGAAATCACAGTAGAATGATCCATCGACCGTATAAGTTGCAGCTCCTGCTCTTGGATATCTTATCCTGTCCTGCTCACCCATGTTTCCAAGCATTTGGCCTGCAAACAAAATTACCAAATAGGAAACGAAAAGCAAATTAAAGCTGAAAGAGACCGAGAAACAGACTGTAACGATATCTTAGAAATACAATTCCAAATGACCCCCTCTCCAATATATACTAGGCCAAGAAGCCAGTGCCACCGACTGCAGTCCAGTATGGCATCCATAGAAGTACAATGAATATGCATTAACTAAAAGGTTGGATGATATTATTCAGTGTATGAAACATGGAAAGAGAATGTGAATGAAAATGAAAGCAAGTCATATTGAGGAAAAAGTGTAGATACCATCTTTACCATCATTGCAAGATTATGTTTGGCCTTTAAGTGCCGTCTTTTCACTCACTTGTTGCCCTGTGAAATTCAAATTAACAACATGGTCTCTGTATTTTGGATCTGATGGCCAAATATTAAGAAAATAACTAGAGTTTTCATGATTGGTTCCCAAAATGAAAAATGTCAAATAATCAGGTAGCCAACACAATAATGTGATCCAATCAATTAGAAACTATGAAAGAGGGAGATTAGGGTTCCCAAACTTCCAGTAATTTCACTTTCATAGAAATCTAGAACAAATAATTGTTAGCGTTTCAACCTAACAACACATAACAATGAAATAATTGTTAGCATTTGTTAGCAACCTAAATCGTTGAGCTCCAAATCGTATGGAAAAAAAGTAAAAATCATGTCTTTACCATGCAAACAATTACATGAAGAGCAGCAAAAATTAAATTCTATCAATTTAGCTGCATTAAGGACCATTTATGCTATAGTCAATCATATCATATGAGGGCGCACGCTACTTCATATTATCTTTAATTGAAGAATCACATATCATATGAGAAATGACTAAATCTCAGGGACATGCTTACTCCAAGGAATTTTGTACCAAAGATCCTGATTTCTATTTGGAGTATTGATGAAATTGCATTTTAAATCTGTTCTTCACCATTCTACTTTCATTTCTCTCATCTACTAAACTATACAATAACATCAAAAAATAATATGCATTGTAGAACCTCACTAACGTAGTACATAGTTTCAAGTAAATTCACCTAATAGATTTTCCATACACAATTCAGTCTCGTATATTTTTAGCGAGCAATACACAAATAGATACTTTCAACAGTTATTAGAGAGAGAGAGAGAGAGCTTACCTTTTAGGCCGCCCAACAGAACCACAACATCACTCTACTTCATCACAGCCTAATATGCTCTGCATATTAACAAAAATAAAATAGGTGAATTTCTCAACATTCAGTTTTACAAAATCACTAAAAAATCAATTGAATTCTGCCTAAAGTTCCCCGTACCTCCTTCACTTGTTGAACTCTGACACCAACAGAGACGATCTATTGCCGCGTCCCATCCCGTCCTTTTATCTTTCAAACCTGAAATCAACGAAAATTCCTTTAAAACCTGTGCACAAAAAGAAAATTCAAGAAAGGATGAAGGATCCTTGTAGTCGTTCTAACACTAGTTAACTACAGTATACATATCAATGTTATAATAAAACTAGATTTGCCCGTGGGCACGTGCCTACGGCACGTCTTCAGAACAATACATCATATGAAAAGTCTTGTAAATAGTAAATCAACAATTATGTAGCTTAAGTTTTAATAATATGACAATAATTAGTTGTAAATAAAAGTCCATGTTTCAATAAATAAATAAATATATATATATATATATATATATATATATATATATATAGAGAGAGAGAGAGAGAGAGAGAGAGAGAGAGAGAGAAATAATTAATTAATTAAATAAAGAAGTTGTTTTGGGGGATTTGAATTTGAGTTTTGGGGGAAAACTTTTGGGAGGGAAAATGTGTTTTGTGAGGATAGATCTGGGCCTTTGATTTTGAGGGGATTGAAGGAGAGCCATTTCATAGCTTTCTTTGTGTTCTATTATAGATTGCAAGGTCAGCAAACTTCCCAACTTATTCCATAAATCTTTACAAGATTTCTTAGCATAAGCCAAATGATTCAAAAAATTTAATAAAATGCTATATGGCATAATAATTAAAAGGTTGTCACTCTTGATAAAATAATGCACACAACATAATACAAACTAACTTGTAAACCAAATGTAGTGAAACATTGATGTCGACTAGTAGTATGATAGATAATGAAGCGTAGCAGAAATTAGCAAAAATCATTCTATGTTAACACACTACTTCATAGACTCTATAGTGTATCATATGAGTGAACACGCTACTTAATATTCTCTTTGACGGAAGAATTATTTATCAATTTGCATTATGACAAATGATTGAGTCTACCATTATTTAATGAACAAAAACTCTCATTTCTATTTTGTGTATTGATTAAATAACATTCTAGATCTATTTTGCACCATTCTACATTTTTCTCTCATCTAATAAACTATACAATAACATCAACAACAACAAACATGGACCTAGCATAGTACGTATTTCCAAGTTCATCCACCTAAACCGAGGGGGAAAGGCCTAATAGATTTTCCATACACAAATCAATTTTTCACAAATGTCCTAATATATTTTTACTAGGTGATGGACAACTACATAAAAACAATTATGAGAGAGAGAGAGAGAGCGCAACAGACTAACGACAACTTGCACTGATCCTTCACAATGGCATCTACTCTGCACATTAATAACAACAAATTATAAGTTGAATATCTTAACTTCAAGTTTTTTTTAACACAATCACAAACTCTACACATAACCCCCCCCACACACACACACACACACCCTAACTTTGTTCTCTCGCACCAACAGAGACAATCCAGTTCTGCGTCAAACCTGTCCCATCAGTCCCTTCTTTTCATCTTCATACCTGAAATCAAATCAAAAGAAAATTGCTTCAAAATCCGTGCTAAAAATTATTACTTATATTTTATATCAAAAAAAGAGAGACTCATTTACCTCGAATTTGATGGCGATGAGAAATCCTCCTTCACTTTTGGCCAATTTCAAACCTGTAAAATTTGTTGAAAATCGGTCGGAAATTAGGGTATCGAAACGAGTAATCATTCAATTTGGTAGAAATCTAGAACGAAAATCCTTCTTTGTTCTTGAGGAATCAAGAGAGTAAACAAAAACCCTAGATGCATGTTTCGAAAAAGAGAAGGAAAGCCAGAATAAATGAACTCACCACAATGAAGGCACTGCCGGAGTTGAACGGTGTCACTGCTTATGGTTTAGGGGTTTGGGGATGCGGCGGCCGGGGCGGCGGATGTCGAGAATGGCGGAAGCGGGTAAGAGAGCGAGGATGGAGATTGAGAATTTTGGGATCCGATGCGATTGGGATTTCGGATCGGGTTTTGAATTTGAGATTGCCTTTTACCCGCAATCCTAATTGTTTTCCTTATGGGAGAGCGCGTATATGATGTTGTGCCCTAATTTGATCGACGGCGTGGGAATGTGGGATGGAGGAAAGGACAGAGATTTATAGATGTAATTAGGCGGTGCACTAAGATAGCTTTTAATGGACGCGAGGTTGTTAATACCAGGTAATTACGGGTACTAATTACCATTAGTTAAAATAGAGGCTAATTGGGCCGGGCCAGATTTGACTCTTCAATCTTTTGTTCCTAATAAGCAATTAACAACAGGCCCAAAGAGAAAAATCCTATATAAATTTCAAATAATGTTAAAAGAGGTTCCTAAAAATTAACTAAAATTATTTGAAGGCATTCATGGACTTGTACAAAGAGTTTCCTTTGATTTGGGCCCTAAATATACGCAAGTAGAGATGATAATGAGCTTGGTTAGGATAAGCCCCGACTATATTTTCTTAAGGGCTTTGATTTTCGGCCTAATCCCTACAATGGGCTTTATTTATCTCAGGCCCTACCCTACACTCTCACGACCCATGGCCTTCATCTGGCACTGGACTTTTTATTTTAGATTAATATATTAAAATTTATTTATTATCAAACATAAACATTAATTCAAACATTTGCTATTCTTTAATTTTATCAATGGAACGAATATAATCCATGATCGTACAATGAGAATAACATGAAAATTTTGTTTTAAAAAAATTGGTAAATGGTTTTTTCGACTCAAAGATGATCAATGATATCATCATCAACCGTCAACTTTCATCAAATAGTTAATCATGTAATATAGAACTCAAAGAATACTACAAATTTACAATAGCAGCTACTCAGTGCAACCTCGTGAAACTCAAAATGCAACATAAAACGAAAACTATGTTTCTTATCTCATATTATAAACTCGTAATAGTAGAAACAAAAAAATCGGCAACATGAATTTCATTCGTAAATATAATAAGAGTTTTGGTGTTTCCATATTTTATCTTTAGAGAGCATGTACTAGCTTTGATAAAATAGTCCAAGAGTATTGCTTTTAGTTAAAAAGTAATATGCAATATGTATATTTAATATACTAAAATAGATGAGCATTATCAGGGCCTACTTAGGGCCTTAATGGGTTTGTGTCAGGGCCATGTCGGAGTAGGGCCTATGTTAAACCCCCGCCTCTGGCCCTATCTTTAGAAGGACACAAATTTCAGGCTTTAGCCCTACCCTTTTACAAGAGGGTTGAGGCCGGGGTCGGGTTTTCTTAGGGCCGGGGTCAGAGGTCCCAACCCATTATCATCCCTATATGCAAGAGAGGGAGGACATCGATCACATATTATTTTAGTGTGAATGGGATAAGTAGGTATGGAGTTCACTTGGGACCCGTTATATAATCCATGTTAATGTCGTCCAGTTGCTAGCTTGGTGGGATCTCATTGTTAGTCATGATTTGGTAAGAAAAAATTAGTGAGAAAAAAAAAAGTTGCGAAAAAAAACTAGCACGCGAAACTACCATAAAAATATCTATTTGGAATCATGACCTACAAAGTTGTCTCAACCTAAAGTTGCTGCTACTACTGGTAGGGTCTGACTTGCCAACAAACATGACAAAGGTTAGTGGTTACAGTGTTAGTTATGCTAATTTAATTTGGGCTTATTTGTTGTTAACAAATTGCGGTGTAAACGGCACACAATTTAATTCACCTTCCAAATTGAATGTTAACGAAGTTTCAAGAAAGGAAAAAGGTCAGTTAACACATATCTTACAGCTACTAAACATAGAAAACAAACAAAAGAAAGACCAGTGCAAGTAAATATATTTGCTAAATAGCTAAAATTTGTCAATCATTATGAACAACAAAAATAATAATAATAAACTGGAAAGTTTAAGAACGGAAATAAAGAAACTTCATACTACAGAAAATGCATCAAAAGAATCAAAAACCACAATGTCTAATTGTTTTATGTACAATTAGATTAATTTGTAGAATTAGACAACAACAAAAAAAATATTTTCCACTTTTTGAGAATATTTGCACTTATAGGAAAGTTGCAAAAGTATTTGCATTTGTTGGCTCATCAACTGAACTCGTCATTCCCAATGGCGAGTTTAGTTGTTTCATGCTCGCCGTTGGGACACGGCGAGTTTAGTGCTAATTTTTTGAGAAACTCGTCGTTTCCAATGGCGAGTTCAGTTCAAAAATTTCAATGAAGACTCGCTGTTTCCAACAGCGAGGACATTTATACTAAACTCGTTGTTGGGAAAAGCGAGCCTAGTTCAAATTTTTCAATGCAGACTCACTATTCCCAACGGCGATGACATTTACACTAGACTCACTGTTCGGAACAGTGAGTTTAGTTCAAAAAAAAATCTATGAATTTTTTTCGAAAATTCACTAAGTCCAACAGAATGTTTCGCTCTCTGTGAAATTTCCTACATCCGCCGTTCCCAACAGCGAGTCTAGTATAAATTTCATCGTCATTGGGAATGGCGAGTCTTCTTTCAAAATTTTGAACTAAACTCGGTGTTCCCCACAGCGAGTCTAGTATAAATGTCCTCACCGTTGGGAACGACGAGTTTTCATTGAAAATTTTGAACTGAACTCGCCATTGGGAACGACGAGTTTTTCAAAAAATTAGCACTAAACTCGCCGTTGGGAATGACGAGTTTAGTTGTTGAGTCCACGAGCGCAAATACTTTAGCAACTGCCCTCTTTCTACAAATATTTTCAAAAAGTGTCTTATAAAAAAAAATCAAATTAGACACATGTTACCATCTCATGCAAATATGAAATTCTAAAATCCAAGACGTGCCAAACAAAAAGAAAAGTTGAACAAAATAGATTTATTGCATACATTATGATAACTTCAATTATGTCATCATTCTCCAAGTCAAGTATTGCAAGAGTTGCACCGAATTGAGTTTATCTTTGTGAAAATAGAAAACCATCGTATCTAGCCTGAGCTGAGACTTGTCCGCACACATTTTAAATAGCCTTTCAAGCTTGTCATCCTGCAGAGAAAAAAGCGGGGTGTATATTACAACATCATAAAGGTAGAAAGTAGGCTACCATAACATTGAAGAGAGTAATCATTGTAGAAAGAAAATGCATTTTCCCCATTTCTACATCTCGTTTAATCCCCGTTACTTGCCGTGCTAAATTTTTAGCATGCTAATAAAGTTCCAATTTATTTCCTTTCTTGCATGTATCGTTCATGCTCTCCTAGATTCCATGGAAGGATAAGAAATAATTGAGAAATTCACTTTGTACTAGTATAGTTTAAAACAAAATTGGGAGGTCACACATTCCGTAATTTTACTCGCACTCCCTAATTGTAGACCAATCTCTTCTTAATCTTAACTTGAAATGGTAATGATCTTGAATGATTAAACTCTAATTTAACCAAATACAAATTTGTCCTTAATATACTTAGAAATTATAAGAAGAAAAATGTTTGATGCGAGAGATCATAACATCAAGCAAGCATATGAATAGTCCATTAGAGCATCCACAGTCGTCAATGTGTAAATTATGCATATATGGATAAATGCATATAGCATTTGGCTATTGTGTTGCAATCGTCGAATGTTATTTTTTACCAATTTAATTTAAAATAATAAAAATCTCAGATCAGACAGTGTGAAGTTGCGTCGGAGGAAATAAATAATTTTTTAATTGATACATTGCATCGGAAGAGGAAAAAAATGGAGGGATGCAACATCATGTTGCGTCCGAAAAATGAGGAAGTGGAGGGACGCAAAATGAAGTTGCGTCCGAGGGGTTGTTATTTTCCAGGTTTTTTTATTTATAAAAAATTAACTTTTTTAGGAGCGACAGAACTCAAAGTTGCGTCCGACGATTTAAGAATAATATTTTTTCGATTGACGCAACATGAAGTTGCATCCTGTATAATATGCATATTCTCATATCCTCTCTCATTTATAGCAATCTACTGTAGCAGAATATGCATAATATACATATTTAGCAGACGACTGCAGCGATTTTTTGACAAAATATGCATAATATGCATATTTAGCAGACGACTACAGATGCTCTTAGCATATGAAGAAAAAAATGTTTGGTTACCACCCAAAAGAGAGCATCCAATCGCTCCCTCTCATTACCTTAAAACCAAGAGTAGTCCATTAGCTGTCATCTTTGGAAGTGCAAAAAATACCAACTTTGGAAGCAAAAGGACTTGGAAGCAAAAGGACCAATTACAAGCCAAAAAAGAACAATCAAGATACGACTTTTTCCAGCAATCTTTCTGAAAACCACACCAATGCAGTTGCATATCTGAACCACCAGTAGAAAACATGAATGAGTAGACCATAGTTTTACATCAAAGGCTACACCAGCTTCACTTGGAACTCATTTTCTCACTCAGACTCCAATTTGGTTAATAAATAAAACTCCAAAGATCTCATTCAAACTTCAATTTCCCTCTTCTCATTATGCAATTGAAACAATTCTAGCAAAAGCTATATTCAATATCCTGCAAACAACCGATAAAAGAAGCAAGCAATCAAATTGGCATTGACACATTTGGACCAGGAATCAGTTCAATATGCAAATAGAAAATGCATAAACTGGTTTCTAATTTCTCAATTTTATATTCATAAGAGCGGCAAGATGCTGTTGACTGCTTTGGATTATAAGGTATGATTTATTAAACAGTAGAGCACATCAAGAAAAGCTAAACAATTTCAGCAACAAATTAAAGTAAAGTGAATGATTTTCGTTTAGCGGTATCTTTTCTCGCTCTCTCCTCTGAGTTGTCTCCTCATAACCTAAACAAGGAAAGAAAATCCTGTTAAGGCATGCAAGAATCGGACATAGTCAATTCTCAAAAATAATCCATTAGCTGGCAGTGTAGGAAACATGTTTCACTCTTCTGCTATATAGGTTGTAGGTTGTTGGCCAAGAAAGATAAAAATTGGCAAAAATTAAAATAAAAGAAACATCTTCATTAAAGCAATGATAAGGGAAATGATAATAATAGTGTAGAAAATGCAAACATTTAAAGCAAAGTGTCGACAAAAATACCCACTTACATAGCATCACGCATTTTTCCCATGGAAGGCTGATAAACAAGCAGACTCAAAATCACAATGCAGTCATTTGTCAAAAAAGAAAAAAGATCAATTAACTTCAAGCCTCAGCTGATTCAAATGCCTTAAAATGCTAGCACTAATTCGAAATCCGAACCCTACCACAAATATAGTTCTTAAAAACAAAGGCAACACTTGGTTGTCCAACGCATGGGTATCAATTGCAGGTTAAGAAAAAGCTTAAGAAGACATGTACTGATTCTATAATATAAGTGATTGATACTAATTACTATACTAATAGAAATGTTTGACTTAGCCCGAAAGCAAGCAGACGTGGTTAAAGGGTTACGTTTCTGGCCATCTTGTTTTGGTTTCGACCATACCATTTGCTTTTGGTGGTAATCAGTACAAAGACTTAAAGTTTTGGCGCAGTGGCCCATATTATCTCTGTTTAAGCCAGCCTTAAAGCCAATTTATTCAGTTTCAGTCAAGTTTCAGCCTATTTTTTTCGGTATGCCCCATCTTTACATATCACTATATGTTACCTTGATTTTGTTTTCAGCTCTATAATTGGACTTATCGTCACTTGTGCAAGGATTTAAGTTGTAGCCTGGACCTAGATAAAACCACATGTTTCACGAATTTCTAACATAAACACCATAAGGCTCCTTTATTATGACAAAGTTCACTCTATAATAGCTTGATGCATGAGGAAAAACATCCTCGAAAGACATGATTTTTCATGAATGGGCCCTTTTATGACATGCAGGTCAATGTAAATGAAAAGAATTGTAATCTAATTTGATGGCCTACCACTTTTTTCTTTGTCAGTGGGTATGCTTTAGCCAAGGTTCTCATAGGCATGCTCTAGCCACCAAGAAAATTTTGGTATTGGTTATACAGTAGCCACTCTTTACAATTGTTCCTATGCATGGACTATTGAAGAGCTTACCCATCCTACTATTACCCTTAGCCTAAAAATGCTAACCTATGGAACACTAGCAAATGCAGATGATGTTGGGTTTCTTCCATTTGTTGTAAGAACAATGGGAAAGTTCAGTGTATCATCCCTAACTTTCCCAGGTATGTTAGCATGTAAAATGGGAGATACATTAATATAAAGTTTACTTCCAACAAATAAAATTAAAAAAATTCAAACTTACTTGGTTCCAAACCCCTCCAAATGACCTTAAGTGAATGATTACCTTCTCGCACAACCATAATCGGTCAAACATTGGCCGATTATGGTCAGGGCTGCTATTAAGGCATCTATGTTTGTGTATTTAGCACTAAACCAGCATAGCCATGAACCAATATTGAAATAAATTGTAAAAAAGTAATAAGTAGCTGAAGAATCTGAACAAATATATAGCAATTTATTTGACAAAATTTAAAAACAGGAAACGGTGGCGCACTAAAAACTCATTCTCCACAATCAAAATTTATGATCCGCACCGTTCAAGTTGATCTTTGATAAATCAAACATCAGAATCAAATCAAGATCTACAACCAAACTCAAAGAACCAAAGAGAAATCATGGTGGAGAGAAAAGGAGAACTAGGGTTTCAAATAATTTTGGGGCTCTTAACAGTACACGAGGGAGAGAGAGCTTTTACGAGCTAAAATAACAAAAGACTATACTACCCTTACAACATAAGCATAACTACTTCATATCTCCCTCAAACTCATGATGCGACTGCAATAAGTATCGAATGTTTGCCAACAAGAAGGCAAAAATGTGAAATAGAATGTGACTTGGTAAAGAAGTCTGCAATCTGCATGAAAGAATGAGCAAACAGTAAAGTAACGGTGCCATGCTTGAGGTAGCGACGAGTAAGATGACAATTAATCTCGATGTGTTTGGTCCATTCATAAAAAACTGAGTTGTGAGAAATTTGAACAGCACTTTGGTTGTCACAATATATAGGATTAGGATGAGAAAGAACAACATTCATATACACAAGTAACCAACGTAACTAAATAATCTCTTTACTAGTGGGAGGGAGTGATCGAATATAGACTGAATATAAACTAGAAACTACAGTATCTGACAATCAGTTTGGGTTTATGCCTTGAAGGTCAACAATGAAAGCAATTTATGAACTGAGGAGACTTATGAAAAAATATAGGGGGAATAAGAAAGATCTACATATGGTTTTCATAGATCTAGAAAAAGCATATGATAAAGTTTCTAGAGACATAGTATGGTCGGTGTTAAATAATAAAAGAGTAACTATTCGGTATGTTGAGGTAATTAAGGATATGTATGAAGGGACAACGACCACAATTAGAATAATCACAGAAGAGACCAACGATTTTTCTATGACAGTAGATTTACACCAAGGTTCGGCTTTAAGCCCCTACCTCTTTACTTTGGTTATGGATGAATTGACGCGAGGAATTCAAGATGAGGTGCCTTGGTGTATGCTTTTTGCCGATGACATCGTCTTAGTGGACGAGACTAGAGCAGGAGTCAATGCTAAATTAGAATTGTGGAGAGGAACTTTGGAAGCTAAGGCTTTAGAATAAGCAGAACTAAAACATAGTATATGGAGTGTAATTTTTGTAATATTCAAAACACAACTGAGAAAGTAGTGAAGTTTGATGGTCAAAAGATACCTAAGACCGTTTTCGTTATTTAGGCTCGATTATACAAAGAGATAAGGAGATTTTCGAAGATGTTATACATAGGATCCAAGTAGGGTGACTTAAGTAGAGAAGTATCAGTGGAGTTTTGTGTAACAAACGTATACCTTTGAAGTTGAAGAAAAAAAATTTATAGAACGGCTATTAGACCAACAATGATGTATGAAGCAGAGTGTTGGGCAACAAAGAAACAAAAGTAAGCATAGCTGAGATAAGGATGCTAAGATGGATGTGTGGTAAAACAAGGAGGGATAGAATTAGAAACGAGCATATACAAGACATGCTACAGGTACCTCCAATCTAAGATAAGTTAAGAGAGAACCGCCTCAGGTGGTTTGGACATATCACACGTATACTTAGTAGTGCCCCCGTTAGAAAGAGTAATTTGATAAGTATTGAGGGTATGGTTAGGGATAGAGGAAGACCTAAACTAACTTGGGTGAAAACGGTGAAAAAAGATATGATAGCATGTGACCTTACAGAAGATATTGCGCTAAACCGAGCAGAATGAAAAACCAGGATTCATGTACCCGACCCCAACTAGTTGGGAAAAAAGGCTTTGTTGTTGTTATTGTTGTTGTAGTAGTGGATGCCATAGCACGGTACTCTGCCTCTGTTGAAGATTGAAAAACAACTGTTTGTTTCTTTCTTTTCCAAGAAATAAGAGAATCACCTAAAAAGATACACAAACCAATAACAGACTTGCGATCTGTGGGATCATGCCCGTGATCAACATCAGAGTATGTACGCAGTTCCAAGGAAGAAGTGGATGGAAGCAAAAGACTGTGAAACATGGTCCCTCAAAGATGCCGCAAGATACAAAGAACAACTGCCCAATGCACGGTGTCGGAGAAGCAACAAACTGACTGACAATAGGAACAACATAAGCAAAGTCTGGATGGGTGATGGTGAAGTAGACCAAACTTCTAACAGTAGTGTGGTAAAAAGTCGAATCTGGCGAAGGAGTACAATTAGAAGGAGCGTACTGAACATTTAGCTCACAAGGAGTATCAAAAGTTCCCGTATCGGTAAGACGAGCACGCTCAAGAATATTAGCAATGTACTTAGATTGAGAAAGAAGATAACCTTTTGGAGAAAATGCAACTTAAATACCCAAAAAAATATCGTAGAGAACTCAAATTCTTCATTTCAAATTGACAGGCTAATTCTAACTCTAATACTGCAATGCCATCAACATCATCACCAGTAATAATCATATCATCAACATGGCGAGTAAGATACGACCAATAGGGGTACACTTAACAAAGAGAGCCGACTCGTGATTACTGAAGAAAAACCTAAGAGATGTGATAACGATAAAGAACTTCTCAAACCAAGCTCGAGGTGCCTGTTCGAGACCATACAACGCTTTCTTAAGTTTACAAACTTCTCCATGATTATGAGAGACACCAGGCGGGGCAACCATATAAACTTCATGCAAATCATCATTCAAGAAAGCATTCTTAACATCCATTTGAGATATATGCCACTAACGAACAGATGCAAATACAATAAGAGTATGAATTGTAGTCATCTTTGCAACAGAAGCAAAAGTGTATTAGTGAAGAGACAGACATGCGACTGTGTAGCAAGGAGTTTCTGAAGCTGCTCAGAAAGGGCTGTGAGTGTAGAATTCAATGATGAGGCTCTAAAATCTGAGAAGTCTAATTGTGGTATGGCCGTTGCAGTGCTAAATTGTTTCTTTTGATGATGTTGTTGTTGTGCTCGATTCAATAGCTTAGGATAGTGAGCCTTCTAGTGACCCCTTTGCTTCCAAAAATGGCACTTATCCATCTTAACCTTTGAAATTTTTAATGCAAACAAACTTGCAATTTTGCAAATTCTAACAAACTTCCAAATTGCCAATACAAACACCCTTCAAGACCACAACTTCTTGCAAATTCTAAAAGGACTCTCAAATTGCACAAAATACACACAAATTGCTCACTTCAATTCAACCATAAAGATCCCGGCTGATTGGTCAAACCTTTGTTGGGGCAGACCAACGAAAAATATTCCCTTTAATCACCTTTCTAACTTCATGAGTTTCCAAATTAGCCCCTCGAAAATTCATATTGCATGTTCACCACACAAATAAAATCTCCAAACTACTTCTCACTTAAAAGAAAAGGCAAAACCCAACAATCCAAAACAAAACTCAACAACCAACAACCAGACTACTTCTCCAACACAACAATACTATCTCTCATCCTACCAATCTCCTTCATGGCATCGTCATTCACCTTCTCCAACTCTCCAAGTCTCACTCGCAACACCAGATCAGAACCCACTCAACTATTTCTTCTTCTTCTTCTTCTCAACCCATAAACTCAAATCAAATCAAAACTTAAATCAACCTATAGCAGTAATGGAGTGGTAGCAACAACAATAGGGAGAGGACTATCGGGTTTCGGATTGCTTGGAGAAAGTGGGTTGGGATTCTCCAATGAACTTGGAGGAGATAACGACGACAAGCAATAGCAGCAAAGCAATAGCTGTAAGAATCAAAATTCTGATACCATGGTAAATCAAACATCAGAATCAAATCAAGATCTACGACCAAAGTCAAAGAACCATAGAGAAATCAAGGTGGAGAGAAAAGGAGATGTAGGATTTCACAAAATTTGGGGTTGCAATAACTTAACAGTACAAAAAGGAGAGAGAGTCTTTAAGAGCTGCAATAAAAAAAAACTATACTAACATTACGAAATAAGTATAATTACTTTAGTAATCTTCATATCATAAAACATAGAGATAAGAAAAATTACTAAATTTGAATATGCTTTTTCCCATTCATCATGAGGTTGCAAACGGATGTTCAGAAACACATCTATTGTGATCATTAAATACATGGGAAAAACACATGTGATTTTGACAATATATCATTCTCTTATGTTTTGTGACACGTTGAACACTTTGAACGGTGTGGATCATGCATTTTGGAGGTGGGGTTAGGGTTTTTTAAGGTGTCATAGGAAGGAATTTTCTCCTATGCCACATTTCCTTCCGTTTTCTCATTTTATAATGCATGTTTGATAAATATGGAAGTACAATTAATGTTACAAATAAAAATGCACTGTAAAATAAAGTGACATTAAAACATCCAAACTTTTCTCACATCCAACTAATTGATCTTTAAGTAAATGATCAGCTCCTCCAAATCCAAAGTCAGTAAATTCTGGAGGTAAATATATTAAATCTAATGTAAACTTAACCCCAAAGATTTTTCCAAGAATATCAAAAGATTAAGTTTACGAACATGTAATGTCGATTAAGTTAGAAATTAAAACTACTAATTGGTTGGATGGATTTTCAATAATTGAAATAAGTTTAGCAAGCCCAATTAAAGATTCACGTCTAACAATCAACAATTATACTTATTTGTTCTTAGCATGTAAGATATGTAATAATGACTTATACTCTAGTTAACAAGTAGAAACACACACTCTCAATATTTGTGGACGACGTATAAATCAGATAATATTCTAGAGATAACAGACAATATCACAAATAATTGAGAAATGGAGAAGTTACCGAGTTGGGTGACAGAGGGTAGCAATGGAGAGGTTGCTAACCTAGAGATTGCCGACAATGGTGCTGAAGGTGAACAAGGAGAGGCAGTGACTAGTCGAGAAGGCAGTGGTGGGCGTCGGTTGCAGGGATGGTGCATGCTGATGGCGGGTTGCGAAGTTGACGGTGGAGGTGTAAATGGGAGTGGCAGATGGTGGTAGTGGTCGATGAACACAACCGGGAGTGGTGACTAGTGGTGGTGGCTGACGGCCACCGTCGGGAGGCAACGGGGATGAGATTAAGCAGTGGGGGCAGCGTCGGAAGATGGAGAAGAGAAGGGACGAGGTTGTTGATGGCGACATTGAAGGGGGAAGGCGACGACGGTGAGGGTTTTGGTCGACGAAGGTGGAGAAAAAGATGAAAGAGGGGGGTAGTCAGCAGTTGTGAAATAGATGGGGTGTTGTGATTTGGGTTTTAATGGAGGTTGAAGAGATGAAGGTAGGATTTAGGATTTCTCACAAACCCTAATAATTTCTTATGGTCTCACACACAAAAGAAAATGATGCAAAACAATAACTCAACACACAGTAAGAATTGTTTTTATTAATCTAGAGGCCTATATATAGGCTCAGAACAAATCTCAATACAAATCTCCAAAATATTCTAACGCATAAAATAAAGGGTGCAAATCACAAAACTACTACATATTATTATAATTGCCAAAAACAAATATGAATACTGAAATAAAATACTAGCCTAATAGAACAACCATCCTAGACGATGTTTGCGCTGATAGAAATGCCTGAGTCATCTGAATCGATGTCCTCATCACAATCACAACAACCTAGAAAATGAAAAATAACCACCAAATTATAACCTAATAAATGTAAGTAAACAACAAAGATTAAATCTAATTCGGCCACATATTGGCAAATAAAAGGAGTAGGCTAGTTCTTTTAGCTCAATTTGAGTGCTATAAAACAACCAATTCATGTCAACCATAAATTGCCATCTTCCACAACCACGCGAACACGTGCATGGAAGTTATGTTGATATAATTGTACATATAGCATGTGTATGCTAACACTATTTCAAGGAACCTAACAATATGGATTGTAAGATAGTTTAAAGATACGCTAAAAAAACGTTCCAAATAATAAATTTTGTTACTTTTCAATTAAAACAATTGTCTCTGTGTGCAAAATAGATTTATACATATCATTTCTTATAGTGAAATATATTCTTTTGTCAGTGCCCATTTAAGCTAAACAATAATCACTATTACTTAACTTTATAAGCTTAACATAGAGTTCTTATAGTGCCCATTCTTATAGTGAAATATATTCTTTTGTCAGTGCCCATTTCTTATACATATCATTTCTTATACTTAACATAGAGTTCGTGGAAGCCATTAAAAAGTTAGGGCAGGATAAGGCACCTGGACCGGACGGCTTACCAATCTTCTTCTACAAGAAATATTGGCAGATCATCGGAGAAGATCTAATGAACATTTTCCACGAACTCTATGATGGGAATGCAAATCTACAGAGGTTGAATTACGCAACTATAATTCTGGTGCCGAAGAAAGCCGAGGTTATCTCCCACGAAGACTTAAGACCGATTAGTCTACTGAACGGTTCGTTCAAAATCATAACAAAGGTCCTAGCACAAAGACTGGCGCCGCATTTGAATGATGTCATCGCTCCTTCGCAAAGTGGATTCATCTGTGGTAGGGATATAATGGATAGCATAGCATCAGCGCACGAAATTGTTTTCAGAGGTAATAAAGTAAAAGCGGATGGGTTCCTTCTAAAATTAGATTTCCAAAGGGCTTATGATTCCGTACACTGGGACTGCCTCGACGAGGCCTTGGAGTTGAAAGGATTCAGCCAAAAATGGAGGATGTGGATGAAGCTGTGCATTCGTGGAGGTAAATCGAACATTCAGGTCAACGGATGGCAAGGTAAAGAGATTAGATGCAAAAGAGGGCTACGCCAAGGGGATCCTCTCTCCTCACTTCTATTTGCTATAGTCGCAGATGGGCTGGCCGAAATGATTAGAAGAGCTCAGGAGCATAACACCATCAAAGGAATCGAGATTAAAGGAATTGTACAGCCTATGTCGATACTTCAATACGCAGATGACACTTTGCTATTCGGAAGGGCAAACTTGCAAGAAGTGGTAGCCATTAAGGCTGTTTTGCAGTGCTTTCAGGGGTGGTCTGGGCTAAAGGTGAATTTCAACAAGACTAGCATTATCCCCATCTCAGATCAACTGTCTATGACAGCTAAGGACATCTCCGAGATTTTCCAATGCAAGGTGAGCGACTACCCAATCAAATACCTGGGCACGCCTATAAGGCCGGGAAATCTTCAGAAAGAGGATTGGTTACCACTGATCGAGAAGATCGAAAAGAAATTAAAAGGATGGCAGTGCCGCTTTCTATCCCTCGGAGGAAGAATCATCTTTGTTGAATTCCGTGATCACTGCGATACCGCTGTATCTCATGTCTATTTACGAACTACCAAAGTGGGTTATCCACAGGATCGACAAAATTAGAAGAAGATTCCTGTGGAAGGGGACGGATGAGGGTAACAAAGGCCTTCCCCTTGTTAGATGGGGGAGTGTCTGTAAGAGAAGGGAGTTCGGAGGGTTGGGTATCATGAACCTTCATGACATGAATAAAGCCCTGCTTTGCAAGTGGTGGTGGAAGATCACAAACAAGAACAAGGGTTGGTGGTGCTTCTCCTTTGAACTCTGTCGCAAGAGAAGAAAATTTCGGTATGCTGGCAGAAGCCCATCAGCTAAAGTCTCCTTCCTATGGAAGGGTATTGCGAAGTGCGGTGAGATGTTCCATAACAACACCAGCTGTAGAGTGGGAAATGGCAAAAACACAAGATTCTGGAAAGACAAATGGTGTGGTGCAACGTCGCTCCAAAACCAATTCCCACTTGCGGCAGAGTGAACTCTGTCGCAAGAGAAGAAAATTTCGGTATGCTGGCAGAAGCCCATCAGCTAAAGTCTCCTTCCTATGGAAGGGTATTGCGAAGTGCGGTGAGATGTTCCATAACAACACCAGCTGTAGAGTGGGAAATGGCAAAAACACAAGATTCTGGAAAGACAAATGGTGTGGTGCAACGTCGCTCCAAAACCAATTCCCACTTGCGGCGGAGGCATCAAGGAACTTAGATCTTACGGTTGCAGATGTCTGGAAGAATGGCAAACTAAACTTCATTGTGGCGCAAAACATCGATCAGAGGAGTTTATCGTAATTCGAAGACCTTAACAGACTCATTCGCGATGAAGGGGGGAGACTAAATAGTTTCGATGACGCTAGATGCTGGGATAGAGATGCCTCTAGGGTTTTCTCCGTCTCATCCATGTACAAATGGATCAACGATGGAGGATCACGATGTAAGGATCAACCGGTGATCTGGGGGGCCCTAGTGCCTTTCAGGGTCAAAGTGTTCTGTTGGCTGGTCCACAAAGATGCGATCCTGTCGAAAGTTAATCTTAGAAAGAGAAACTTGCAGATAGATGTGACGTGTGATAGATGTCTTTCCGAGGATGAGGACGTGAACCACTTACTGTTTCGATGTCCAATCGCACGGTTAACATGGGAGATAGTGTGTCGGGGCTTTGGGTTTGATAGGGTACCTTGTTCATCATCGGATATTTGGGGACCTTTGAGAGAGGGTTACATTAGGTTAGAGGATAAAAGGTTTGGGATATAGCAGTAGCAGCTTCAATGTGGAACTTGTGGCTAAATCGGAATGATCTCATTTTTCGCAACAATTCCTACTCTATCAATATTTCTATGCATAAAATTTTTCATTGTATTCATGAATGGGCAGGTACCGAGGAGGCGGGAAAGAGGAGGAGGATCAATGAGGTGGAATAGTAAAGTTGGAGAGCTCTAACTGGGGTAGGATCGATTGCTCAGGACTACTACCACAGGACATTTCGATAGGAGATGCTGATCAGTCTATTGTCATTAGTTGTTTTTGTTATTTGAGTTCTTTAAGTTGTATTATCTATTGTGTTGTTGCAATTTAGTTATATTTCAGTTTCGTAGGATGTTGGTTCGATGATTATGTTTGTACTACTTTGTTTCCTTAATGATCATTAATGAAACGATGACTTTAGTCATCTTTTATCAAAAAAAAAAAAAAAAACTTTATAAGCTTTGGAATAAAGCCTCAAGAAAAATAAAGGAAAGACGGAAATGGGAAAAAAGGACTTTCATATGCAATTACAAGAATAAACAACAAAATGAAAATCTTTCAAAGAATGAAAAGGTTCTATATGACAACTATTAGTACCAGACCATAATCATATATATCTGCAATTTAAGATGGAATTTACCTAAAATTAGTTTAAAAAGTGCAGTCACAATTACAAACAGAAACTGATTTGTAATCATGATATTAGAGAGAAGGTGAATGCGCATAAGCACGCACGCATTCACTAACATACAAATATGTGCACTTTCCATGACTAGGACTACTTACAGTATCTCCTTTGTCCATTTCTATGAAGACCTCTTGCATTTTCCCATATATTTCTGAATTGCTTGCTTTCCTTTTAATACTCTCTTTAGCACTCTCAACCAGTCTCTTATCTCTACACATTAACTGAAAAAATAAACTAAAACAAAATATCTGAATTTTACTGCTAAAATCTTCAAGTGGTATATCAGCATATCATTCACAGCTTTGGAAACAAGCGCGCGCACACACACCTGGCCTTTGAGAACAGCGAGGCCTTTTGTGTGCATAGGCAGCTGCAGGAGAACCCCATTTGAAGGTGGGATTCCTACAAATCCACAGATCAAAACCTGAAATCATAAGTCACAATATCAATGGTGAGTAATTGTATTCCGAAATTCTACCTGCAACTATGTCGACAGGATCCAAAAGGGATAAGCTATGTACCATGGACCCAAGGACGAAGATGTCATAATGATAAGCAGAGGGGTTCTTAAGATTGAATTCCTTTTGCTGTGCCATCTGTGAAGCAACACTGTGATCAAAGAAATAGAGCCCAGCAACCATCAATGCAGGTATAATGGCAGCGAAAATGTAAACCACCGCAACTGACAGCAAATCCTGCAGAGTAGAAATGAAACAAGTAATTCAGTGCCTATATATAATAATTAATCATATGTTCCATATGAGAAAAAGAAAAGGACACCTTTTTAATATAATTTTAGTTCTTTCATTAAAAAAAATTAAATAGTTATTGCATGAGATGTGTGTGAGAGAATAGTGTTTATCATGTTAATTTATAGCCAGTTTTTTTTTTTAAATAGAAGTAGAAAGAAAAAGAAAATATATGTACATGGTTACTTTCTCATAAACGTCTTTCATAACAAAGCATATATACTCAGTACTAACAGAAGTAAGAAGAAAAAAATATCCTATGAATCTATCAACCTGGGTACATAAACCCACAACTCTCTCAGCTCTTGGATGCAAGGGGGGAGCACATCCTAAAGGACACTTCTACATGATCCCCTCGATCCAGGGGTGAGATGGGCAGGTTCATACAAACCGAAACCTAGAAGATTCTTTGACCAATAATTGCAAAAAGTTTATTGTATCCGAAAATATAGAAGTCATGAAAACCATATGAATATGATAATTAAGTAATAACATGTGACCTCTCGTTCATAAGATTCATGCCTTATCAGCTCTCATCACGCTTATCTCATGTTAATTGAACAAAATCATAATATGATATGCAAATAAAAGTAGCTTGCAAATCTTGTCACCTTTGCAACTGTCCAATGTTGTAGTGATTTTGCATCCCAAGGAAGTGGGCTGAAAAGCCTCCTTGGAACTCCAGAAGGGACTTTGTCAGGAACGGAATATGACATTGCAGTCCACACTAAGACCAGCAATCCACACTAAGAACATCAAAGGAACTCCATAGTCAGCAGTGAAACTTCTAAACCACCCGGCATTTATCAGTTATGGGTCCAGTAAGTAATCAACGCATGTAAAAAATTTAAACATACAAAATTAACTCTGGGATTTACAGACTTGTGCCATATTGCCATGCTCTTGCCCTTCTGCTCTTTAATGCAGTATATTGTAGCCCAATGGCGAATATGATTCCCAGCAATCCATTGGTATATAACCACTGAAACTGGTTTACGGGTAGATTTGGATCTTCACCTTTTGGAACATTAAATTCACTGACTACACCCTACAATTAAAATAATATGTATTTAGTATGACTCCTCTGATTGAAAAATTAAAACTCACTTCACAAATTTGTTTTAAAAAAAAAACCTTAATAGCTTGTGGAATGAAAAGAACAGTGATTAGCATCCCAAAAAGTTCTCCTGCAAGCCTTGTGAATCTACTGATAATAGCGGAAGCATTGAAAGCTGCAAGAAGGAATAGCATACATGCAGTCCAAATACAAACCCTGTAGGAAATTGAAGCAAATAGAAAACAAATTTTATTTTACGGAAAAAAAGAGTTAGAAATCAAACCTATCCATCATGCAGAATGTCCGTATGTTAATGTATTACCATCCAGCACAAGCCAAAAATAGATGCCCTCCTAAATCCCGCTCAGTCTTTCGCAAAGTTGTACAAATATGTGTACATTATCACAGTGGGCTCTGCAACTCCTACAATCAACATCGGCTGCCCACCAAGTATCTAGTGTATGATTCCACATAAAGCAGTAGAAGCCAATGTTTCTACTGTGCTCAGTGAACAATCTGTGTATAGATCAACATAAAAACTTCTTACACTTTTGAAATCATCATGCACCCATCATAAGCGTAGGCAATGAGAATCAAAATCATGCATGTAGTTTTATACAATGAAACAGGAAAATCATTCGTAAAAGGGGAGGAATGGACCTGTATCTTTACTTAGCTGCTCCCCAAACGCAGTGACGGGAAGAGCAGAAGCAAAAAAGATGTGCTGAGTAGGTGCCAATATACTGTAAACAATACATCCAATACTTAGAAAAATCGCAGAATTTAATTCAAAAAAACAGTAATGAGTTGCAAGCAGTATATGGTACCTGAATCCTGAGTGAAAGCCACCAACCCAATCCTGCCTATAACATACAGCTCTTCCTTTGACATCTTTGACGATTCCCCTGAATGTGGTTTTCATGAATGGGTTTTTCAGGTGATCCATTCCTGAACAAAACATCCAATAATAAGCCAAATTTTGTATCTAAAAAAAGGATACTACACAAAAACAACCATAGAATGAGGCCCAACAGTCAAGAAAAGTCAAGACAAATTGAATTGATGATGACCATGATGATGATTATCTAAAATATACTATCATATTCTATCCTGAGAATGGAACCTCATATCTCTACAAGTGATTTTCTCATATAAAATAGTTGTAATTACTAAGTGGCCGGCCCTGAGTTTCCAGGGGCCCGAGGCGAAAGGCCTAAATAATTATTTTTTGGGGCCCCTAATAACAATATAATTTATTTTACGCGCAAAATACGTGTGCCTATATTTACAAGGAGAAGACAAAGTTGGAGGCCCCTAAAATTGCAAAAAATTCGAGGGCCTAAGGCAGCCGCCTCACCTGCCTCAAGGTGGGGGGCAGCCCTCGCTACGCCGCAAACCATATAAATAGCTCTTTTTCCTAAACTGATTCCCCCAATATGATGTACACATTCATATGGTGAGAGCTGCTGTTAAGGCAACTATGTTTGTGAATTAGCACGAAACCATCATATCCATGTGCCAAAATTGAAATAGATCACAAAAAATAAAAGTACTGAATGAATTAAAAAAACAAAGTGAATTGTTTGGCAAAATTTTAAAATAAATTAGTTGACAAATCTCAAAGTACATTTTTTGACAAATATAAAGTACATTGGAAAGTAATATGATATTAGAATATTCAAACTTTTACTTGGTCACAACTCCTCTAAGTTGCCCATAAACTGTTCAGTTTTTCCACAATTCCAACTGCCTGGAAAATGAAAATAACTAGAAAATTCCACAAAAAAACTGGCAATGACATAGGTTACATCAAAATCTGCCTACATACTGGCATATAAACGAGGCAGGCTACTTCTTTTGGTTCAGTTTGAGGTGCCACAAGACCGCCATACTACCAATTGGCAAATAACTAAACCCTATTTCAATTGGTTTTGCAAATAAGTCCATACTACTACTTTTATTCTATCAGACTTATTCTTGATGGTTTGAAACTACAGAAGAAAAAAATGCCTAGAAAATGAAAATGACTACAAAAATTGAAGAAAAAACAAAGGTAAAAAACATAGGATACATCAAAATCCACCTACATATTGGCAAATAAAAGAGATAGGCTACTTCTTTTGGTACAGTTTAGGGTGCCATAAAACCACCAGACTACTAATTGCTAATTGGCAGATAACTAAGCCTGTTTGTATTTTGGTTTTGCAAATAAGTCCATACTACTACTTTTATTCTGTCAAGACTTATTCTTGATAGTTTATTTCCCTTAGAGCTACCCTTGAAAGAAAATGATGATGTGTAAGGCTGCAAGTTATGACATTCAAGCGAGACAAGTTTGATGCGCTACACCTCAAGTTGGGAAGGTGACAGATAAGGCATGCATGCATTTGAACCAGTGAATTATCTTATCCTTTCATAAAATTAAGTGCAGGATTCCCACTTTCTTTTCCCTTGCTGGAAAGTAAATAATAAAATGGATACAATCCTATCAACCATATTTCACAAAAATTCCTCATAAACAAGTGTCTGATCCACTTGATGGAATGGGGGGGCTCATTTCAGCATACTAAAGAATGCTCCATACATCATTGATGATCTAACAGCCATCCTATAAAATTAGCCCTTCAACTTCAAAGGTATACGTTTGTCACACAAAACACCACCGACACTTCTCCACTTAAGTCATCCTGCTTAGATCCTATGTATAACATCTTCACAAATCTCCTCATCTCTTTGTATAATCGAACCTAAATATCAGAAACGGTCTCTCTTAGGTATCTCCTAACCATCAAGCTTCACACTTCCTCAGTTGTATTCTGAATATCACTAAAATTATACTCCATATACTATGTTTTAGTTCTGCTTATTCTAAAGCCTTTAGCTTCTAAAGTTCCTCTCCACAATTCTAATTTAGCATTGACTTCTGCTCTAGTCTCGTCCACTAAGAAAACATCATCGGCGAAAAGCATACACCAAGGCACATCATCTTGTATTCCTCGCGTCAATTCATCCATAACCAAAGTAAAGAGGTAGGGGCTTAAAGCCAAACCTAGATGTAAACCTACTGTAATAGGAAAACCACTGGTCTCTCCTATGGTTGTTCTAATTGTGGTCTTTGCCCCTTCATACATATCCTTAATAACCTCAATATACCTAATAGTTACTCTTTTATTATTTATATAGCGCCCCGAGTTCCACGTATTGGAACTTGGGACACATACCCATAATCTTTACTTCAATGAGTACACAACACAGAAAGTTACAGGAAATTAAAATCTTTATTACCTTAATGATATTACATTTATGTCCTCCACTTGGATGCTTCCCAAAGCTCGAGTCCCCTGCTCTGACGATCAGCAATCCTGCAACCTGTGCGCACGTCAGATAAATGCAACTAACGCAATGCAGATGAAATCAGCGATCTCCAAAATCCTCAACAATCAATAATTATGCAACAGAAAAATGTGAAAGTCATACAACAAAGTGTCGGTGTATGCCATGATCTAGATTCTAGTGCACAAACTCGAAATGCACACGATGCTCCTACTCTAATGCAAACTTGATTTGGAAACATATGCATCTCATACTACATACTCCTCAAATCGAGTTCGTATTCTCCAGATGATAAGGTTCGATCCCTCGCCATGCATCCTACTCTGGTACTCTTTCCTGTTTCCAACAATCGTCTAGTCATTGGTAAAGTTGCAGTTTATGCAGTCTATCCGTCACTGCTGCAGACCGGTGGTCTTTCTCCACTCCCGAACAGTCTGGTGATCACTCCATTCTGCTAGGACCGGTGGTCTTTCTCCACTTCCTGACAAGCCGATGATCATTTAGCCTCGTCAAAACCGGTGGTCTTTCTCCACACCCGAACAATACCAAAAGTTACCATGAACATAGGCAAATCAGTAGGGCCTCCCCTACTCTGCCCAGAGACTCAGAGTTACACTCTTGCTCCTTGTTCATATTGAGTACCCAGAAATTAATAGTCGAGACAACGCCGCACGTGTCACAAACGAGACGACGTCGCATGTGTCCCCTTCACAGGTGAGTACGCACCCAACTAGTGCCAGTCCTTATAACAATGTTCACACAATCAAGGGCTACTGCAATCTACAACTGGTGAGTGTGGTTGTACTATATCGGCTCATTAATTTGCTAGATTTACCCGATTCTAATGACTCCATTATCACCACTTCTAGTTTCTAAGTTAATTTTCTAGATTAAATTACTATGTTAACAATTCAAGTTCTAGGTGAACTTTAGTGCACTCGGCTAATGTAGTCGGTTAATTTAATAGTCAACCGCTAAGCAACAAAAACTTAGTGTCATATGATAATCAACTTAAAGGTGAATATGGTCTAACTCAACCGCCTATTTGTGCCCATGAATTGGCCCAACTCGGCCTAAACTCAACCTACATGATCATCCACAATTTAACTCTTCGAAACGGCAACCACCACATGACTAAATTACCACGATGAGCTTTTCTCGAACCCGTTCCAAAGGTCATTCGAACCCAAACAATACCAACTCGCACATCCCAACATACAACTATATATCATGTACTCATACTTGAACATATACAAGCATTTCTTCGCACACTTACATGCGCAAACTTAAAATATAATCTTACACAACTCACTACATATCATAACATAAATTCAGAGTTAATAAAAAAATCTAAGGTTGTTAAGAAGTCCTAAAGAGATGACAACTTGCATACGCCCAAAACAGCAAGTTCAAATCTAAAACGCAGCTCCTGCAGCTTGTAAAAATCACTAATAATCACCCTCTTCTTGGAATTTCGATATCTTAGGTTCTAAGAAAGGTCAATGAGTCTACTACAAGTTCTTAGTTAGAAGTTTTCTCAAAATACTTCATTGAAGAGGCATAAATGATCAAGAACTGAAAGGTGTACAAATTTCCAGAAACTAAAAACTGCTAACCAGTCATGAGTTCAAAACTAATTTAAAATACTAAACAATGTCCAAAATTCATAAAATTTGGTTGGTAAGCATATTCTAGACACATAGATGTATCTCATATAAAAATTTCAACTTGAAATACCACGTAGTTAGAGAGAGATGAATTTTTGAAGTAGAAGCAGTAAACAGTGCTCTGTTTTCTTCTTGACCAACAGTAATTTCGGATTTTATTAAATATCAAATATTATCCAAAAATTATGAAATTTGGTGGAGAGGCTCTAGACAAGCACGAGATACTCCTGTAAAAATTCCAGCCCTAAACTCTATCTATTCCATGAGTTATGATTTTCAGAGTGAAGTGAAATTCCAAGATAGAAAAATACAAACTTTTCAAGCTATTTACAAAATAAACATACACCACATGTACCGTACAATTCATGCCATCTATATTAAGGAAATGAGTATACACTACACACAATTTAACAACCAAGACAGTGCTCAATTTTCTTCTTGACCAACAGTAATTTTAGATTTTATTAAAATATCAAATTTTATCCAAAATTTATGAAATTTGGTGGAGATGCTCTAGACAAGCATGAGATACTCCTGTCAAAATTCCAGCCCCAAACTCCATCTATTCCATGAGTTATGATTTTCGGAGTGAAGTGAAATTCCAAGATAGAAAAATACAAACTTTTCAAGCTATTCACAAAATAAACATACACCAAATGAGTATACACCACACAATTTAACAACCAAGAGAGCTGGAGAACACCCACCTCAAGGTGTAGACAAAATAAAATCTCCACGCTCCTAGTATGCTCTTCTCCTCCTACTAGCTTGCTTGCTTCTTTTCTTGCTTAATTAGCTTCTTAGAAATATTTAGGGGAAATGAAGTTTTGTACGGAGTAAATGGAGTATGGAGTGAATGAAGTATGGAGGGTGTATAGAATTTGAATGAGTAGTAAGGAAATTAGGAGTATGGAAAAATGAGCAAGATTCTTCATACATACCTACATATATATAAGAGAGGGTGGGGTAAGGAAATGGCCGGCCAATTTGGAAGGGTGGAGAGGTGTGGGGGTGAGTGTAGAATAATTTAGGGCTTGCTTAGTGACCTGCTTAGGTGTCCCCACACTTTTACACATACCCCCCTAGGTTTTTAATAATTACACATAGGCCCTTTTCTAAGTCAACAATTGTAGGCTAGGGTCATTTATTCATATGATGTAGTGTGTATGTGTGTATTTATAAAATGACAAATAGTGAATACAATTTAATAATATATGCAATTATTAAAAATAGCAATTATAAATGGCAAAAATAATAACATATGTAATTATTCAAGACAAATTTTATTAATAAACATGGTTGTAAAATAATGCAATACTATTCATATTCAAAAAAATTGTTAATTATTTTGGTGATATTACAATTTAACACCCACCATATTATGTCTTTAGGGACTATCATATACTTTTTCTTGATCTATAAACACCATATGCAAATCTTTCTTATTCTCTCTATATTTTTTAATTGATTCCATCGTTGACCTCTCAGGCATAAATCCAAACTGATTCTCTGACACTGCAGTTTCTAGTCTCAGTCTATATTCGATCGCTCTCTTTCAAATTTTCATCGTATGATTCTTTAATTTAATCTCTCGGTAGTTGGAGCAACTTTGTATATCTCCTTTATTTTATATATAGGTACTAAAATACTCTTTCTCCATTTATCAAGCATCTTCTTAGTTCTCAAAATTTCATTAAATAATCTTGTTAGCCGCCACTCCAACATCCTCAAGACACTTCCAAACTTCAATAGGTATACCATCCGGTCCTAAAGCTTTTCCTATTTTCATTCTTCCTAGAGCATTTAGAACCTCCGAGCTCCTAAATCTACAAAAAAACATATGCTTTCGACTCTCCCTTGAGTCCTCCGTATTTAAGTTGTCCACAACATTTTCATTTAATAACTTCTCAAAGTAATTTCATCATCTTTCCTTAATTTCCCCATCTTTTACTAAGACTATTGAATCCTCACTCTTACAGATCTTTGGTTTTCCCATCCCATTATTTAGCAAGCTTATAAATGTTATTTTTTCCTTTTGTTCTTAATTTTGTGTATAAATTATCCTAAGTTGTTTTCTTTTGCATCTCTTACCGCTTTCTTAACTTCTTTTCTCACGGTCTAATCTCTCCAAATCCTCTTCATTTCTACTCTTTTGCCATATTTTGAAGGTTGGGTCTTTTTTCTCTCACAATATTTTGGACTTTGTCTTGCCACCACCATATTTTTTTAGTTAGCAACCATCTACCTTTATATTCTTCAAGTACCTCTTTTTGAAATTTTTCTTATGTAGGTAGCTATTTTAGTCCACATCATATTTGTCTCCCCTTCCCAATTTCATGATGTACATTTAAGGACTTTATCTCCAAAAACCTCTAGTTTCTCTCCCTTCAAGTTCTACCACCTAATTCTTGGGTTCCTAGTCCAAACAAGAGAAATATTCTACTAGACCATACTGGCACCTTGGGTTCCACAATCCCTAAAAAATAGGCAAAAAAAATTCTGCTCATTTAGAGTGGAAAAATGGAGAGTAGGGGAATGGTTAGATTATAGTTATGAAATTGACTTGGTGGGCCCACATTGATTACAGTGAGTTATCTAACTATAATTATATGTTGGGATTTGCTACGGAACGCTCTAACTACCTACTTTCGAACATGTCTTAATTTTTTCTTTGCTGAGAAGATTCTGTCGATCAACTGGTAGTTATTTCCTTGCCTCTTTTATTTTTCAGGATTGATTGATTGTTGTAGACTTGTAGTATAGTAGAAGCTAGTGTTTCGAATTGATTGATTGATTCTTGCGAGTCTCGAGCTAGGGTTTCGTCATTTCGAATTAATGTTCTATTCCATGATTAGTCTTTTTAGGGCTTAATTTGGTAGAATGGGGCTTAATTGGATAGACAGTGTTTTTGTAAGTTGATTTTTTCCCCAATGTATATCGGTTTTTTCAAAATTGCAGTGAAATTTTTTTCTCAAATTATGTATGGGGGCCCCATTTCAGAAGTTCGCCTCGGGCCCCCCTGAGCTCAAGGTTGGCTCTGGTGGGCATCAAAACTCCTATACTAGTTCAAACTCCCACAATAAAACGAGCCATTATTAAAAAGGGTTTCTTTCCACATGGATCACTAACAAATGTCTAAATTCCATATACCTCATTCAGAAATTGCTATTTCCTTATAAGTCGCACACAATCTTGGGTCAACCTAAAAAAACTACTTCTCTTAGGTGGTGTCACTTTAACTAGGATTAAGTCTTAACCCAAATTAGAAAAAGACTATTTGCCCCCATTTTGAAAAATCCCATTTTGTTCCCACTTTAAATGAAAGGGAACAAGAAGGTGACATGCTCAAAAATTGAAGAAGAAGGTTGGTGACACAAGAGGATGATGGTGTACGGTGAAATTCATTTTTTCTAAAAGCATTTGATTTTGCAATATTTTTATTCTTTTACCGTTCATTAATGTTATAAGTAATTAGTAATTAATGTTAACAAGTAGGTCAGAAAGTTTGAGGTTCTGTTGATTAACTATTGTGGGTTAGGATTGTGGTTAGGGTTTAATTAAGGGTTAATAATTCCCTTATAATTGCAATGTTGTCGTGTGAATTTATATACGGGTAATCATGTCATTTTACTAACATTCAGTCAGATTTAATAGAATATTATTGGTTTTTAACAATGGCTAACTACAAGTAGTTTTTTAGGCTGATCAAAGACCGTGAGTGAGTTATATGGAAATAGCAATTTGTGAGAGATATATGAAATTTAAACATTTGTGAGTAACCCGTATGGAAAAAACCTTATTAAAAAACATCCTAAAATAGTAACTTCAAAGAAAGTTCATAATTCAAGGTGTCGCGTATAATAAAGCAAGTACACTATACTTTACTTTCTAAAAGACCAATTTTCTATAACATATCCAGATATCCTTATAACACATTTAGTTGTTTTTTTTTCCAATGAACAACAGATACATCATCAAAACGTCTGATGTTCTACTAACTCATATTCTTCAAAATGAGTACTGGTTAAAAACAAATATAAGGGATTAAAAGTTTGATAGTACTGTATAAACAACATGCATTTGGTTGAAACTCGTTTATTCAATAAAGGACAGGTCAAACAGACCTGTGAGGCTTACGTGGTTCCGTGCCACTTTCAGTTTCACCAACAACAATGGCGGTGGCCTCAAGTGTGGTTCTCTGAAGTAGATTGCCCATATCTGTTACATTCAAGGAGAAGGCATAAAAGAGTGAGTTTTAGATGGAAGTAGACGAGATGCATATCGATGTTCGACGATATGTTGATGAGAAAAACGAAAAAGTACCCATTATAGTTGGAAAGGAGGTGGAGAAGAAGAGTACCCAAAAGAGAGATCTTCCCCAATCAAAACTTGAACTTGTTCAGATCTTCATAAACTATCTCATTATCATCATTATTTCCCGGGCCCGCTCAACTGCTTACGCGCCTACTCGTTTACGCACCTAAACGCCTAAAGAATCTAACCACTGCCCCACCACCAGTGGCGGGGCCAGACAAATCAAAATGGTAGTCCCATTTTTTCGGCATCGTCATGATTGTTGCCGAAAATTCCTCACTTTAATTTTGTTTTGAAAAATCAAAGTAATTTGATCAAATATAATCATAAAACCCATAAATTTGTAATCCAAACGACACATCACATATGAATTTGATATAGTAACAAAAAAATGCTTTGCTAGTAAAAAAAATAAAACAACAGAATAAGTCAATAATTTGACTCAAGTTTTCAAAAATTTCAACAAATCTATCCCTATCGTCAAGGTTTTATAGAATAAAACTCTAACATTATCATCTCAGTAGTAAAACTATGACAAATATTCTTTTCAATGTAAACAATGAGGCTATCATCTAAATAATCATCTTTCATTCTATTGTGGAGTTTCGTCTTCACAAGTTTCATAGCTGAAAAGGCCCGTTCAGTAGTTGCTGTAGAAACAGGTAAAGTTAGCACCAAACGGATCAGCCTATCAATTAGATGATAGTTAACTGATTTTTTAGTCATATATAATTTATGACATAAATCAAAATTTGAAGACAAATTCAAGAATTTTGGATGTCTTATGACATTGACCATAATACTCCAGTGGCAATCTTAATTGCACTCTCTTGTTCACTGAAATCTTTGGGATAAAACTTATCTGCCAACATGCATGGCCTATTAACATCAAATGACTTAAACTCATCCCTTGAATTTAATGTTGAGCTAAGGACAAAGATCTCTAAAGAAGAATCAGAAAACCTACTATTTAATTTTCGTAGTTGAAAGTCGGTCCTCAAATGATGCTCCAATGTGATAGAATTTTGATTTCTTCTTTGGGGGAGACCCTGCCCATTAAAGCAAGATTGGACAAATCGGGAACATCTATATTACTCCGTTCACAAAACAATAGAACTTTGGCTAGTAAAAACTCCCAACCAACATCTCTCATCTTCTGAATAAGTGATTTGCATGTAGTAACCAAATCTACTGCATTTAGGATGTCTTGAGTTTGTAGTTGCAAGGCTTGAGAAAGAATATTTGTTATCCCCATAATTTCTTCCATTATATGCAAGCAAAGAATAAACTCAAATGTTCCCATCATCTTCATAGCCATTGCCGCATCACATGCACTTCATAATCTCTCCTTTCATTTTTCATATTCAAGAGAACTGACATAGTGGCATTGTACATTTTGATGAAGCTACAAATACATCAATAATGAGAACTCCATCGAGTATCTCTTGCCTTTAGTAAAGTACAAACTTGATTTTTCTCTTTCTGTCTGAATTTCAACAACATCAACCAACTTTTCAAGTTTAATAGCTAGAGCATCCTGCAACTCGTCGTGACATTTCGCACAGCCTACAACAACACTGATAATATAAGTCATCTTTCCAAAGAACTCATTTACAGTATGTACCTTCCGCGATGCTGCGACTAAGGCCAACTGCAATCAGTGCACAACGCAGTGCACATAATATGCATACGGACATTCTCTAAGAAATTGGGTTTGACGTCCATTTCACACCCTACGCATATTACTAGCTCCATCACAGCCTTGTCCTGGGCTTGGGCTTGGGCTTAATTAAGATGGGTTGGGGTGGGTCCCAAAAAAAATTTAATTAGGGGGGGGGGCAAATAAAAAATCGGGTATATAGAAAGGGGTGTTACAAAATTTATGGGGTCCCAATTTCCCCCCCTAAGTTGTAGCTGCCTCCGCCTGCTCCTACCCACAACAGGGCACGACCTCACCAAAAGAGCTACCTTAGTTTGTACTCTCGGATCCTTGCAGTGGCGGAGGGAGGTATAGAGGAGGGGGGACATTTGGGACCCCAAAAATTTTGTAAAACCCCCTAATATAGACCAAAATTTTTATTTCGTCCCCCCAGTTAAAAAATTTTTGGGACCCCCAAGTCTAATCCACCTCTTATTAAAGGCTCAATTATGTCGATGCCGGAGGAAAAAATATTTGGGACCCCCATTTTGATTCGTCTGGCTCCGCCACTGGATCCTTGGCAATCCTTTTAAACTCTCTCCACTCTCAATCTCAAACGATATTGGATTATCCAATATCACCACCACACTAACCATTAATCCTATAGCCCATTAAGCCATATATTAGGGACCTAATCAACCTAACCCCATCTAACCTAGGGGTATTACAATTATCAATAACTGAAAAGCAAATGATACTTAGAGATATTCTTAGTTAGTTTATCAAACAACTATCTTCATTATCATCATTATCATCATTATCAAAACCTGAAAAGCAAATGATCCTCAATCAGAGATAGTCTTAGCCAGTACAATCAAACATTTCAAACAAAAATCTTACCTTCAGCCGCTTTTTCCACCCTGCATTGTCTTAACAGATTCAAACAAATCGTAAATGCCCAACGTCTTCTCCAAGTTTGACATAATTACACAAGCTGGCCTGTAAAGCAATTGTCTGCAGACAGTACAGTATAAAGTACTTGGTTCAATAGGGAAGAAAATAGTAAGCTCCACAGAAGCCATAAATGAAGTATGCTCAACACTGTATACCTCATATAGCCTTGATAAAAGATGAGTATAGTTCAAATTACCAAGATAATGCCTAGTCCAGTGATTACACTTTGGGCATATAAAAAATGTAGCAAACAAACTATATACTGGTCACATACGCTTAGTATTTAAGTACTGAAGCATCATTACCTCACCATAAATGTTTAACATCCCCTAATAACTACTATTTATTTATTTATAGGTATTCTAATTATTATTACTTTTGCTAGAACAACATCCTATAAGAGTTGCTTCAAATAAGTAAGCTCAAGGTGTAACACATAATAAAGCAAAGTCCACTGAGTACTGGCTGACCAACAAATATAGACAACAAGCATTTGGTTGAAACCTATGTATTCAACAGATTGATTAGACCCGCAAGATTTCGGTGATTTTGTGCCAATTCCAGTTTCACGAACAGTGGCGGTGGCATAATGCATAGTTCTTCACCAAAGTGAATCTGGTGACTAGAAATTGAGGAAATGGAGTTTTCATGAGAATAGACTAAGGGTCTTAAAGGGTATGATTAAGAGGGTCAAATAATAAGGTAGACACGCATGAAAGCTAGTACAAAAATATAACCTATGCAACATTTAGAGCAAGAAACTTACATCTTAATAAAGAAAATCAGAACAACCCTTTTGCATGCCTATATACCAGTGTCAACTGATCCTGCGCATTTACAATCTAACAACAGAGAGCCTAAACCAAATAGCAAGCAAAATTACTGTTAGCAACCCTCATAAATTCCCCAAATTATACGGAAAAAAACAAGTAAAGATCATGTCCTTACCGTGAGAAAGCAGTCAACTCCTCCTGTTCGGTCCTGCAGTCCCTAGTTGGAATTTCACATCTAAAATTACCGTCGAATCCTCAGTTAAATGTCTTCTACAAAACTCTAGTACCTGAAATAGGAACAGATTATCAAAACACCTACAAGTATCGTTTTTCAAAACTACAGAGACAGATATAGACAATAAATGCACGATTACGAAATGAAACAAGGTGACTAAAAACTCTGGCAACTTATATCTCATAGTAGACAATCCCACTTAGCTAGCAGCAAACATAACTAGCTAGTTCTTTTTTTATTTTTTAACTTTAATAAATATATGAATTAATGATTGAGCAGTTCTTTAAAATATCACACAGAGAAAACTGCACATAGTGGGCTTCCAGCATTCGTGAATTTAACTTGTAAAGTGAAGAGAGAATGAAAGAAAAAATGAAAGAAGAAAACGCAGTCCAGTACATATTCAAACCACAAAAGGAGGAAATATACTTGATTCAGTTACAAGATTTGACTTCCCAATATGATAACAACTTGTTCTATATCAAGAGGCTTTCTGGGATACATATGTACATGCATACTTAAAGAAGAGTTTAGCTTCAACAGAAACCAGTCTGAAGTAATACCTGTAATACCAGAAAAACCCAAAAAGCCAAAACATAAACACTCAGATTGCAGGTTCAATTAGATGTCTGTAGCAATATATGTATGAAGTAGGTAAGAAATAACATGTGATCGAGGAGTATCCATGATGTGTCATTGTCAAACCTGACACGAACGATCTGAATTGTCATCCTCCATCTCATGCATCTCTTGTTAAATTCAGTGAATCAAATTAGACAGAGAGGTTGGTCAGGAAACAAACAAAGGACATTTCTGATAGAATGAATGAGATGTGTGTCCCTGCTTATCTCTTCCAGAATGCCGACGAACCCCTTTTCCACTTCTCCTTCATCTTGCCCGTCAATGATAAGACATTGCAGCCCTCTCTTTCTGCACGACAATTTAAGTGAGCTCTGGATTTAAATCAAATCATCATCCTGTCCAACATATTCACCTAGTTAATGATCCAAAATAATAGAACAACCATACAAACACCCATATGCTGATTCTAAGAGCTGGGAGGAACAAGTTTCTAGCAGCCGACATGGTCAACTAAGCCTAAACATGTATAGATTTGAAGTGTCATCAATAGAGAAAGATGAGAAGAGCGCATCCACTCGTGGAGTCCAACAGCGATCCATAGTGAACAGAATAGTTTGGCAGTACTGAAAAGTAACAGAGGGTGAGGTTAATGGATAGAGTCGATGGGACTCAAATCTCTTGGAGGAAGAGCGGGAAGGCTGAACTGACTCTTAGAAGAAAGTGGAGGATATATGAGGCCAGGGAGAGATGGGTTAGTTTCGTCATGCGGCAGGCCTCATAAGTGAGAGTCTAGGAATTTGATGCTACAAGTGGGGAATAAGTCACTGTCTCCTGACGCTGCCTCCACGGTAGACACTAGGTTAGGTCTACTTACAGGCGGATGTCGTATTCATTGTATGCATCCTAACACGCAAAATGGGTTGCATAGGACTCAATGCAGGTCACCATTGACATGGAATCCCTACAAATGCTGGTGGGAACATTCTATTTCAGGATGAGAGTTTTGATGTCTAAGTCAAACTATTCTTGGATCTAACCCATCTGGGTGATCCAGAGTAAATGTTCTGCTACTCAACGACAAAAATCAGCAAGTTCAGTGGTAAACACACCCAATCAGAACAGCCTAGAAAATCACTACAATTTTGGCATATAAACACACACAAAATGCAGGTAAAAAAATTGAAGGATAAATCTAATTCGATATGTTGGCAAGTAAATGGAGTAGGTTACTTCTTCCGGCACAGTTTGTGTTCCATAAAGCAGTGAATTCAGGTCAACCATAATCCACTTTCTCTGGCAGCCTCGATCAAACCATACTAATTGCTCTTTTCCTTAATACAATGTATATATATGGTCAGGGCTGCTATTAAGGCAACTATGTTTGTAAAATTGGCACTAAACTGTTTTCGCCATGTGCCTAAATCGAAACAAAACACAAAAGGTGAAAGAATCTGAAGAAATTGAACAAACACAAAGTAAATTGTTTGACATAATTTGAAAATAAATTTGTTTGGCAAATATGAAAGTACATGTTTGACAAATATAAAGTTTATTGGGAAGTAAAATGACTTCAAAACAATTAAAGTTAACCTCAGTTGACTCACAACCCCTCCAGGTGACCACAACCCCAGCAGCCTAGAATATGAAAATAACCACAAAATTACACAAAACTCAGGCAATAAAAAAAAGGAATATAAGATACAAAAAAATCCACCTATGTGTCAAATAAAACAGGTAGGCAATTTCTTCAAGCTCAATTTAGAGTGTCATAAAACTACAAATTCAGTTCAGCGTCTTTGACAGCCTTGCTGAACCATATAAATGGCTGTTTTAGCAAATAGAGTATCACGTCAAGACAAAGCTAGATCAAGAGCTTATCATCCTATCTAAAGCAAAATAATCTTAAAACATCCAAGATGCAAGCAAAACTAATCTACTAAACAAGTAACTTACTACTCGACTGAGTTGGAATCAGATAACAATCATACTACATTTATACTACAATTTTCTTTCATTTAAATTAATTTGTTAATGATCCCAAGTAATGAACATGCTTTCCTTGTGGATTAACAATTCCAGCACTGGTAGAGGTTGGCCAAACCTGATGTGTTAGACACCAATAATCTGGTATAGGACTTATAAATGCTCCCAGGGCAATACTTGAAGGGGCTAGAGGCTGTTTACTTCACCTTGTCATCTAAAATTAGGAAATACAATCAAGTACAATTGATGCTGGGTTTTTTCCATTTGGTTGTAGGTAGTGTTGGAAAATGGCTCGATTCTGGTTCAGTTGTTTATATCCGTCGTGTCTACAGCAATCGAAAGTTCCAGTATACCAGTCGACTGCATATGGGTCTCAGTCGACTGTCCCGAAGGAATTTTCAAAGGAGCTAAGGATACAGCAGCAGGGTTCACCAGTCGACTGAATATGGATCTCAGTCGACTGTCCAGAACAATTACCAGTCGACTGATAAGAAGACCAGTCGACTGTCGGCGGGTTTGTAAATCAGAATAGGCCCATTTCGAAAGGCCCAGTAGTTTCCCTATAAATACACCCGTTAGGGTTTTGTAAAGAGTAACACCTCTATTCGAATTTTGCAGCAGTCATCTTTGTAAGGGTTTGTTTTCGCCCATTGGTGATTATTTGAAGAAGAAACCCCAACCGTCCCTGTGGATGTAGGCACTTGTTTGCCGAACCACGTAAATCTTTGTGTCCTTGTGTTTGATTTGTTTCTTGTTTTTCGCTATTTCTCTCTTTGATTGGTGGTTAATTCGTCTTCCGCACAATAAGTGGTATCAGAGCGTCGGGTTCGACCTAGAGAGAGATGGCGAGTGAAGCAGATGCAACCAAGGATGTTGCGGGATCAAGTTCGTCCAGAACAACGATTCACAACGCAAAATTTGAAGTTGAAAAATTTGATGGAACAAATAATTTCGGGATGTGGCAGTGTGAGGTGTTGGATGTTCTGGTTCAACAAGAACAAGATGTTGCTTTGGAGGAAGAAAAACCAAAGAATATGTCCGATGTAGATTGGAAGAAGTTGAACCGAGTTGCGTGTGAGACTATTCGGCTCTTTATTGCGAAGGCTCAGAAGTACGATTTGATGAGGGATACCATGGCTGCGGTGTTGTGGAAGAAACTCGAAGACAAATACATGAGGAAAAGTTTGGAGAATCGGCTGTATTTGAAGAAGAGACTTTTTCGCTTCACCTATACTGAAGGTATGTCTATGAACGCTCATGTTGAATCATTTAATAAATTATTGGCTGATTTGTTAAATTTGGATGAGCAAATTAAAGATGAAGATAAAGCCCTAATTCTGTTGAATTCATTACCCGAATGTTATGATCATTTAGCAACAACTTTAATATATGGAAAAGATACTGTTTAAATATGAAGATGTTGCAAATGCTCTGTTGAATAATGAAACTAGAAGAAAGGATAAAATGGTTGATAGAGAAACTTCTGAAGCATTGATTGTAAGGGGCAGAACTGAGACCAGATCTGAGACCAAATCTGGGAATAAAGGAAACAAATCTCGTTTCAAATCGAGAGGAGTTTCAAAGGACAGAAAGATACCAGCCAGAGATGAATGTGCTTTCTGTCATGAGAAGGGGCATTGGAAAAAGGATTGTCCGAAACTACGAAATAAGGGAAATTCGACTGCAAATGTAACTGTTGATAATTTAGATAGTGATGATGATTTTTCCTTTGCACTTGCTACTAGTCCCTCACTTTATCAAGATGTATGGTTTCTTGATACAGCAGCCTCCTATCATATGTCTTGGAGAAAGGAGTGGTTTACTTCCTTAGAGTATATGGATGGTGGGGTAGTTTTGATGGGAAATGATGCGCCTTGTAAGAAGGTAGGAATCGGGAAGATTGAATTGTTAATGCACGATGGTCTTATTAGGGAGCTTTCAGATGTATGGTATGTTCCAGATTTGAAAAAGAATTTGATTTCACTTGGTGTTTTGGAGGCCAGTGGATTGAAATTTGCTAGTGAAGGTGGCATTCTGAAGGTGACTAACGGATCACTCGTGGTGATGAAAGGGAAAAGAAAAAGGAACTTGTTTTTCTTGCAGGGAAAAACGTATTTGGGTCAGGCTGCCAGTGTAACTGAAAAGCCTAAACAGGTTATTCCCGACTCTACAAGGTTGTGGCATATGCGACTCGGGCATGCAGGAGAAAAGGCCTTGCAGGGGCTTGTGAGGCAAGGGTTGCTTAAAGATGCTAAAGGTTGCAGGCTGGAATTTTGTGAACATTGTGTGTTAGGTAAGCAAACCAGGGTGAGATTTGGTACAGCTGTACACCAGACAAAGGGTATCCTCGATTATGTGCACACGGATGTTTGGGGCCCTACTCAGACACCTTCTATGAGTGGTAGACACTGGTTTGTTACATTTGTTGATGACTACTCCAGACGAGTTTGGGTATATACCATGAAACACAAAGATGAAGTTTTGACATTGTTCACAAGCTGGAAGAAGAAAGTTGAAAACCAGACTGGAAGGAAGATTAAGGTTCTGAGATCAGATAATGGAGGGGAATACAAGAACGATCCGTTTCTGAAATTGTGTGAAGATGAAGGGATCCAGAGGCACTTCACAGTTAGGAAGACTCCACAGCAAAATGGGGTTGCAGAAAGGATGAACAGAACCTTACTTGAGAAGGTGAGATGTATGCTAGCACAGTCTGGATTGAAGGAGACATTTTGGGCAGAAGCTGTTATATATGCAAGCCATATTGTCAACCGTTTACCATCTGCAGCACTTGAAGGCAAAACACCTATTGAGGTATGGAGTGGTAAACCTGCATCTGATTATAGTTTTTTGCATATATTTGGTTGTCCTGCTTATTTTCATGTAACTGAAACTAAACTTGATGCAAGAGCCAAAAAGGCTATATTTGTTGGTTTTAGTACTGGTGTCAAAGGTTACAGGTTGTGGTGTCCAGAACAGAAAAAGTTAGTAATCAGCAGGGATGTTACCTTTGATGAGACCAACTTGATCAGCTCGGGACAGTCGACTGACAAGTGCTCTCAGTCGACTGGTGATCAAGAGAAGCAGAAGATTAGCTCGGGACAGTCGACTGGCAAATGCTCTCAGTCGACTGGTGCGAGAGTTCTCCAACAGGTGGAGTTAGAAAAGTTTTCAGTTGAAAATCCTACTCCTGCCCAAAATGAAGATGATGTGGTTGATACTGAGGATGAGGAAGAAGTTCCTATCCAAGACCCTCCCCAGCAGGAAGAATCAATTGCAGCAAGAAGACAAAGAAGAGATATCAAACGACCATCTCGCTTTACAGAAACAGTTGCATTTGCTCTTCCCATTGTTGATGATGAAGTTCCCTCCAACTTCAAAGAAGCTACTAAAAGTTCTGAAAATGCAGATTGGAAAGTTGCTATGGATGAAGAGATGAACTCTCTTCATAAGAACAAGACTTGAGATCTAGTGCAATTGCCAAAGGGGAAGAAAGTCATCGGTTGCAAGTGGGTGTATACGAAGAAAGAAGGTCCAAAAGGCAGTGTTCGGTTCAAGGCTAGACTAGTTGCAAAGGGGTATGCTCAACAAGAAGGTATTGACTATAATGAAGTGTTCTCTCCGGTTGTGAAGCATCCTTCTATTCGGATTTTGTTGGCATTGGTAGCACAATTTGATATTGAATTGACACAGATGGATGTGAAGACTGCATTCTTACATGGGGACCTAGATGAAGAAATTTATATGTTGCAGCCAGATGGGTTTAAGATTGCTGGGAAGGAAAATTCTGTTTATTTGAAGTTTGAGAGGGATGACAATATTAGCAGGTTATTGGTGGGTTATGTTGATTCTGACTATGCAGGTGATCTAGATAAGAGGCGGTCTACTACAGGCTATTTGTTTACTATGGCTAGGGCACCTATAAGTTGGAGGTCCAATTTTCAGTCCACTGTAGCATTGTCTACTACTGAGGCTGAATACATGGCAGTTGCTGAGGCCATGAAGGAAGCCATTTGTATTCATGGACTTTTGAAGAGCTTGGGAATTCATCGGGAGAAGGTGGAGGTACACTGTGACAGTCAGAGTGCTACCCATTTAGCGAAGAACCAAGTTCATCATTCGAGGACCAAACATATTGATGTCCGTTATCATTTTGTGCGTGATTTGATAAAGGATGGTAATATTCTTCTGGTGAAGATTGGGACAGCTGATAATCCTGCTGATATGTTGACCAAAATTGTTGGGGCAGCCAAGTTCAAGCATTGCATGAACCTGGCTAATATTTTGCATGCTTGATGATTTGGAATGGGCGGTTGGAATGGTGCTTCGCTATTTGTTTGCTTAGTATGTGATATCATACTAAGGTGGAGTTTGGTTTGTTGTTACATTTGGTGATGAGCATTTGTTTTGGAGTATTTTTGGAGATTGCTTGGGCTACTTGGAAGATCTCGCCAAGGTGGAGATTGTTGGAAAATGGCTCGATTCTGGTTCAGTTGTTTATATCCGTCGTGTCTACAGCAATCGAAAGTTCCAGTATACCAGTCGACTGCATATGGGTCTCAGTCGACTGTCCCAAAGGAATTTTCAAAGGAGCTAAGGATACAGCAGCAGGGTTCACCAGTCGACTGAATATGGATCTCAGTCGACTGTCCAGAACAATTACCAGTCGACTGATAAGAAGACCAGTCGACTGTCACGCCCCGCTTCCCAAAACACGAGAATACGGGCGCGAGACTAAGGCCCAGTGAATGGTGCGAGCACACCATTCATAAGCTGTACAAGTAAACTCAACAACAATATAATAAAATAATCTACGCAGGCATGTAAATCACAATTTGATAATGAAAATTTCATGACATAATCCATAAAAATAACCAACAACTGGGAATTACAAATTATTACGGGTCAAACAAGCCCGGATTACAATAAGAGTTTTATGAAATAAAACACAAACTAATACGATGACATGATAAATTATAAATCTAAAATACTTGGTCCGCGACTCCTTCTGGTAATTCTCCATTCGGGCCTGCAAGTATATTACAACAAAAGAAAAGAAAAGGGAAGAGAAACAAAGAGACCCGTTAATACAAGTTACGGGCCGCAAAGGGAGTACAAGCTAAGGGAACAGATGTAAAACAAAACAACAGAAAAACAGGGAAGAACAAGGAATCGATAGTTACGAAATAGGAACAGAATGCAACATATAAACATGATATGAACATGGCGTTACGAAACAAGTGACATATAAAACAAATAATCAGGTATCGAGTCAACATGAACATATAACATATGGTTGGATCATGAAAATGCACGTGTTATTCTTATATCTAATGTCTGATTCTATCTAGGTAGCACTTCATGCACCCCATATTTTTATTACATGGTTGCTACAGTCAATACAATTTCGTTTAGATTTAGTGGTGGGTTTTATAGGTCACGTACTCGGGAAAACATATCATTCAATATTGTACCGAAGTACGTGCAAACATATAACGTGGAACATATCGAGTCAAACATAGTGAAAACATATAACGTGAAACATATAAACATATCATTCGCAATCTTGCAATTTGTAATTGCAACTTGCATCGGGAAACCACGAGCTCCCGTCTGAGTACGCTCTTCTATATTGACCACTACTTAAATCTTTCCCTTATACCCCGGCTTGTTACTTTTATTTATTTGTTAACACAAACATAATGCAATGAGACGAAATCAAGATATGGACATGGAACATCTAGGAATTGTGCATGAGTTTTGTTATAAGTCATGAGATGTGAAACGTATAGTTTAATGTCATATATGGATCTAATTTGTTAATACATATGTGGGTCTAAATTAATATTACATATACGGGTCTATGATATTCTAGGGTCATTTAAAATAATATCGCAACTATAAAGTGACTAATTACATTCATAAAACTAAATCAAAAATTTAGGGATAATAAACAAAACTTAAATTATTAACAAGGGTAAAATAGTCATTCACATCAATATATAATTTCTAGAATTACATATGTTTGTATTTACTTGTGATGTTCGTGTCATGCATGGGATACCAAAGTATTCACGATCTCGGGTGAATACAGGATCGACGGATTAGGAATATAAACAGGTATCAATTCGACTTATGAATGCGAATTGGAGTCAAAAAAATAGACTTGCGGTATTTTTACAATGGCTTGTACTAGAACAAATAAAAGCGTACAAGAGATACTTGCCTTTACGACGGTGAGTCCAAACACGTACCAATACGGGATGCGGATCCCGAGAGACGAGGCACTAGCACGGACACACGCACGTACGGGACACGTACAAACACCCACACAAGGTTGGATCCGGAGCGGATCTTGATGGAAGATCAAGATCGAAACGGTCGGACGGCTGGATCTGCTTCGATCTGAGCTGATGATCACGATCGGGTTGGACGGCTGAGATCCGATCTGGCTGAAAAGATCAGATCAGATCAAGATCAGATCTTGATCAAATCCAATGGTTGAGATTGAATCTCCCACCATTCACTGTTTTCCTCCTTCTTCCCTCCTTCAAAACAGAGCACGAGAGAGGGATATGATCTCGGCGATGGTGACGACTGGACTGCGGCGCGAGGCTGACGGCGGGGCTGCCGCGGCGGTTGCTGCTGCTGTGCGGGGACAGCGCCGAGGGAGTCGACAGCTAGCTCTGGCTGTGCTGCAGGCGCGTCGCAGAGGAGGTGCCGCAGGTGGCTGCAGCGGACAGGGAGTGAGGCGGAGACTGGGCAGGGCGGAGGATGCAGAAGAGACTAGGTCGGCTGCGCGATGGCGGCGCAGGCGAGGAGGAGAGCGGACGGGAGAATGGGAGAGAGGGAAACGAAGGTCGAGGCTTGGGGGGTGCAGCGTCGACTGCGGGAGAGGAGGAGGTGCGGGTTGCGATCGCGAGGCTGTGGTCTGGCGCCTGCAGTCGCGCGGCTATCGTTGCGCGACCGGGAGGAGATGGAGGGAGACGATGGAAGACGAATAAGGAGGAAGGAGGAGATGGAAGAAGATGGGTTTTGTTGGGTTTTTGTTTGTGGTTTTGTTCTGTTTGGTTTTGGTTTGTTTGTTTCGTTTGGTTTTGGTTTGTTTGTTTTAACAGAGAAGGTGGGGGAGAGAGAGACGGAGAGATATTATAATATATGTATAGAAATAATGTTAAATTAAGGGGTAGAGAGATTATAGGGGAGGGGGTTACGGAATCACATAATGAGGGGAATCAATAGGCTAATAATTAGGAATAGTAATTGGGCAGTTACGAGAGAGATTTTGGGATTGATTAGGAATAGATGATCTGGTCAACACTAGAATGTGGGTTTGGGTTAACGGATCAAGACCCAATAGGAGGTGGGCCTGGTCCTTGGGCTCAAAACAATTATTTAAATATAGAATTGGGCTCAAAATAAATAATTGGACAAGTGGGTTTAATTTAAATTTACTAGGCTTATAATAAGAATTGGGTTCCAAAATATTTCACATAATAAAATAGTTGAATAATCAATTATTGGGCTTCACGAAAATAGTTTGAATAACATATTAAATTATAAGAGGATAGTTTAATTTAAATATGGGAAAAATACTTGAAAATACAATTCAACGAAAATAGGGGTTACATCGACTGTCGGCGGGTTTGTAAATCAGAATAGGCCCATTTCGAAAGGCCCAGTAGTTTCCCTATAAATACACCCGTTAGGGTTTTGTAAAGAGTAACACCTCTATTCGAATTTTGCAGCCGTCATCTTTGTAAGGGTTTGTTTTCGCCCATTGGTGATTATTTGAAGAAGAAACCCCAACCGCCCCTATGGATGTAGGCACTTGTTTACCGAACCACGTAAATCTTTGTGTCCTTGTGTTTGATTTGTTTCTTGTTTTTCGCTATTTCTCTCTTTGATTGGTGGTTAATTCGTCTTCCGCACAACAGGTAGTAGGTACAATAAATAGGAAAAGTTGAAGGGATCGCCCCCACCTTTCCAATGTTTGTTTATACATATATAACAAGAGAAGTATAATGTAAGATAACATTTATTTTAAAAAATCGATTTTTTGCTTAGTTCCAACCCTTCTAGGTAAGGCTTAATTCCTACCTTTCTAGATAGACTAGATGTGTTTAAAGTAAATGATCACCTTCTCACCACTAAAATCAGTCAAAACATTGGCTGGGGTAAACTTACCTCAATCCCAAGAAGCAAGAACCTAGAAAATAAAAATAACCACAAAATTACCCAAAAATGCAGAGGACAAAAAAAGATAATTGAACTTCTGTAACTCGCCTACATGCTGGCATGCAACAGAAGTAAAATAGCACGATTTTTGGCTCAGTTTTTGTGCCATAAACACCAATTCAGGTCAACCATAAATGACAGTGTTGACAGCCTTACCCTCAACCATATAAATAGCTTTTTTAGCAAACAAAGTCCCCCAATACAGTATACATGTATGTATATTGTCAGGCTGTTAAAGCATCTACAATCGTCAACTTGGCACTAAAACATTGTAGCCATGTGCGAAAATAAAATACAAGTAGAAGTACATGAACACTGAAAAACATAAAAGTAAATTGTTAAAAATAAAATAAAATATAAATAACTTTTCAGTTCCAACCCCTCCAGATGAACTTATAAAACGATCACCTTCTCACAAAACCAAAATCTGTTAAGTTCAAGGGAAAATGTAACAAATTACAACAGCATAGAAAACGAGCATAACCACCATATTACAAGAAAACTAAGAAAGAAAACATGGGATATGCCATAATTCACCTATATATTCACAAATAAAATAATATACTTCTCCTGGCTCAGTTTGAGTGCCTTAAAACCACCACTTCAGGTGAACCATGAATCATCGTTTTTGCCAGCCTCACCCCCAACCATAAAAAAATCTTTTTTCTGGAAGTAGATTCCCCAAATACAGTATATAAAGCAAAAATATGGTCAGGTCTTCTGTTAAAGAAAATATGTTCGTGAAATTGGTACTAAACTATAGCTAAGTACCAAAAAGAGTAACACAAAATGTAGGTACGTGAAGAAATCGAACAAATATAAAGGAAATTGTTTGACAAAGTTTTTAAAACAATGTTTGACAAATCTGAAAGTACATTGTTTTTTTTTTTAGGTAAAAGGTGGAATAACACCACCCTGTTTCATTAATCAGAAATTAATAAACAACCCCGCCGAACCGGGAGAGAACAAAAGTACAGTGCAGGAAATAAAACATAAACCCCCAACAGAACCCTGGGGGGTGGGTATCATCGTCTTACCCTCCAACAATAGGAAATAAAACATAAAACCCCCCAACAGAGCCCTGGGGGGTGGGTTTCAGCGTCTAAACCTCAGAAAACCACAGTACAGATGAGACAACATAAATAGCCCCTAACGGAACTGGGCTGTAAGCCTGGTGCATTCCTCAGTCCAGAGTCGGTCCGAACTCAATCTCCTCATCGTCATATTCTTCCACCTGGAAGACCTGTGCAATCCTCCCTCTCGCTCCTGAAGCAGCAGCTGTAGCCCAAAAGGAAATCAGATGCATGATAAGAGTGAGGTTACCAGAAATAGAATTACAAGAAGCACGGAAATAAAAATTGTTTCTATCTAGCCATAAAACCCAAGTGGTTGCCGCAATAGCGATGTACCATGCCTCCTTCATGACGTGTCGGTTCGGTGCAAATCTGGGACCAACCCAGAGTTCCTCATACTCTCTTGGGTAGTCCTTTGCACCTAAAGCTCTTAGAACTTCTGCCATGACGGCCTTGCTTCTTGTGCAGTGAATAAACAGGTGGTTCAGGTCTTCCTTATGTGTGTTGCAGAATCCACAGTTGGTCACAATGTGAGGTTGCCTCTTGGCTAGGTTCTCTCTGGTGAGTATAGCATTGTTGAGCACAAGCCAGAGGAAGACTCTGACTTTAAGCGGTGTTTTTGCCTTCCATAACACCGTAGCCCAGCTGGGTCTGCATCCCCGATAGTGAATACGGTGGTACAGGGATCTTACCGAGAACACTCCCTTCTTTTCCAGTCCCCAACGCAACTGGTCTGGGCCTTGGGCACATAGCACCCCAGATTGGTTAATTCTCGCCTGTATCTCATGAAGTTGCTGATGCAGACCTGGTGAGAGCATTCCTTGGAGTGACGGCCTCCAGGTCCCTCTTTTCCAGGCTTCTGCTACGGACATATTTGGTCGATTCGTTTTTTCAAACAGTTCTGGGAAACTGTCCTTAAGAGCGAACGGACCACACCATTTGTCCCACCAGAACCTGGTGGACCGTCCATTACCAATAACAGAGGTTACTGCAGAGTTGAACGGTCCACTGGCTTTTGTGATTCCTTTCCAGAAGCGAGAGGTCTTAGAGCCCACCCGGAAGCCTAGACTTCTCGACCCTTTTCCTCGGAGGTAGGGTTGAATAAATTCCTGCCAACCTTCCCCACACTGGTGAAACACTTTCCACCACCATTTGCCCAGTAGAGCCAGATTCATATCTCTAAGGTCAATGATACCTAGCCCTCCATGTCTCTTCTTCATGCAGGCGATATTCCATTTAATAAGGTGGTAGCCTCCCTTGTTGGAATCTGCCCCTTTCCATAGGAATCTTTTTCGGATTCGGTCAATCCTTTGAATCACCCACTTTGGGAGTTCAAAAAACGACATGTAATAAATGGGCAGGTTGGATAGCACTGAGTTGATGAGTACCACCCTTCCCCCAAGCGAGAGCGCTTTGCCCTTCCACCCCGACAGTCTGTCTTCCACCCTGTCTATGATGGGTAGCCAGTCAGCCTTAGATAGTCTCCCTGGTTTGAGTGGGAGCCCTAAGTATTTGATGGGGAACTCCTCCGTTGCGCAGTTTAGAATGGTGGCATGCTCCCGTGATTCTGCTTCTGATAGCGTGATTGGGATCAACGCGCTCCTGTGGAAATTGATCCTAAGGCCTGACCAGGCTTCAAAACAATAAAGGGCCCCTTTAAAACAGATTGTCTCAGATATAGAGCCATTTCCAAAGAGTAGGGTGTCATCCGCGTATTGTAGAATCATGCATCCTTGTTTAGTGGGGCTGCTGGCCACCGGTTTTATCCACCCTTTTTTGTGACAGTTATCCATCATTCTTCTGAGCACATCCGCAACAATAGTAAAAAGCAGCGGGGATAGCGGATCTCCCTGTCGGAGTCCCTTCTTACAAGGAAACGATGGGCCGGCTCTCCCATTCACTGAGATTGCCGTTTTGCTAGATTGCAAACATTGTTTGATCCATCTTATCCATTTGTCTCCAAAGCCTCTCCCTCTGAGCGCCTCCAGCAAACATTCCCAGTCCACAGAGTCATATGCTTTCTCAAAGTCCAGCTTTAGGAGGAAGTTCTTGGAGTTGCTCTTGTGGCAGTGGTGGATAACTTGTTCAGCAGTGGCTACACAGTCCAGAATGCATCTGCCCTTAATGAAACCCGTCTGGGTTTTATTGATAAGGCAGTCCATCATACTTCCCAAGCGGATCGCTAGGACCTTAGTGATAATTTTCGCGGAACAGTTAATCAGGCTAATAGGTCTAAAATCCCCAACGCATTTGGATTCCTCACGTTTGGGGATCAACACCACTTCTGCAAAGTTGAACATTCCCAGTCTCAGATTGTTGTGGTAAAATTCCTCCATTAGGTCCATAAAGTCTCCTTTAATTTCTTCCCAAAATACCTGGAAGAACATCATGGGGAAGCCATCTGGACCAGGCGATTTGTCTGCTCCCATCTGAGCGACGGCCGTTTTAACTTCTAATTCTGAGAAGGGTGCCTCCAACGATGACAAGTTTTGACCTGTTTCATTCTGATATTCCAGCTAGTAGTTCTCGCTCAAAGGGACCCTAAAATCATTCTTCCTCCCGAAGAGGTCCTTATAGAACGTTTGGCTCAAAGAGGGAGACGCGAATACGGCTTACTTCCATCAGAAAGTACATTGTTTGGCAAATATAAAGTATATGGTGAAGAAAAATGACATTAAAACTGCAAAATTTTACTCGGTTCCAACCCTCAAAATGAGCTTTAAGTAAATGGTCCCCTTCTCACACAACCAAAATAAGTTAAATATTGGGTGAACATACCAAATCCCAACAGCCTAGAAAATCAAAATAACCACCAAATTACACAAAAGCATAGGCAGAAATAAAGGACATGTCACAATTTACATATATATATAAGCAAATAAAAGTAGGATACTTCTTTGTCTCAGTCTGACTGCCATGCAACCACTTATTCAGGTCAATCCTAAATGAATGTCTTCAACAGCCTCGCCCCAAACTATTTAAAAGCTTTAATTCGCAAATGGTGTCCTCCAATACAGTATACAATGCATATATGAATGGTCAGGCCAGCTGTGAAAGAATCAGTGTCGTGAAATTGGTAGAAGACCATCATAGCTATGGACCAAAATAAGCAATACATCACAAAATATAAAAGTATCCGAAGAAATTGAACAATTATGAAGTAAATTATTTGACCAGATTTTAAAATACATTGTTTGACAAATATCAAAGTACTCTGTTTGACAAATGCATAGTAACTTTGGAGTAAAATAACAATAAAACATTCAAAATCACTCAGTTCCAACCCTTTAGGTGATATTAAGCAAATGATCATCTTTTCACACAACCAAAATCAGTTAAAATCTGAAGTAAGCATACTCAATTCGAACAACAGAGAAAATGAAAATAACCACCAACTTACATGATACATGAGAAGTGCAATTTGCTTACGGATTGGCAAATAAAAGAAATAGGATACTTCTATTGGCTCGGTTAGAGCATCCACTATCGTTTTGTAAAAAAACCAAGAATTAGCATTTGAGTTATAAAAAACCATCACTATCGTTCGCTATATACCCAAAATTTAGAATAGGAGTGAACAGTCATTTGCTAAACTTAGAAATCGTTCTTGAAGAGATGCTAAAATGTAGAAGACAGATGATCTTCATCCGTTTGAGAAAAAAATTCGGACGGACGGAAGATGATGCTCCGTCCGTCGAATAATTTATTATAAAAAAAACGAAAAGATGAGAAACGGATGAAGAAGCTCCGTCTCTCTCTTTTTTTTAAAGTATTCAGATTTTTTTTCAAAAAAATACGAAGATGCCATCTAAATATTACGAAAATGCCATTAATTAATTACAAAATTGACATTAAGTAATTACGAAATTGCCATTAAAAATTTTATTTTAAAAAAAAACAAAGGATGGAAGACCTTCCGTCCAAGATTTTCCTCCAATTTGCTTCATCAAATTATTATGGAAATGCCATCAGATAATTATGAAAATGCCATTTTAATTTTATTTTTTTTAAGGATGGACGGAGGAAGAAGCTCCATCTGATTTTTTTTTTGGCAGATTTAGCACCAACGATAGCAGACGTCTCCCTCTATTGCTATTTGCCAATTGCTAAAAGTGCAAAATTTGTTTAAAACGATAGTGGATGCTTTTAGAGTGCAATAACCACCAACTCAGGTCAACTGTAAACCACCATGTATTTGGCAGCCTCACCCCTAACCATATATATAGTGTTATTAGCAAAGATTCCTCCATTGCTATATACAATGTATACATAAGGTATGTATACAGTGATAGCCTTTGTCAAAACATCTTCGTGAAATTGACACATTGCTAAATACAATGTATACATAAGGTATGTATAGAGTAATGGCTGCTGTCAAAACATCTTCGTGAAATTGGCACTTAAATGTCATAGCAACCTACCAAAATAAGCAAAAAATCATCAGAAAGTAAAAGCAACTGAAGATATATAAACAATAAATCACAAATACACAGAAAAAGATACTAGTATTTCTCCAACATGCAAGTAAAACCAAACCATCAAAAAGTAGTTAATTTTTTTTTAAAAAAATAGAAAAACATAAACATCATAGTCAAATCTTACCCCCCAAAAAACATGTATATCCCATAGGTTTCGCTTCCAAAATCCACCCCCCCTCCCAACCCCACCCCACAAAATAATAATAATAATAATAATAATAATAATAATAATAAGTGAATAGAAAAGAAATTGAAGGAAAGGATAAGAAAAAGGACCAAGTAAACCCTACCATCATTTCTCCCTCTCTTCTTTCATGCGAGTGGCTGTAAGTAGCCTTGCTTTTCTGTAGAAGGAGACGAGGAAGGAGAAGTAGTAGGGATTTCTGTTCTTTTTTCTTCTGAATTGTAAATCTGAGAAATTCCCCAAATAAAGTCATCTGCTTCATAGATTTCCTCTTCTAGAAAGAAAGAGAGAGAGAAGAGAAAGGAGAGAGAAGAACAGGGTTGCCACTTTTGGCAGCCAAACCCTACACCTCTGCTTATCCCTAATCCACCTCCTAATAGCGAACACGGTCTCTTTATTGCAAAATAATTTATCAGCCAAACCCTCGTGGAATTTCTCAGATATTGCAATAGAAGAATGAGAAGAGAGAGATCATCGCCACTTGTAATAGAATTTTCCATTGTTATTATTTCAAGCAATAAAATCTTAAAGTTGCCAACATCCGAACAAGTATTTTACTGTTTGTATAACTAAGTTTCATGCACACTTGCATGCAAATAAATAAGATGCGCTTAGACGGAAACATGCAGGATAACTAGGCAAAAGTTCTATAACTAGTAAATCCTTTGAAAAATGGGCTGTCAGTTTATGTAAGATAACAAGTGCATTTCAGGTATCAAACAGAGTATACAGAGTAAACTTGCTATCAACTCATCCTCATGTCAGATAACAAGAATCGAACAGAGTATACAGAGTAAACTTATATCAAAGTATCAAACACATTGAAAAACAAAGAGTAATCACCCCACTCAATCTGTAACTACATAAAACTAAGAACATCTTTTCACACCTACAAGAATCTAGTGAGGTTTATAGTCAAATGATTTCTGTTTTAGACGAGCTTCAGCAAACTTTGTTTTCTTACATCCCATCTTTAGATCTCTCTACATGTTTCATTACTTTAATTCGAGCTCTATAGTTGGAGCTATCATCACGGGCTTTATGTTGGTGTCTAGACCTTGGAATTGTATCCATAGTCAAGAATTTAATGTCATAGGCAAGTGCATGCTAAGGTCAAGAAATATTACCAGCATTTTAGGAATTCCATTATCACAAGCTCAATCTGGTGAGTAAGAGGATCAACCAACAGAATACAATTAATGACAGCAAAGAACGTTATAAAGAGATACAAGACCCAGTACTGTCTATTTAATCATTTGCACGCCTACAAATAGTGTAACACAGATTGAAATATTGATTATATTAAAACAGCTCCATTTTAGAACTGAATATAGCCCGTTCCAGGTTCTTGTAATAAGGAGGGACAACAATTTTCACCTCAAACAAAAATTTGAACCCATTGACAAAAATTAAAATCAAATCTGATGTAAAAATTTGACAATAAGAAATTGATAGTCCACTCTAATTGCTCTCACACGATTTACTAATCTATCAAAATATCCTTAGAATATCCATAGTCGCATCAATATAACTAGTAACGTATTTATTTCCAAAACCTCACTACATAATTATTCGAGTACCACAATCTTCTCCTTAGACAATACTTTAACTGTTCTTTCCCTAGATATTTCTTTTCCATAAAACCAACTTGATAGACAATTTTATTCTTTTACCCGATCCTCAACTTAAAATATTTAAGCGTAATTCAACTGTAAGTAAAAGTAAGCTACATCCTATGATTCATACTAAAGTTCTTCAGGGAGCTCTCTCTTGCAACAGTGTATAGTGCATTTTTGGTGCAAGAATATACACACTAACTACTACGGTACGAGTTAATCTTTTCAACAAAAATATCTGTTTCAACAAATATGTCTCAAAAAAGTTGTATACAACTGCAATTTGTCTTCGGAAAACATGAAGAAACCAGTCATAATCTGCCTTTATGGCAGAAACTAATTATATCCGACAATCAAGGAGACCATGTCAAGCATGTGATAACAGTATTAGGCAGCTCGGATTTTCATAGTATAGTGTAGTGCCTGAAATGTCCAGATTTAGACAAACAAAATGTACAAGCAATAGATGGTAAATAAGCTTAGGGGGAAAAAATATGCCCAAAAAGGCAATCACTGCCTTTGAACAACCTCAAAAACTTTGCTCCTGCATGACCCCTGATTTTCAAGGGGGAACATGTAGTGGGCATGGTTTGACAAATCTAAAGTCTCTCGCCTTTTGCCATCATATGTTTTTTATGTCCAATAGAGCATATGATTTTTTCCCATAAGCTAAAGCTAAGTAACAACATTGTCAGAAAGGTGTGATACACCACCGAGGACAAAGAGTTTATCGCATTCAGTAAAATCAACATCAAAAGAAATCAGTTGTCAAACATCAAGATTGCACACACAGATATTGTTATGCGTAAAATTAAATTAAGTTTCTAGGAATTCAATATATGAGCTCAAAGATATCATGGTAAGTCAAAACTGAAAGTTAAACTTGACCCCAGGGGAAAAAATTGTTTACCCACACACAGAGACCATAGGTATCATGTCAGTGTCACCAGGACTCCGTTGTTGTGGCCTAGATACCCTGTTTGCAACCTAATCCTGCTTAAAAGTCTACGAGAAAAACCTTCCTTAAACATTTGACGGTGAACAGATCACCAACAAATCTATCTATCATCAGCTTAGGATTATTGACTAAACTCAACCATTAATTGACATAAGGCATGAGAGAGACTACCACTTAACTCGTATCGGGTCCAATATGTATTCAGCTCATATCAAGTTGACGAGTACTGTAAAAGAAAAATATAAGGAGCTCGGTGGCATTAGAAAAATGTGGCATCTATGTTTTCCTGGCTTGTAAAAACAAACTGTCTAGCAGATCGACATATATTCAATTTGAGAAGAAACTTGAAACACAAAAGCCAAAAATCTTGGAGATAACAGCAAAAAAACAAAGATAAAAGTTATAGATTAAGCGAAACTCAAAAAAGGAAAATAAAAGATTTCAATTTCCCTGATTAAGCGAAGCTCGAAAAAGGAAAATAAAAGATTTCAATTTCTCTGAATGGACACTATTACTTGAAGCAGATTCATGTGGTCCCAATAAAACCACTAAGCAATTCACTTTCCCATCACTTCATGCCAATTTTTGATAAGGAACTTGACAGTTAGGTAAAAAAATACTTCATAATCACTACTATAGTTTTACTTGCATAGCCAAGTAGCCAACAATCCATTAGACATAAATTTGCCAGATTGTTCTCACCGAAAAGCCCTAGACGCCACCCCCCAAAAAATCTCAAATCTAGTGGGGTGGCACGTCCTAGCCGCTGCCCGCCACCTCCCTTCAGCAACTTGGTTCCCTACGGCCCTGCCTCTCTTCTTCTCCCTCCCTTCTCTCCTTTCTCCTCACCACCCCCCTCCCCACCTCAGCCTTATCGTCCCCCTCCTGTCTTCCCTTCTTTGTATGATTGAAGGGAGGGATGAGAGGATAGGAGAGACGAGAGGAAATGTCAACCTCCAGTCAGTGGGATATGAGATCTGAAGCTAGTGCCCAATGGCAGAGCACCACCTCCACCACACAGAGAACACCGGTGTCTGGACAAAGGTAAGGGACCAGCCACCATGGATGATCGGATCTACATGGGCTTGAGGTGTTCGGAGAGAATGCCTCCCTTCTCTGATCATCCCCAAAACATACAGCAAAAGATCACGCAAGAAGAGGTAGAAGACAGAAAGGTAGAGGGAATCGCCGAAGTGGAGAACGGGGAAATATTTTCCCCTCATCTTCTCACACCTCCTTCCTCTATTTTCTTTAAAAAAAATCTATGAAGCATCAAATCCATTAAGCCTTGGGCCTAAATGGTCGGCTCGTCAGAGATCTGAGAAGAGGGCTCACCTTCGAGTCAATCGTGGCCCCCACACCCGTCAAACCAGATCATTATCAAAGCTGCGATGAAGGGACAGTCACCACTAACAATGAAGTTGCATTGGGAGCATCTTCATCCTATCATTGAAGTTCATTGTACAATGCCAACGAAGGCATTGTAGCCGGTCCTAGTGACCGTACCGACTGGGGTAGTCATTGAACGAGGCAACACGATTGTCAAAGTGGTTAAGGCCTGTGGTCAAAAGGAGATTTGCAGACATGGCCTTACGCTTGATTTAATTGTCTTGTAAACAATAGGCGACCTCAACCATAGTGGTGTATGTTATATTACTGGATCAACAACATTGGCATATGTGGAAAGTTGGATTGTCGTGGAGTTGACAATTCAAGGAAGTGGTCGCGTCTAGAGGAAAATGGGCATATAGGGATGGATCCTAGAGAGGGAGCACCAAGGGTAGGTTGCTTACCATTCACTTGGCCGTTTCTTTGTAGTTCTTCAATATATATATATATATATATATATATATATATATATATATATATATATATATATATATATATATATATATATATATATATATATATATATATATATATATATATAGGGAAAGCTTCGGTTGTGCACTACCTCTAGTGCACGCGTCGTATATATATATATATATATATATATATATATATATATATATATATATATATATATATATATATATATATAGGGAAAGCTTCGGTTGTGCACTACCTCTAGTGCACGCGTCGTATATATATATATATATATATATATATATATAGGGAAAGCTTCGGTTGTGCACTACCTCTAGTGCACGCGTCCTGTGCACTAGGCCTTCGGGCATTCATATCGACGATCTGAACCGTTCACATTTATCTACACATCTAAATTAGTCTAAATATGTAAAACCAAATCATTTAAATTCATTTGCCCATCCATTATGTGACTATAAAAAACAATGATTTTCAGCCATATAATTTTGTAACACTTCAATGGATGGGTAATTGAATTTCAAATGATTTGATTTTACATATTTAGACTAATTTAGATGTGTAGATCAATGTGAACGGTTCGGATCTTCGATATGAACGCCCGAAGGCCTAGTGCACACGCCGTGTGCACTAGAGGTAGTGCACAACCGAAGCGCTCTCTCTCTCTCTCTCTCTCTCTCTCTCTCTCTCTCTCTATATATATATATATATATATATATATATATATATATATATATATATAATTAAACTTAATAATCTGGCATTCCAACAATAGTAAAGGCTAATAAGGTGCTTGGCAGCAGGGGTTCCCATTGATTCGGAAGTACAACCTACTAACCAAAATAACAAATTGCTATCATCTCCAAATGGATCAAATCACTTATCACCCCCCCCCCCCCCCCCCCCCCCCCCACACACACACACACGTTCGCACAAATATAACCATTTACACATCTTAAATTTAGATATGACAATTCGTACGACAGTTCGTAACCATTACATGTGATTTACAATTATTTGTGAAAGATATTTGGCTCCCATTTTTTCTGGAAATCCTAGGAACATTGATCAATTGGGATCAGATTTTCCTTCATAATCATGAATAGATGCTAGTGTCAGTTGTGTGGCTAGTTTGTGTGGCTTCACAGGAAAATGTCCATCTAATCGAGAAAACAAATTCTAAAGAGACTTATGGGCCAACCCAAACAACATTTATATAAAGATAACAAATCCAAATTCCAAAGTAAAATATAAACATCTAAATTCAAATATTTAGGAGAAAATGTGAATACAGTCTTACCAACAGCTTGCAAGACTCAGTTGATCTTCAACAAGTAAGACCAATTATCATCAGGATGCTCGAAGCCTCGAAACACTTGTCGGCAGGCTGTGGACATGGTTCATTCCACCTGAGTTATGCCATCTTCTGTGACAATCAAAGTATAAACAGGAGAAACAGAAAGACATGCCTCTGTTCCTGTGTGAAGAATGCCCAACTTCTCAATAAATTGAATCAGGGATGCTATCTAAGCATTAATCAATGCCAATATGGGACGATTTATAACATTCTAGCGATAAATCATAAAGGATAATAAGTAGATTAGGCACTACTAATTAGAATAGGGCACTGCATAATAAAGCTGCTTATTTGAAAATTTTAAAATATTCGACCCCTTTAACATTAGAATCCGAACCCGAGCCCTGAATAGAAAATGTAGATATAGATGTCTAGATATCGATAGCCTCCGGAATTTTCGAATTCGGAGTTACGTTCTAGGAGTTATTGCAGTTTTACTGCAGCTGTGTCGGTAGACGCAGATTCGCAAAACTGCTGCACACCTTTACTTTGCGAATTAATTTAACTATGTTAACAGCAAGCGTTTGACTTAAAATTTTATATGCGGTTGCTGGACACCCTATAAGACATCCCCAATTTTTCTTAGAATTAGTTTACATTATTTCAACACTATTTCACATGTATAAATACAAATACACAAATTCCGCCTGAACAAAAGTAATAAGCCGGGGTTAAGGGAAAGACCATAGCAGTGGACAACATAGGTAAGTGTACTCGGAAGGGGACCCGTGTTTCCCAAAGTTGTATGTTAAATGGAACTAAGTGCCACGTAAAACTAAGTGCCACGTCATGGTGATGGGGGCCACCTCTAGAGCCCATTATATAATTACATGATATATATTTGAGATCACATGGAACTAAGTGCCACGTAGAACTAAGTGCCACGTCATGGTGACGGGGGCCACCTCTAGAGCCTACGGGGACAACCTCTAGAGCCTATGTTGATCGCTGGCTTGATATTTGACACCTGAGTACACCGCCCTATAAAATCCATTACTAGGTCTAAACGAAATTGTTTTGACTGAAGCAACCATGTAGTAAAAGAATGGATGCATGAAGTGCTACCTAGATAGTAATAACTACAAGACTTGAACATGAAACACGCTACACGACACTTGATTACTTGATACTTGACAACTTGTTACTTGAGACCTGACATTTGAAATAAAATTTTGACACTAGACTTGGCACTTGTTACCTGACACTAGACTTGAGACTTGTCACTTAATGTTAGATACCCCCACAGGTTCACTTGTCATGTGTTTTACCATTAGCATTTGTTATCTAGCCTGGTTACTAAAATGTCCCTTTTACTAGCTAGTCCTTAGTTTTCACTACTTGTTATATCTCTGTTACATTCTTGATTCCAATTCTTGTTCCCCATACTAGTACTTGTTTTCACTATTTGTGACCCTAGCTTGCACTAAGGACATTTTCTCATGTTTTTCCCTGCTTTTTCCTTTTTATATTTATTAAGCAGATCTTGGAGACGAGTTGCCTACTGGAAATGGCGAGCAGACATTTCAGGTTTTGCTTGGAGCAAGGACTTGTTTAAATAATTGTTTTCCTTAAGTTATTTATTTCTTCTTCTGTATAAGACTTGTAACGGGCTGATGTTCCCGAGTTTTTACCTTTGTTCCAGACATTGAAAACATTTTGGATATTATTAATGTTTAAATTGTTTTCTGTTGCTTAATAAATTATTCATGCATGCTTGGTTGTAAATATATCTTGATATATTCTTGTTGTGATGCTGAGTCGATCCTACAGCTTATGGATGATGTTAAAATCATTCGCTGGGCTTCGTCACGCACTCATATTCCATGTTTTTAGGAAGCGGGGCGTGACATATATGTTGAAAAATAATTATAAATGAGGGTGTAAAATCCAACTTCTTAGAGCATCCACAGTCGTTTTCTATAAATGCCATTTTGCCATATTATAGCAAACGAACGTCTGCAACGGTTTCTCATTTTGCCAATTTATAGCAAACATGCTATATTCGTTTCTGATATGGCTAAAAATGGGGTTAAATCGGAACCGCCCAAATTGAGTACGAATCTTGAGACGTGGGGGTAAAATGGTGATTTCGCCTACAAGAGGGTCCGAAATAGGTGTTGGGTCTTCTCCCCAAGGACCCAGTAACCTACGAACGGGCCCACCAACAAGAGGGTGCGGATTTTAACCCGCTGCACACCCAATCCAGCGAGATAAAATCAGGGTCCCTGATTAATCTTGATCAACGGCCCAGATATACATCTATCTTTTCACCGGGATTTGGGGATAAAATTCCTTATCTGATTACGGGGAATATACCTCATCAGATTACATTCCTCATCTGATTATGGGGAATATTCATTATCAAATCACCAGGATTACATTCCCAATCTGTTCCCTGAGACGCCTATAAATACCCCCCGTCCATCTCCATTAAGAGGTAATCAATCTTTCACCAGTTTTTGCGCTCTTTCATAGTCTGCCAGATTACTGACTTGAGCGTCGGAGGGTGCGTCGTCGAGAACACCCCCGGTGTCTCGCACTTTTTGCAGGTGCACGGCAGGAACGACGATCGAGGCCCGACGGAACAGGTACACAGGTCTTCTATTCAGTTTCCCTAAGAATCCACAAGTTCTATCTGTTTGCCCCCACACCAAATTTAGCGGCAACAGATTGGCACCATCTGTGGGAAACTAACGAATAGAGACCTCTCCTCTTCCCGGTGGACAGGTCTTCTCCAGCCATGCCGCCTCGCAAAGTTAGGTCAAGAGGGTCTAATCGAGTACCCAACCCTGACCAGCAAGAAGTCCTTCCTGATCCCGCTCAGCAACAAGGGCAACTTCCCCCTACCATGGAAGAGCCGCTCCAACGGAACCTTCCACCTCCTTATCCAAAGGGTCCTAACCCTCAGAAACAGCCTCTTCACCAAGAGAACCTCTCCATCCACAACGCCTCCAGTGCCTCTATGGCCTCCCATCATCCCCGAGCCTCTGGTCGCCACAACGCCCCTCCCAAATGCCCGGAAGATGATGACCTCCGTCATCATCTGGATGAAAAGCGGGCTCGGGAGGAAGCCTCCCGCCAGCAAGAGCGATCCCCCCGTCGCCGAGAGTACAGGAGGTCCCCCATCCGAAGAGGGAGGAAGGACTCCCCCGATCATTACCGAAGGAGGCACTCTCCCGCAGGTCGGCAACAGCCTAGGAACAATGAGGCACCAATCACCCGTGCCGAGTTCCAGCAGTTCCAAGCGACCGTCCTGCAGGCCCTCAACCTCCGTCAGAATCCTATTGAGCCGAAGCTCCCATCCCCTCCTCCGGTCCGAAGCCCTCGACGACGGTCCCCTTCTCCTCGACCCGCTCCTACCAACTCCAGGCGCACCCCAAGTCCTCGTCGTTCTCGAAGTTACCATCGCCGCAGCCCTCGCTCCCCCTCATACGAAGAAGAGTCCCGTGGCCCGGCAGATTACCGTCGGAGAGATGACACCGTGAACCGCCGTCTAAACGAGGTGGAAAAACTCTTGGGTCAGATAAACCGAGAAGAGGATCTTAGGGGGAGGACCCTACGTCCTAGCCGACCCCCATTCTCCCGGACCATAGTAGATGCTCCTGTGCCGTTCGGTTTCAAACCTCCCCAGTTCGAGAATTACACCGGGGAGACCGATCCAGTTGATCACATCGAAAGCTTTAAGACTTTGATGCTCCTCCATCAAGCTTTCGATGCCCTCCTCTGCAAAACATTCCCCGCAACTCTCAAAGGCCCAGCTCGAGAATGGTACTCTCACCTTGCCCCAGCATCGATATTCTCCTTCGAGCAGTTCGAAACCCTTTTCATCACCCATTTTGTCAGCAGCCAAAGGGCCGAGAAGACCAGCATCTCACTATTGCACCTCCGTCAACAGAAGGAGGAGAAATTGAGGGACTACGTGAAGAGGTTCACAGCTGAAGCCAGAACCATCGCATCCCTCGACCAATCGGTTGCTACCGCGGCGTTTCAATCCAATATCCTCAATTCCAACCTCCGCTCCTCCCTCGCCAAGAAGCCACCACAGGACTTTTCCGACCTCCTCCTTCGCACAGAAAAATACATTCGGGCCGAAGAGGCCGAGGAACGACCCAACTGGGAGGTGCCCGCCTCCGGGTTTAAGAGGAAGGGAACGGAAGAAGAAGGAGCCAAGAAGCTCCAGAAGGATAATGCCGGCCAACGCCGACCTCCCCCTAGATTTGAGAAGTTCACTCCCCTCACCACTAACATCTCCGCCATCTTCATGGAAGTCGAAAAAGAAGGGGTCTTGCCTCCTGCTCCGAAGATGAACACCCCTGCCAAGAGAAGAGATAAAGAGAAATGGTGCCGCTATCACCGGGACCATGGGCACGACACCAACGACTGCCGTGCACTAAGAAACGAGATCGAAGCCCTTATCCAGAGGGGGCAGTTGGCAAAATTCGTGAGAAAGGACCGAGCCGAGCTTCCCCCCCGCCTCGGGGCGCTAACAAGCGCCCGAAAAGGGAAGAGACGCCAGACTTTGAGGAAGAGCGAGTCCTCCACCTCATCCATGGGGGTCCAATGGGGGGCTCCTCGAACTCCTCTCGGAAAGCGTTTATCAGAGAGGTCAATTCAGTCCGAGCCACACCTCCTCCCAAAGGCCTCGGGGTGCCTGTCACGTTCTCAGACGAAGATCTAGAGGGAGTTCGTACCCCACATTGTGATGCACTCGTCATCAGCCTCCACATGGCGAATTTCAAAGTGGAGAGAATCTTAGTAGACAACGGCAGCTCCGTCAACATCCTTTTCCTCTCCGCTTTTAAAGGCCTAAAGCTCTCCAGAGATAGACTCAAACCCGCCGGCTACACCCTCCATGGGTTCACGGGGGTACCGGTAACTATTGAAGGGGTGATCACCCTCGATGTAACTGCCGGACAAACCCCCACAACCCGGACGGAGCCGATGGACTTCATGGTGGTGGACGTCCCGGCCGCCTACAACGTCATTTTGGGTCGACCTGGCCTCGCGGCTCTGGAAGCTGTCCCCTCAGCATACCATCTTAAGATGAAGTTTCCTACCCGGTCGGGGGTCGGAGAGGTAAGGGGCAATCAGGAGCAGGCCAGAAAGTGCTACATGACCTTAACCCTTGGGCCCGTCCTCTCCTTAGAGACTCTGGAAATTCCTCAAGACACTGCAAGACCGACCTCCGAGCCGGTGGATGAACTGGAGGAGGTGCTCTTCTCTGAACAAGAGCCGACCCGCAAGTTCTTCGTAAGCAAGACCCTCCCGTCCGCCCTATACTCAGATATTGTGAAATGCATCCGAACCAATCAAGACCTCTTCGCATGGTCCGCAGCAGACATGCCCGGTATCTCCAAAGAACTCTTAGTCCACCGCCTGAGCGTTGATCCGGGGTCCAAACCAGTTCAGCAGAAGAGGCGCAGGTTCGCCCCCGAGCGTCAGCTCGCTATTAAAGAGGAGGTAGATAAGCTGTTAAAAGCCCGATTCATACAGGAGGTAAACTACCCTGAGTGGTTGTCTAACGTGGTAATGGTGAAGAAGTCCAATGGGACGTGGAGAATTTGTATTGATTTCACCGACCTCAACAAAGCTTGCCCCAAAGATCCTTTCCCTCTACCGAGCATCGACACTCTGATTGACGCAACCTCGGGACATGAGCTCCTCAGCTTCATGGATGCCTTCTCAGGTTACAATCAGATAAGGATGTTCCCTGCAGACATCCCGAAGACATCGTTTGTTACCGACCAGGGCCTTTATTGTTACAGGGTCATGCCATTCGGTCTCAAGAACGCCGGTGCAACATACCAACGTCTAGTCAACAAGGTTTTCCAGGCCCAGATCGGCCGTAACATGGAAGTGTACGTCGATGATATGCTTGTCAAGAGCATCCGGGGTCTTGATCATGTGGCCGACCTTCAGGAAGCCTTCGACGTCCTAAGAAAGCACAATATGAGGCTCAACCCGAACAAGTGTGCGTTCGGCGTCTCATCAGGAAAGTTCCTCGGCTTCATGGTTAGCCAACGAGGAATTGAAGCAAATCCGGAAAAGATCAAGGCCATATTAGACATGGCCCCTCCCAGAAATGTTAAAGAAGTTCAGAGATTGACCGGTCGCCTAGCTGCCATAGGGCATTTTCTGTCGAAGTCCGGGGAGAAGTGTCTCCCGTTCTTCAAAGCCCTCAGGGGGGCTAAAGGATTCGAGTGGGGACAGCAACAGCAAGACTCCTTCGACCAGCTTAAAGCCTACCTCGTCAATCCACCTCTGCTCAGCAAACCGATACCTGGCGAATCACTCTATCTCTACCTGGCAGCTTCCGAACAGACGCTTAGCGCGGTCTTAGTCAGAGAAGAAGAAAGGGCTCAGAAGCCCATTTACTACATCAGCAAAGTGCTCCGGGACGCCGAGCTCCGGTACCCGAAGATTGAGAAAATGGCCTATGCCCTGGTAATGGCCGCGAGAAAGCTTCGACCCTACTTTCAGTCCCCATTCGGTGGTCGTCCTTACCGACCAGCCGCTGAAACAGGTCCTTCACAAGCCTGAGACTTCCGGTCGCCTGAAGTGGTCGATCGAGCTGAGCCAACATGATATAACTTATCAGCCTCGGACCGCAATCAAGGCTCAGGCGCTGGCCGAATTCATAGTTGAAAGTACAATCCCTGAGCCCTGCCAAATAGCAAAGGGGCCACCGGTTTGGTCGATTTATGTTGACGGATCTTCTTGCAATGAGGGAAGCGGGGCAGGAGTCATCCTGGCAGGCCCAGATGACTTCATCCTCCAATACTCCCTCCGTATAAAATTCAAAGCCTCGAACAACGAGGCCGAATACGAGGCGTTATTAGCCGATCTCAGAATGGCTCGAAATGCAGGGGCACAGCGGCTACAGATCTTCAGCGACTCTCAGTTGGTTGTCAACCAGGTCCTCGGCGAGTATGAAGCCCGCGATGACAAAATGGTTAAATACCTGGCTAAAGTCAAGAGCCTCATGGCGCTGTTCGAGGAGGCCCTCATCCGAAGGATCCCTCGAGAAGAAAATGCTCAGGCCGACGCCCTATCGAAATTAGCCTCCTCTTCCCTTCAAGGTCTTGAGCAGACCGTATTGATAGAAGTCCTCTTGAAGCCAAGCATAGAGGACGAAGCGCCAGACTCCGTTGAAACATTGCCTGTCCTCCTCGAAGACAACTGGATGAAACCCATCGTCGAATTCTTAAAGGACGGACTCCTCCCTGAAGATCCGAGGGAAGCAAGAAGAATCAGGACCCGAGCCGAGCGTTTTACTTTAATCGAAGGCATCTTATATAAACGCTCCTTCACCCAGGTGGACGGTCGGCCTTACCTAAGGTGCCTTTCCCCCAGGCAGGCCGACTACGCCCTACAAGAGCTCCACGAGGGCATCGGCGGAGCTCACTCGGGGTCCAGAGCTCTAGCGCGCAAAATATTAAACTACGGGTATTACTGGCCCACTCTCCTACGGGACGCCGAACGACACGTTCGGCAATGCATCTCCTGTCAAAAGTATGCCGACATCCGACGCCTTCCACAAGCACCGCTCACCTCCCTATCAAGTCCGATCCCCTTCGCCATGTGGGGGATGGATTTATTAGGACCATTTCCACCAGCTCCCGGACAGCTAAAGTTCCTAGTCGTGGCAGTCGACTATTTCTCTAAATGGATAGAAGCCGAGCCCCTGGCTACAATCACCGAGCATAGAGTCGTTCAATTCTTCTGAAAAAATGTGATTTGCCGGTTCGGCGTACCCCGAGTCATAGTCACGGATAACGGGACACAGTTCACTGGAGCCGCCTTCCGAGCTTTGTGTGAGGACCTCTCCATACAACACCGATTCTCCTCCGTCTCCCATCCTCAGTCGAATGGCCAGGCCGAGAATGCCAACCGACAGCTTCTTTCAGGCATCAAGAAGAGATTAGACAAGTGTTCCAAAGGACTATGGGTCGATCAGCTGCCGAACGTGCTCTGGAATCACCGCACCACCAAGCGGACCCCAACAGGCGAGAGCCCATTTAATCTCACCTATGGGGCCGAGGCCATCATCCCCCTGGAAGTCGGGATACCCTCTCCTCGCCTAATAGCTTATGAAGAAGAGCAGAAAGCTAGAGAGCTCAGAACAAGCCTAGATCTGATAGATGAAATCCGAGAGAGAGCTGCCATACGCCAGCAAGCTTACCGAAGAAGGATCGAGCTAGCATACAACAAAAGAGTCCGCCCAACGGACCTCAAAGAAGGGGATTTAGTCCTCCGGAAATTGGCCATCTCGTTCCCCGAACAGAAAAGCAAGCTGGCCCCGAACTGGGAGGGGCCGTACAGGATCTCGAAAGTGATCCGCCCCGGTACGTACAAGCTAGAAGATCTCGAGGGTAGAGAAATTCCCAGGACTTGGAACGCCGACCATCTTTTGAAATACCAAGAGAAGGCAACTACGTCTCTCTAAGTAACTCGGGATGTCGAACCGTTCCCTTCCTTTTACTAGTAGTGATTTTTCCTTTTTTTTCCATTGTAATAACGGCTAGCAACTTTAGAAGCAGCCGATCATTAGATATTAATAAATGAAGTTTCTTCATGTTTTCACTGCTATTACATCTCTCTGCTTTTAACCCCTTAAAATTCACAATGGTTCCGGAGTCCAACACTTGGCTCGATTCTACTTCGCAAGTTCGCTCCTAAGCGAGCTGGAAGTAGCTCGCCATTCGAAACTGCTCCCACAACCATTGAATGGTTCGGAGTCCAACACTTGGTTCGACTCTACTCCGCGAGCTCGCTCCTAAGCGAGCTAGGGGTAGTTCGCCATTCGAAATTGCTCCCACACCCCTTAAAATTCACAATGGTTCCGGAGTCCAACACTTGGCTCAATTCTACTTCGCGAGTTCGCTCCTAAGCGAGCTGGAAGTAGCTCGCCATTCAAAACTGCTCCCACAGCCGTTGAATGGTTCGGAGTCCAACACTTGGTTCGACTCTACTCCGCAAGCTCGCTCCTAAGCGAGCTAGGGGTAGTTCGCCATTCGAAATTGCTCCCACACCCATTAAAATTCACAATGGTTCCGGAGTCCAACACTTGGCTCGATTCTACTTCGCAAGTTTGCTCCTAAGCGAGCTGGAAGTAGCTCGCCATTCGAAACTGCTCCCACAGCCGTTGAATGGTTCGGAGTCCAACACTTGGTTCGACTCTACTCCGCGAGCTCGCTCCTAAGCGAGCTAGGGGTAGTTCGCCATTCGAAATTGCTCCCACACCCCTTAAAATTCACAATGGTTCCGGAGTCCAACACTTGGCTCGATTCTACTTCGCAAGTTCGCTCCTAAGCGAGCTGGAAGTAGCTCGCCATTCGAAACTGCTCCCACAGCCGTTGAATGGTTCGGAGTCCAACACTTGGTTCGACTCTACTCCGCAAGCTCGCTCCTAAGCGAGCTAGGGGTAGTTCGCCATTCGAAATTGCTCCCACACCCTTTAAAATTCACAATGGTTCGGAGTCCAACACTTGGTTCGACTCTACTCCGTGAGCTCGCTCCTAAGCGAGCTAGGGGTAGTTCGCCATTCGAAATTGCTCCCACACCCCTTAAAATTCACAATGGTTCCGGAGTCCAACACTTGGCTCGATTCTACTTCGCGGGTTCGCTCCTAAGCGAGCTGGAAGTAGCTCGCCATTCGAAAATGCTCCCACAGCCGTTGAATGGTTCGGAGTCCGATACTTTAGAAACTACGGCACGGCAGACAACAGTCACAAGAATAAAACACACAAGTTCGGCAATAACACGTTTATTGATGAAACAGATGCGGTACAAAGGCAAACACAGCAGGATCACAACTCATCGAAGAAAAGTTACAATGCCGACTTATTACACTTAGCGAAAAACAAAAAATAAGCAAAAAAAACTCGCGGAGTCGACCACTTCAGCGCTTCTTTGGAGCCGGAGCGTTCCGCTTCAAGGACACTCGAGAGTGACGACGCTTGTCCCCGGAGCGCGACCCCAAGCCGGCAAATTGGGACGTATCCTCGGCACCGCTCCTAGTAGCTACTCCGACGGACGCCCCGCTCGAGGAGATTGCCACCGAGCTCTGCGCGTCCCCCGGGCTAGGTTGGCCGATCCGCTGACGGGCCGATCAACGTCGCTTCGAACGTTGATCGGCCCTGAATGCGGCTTAAGACGGGCCACTTCCGTCTCCAACTCCGAGATCCTGTCCCGCAACGAGTCGTCTTTGACGTCGACTTCGAAACGTGGGGGTATCGCGGAGTCCGGCACTCCAGATCGGCTAGCGATGAGGCGCCGAAGGTGGGTGACCTTGATGCTTTTATCCACCGTCGCTCTCTTCAGCGCTTCGACTTCGGCAGTCAACTCGACTCGTTCGGTCGTCAACTTGGCCACCTCGGCCGTCAGCCCCTCGCCCTCACTCCGAAGCTTCGCCTCTACGGACTGCAGATGCTGTATCTCGGAAAGCAACTCGTCCTTCTCCGCTGTTATTTTGGACAAGTTATGACGAATGCACTGAACTCGAATCTCATTACTGAAATCAGTTGGCAAATGTTCACCTTTGGGTATAAGCTCGGTGATTCTGCTTTCCAAACGACGAATCTCGATATCTCGCCGGCCAAGGACGAGCTGGAGATGCTTCCTCTCGCTTTCAGCTCGGCGCAATCCGAGCTCGACCTCATAAAGTCTCTCTCTACACCTAGCCAGACACAGCCTCGTCGCCCCTAGGTCGGCCTCGGCTGGAACTTCCTCGTCCGGGCAAGAAAGCTCGACGTCTTGGGCAATCACCATAAGCTGCAAAGAGATCGGAGTAATCAGCAAAAACGTCGAACATGGCCGAAGCACCGCACTTGGAAAAATTTCCTTCTCTAAAAATAAGAGGGGACAGTTCGGCAAAAGAGGGGGCATAAGACAAAAACTTCCGAACATCAACACTTGCAAAAATTTTCTTTTCATTAATGTCAAAAGAAGCGGTGGCCAGTCCGCTATTAGGCATTACAAAGTTCGAAAGGAAAAACAAAAAAGCAAAAACAAAAAATCAAAAACAACAAAGCGAAAGGCGAATTCAGGGCCCGACCTCTTTCCCCGGGCGACGAGGTGGAGTAGGCGTTGACTTTGCCGAAGGAGACGCCGCCGCCAGCGGAGTGGTCGTGGTGCTGGGGACTTCGCCAGTAACCCCGGCGTCGGCATTACCGTCGCCCTCCTCCTCTTCCTCTTCCCCTTCGGACTCGGGGTCGAAGCCCTCGACGTGTCCGGGGAAGAGCCGCCATCCCGAGACGTCCACCCCGGGGTATGCTTCTTGCACCCGGTCGAGGGCGGTGGCGAAGGCCTTCGCCATGTTCTGCGCGAGGTACCCCTGGGCCTTCTCCAGGGTTGCGTCCTCCACCGCCTTCACGGCCGCCGCCTGCTTCGCCTCGGCCTCGACCAATAGGCTGGCCGACCCCTCCTTCTCCCGAAGCAGCTCGCCCTCCAGCCTCTTCAATTCGGCCTCGAGATGCTGGATCCTCGCCGACCGACCCTCAGGCTCGACTCGGAGCTTGTCGAGCTGGTTCGACATCCGAGCCTTCTCGTTCCGAGCCTGATCGGACTCCTGCTTCAGCTCCTTCTCTAGAGCGGTCAGCCTTTCGGTGAGGTGGCCGAAATGGACGACGATCTACAGCGAAAAAAAGAACTGAAAGAGTTAGAAAAGTTTTTGTGATTCGAAGGGATGAAACGAACGAAGGGGACTCGGAACTTACCGATACCGCCGAACGAGCGATCTCGATCACGTCGTCGCCTTCTCTCCCCGCGTCCATGGGGGCGCGGTCCTTCGGGGTGGCGAGATGCTTGACGGCCTGCATGCTCGCCAACGAGTTCCCGAGGAACCCATCGTGCCTCCGGACTTGCCAGTCCGGGATATGGATCCGCTTGTGCTCCTCCGTCAGGAGCTCCTCACCTGCCACGGTCAGCGGCGGGGTCGGCATGGCGAGGGCGGCGGCAATGGGGAACTCCCCCACAGGTGCAGGAGCCGAAGTCCCCGCCACGGCGACGACCGGGTCGTCGACAATCTCCACCGCCTGGACGGGGGCCGCAATCCTCGGGACCTTCGAGGTCGAGGGCAGCTTCAATGCAACCCTCTTGCGCTTCTTCGGCGCCTTGCTGGCGAGCCCCGCCCCGAGCGCCAACACCGCCTCGTAGTCCATGGATTCTGCATCGAAAGCAAAAATTGATTAGCACAAAAAACAACAAGGCAGCAAGTACGGAAAAAAGAACTTGACGAGAGCCGCGTACTAGGATCTACGCGGCAGAGCCCTCCCCTGTAGAGAACGTCCTCTGTCAAATCCTTCCAATCATACTTGGGCCGGTCAAGGAGGGTCCGGACCGCCTCTTCTTCTTCTACTGTAAGCCTCGGCAGCGCCGTCGCCCTCTTGGGCACCCCTTCTGCCCAATTAGTGGGGATCGGCCAGGCCTCTCGACTCCGCACGACGAACCACTTCTCTCGCCAGTGCTTGATAGAGTCGGGGCAGACGACGAGCCTGCCGCCGTGCCTCGGAGTCAGATAATACCGGTACTCCGACTTGTTCCCTTGATGGAGCCGGTATATCGTCCGAAGCACGTTCAGCTGCGGCTCGATCCCTGCGGCCTGGCAGTGGAGAACGAAGCCATTAATCACTCGCCACGCGTTCGGCATGAGCTGAATGGGGCTGACCCCGTACCAGCTCACCACGGTAACAGCGAACGCGTGGAGAGGTAGCCGAGCACCGGCGATAAAGGCATCGACCGGCCAGCAACACATGGTCACTGGCAGCGGCGAATTAGCCCTAACCCCGGGGCCCGGCAGCATGATTTCGTACTCCTCCGGGATGAAAAAGAGTCCCGGATCGCAGCCAATTCCTCCTCGCGCAGGATCGATGCCGCGTCGTCCGCCTCCGTCGTCTCCCTCGCTTCGTTCTCCTCGAAGGACCTCTCCCTCCCATGGACGATTCGCTCGGCCTGGTCCTTCGGGAGCTGCCTGACCCTGTGTAGCCCTGTCAGCGGACCTGGCAGCTGTCCGAACTCCCCCATCCTCTTCGGATCCTCAACAATTGAATCCTTACCGAACACCTTGCCCTTGGTTGGAGTCGGAGTCGAGTCCTCGGCGCCTTCAAGGGAGGGCTCGGACCAAGAGACTTCATCTGAGACAGAAGCTACAGACATAATTTATAAATTACCTTAAGGGAGAGAGCTGCCGAAAAACTTCGCCTGAGTCAAACGCCGGCCACCGGAAAAACTTGCCTGAAGCACAAGAAAACGCCTGAGCAAATGAGAGGAGAAATGAGAAATGAGAGGGGGGGGGGTGAGGATTTATAGAAGGGGGGTACTCCCAACGAGGCTAATAGGCTCGTACGACCGGCCCATCTAAACCAAGCGGTGGAGCGATCCCAATCGTCACCTCGCTAACTGCAACGAATCATGAGTTGAATTTAATGCGCATCCCATCTAATAGAAGCCCAGAGGTCACTGCAATTAATGAACGTCCCATCTGTCAGGGTTGTCAGAGTTGTCAGAGGTGTCAGAGGTTCAAATGGCGCACAGAAAAAACAAACTCCCAAAAATGACAAGTCTGGGAGTTCGGCACTCACTGCCGAGCGTTCGTGACACCGACCCTGTTACGAGGTAAAGAACAAGTTCGGCACTCACTGCCGAGCGTTCGTGACACCGACCCTGTTACGGGGTAAAGAACAAGTTCGGCACTCACTGCCGAGCGTTCGTGACACCGACCCTGTTACGGGGTAAAGAACAAGTTCGGCACTCACTGCCGAGCGTTCGTGACACCGACCCTGTTACGGGGTAAAAAACAAGTTCGGCACTCACTGCCGAGCGTTCGTGACACCGACCCTGTTACGGGGTAAAGAACAAGTTCGGCACTCACTGCCGAGCGTTCGTGACACCGACCCTGTTACGGGGTAAAGAACAAGTTCGGCACTCACTGCCGAGCGTTCGTGACACCGACCCTGTTACGGGGTAAAGAACAAGTTCGGCACTCACTGCCGAGCGTTCGTGACACCGACCCTGTTACGGGGTAAAGAACAAGTTCGGCACTCACTGCCGAGCGTTCGTGACACCGACCCTGTTACGGGGTAAAAAACAAGTTCGGCACTCACTGCCGAGCGTTCGTGATGCCGACCCTGTTACGGGGTAAAGAACAAGTTCGGCACTCACTGCCGAGCGTTCGTGACACCGACCCTGTTACGGGGTAAAAAACAAGTTCGGCACTCACTGCCGAGCGTTCGTGACACCGACCCTGTTACGGGGTAAAGAACAAGTTCGGTACTCACTGCCGAGCGTTCGTGACACCGACCCTGTTACGGGGTAAAAAACAAGTTCGGCACTCTCTGCCGAGCGTTCGTGACACCGACCTCGTTACGGGGTAAAAAACAAGTTCGGCACTCACTGCCGAGCGTTCGTGACACCGACCTCGTTACGGGGAAAAGAACAAGTTCGGCAGATCGCCAGACCCACTCCTAGCGCTCGCAGCTATGCCGAACTCGCTTTTCTCTCCGAAAAAGCTTGCCGAACTGCATATGGACCTCGGCCTCCTAGTCGGCGAGCCCTGGGGAGAGTCTAAGGCGCGAGACCCCCGAACGACGAATTGACGCTTCGCAAGGGTAAAGAGGATATCCCTGCAAGAATGCCACATGACCATCAGAGCTCATGAGCAACTCGGAGCTCAATCCACTTGGCAAATCACCTCACTGCCTCCTCCGGACTCACAACCCTCCATTTGAACTCCGATATAACTCTGCCAGCCATTAGACAGTCAAACTACTCCTCAAAGGCTGATCAAGCTCAGTCTTTAAGAGTGGGGGGCTCGTGATATGGCTAAAAATGGGGTTAAATCGGAACCGCCCAAATTGAGTACGAATCTTGAGACGTGGGGGTAAAATGGTGATTTCGCCTACAAGAGGGTCCGAAATAGGTGTTGGGTCTTCTCCCCAAGGACCCAGTAACCTACGAACGGGCCCACCAACAAGAGGGTGCGGATTTTAACCCGCTGCACACCCAATCCAGCGAGATAAAATCAGGGTCCCTGATTAATCTTGATCAACGGCCCAGATATACATCTATCTTTTCACCGGGATTTGGGGATAAAATTCCTTATCTGATTACGGGGAATATACCTCATCAGATTACATTCCTCATCTGATTATGGGGAATATTCCTTATCAAATCACCAGGATTACATTCCCAATCTGTTCCCTGAGACGCCTATAAATACCCCCCGTCCATCTCCATTAAGAGGTAATCAATCTTTCACCAGTTTTTGCGCTCTTTCATAGTCTGCCAGATTACTGACTTGAGCGTCGGAGGGTGCATCGCCGGGAACAACCCCGGTGTCTCGCACTTTTTGCAGGTGCACGGCAGGAACGACGATCGAGGCCCGACGGAACAGGTACACAGGTCTTCTATTCAGTTTCCCTAAGAATCCACAAGTTCTATCTGTTTGCCCCCACACCAAATTTAGCGGCAACAGTTTCTCATATATGAGAAACAGAATAGCGATTCTCAAATTATAAAGGACGGGATATCATATCCCGTCGCTCCGATTTTATGATTATTTAATCGAGTGAGACAGAAGAACATATATCGTCTAAATAATTGTAATTAATTTTTTTTTAAAATGGTCGGACGGGGACACATACCCCGTCCGGGGTATGATACCCCGTCTCTCCACTTAAAAAAGTATTTTTTTAATAATCCTTAAGACGGGGAAACATACCCCGACCGGGGTATGATACCCCGTCCGTGAAAACAGGAGGCACAGTGGAGAATTAATGCTGATTGGGTAGGTTTAGGAGTAGTAATTAGGTTTAGGTAGTTAATTAATTAGGTTTAGTTGTTATTATATTATTTAATTAAGTTAATTAATATAGTTTAATAGTTAATAAGTAATTAACTTTTTTAAATTTATTTTAAACGATGAGACGGTATATCATATACCGTCGCTCGCTTATTTCTAAAAAATGAGAAACAATATAGCAAACGACCACTGCAGCGATCGATCTTATTTGCTATTACTGTAGCTGCCATTTTATAGCATATAAGAAAAACGACTGTGGATGCTCTTAGAACTTTGAGTGTGGAAAATGATGAAATTTAACTGTTGATAAGATATTTGTATTTTTAATGTAAAATGAGCAATAAAAAAATACATAAAAAACCTGAAAATTTAAAAATCTGAAATCTGAAAATATAAATTTCTCAGTTAATAGAGAGAGAATGAGAGAGAAAGAGAGAGAGAAAAATAAATAAACAAATAAATAAAGGAGTTGTTTTGGGGATTTGAATTTGAGTTTTGGGGGAGAACTTTTGGGCGGAAAAATATGTTTTGTGAGGTTAGATCTAAACCATTAATTTCAACCAAATTGAATGAGAGCCACTCGATAGCTTTCTTTGTATTTTATTATATAGATAATTCTATATTCTTACTCAAATAATGAAAATACTTGACTAATTATGTTACAATTTTTTATCTGGGAAGTCTAACAAACAGAGTTGACTACAAAATGTCGATGGTAAATATAAAAATTACTAATATCAACAGTTAAGTATACATGTTTCATTTTGCTGCGTGCAGCTTATCAAACAATAAGTGTTCTACTCGAATTTAAAGAATAACAACTGTATCATTATCACCTGAAATTTTGAATACCTTAATAGCAATCACGGCCACCACTCAATACCAGGTTATCGCTCTAGTCTACTTAGTCTGCCAATCTCTTCACTTTGATCAACTCAACGAAACTCAAAACATCGTCCATTAGTCATCCACGTCCAAAACTACAAACCCATCAAATCCAAGCACCCAAGCAACCGCATCTCATTGAGGCATTCCGTTAGACACCTTTCAGTCTCTATGTTAGTCTCTCTCTCGACTCTCGTCAACTAATCCTCCATCCTCTAATTTTGTCACCATCTCAATCCCTAACCCTAACCTCAGCCCCACCCGCCGTCTCTTCTCTCGCTACCACCGCCTCCTCTGCTGCCGCTATCATCCTCTCCTCCTTCACTTGACTCTCTTTTATCTCCTCCTCAAATTCCTTCAACCTCAAATCCCGCAAAATTTGCCGACATTCCCTCCATCATCCTGCCTCCGTCAAAGCTGCTGCCTCCTCTGTCGTCACTCCCTCCTTTTGCCACGTCATCTCGGCATCACCAGCTCCTCCCACCTATGGCGCTACCACCGCCACTTCCTCCATCTTTAGTAACGCCCCTCCCAAATGTAGTCATGGCTCGACAACCCCCTTCCCTGCTCAAGTGAGATAGATTTGTGAGAGTGACGGTGTGGTGTGGTGTGGCGTGCGTGTGGAGGCGGCGTGTGGCATGGGGGAAGGGGGTGTGAGAGAAATGGAGGATTTGAATTTTGAAAGTGGGAGGGGAAGCGTTCGTGGATGGCTTGAAGGGGTTTGAGATTTTATTTTGTTATATATTTTTTTATTAAAACGTGTGCACTGCACGTGCCAATTTAAATGAGAATTCCTACTCTTTCTCTTCTTGCTCTACTTCAAAATAGAGGAAGGTGAGAGGGGGTAAACACTCTCTAACCTATTAGTACTAGTAATTTACACGTGTGATGCACGTTTTAATAATTTCAAAAAATAAAAATAAAAACTCTGACGTAGGGAGGATTAGAACTGTAAACCTTCTTTATAGTAGTTATGTGTTAGGAATTGTGGCCTCAAATACACGTAGGAACGGAGTGCTTGAAGTTGGAGAAGAAGAGGAGGAGACAAAGAAGCAAAGGGAAGACAAGCAACAAGAAGAAGAAGTGAAGTCTGGAAGGTTGCGGTCGACCGGCTAGGGGTGCGGTCGACCGACCCAGTCGACTGGGGGTTCTTCGAGTGTAGGCGTCCAACAGAGGAGGGGACGGTCGACCGACACTAGGGGTGCGGTCGATCGGTTAGCCCTCTGGATTGATTCCGCACGATGCGGTCGACCGGCTTGGGGTGCGGTCGACCGACACCGACGCTAATTGTTTCTTTTGGGCTTACGGGAGAAAAGCCCAGTTTTCTATATTTGTGTTTATCTTTTAGGGTTTACTTGGGGGCTATATATATGACCGTAAACTCTAGGGTTTAGATATTTAGTGCTGATCATTATTCAACTTCAAGAGAGATTGTGCCGAGTATTTCAAAGGTGAGAGAGAGAGATTGAGAGTTGTAATCTCTGTTGTAATCTTTATATTTCTTTGGGAACAAGAAGTATTGGTAATCTCTGCATAGTTGGTTGTGTTCTTGTGAGATCCATATATTGTGGTGGCTTGTTCTTGGTTCATCTATTTTTTGAGAGTTTCTATTGCTTGCGGTGCACTTCCGCTATTAGCACAACGAGTTGGGAGTAGATTTCTCTGACATTATGTACGTGTGTTGCGCATGTTGGTAGAATGACAAAATGACAAATGACACTAAGGCCTTTCTCCCATTATAATATTAGAGATTAGAGATAATATAAAAATATATATAATATCGAAGAAGGTAATTAAGTAGCACTCACTTTCAAGGTTTTAAGTTAACAACTTTAATAAGCCTAGCTTCACAAATACTACTCCACGTATCAACTCACTCTTCTTTCTTACCATATCATTATTTCGTTTCTTTTCCTTACTTCCTACCTTTGCCTTGAGACCTTGCTAAAGATGGTGTTGGTGTGTGGTGATGATAAATGATGCAGCTATTAATTGCCGGTTCAATTCTCACCTTGCTTCTGCACAAATAACAAGTGATATTGTTCCACCGGTGATAATCAATAATAAAGTAATGCTAAATGTACTCAATATTTTCATACTCACGTTGTATTAAAAGAGATCAAAAGTGGCGCCCCCAACAATAATTACAATAAGATTTCATATGAGCTCACATTCTTGTGTTAGAGCAAAAAGTATTATTCTTAACAAGTGATATATGTCAGACCTTAACTATTTGAAAGAAATTAATGATCAGTAATGAACAGCTAGTTCTGCGTGTTTATTTGTAGTATATGAGATCATCGACTACTCGTCTTTCTTCTGTAAGCTTTTAGTGAATACATATACGAGGACCGTGTTGTTGCGAACATGCATTTTTCACTTCTGAGGTGAAAACAATGTAGTTTTTAACCTTAGTTCTGATTTAACTGCTTTGTATACGGCTATAGTCGGAGATAACTATGGCCCTTTCCTTTTCATGTATCATCAAAATTGTTTGGGGGGGGGGGGGGGGGGGGGGGGGGGGGGGGGGGGGGGGGGGAGTCCTTTAGTTTTTCATGTATCGTCAAAATTGTTTGACGATGGTCCTTTCCATTTTCATGTATAGTCGGAGATAACTATGGTCCTCTGCTTTTTCATGTATTGTCAAAATTGTTTGAGGGGGAAAAGTGAACATGGTAAATTGAAAATAGTACAACATCAGCATTACTAAGCTATCTTATGCATTCTTTGAAAACGAGGGAACCTTGATTAACAAAAATCTACAAAGCATTTCCCATCACTTTGTGCCAATAACTCTCATGCGGAACCTGACTTCAAACTCTGGCATACCAACCAATAGTATAGGATGAACACTGGTTATTATTAACAAAAAGGACGAACACCGGCAACCAGTTGCTTATATCCCTTCCAACCGAGGGGCATTTCCTACAGATCAAAATACATGAAACTTTTAAGCGTGCACTAATTTTGCAATTCAATAGGACGATAATGCACATGCTAAGTAAAGCAGAGCAGTGCTTTTGCACTATATGTCAGACTTCTATACACACGTACTGCTCGTTGCAAGTCAGGAATCAACAGAAGGAACTCAGACTCCAGATCAACGGGGGTCCCCAACCTATCCACCATATTTCTGAGATTAAATAAAAGCAAGTAGTGAGATACCACAAACTGAAGAGTGCACGGGTCAGGGCAAAGTTAAATTAAAATGGTTTTTGAAAAATTATTATTGTATTTCAAGCAATGAGAATCTTTAAGAGTTTGCCATCTTAAAACCTCACTTGTCTGAGTTGTGAGGAGGAAGCACTAAATGCATACCGCCTTGACAAGACAAAACAGCACCCATGCTTTCTTTCTTTCATGCAAATCAAATTTGTGGATAATCAAATGCTTTATGCTCGTCATGTGTGTTCTCTCTATAGAGAGAGTATATATCAAATCTGAATATGCAACTATAATTGGGAAGCAATAGCTTATCAAAATTAGTTTAAAACCTTACATGCCAGAAACATACATCAAGGTAAAACTAACAGATGGGCTTAACTGCAGGTATCTCATGGTATGAAAGAGTTCAAATCATAACATCTGGGCTGCAATTGGAATTCTTATACTTCAACAGACCACAAAAGCACACGAACTAATTATACTACTAGCACCAAAACCTTATATTGGTTCTCCAACCTGGGGAAAGACATTAATGAAAAACTCACTAAGGCTCAATAATTCTTGTACCATTGTTACTTTTTATTTTATACTTAAGGTGCAGAAGGCTATGGAATTGAGAAGACCATATACAGAACAGAGGTTTTGTAGGAGAATTTTTTTTGGAGCAGCCATACAGAATATTATTAGGTGTAGGAATTCCAAGAATATGAGCAGAAGCAAGCAATATCATTGAAAAAAAGGGTGTAAATTAAGTCACATAAACTGCTGCTGTGAAAAAAACATTTTAAGGGTGGGAAGGGTGCGTGGGACAAACTGACGCGGCGGAGGTTGATTGGATTGGTAAGGAGATGGAGCAGTGGAAATGAATTTTTCAAACAGAGACCCTGACTTCAGCACAACATTTTCCACAAAACTCTTGTCTTCATGAATTGTTCAACGCCAAAGACCTCTACTGACTGCATCATCTGTGACTATCATAACTCAGGGCATGAATTCTTCGACAAAGACCTTGACTCCAGTATTAGTCAACCATCCCCCCAAAAGCAAAGCTTAATAGTGAAGACATTTTCTAAATTGTTAAATATTACAGAATATGCATGCCTCTTGGTAAGATAATTTTTTAAAAAAGAAATCGCATCTACTTTTAGTCTAACAACGAAGACATTTTTTAAGACCATCTTTTGACAAAATAAACCTATCTACGAGTATATATATATATCCCAAAGTTTGCTAGGATTTCCAAGTAGAGAAAATAAAAAAACTTGTTCCTAGCTAGCTAGCAGAGAAGCATGAAGAACGATTGTCAATCGGAGATAGTAGTATTCTTCTTGCTACTTGTCGCATTTTCATTCCCTTCCCCAACTTCCTCCACCACAACTTCCTCCAAAATCTTTGGAAATGAGACTGATGTGCTCTCACTTCTTGAATTCAAGAGTCAATTAACTGAGGAATCCTCGACAGCTCTGAGTTCATGGAATCGAACCAACCATTACTGCAACTGGATTGGAGTCTCATGCAGTAGCAATCCAAAGTTATACCTGTTAGGTTTTGTGAGAAATTAACAATTGGGAATTAGGGTTTTATCTCTAGATCTAAGTTGCTTGAGATATTCACTCTAGGTATCAAGATTGGAATACCTAGACTGCTATCACAAGCCAGTATTTATTCCTAAATACTGGTTTGGGTATCGGGTTATAAGCCCACAAACCCGCGTTCCAATATCCAATCAATTGTACGTTCATTACACGTGTTACACATATACACGTGCTATATTTATATAGAGAGAATATACCAATATATCCAACAATCTCCTCCTATATTCTCAATATATAAAGTACAGGATTATCTCATCAGATCAGTATACAACTGACTGGCTGATAGCAGTCCATAAAGGAAAAGCATCATAAAGGTATAGTTTCATAAGAACCAATAGAATTATAAAACTGAATAGTTCAATCAAGACTAAACCAAAATAATTAACTAGTTCCAAACCATATCCAATTCAGAATAGTTCACAAAGACTAAACCAACTGGAATAATCTGTCATAGTTTCAAAATCAAACAAAGCAAATAAACTTCAAGAACAAAATATGAGTTTTAAGCTCATGAACACAAGAGTCTTAAACTCAACAGAAGTTTTACCAAGCAAGTGACTAATTTATTCTCAAAAGAAATAAATTGAAATTCTATCCTTGCACACTGCTTTATGTTTACTCCTCCATTTTGAGCAAATCATTATTTTTGAAATCCATGTTGACATTCAACTCCTCCATCTTTGCTAGCTTATTGAAAACAAGAATATCAAGAGACACATCTCTAAGAATTCCAACATATTTTACAAAGTATCTAGTTCCACAAAAGAACTTAGTACAATTCATAATTAGCTTAGCAAAAATGTAACGCAAGCATCACAATCAAGTATCTTTAATAAGTAAAGTACATGAACTTTATAGTTTCTACACAAGAACCATACTATGTTTCATATTGGAATGAAAAGACTGCCGTTTCAATCATGGTTTAACATTGAATCATCAAAATTGGAATGAAACATGTATCCATAAAAGACATATCATCAAAATTGGAATGATATTTAGGACAATTTAATCATCGGAAACACATCGACAAGTTTTCATGTTTCGTATTGGAATAATATGATTATTCTAAGTAAATTTCCTAGATATATAATACCATCAAAATTGGAATGACATTATATATCTGTGGAATTTATGTCGAATCATCAAAATTATCTAAAACATGTCAACTGCCTAAAATTGATGCTTAAGTTTGAACTTCTCTATGGCTCCAATTGGATTCTAAATTTCAAAACAACTTGGATGTTAAAGCTTTTTACTTAATAGCTTTCAACTCCACTTCCCCCCACAGTTTTGATAATTAGATCACTTTCAAGTCTCTTAACAAGAACATTAGCCATACTTGTCGCAATTGCACTTTATCTATGAGAAAGTTCAACTAGGCTTTTTTAAGCCTTAATATACTCCTCTTACTATTATAGAGTGAGTTATGAGCTACAGTGCATTGTAGCTTAATAGTCGCATAACAGAATTAGAAAGTTACTTAAACTTCTTAATGGATAATTAGCAACATTTCTTCAATCCACTCAGCCTTTTCCCCTGCAGAGGATTACACATAGAGGTCCGATTACATGGATGATAGCACAGTGCCTGTTTGCTTTTTATTTCCATAACATTTCTGTTTCTCCTAGTGTAAACACATATCTACTAGTTATCGACTTTCACTAAATTCTGAGCATCTAATGCATTAGATCAGCCATTCATTCGAAGAATGACTAGAGTAGCACAAAGCAAACTCTTGAATACCACTCAGGTATCTCATTAGCCTCTTAAGGGCACTCAAATGTGTATGGGATTATTAGTGAATCTGCAGATCATACCTACCTCAAAGGCTATGTCTATTCTAGTGCAGATCTTTGTATACATGAGACTGTCAATTCCTTTAGAATGATCTACATGTCTCATAGTTGCACCATCATTAGGTGTTAACCTTTATCATTATCATAAGGTGTTTCAAAACACACTTTCAATCACTATATCCCCACTTTTGAAACACATTTTGATTTGATGAGTTTGGCTAAGAGTTATCCCTTGCCAACTGAAAACTCACCCTTATACCTATGATGTCCACAGTACCTAGGTTTTCGTGTTGAATTCTTTGGATAGCATAATTTTAACTTCATTTATAATAGAGAGATCACTTCCAAGAACTTGCATGTCAACAGAACAAGCAAATAATAGCCACTATAGTTGACACACCACAAAGTTGAAGGCACTGATCTGAATTACTTGATTCATATACTAGGCTCTTTCAAAAATTTGTCAAATTATTTATCTGTTGGCTATACATGTTTTAAGAACATACAATAATTTTACTATATTGTAAATCTTATTCACTAAACATATTAGTTCAAAACTTTCCAGTACAAAACTGTTCAGTACAAAACATCAAGTACAAAGTCTTTTAATTATCCTTTATGAATGACAAAATTTTCAATAGATGTAAGGGTAAGAAGAATACTTATTGTAGCAATATGACAAACATGTGAGTAGACATCAAATGAATCTACCCCATTTTTCTCAGTCAATCTATTAGCTACTAAAAAGCATTAAAATTGCTACTGAACAATCAAAATTAAGTTTCTTCTACAAAACCCCACTTACTATAGTTTTAGCCCCCTTCGGCAGATCAACTAAATTAAAGTATTATTGTATGACACAGAATCATCTCATTGTCTACTAAAGACTCTTCTAAGCTCATTTGTCATTCAGGTTTTTAAGTGTCAATAAGGCTGGTTCTTGATTCAAACTGTGAATTATTGAACATGTCTATAGGACTAGATTATTTCATACATTTATCTTTGATGAACATATCTTCAAAGAACTTTGCAAGTCTAGATTCTTCTAACACAAATTAGATAGATCCAACATCTATCCACAGAGCTACATTCTGCACTTTCTAAGCACACAAACATTTGTTGTAGGTCCTACTTTAGGCCTTCTAGGATCATGTACTCTAACAAAAGTATCACAACACACATTTTCACTTTAATAAAACTGTTTGTGTTTTCATACCATGATTTACAAGGTATATTCAATTTAGAGTGTAGTAACACATTAGAGATATGATTAACAATACAACATCACTCATAATTACACAAGACAAACAACAGTCAATAATATAGAATTCAATATTTCACACAGTGTTTGATTCTAACTTTTATCAATACCGTTTGACTGTTGTAAGTAGAGTGCTCTAGAGATTATGCCCAATGCAAACTTCTCTAAAGTTGTTAAAACATATTCACTACCTCTATCAAATCTGAACCCTTGATTTTTTTAGCATTTAACTATAATTTTTAATTCATTAAGAATAACAAGTGCTTCATTCTTCATATATATGACAAACTTATATTAGTAATCTACAAAAGAGATTAAATACTTCTGACCAACAATCGTCTCATCTAGTCACAAAGCTACTGAGATCACAAATATCAGACTGTATTGACTCTAGAAATTGTGTGCTCCTAGAGACCATACTAAATGATTTTCTAGTGATTATAATCTGAGCACAACTTTCATATTTGTCATATTTTAATGGAGTGTCATTTAGTAGAGTTATGAGTTTTAACAAGAACAAACAATTTAATATATAGTTCATAGTGATTCTAAATTTCAAAACAACTTGGATGTTAAAGCTTTGACTCAATAGCTTTTAACTCCATTTCCCCACAGTTTTGATAATTAGATCACATTTTCTCACAAACAATTGAATATATAGTTCTCAAATCTTAGCCAATTATGCTATGTTCAAGAACACAATTAGAACTATTATTATTAATTGTCTCATTTGTTAAACTCAACTTATACATACGATTGACAATATATGCACTTTATAAGAGTTAATACAAAATTACTCTATCGCTTTTTTTTTCAAAAAATTATTTGCTTTCTCTAATAGTTCTAACAATGTCACTAGCTCAAACACATTGAGCAAAAAAAAATTCTTTCCTTTACTCGTTCTTCATCATCTTCATAACGCTAAATGAGATAATGACTAACATATCATGATTCAACTTTGTACACACAGTACAATGAACGAGATGGAACACCACGTAACTAGTAGAGTCATATTCTACATTAAGAGATGCTCTCTCCTAAGTTACAGACATTTGTTATACATCTTATACAATTTTATTTTATTTTAAATTTTAGAGAAGCAAATATGTAATCTCACACAAACTGCAAACAATGGATTTGTCAAAATGTCTATACACATAGTATGATAAAACACTTAACAACCCTAAGCATGCTAGTTTTCCAGAGCGAGAATAACTATGATCTAAAACTCTCAATCATATGATTAAACGCACAAAACGTTAACACATTCATCACATAAAAAAATAATGAGAAAATTAAAATAGATCATACCGACACTTCAAGTTAGAAGTGTTTTTCCAAATTCGATGGAGAAGCCTGCGTAGTGCAGACTTATCATACCACGATGCAAATCCATTGTCTCCAACATACACAATTTGTAGGTAACATTAAAGTTCCTACATTCATCAAATTGTTAAAGATTAGCCAATTAAACAAATTATTAGCACAATCTAATTCTAGCAACAATTTAATTGGAGATCCGATTTTTATAGTCAACATACAGTTTAACTTATCAAAATAGATATTGTGTTTTAGCACATAGCCAAAATATTTAACAAAAATTTAATACGAGGAAAATAGAGAACTTATCTTTCACTGTGTCTTCCCCTTCAATTCATTAGACTCATGTCTGTTGGGAACACCAAACAACAAACTATTCTGCGCCAAAGTGACCCAGCATCAAACACCTTGTGTGCGTCTCAACAGATTTGATAAGAATCAAGAAAAGTTGGAGGATTAGATCTAATTCAAAGTGCACAACAGCAGATCCGCTACTGGCCCCAAACATGCAACACAGATCTCAGCCAATGAGATTCTTGTTTGGTACAAATCTCAGTCAAACCCAAGAGAATCTTGGATCCCCTCTTCAAACCCAAACATGGAACACAAAATTCAACCACTCAAAAAAAAACAGATCAGATCTGATTGGTCTCCACCTTCTCCCCTGTCGATTTCTTCTCACAGAGGTGGAGATCGGCGGCCTGCAGAAGCACCAGCGGCGGCACCTGTGACAGCGATGACGGCGGCTGGCCTGGACGGCGGATTCGGGGGGTTTGGAGCTCGAGTTGGCCACCGGCCTGTGGTGGGGTGCGCCACCGGCCTGCGACAACCGGCCTGTGGTGGGGTGCGCCACCGGCCTGCGACAACGCCGACGGCGGTGGCTTCAGTCGGAGACAGTGACAGGCTCCGACAGTTCTACGACGGCGTCGCCAACCAGCAACGATGGTGACGACGGCGTTGATCAATCAAATCCCGACGAACGGTGATTTCATTGATCTATCTTAATCTCACAAATAGATTAAAAAATATCTCAAGATTGTTAGGTTTTGTGAGAAATTAACAATTGGGAATTAGGGTTTTATCTCTAGATCTAAGTTGCTTGAGATATTCACTCTAGGTATCAAGATTGGAATACCTAGACTGCTATCACAAGCCAGTATTTATTCCTAAATACTGGTTTGGGTATCGGGTTATAAGCCCACAAACCCGCGTTCCAATATCCAATCAATTGTACGTTCATTACACGTGTTACACATATACACGTGCTATATTTATATAGAGAGAATATACCAATATATCCAACAATACCACCCTCCAAGAGTCATCAGCTTAGAGCTCAACTTCTTAAGCCTTGCTGGCTCCATTTAACCTTCTCTAGCCAACCTCACATTCCTCACCAATCTCAATCTATCAAACAATGGTTTATCTGGCACGATACCACCCGAATTTGGCATGATGCAAAAGTTACAGGCCATCGACCTGAGTTTCAATTCATTGCAAGGGGAAATTCCTATAAAATTAACCAATTGCTCAGACTTGATGTTGCTTGTCTTGGATGGCAATAATCTATCAGGAAGAATCCCAGAGGAGATTGGCTCACTCTCAGAGCTCATTCACCTAAATCTTGCCAATAATAGCCTCACTGGAGGCATTCCAACTTCACTGGGTAACCTCTCATCTTTGATGTTATTTTTTGCTGAAAGCAACCATCTAGAGGGAAGCATCCCATATGAAATCGGCAGTCTTCAGAGGCTACAAAGCTTTAGAGTGTCCGCTAATAATCTTTCTGGTATGGTCCCTTCCTCCTTGTTCAATCTATCATCATTGTCCACTTGTTCAGTGACTGAAAATCAACTAGAGGGAAGCCTCCCGCCGACTCTCGGCTTTACTCTTCCAAATCTCCAACATATGTTGTTTGGTCACAACCAATTTGAAGGCCCAATTCCACCTTCTCTTCCAAATGCCACAAAACTCATTAGCATTGGAATAGGTCATAACAAAATCAGTGGAACATTGCCTCCCAATCTGGGGATGTTGGGTTCTCTTTCCTATTTGAATCTAGAATCCAACCAGCTCAGAACAAGCAGTCCGAACAGTATGGATTTTCTTCTAACTTCTCTAGGCAACTGCAGCCGTTTGGAAAAGCTAAGCTTAGCCAAAAACAACATTATTGGTGAGTTACCGAACTCAATAGGCAACCTCTCTACTTATCTTCATCGGCTAAGTTTAGGTGGTAACCACCTAGTTAGGCACATTCCATCAGAAATCGAAAACCTAGTTAATCTAACTATCCTTAGACTGGGTCAAAACCAACTTACTGGAGCTGTACCAGATGGTATTGGAAAGCTTAAGGGTTTGCACTATTTAGAATTATCCGATAACAAGCTAGTAGGAAGAATTCCTTCATCTTTAGCTAACCTCACCCACTTAATATACCTCTATTTAGGTAGAAATAATTTGGATGGTCTCATACCTCCAAGCCTAGGCAATCTTCAACAGCTAGAAGAATTGTACCTTGATAACAATCGATTCAGTGGTACAATACCCAAAGATATTTTTAGCCTTCAATCCCTTAGACAAATTAGTTTATCATATAACTCTCTTGTTGGTCACATTCCCTCTGAAGTCAATAACTTGAAATCTCTAGAATGGTTATTCCTTGCTGGAAACAAGTTAACCAATGTAATTCCGAGTGAGCTGGGGGAGTGCCAACTTTTAGAAATTTTGGGCTTGGGCCAAAATCTTCTCAATGGGAGCATCGCATCAACTTTTGGCAATCTGAAGGAATTGGAATATTTAGACCTTTCTCAGAATAACTTGTCAGGACTCATTCCACAGTTCCTAGGGAGCTTGAGCCTTATTTACGCAAATTTATCTTTCAATCATTTTGAAGGAGAGGTTCCTATTACGGGTATCTTCCAAAATGCATCTTCAATATCGCTCCAAGGAAATTATGGCCTTTGTGGAGGAATTCGAGATTTTAACTTGCTTCCATGTCCCACAAAATCAACCGAAAGAAGAGGAATATCTCTGCTGCTCAAAGTGGTGATTATAATTGCAAGCATTCTCTTCAGTTTGTTTACTTCTTTTCTTTTTATTTATTGGGGAAGAAAGTCAAGACAAGCAAATCCCTCTTTACCTTCCTCAAAGGATCAATACCTCAGAGCTTCTTACATTGAACTGGCAAAAGCAACTAACGGGTTCTCTCAAGCAAATCTGATAGGAACAGGAAGATATGGCTCTGTGTACAAAGGGACTATGGATGACAGTAATACAATAATAGCAGTGAAGGTGTTCAATCTAGAGGAGCAGGGAGCTTCCAAGAGTTTCATAGATGAATATGAGGCTTTGAGACATATTCGACATCGCAATCTCATCAAGATCCTAACATCTTGCTCGTCAATTGATTCACAAGGCAATGATTTCAAGGCTCTGGTGTTTGAATTCATGTCTAACGGAAATCTAGAGGAATGGTTGCATGCCGAAGAAAATGCTGGTTTGATTCACAGGTTAAACATAGCCATTGATGTTGCTGATGCATTAGATTATATGCATCATGACTGCCAACCACCAATCGTTCATTGTGATCTAAAGTCTAGCAACATTCTTCTCGACAATGACATGGTTGCTCATGTGGGTGACTTTGGACTCGCAAGGTCCTTGCAAGATTCTAGCTATTCAGGTGGGATAAGGGGAACCATTGGGTATGTTGCACCAGGTATATTCCTATATAAATTGTTCAATCTTTTAAGATCTTAAACACAAAAATTTACTAAAAACATATGAACTAATTATAGATGTTTGAATTGCAGAATATGGCAGAGGGGGAAAGGTGTGTACTTCTGGGGATGTATATAGCTATGGAATCCTTTTGCTAGAGATGTTTACTGGAAGGCGACCTGTAGATCATATGTTCAAAGACGGCTATAACCTACACGAGTATGCCGTAATGGCATATCCTAATAGAATTATGGACATTATAGATCCATTGTTGTTACTACAAAATAATGGTGAAGATCCTAATCAACAGGGAGAAATTGGTTGGAGTTCAAGAAAAGGAATTCAAGAATGTATAACATCTGTTGTATCGGTCGGGATTTTGTGTTCGAAGGAATCGCCAAGAGAACGTATCAACATGAGAGCTGTTGCAATCGAGTTGCATGCGATAAGGGACGCATTCATAAGACATGGAGTTTAATGGAAGGTGATGCAGTTATTTCTTCCAATCTCACTAATAACAAGCAATTAGCTAGATCTGTTTACACTCTTAATTAAGTATCTTTATTATGCAAATTTATGTAGTTATATTTATTTAAACTTTATCTATTTATGTCATTAGCGGCTTTTACATTAGTTTGTTTTTGTATACATATATAGGTTTTCTATCACATATGGTGGATGTAGACGATAGGCTAAAATGCAAAAAACTAACTTGAAATGTTAGCATTTTTTTTAAAAAAAATACCCTCAACTTGTTATTAGCAAAAAACTAATCTACAATTTTCCTGGGCTCTCATCAGAAATAGTTAGGGCCAAGGTGAGGGCGAAATTTGACCCTATTCAAGACGAGGATGCTAGACAGCAGACACTCAATAGGGACCGAGGATGAGCTGGAGAACACCGACAAAGATGGGAGAGAGTGATTGACTACTTTGTGGTTTTCTTGTGCAGCATCCTTTTGTAGTGTAAAGAGGGCTTGTATTTGCTTTTGCTATGTATATTGTTGTTTTCGTTATTTTTAGCTTTTTTGTTGTACCCGAAATGTTTCGTTAAACTCTTATTAATAGAATCCCGGGAGGTTTTAGCCTCACGAAATTTCTCAAAAAAAAATTATGCATAAACTTATTTGCCTCGTCTATATGTTCGAAAATTGCTTGGGCCATAAATTTGCCTAGTCTACATGCTAAGTGGTGTATCTTAAAGAAACAAATGCTTACTGTGCTATTACAAAATGAAGGTGGATATCTAATGACCTGCACGAAGTTGGTTGGAAATGAAGAAGAGGAATACAAGAATGTATAACATCTCTCCTGATGGTTGGCCTTTCGTTAATCACCAAAACCAAGGATGACTTTGCGACAATGTGAGCTGCTACAATGGTGTTGCATGAGATAAGAGATGCATTCATAGAAAACCATTTTGTGGAGGGTAACAGAATTAAGCTTTTAAATCTTAATGACTAAAAAGAGAAAATATCTTAGACATCCGTCGAGTTATTTGTTGTATTATCTTTTTGTTTAGTGTATGCACTTTAAATTTCTGTGTACAATAAGTAAGCATCTGCTACTTATTTAACATTATTAAGTAATATTGTTGATATTGTTAGCAATAATAAGGTAATCATATCTTTGTTATGAAAGTTATGTTGTTAGATAGTGATCTATATTTATGTAAGTTTTCTGGCATCACATATTCAAAATCTCATATTGGTTGTAACAAAATGAAAATTGAACCCTAAGACTGAGGATTAACAGCTCGAGCCATTAAAATTTTCTCAAATGCAAAGAAGTGAGTACACCTGCCTAGAAGTTCTAGCAAAATTTAAAAACTTCTCTGAACTTTTTTTTTCCTTGTAAAAGTCCACCCTAAAGTTTTCATGGACAATTAAGACTTCATGTATAAGTGTACTTTGTGATCAAATAAACCTAGCAAAATTGTAGAGTATTTTATTATATTATTTGTGAATTTTGGCGTAAACTTCAGGGATGTTTTTTTTTTTTTGCATTATATCATTTAGTATTCATGCTCAATAGCAATCAGGTAAAGATGCTGACTAAATAACATATATGATAATATTATGATGAATTTTATGAGAATTTACATTGAAACATTCTTGTGTATTGTATACGCACATTATGTGGGCTACATTGAGATTCAAATTTCAAAACCAAAAATAAAATAAAATAAAATAATAATAAATAAATAAAAAATGGGAGTACACTACAAAAGAGATAACATGAAAGCCATTTCATGATTGAAGGATCGAATGCCCTAATAAAAAAGAAGCTTGAACAGGGAGGAGGACCAAGACTCACAAAGCAACCCAATTCCTTTGCTAGCATTATTTGCAGTCTTCATGCCACTCCTACAAGCACAAATGAAATTGCTACAACCACCATAAATATGCCGATAATTAGGGGTGGCAACCGGGTTGGGTCAACGCGACCCGCTCAATCGAAACCGGCCCGCTCTAGATCGGTTCGGGTCTGGGTCGAACCCGAGAAGTCTAATGGGTCGACCCGGATCCGCACAAAATGCTCGCCAACCCGCTCAACCCGACCCGCCAACCCGCTTCAAAAGCGCGACCCGCTCGTAACCCGACCCGCCAACCCGCGGGTCAGAGGACCGTTTGACCCGAACGGGTCGACCGTTCGACACGAATGGGTCAAACGTTCGACCCGGTCGATTGGCGTGCCAAATAGAGCGCAACTGTCCCATATTGGTTGTAGATTTGTTTTGATATTTGTTCTCCTATATTTAGGTGGTATTGTACTTGGTTGAACTCAATTCAATATTCAGTATTGTTTTCATCTCTCTGATTTATCTTAACATGGTATCAGAGCCAATTATCCAAATTTTCCCTTCTTAAATTCCCTCTACAAAAATTTCTTCCCAAAACCCTAGATCCAAAAAAAAGAATAAGAAAAAAAAGGAATCGTCAGCAACCCTCGTCGAGATCTACAATCGCCATCGTCAGCAACCCTCTCGTCGAGATCTACAGTCGCAGTCGCCATCGTCAGCAACCCATCTCGTCGAGATTCACAGTCATCACTCTCCTTCAAATCTTGATCCCCGTTCGTCCTCCCCCGTCGCCCTCACTCATCGAAACCCATCGGCTACAAAACCCGGACGACGGAACCCATCGATCGTCGTCCTCCTTCGTCCATGCTACCCACTGACATCCAACTTCACCGCCGTCCCTGATCCAATCCGACCGAAGTCCAAGATATCAAAACCCTAGCCGCCCCCCTGTTTGTGATTTCCTCTGCTTATTTATTTTTATTCTTATTTTTCTCTTTCTTTTTATTTCTTACCTGTAAAAAAAAAGAAAAAAAAACCAAAAAAAAAAAAACCAAAAAAAAATAAAAAATTTGTAGGTTCTTGGATTTTCATGGAGCCCCAATTTTGTCAGTACCTTCCAGCCTCCACTATTTCCTTCTCTCCTCTGCTAAAGATTGGACTAATTGGTCTGCTTTTGTTGAGGCCACTCTTCTCAGCCATTCTTTATGGGGTCACATTGATGGTTCCACTATTCGTCCCAAAGATCCCGATGCTACCGTTCCCCTGCCGATAAGCAACTGATTCACACATCTCAGACCCCTTGGGATGATCATGATCGTCGGATTATTGCTTTCCTTATCTCCTTTGTCAACCGTAGTCTTCGTGCTGATCTTCGTGCTCGTCCTGCTAAGGCTCTTTGGCAACATTTGGTTACTCAGTATGTCCAGAATAGTGGAGCCCGTGAGTATCAGCTCCTTATTCAGTCCGTTCTTGATAGGCAAGGTGATCACAGTATTCAGGAACATTACACAGCCATGCGCAATACCTGGCCCGAACTACAGCAACTAGAGCACAGTGAAGTGCATGTTACTCGTGAACGTTGTCAGTTTATGTTCTTTATGATGGGTCTACGACCAGAGTATCAGTCTTTATGCAGTCAATTGATCCATCGAGATCCGGTTCCTAGTCTTGAAGCTGCTATTGCTGAGCTTGTTGCTGAAGAAACTCGGTTACGTGCTCTCCCCACTCCTGCTTCTCACCCATCCTCTACCAGTGAAAGTGTTCTTGCTGTTGCTCACCGTACATCCTTCTCACACAAGCCTCGCCCCAGCCCTATGCTTGCTCCTTCTGCCCATCGCAGTGTTCCTGATCGTCGTCTCCATTGCACCCATTGTCAGCGGGATGGGCATACTCATAGTAACTGCTTTATTCTACATCCCGAGCTCCTGGTTCAGGCACAGCAACGCAGACAGCAACAGGGTCTACCTCCTCTCTGCACACCTGGTGCGATGGCCATCACTCCGGCCATGCCTTCTCCTGCTCCCTATGATATTCCACAACACCATCTAGCTCAGTTGACTCTTCAGAACTCGGATCAGTCCATCAGTGTTGGTTCCTCTGCTCCTACTTTCTATGTCACTCCTGGTATGTCTTCTTCCTGGCTTTTAGATTCTGGTGCTTCACATCATCTCACTAGTAATTACACTCTTCTCACCACTCGCACTACACTGACCTCTCATGCACCGTCACTTTACACTGTCGATGGTTCACTACTTCTTACTACACACTCCGGGTCTATTAACACTCCAGCTCTCACATTACCTTTTGTCCTTTATGCTCCTCATTTATCTACGAATCTTATTTCCATTAGTGCTTTATATGATAGTGGCCTCACCGTTACCTTTACTTCTTTGGACTGTACCATACAGGATCCTTAGACTAGTCATATAGTTTTGCTGGTGTGGTCAGTTCTGATGCCGATTTGTGGCACAGATGCTTAGGTCACATTAGTGCGTCTCGTTTGAAAGATTTGGTTCATAGTGGTGCTCTTGGTCATTTTAATTTTACTTCATTATCTGTTTGTCAGGGTTGTAAGTTGGCAAAACACTTAGCCCTTCATTTTAAAAATAAAAGCACTTCTCAGTCTACTCATGCATTTCAACTTATTCATTCTGACATATGGGGCCTATCTCCCACACCTTCTCAAAAAGGTTATCTCTATTATGTTAGTTTCATCGATGATTTTACTAGACACACATGGGTATTTCTTATGTGCCAACGTTCTGAGATACCTGACATTTATCGATTCTTTACGACCATGGTTTACACTCAGTTTGGGATTCGTATCAAAACCTTTCGCTCAGATGGTGCTCGTGAGTACACTTCTGCTACTATGTGATCAATTCTTCAATCTCATGGCACCCTTTTTCAGCAATCATGCCCCCACACCCATAAGCAGAATGGTGTAACTGAACGCAAGCATCGTCACATCCTTGAGACGGCTCGCGTTCTTTTACTCTCCTCTTCTGTTCCTCGTTCCTTCTGGGCTAAAACTGTCATTACTTCTGTCAGTCTCATTAACATTCCTCCTTCGTCTGCCCTTTCTAGCACCACTCCTTATGAGGCTCTCTATCACTCACCACCCGACTACAGCATGCTCCGTATTTTTGGGTGCACTTGTTATGTCCTTCTCCCTCCCACTGAGCGCACGAAGCTCATCGCTCGCGCCGCTAAGTGGGTTCATCTAGGTCTAAGTTCTGAGCATAAAGGTTATCGTTGTTTTGATCCTGTAGCAGGTCGTATTCATATTTCTCGACATGTCTCCTTTGTAGAAGACTCTCCCTACTACTTGACCTCTCCTCAGGATGTTAGTTTTCTCGATCCTTCACCTGTTGGGCCTACTCCCACTCCACCCATTCCTTTTGATCCCACTCCTTTGGCTCCTGCTATAGACAGTCCCCCTAGTATTCCTCCTACAGAAACACCCCCAACTTCTCCACCGCCTCATACACCCACACCACTTGCATCCCCACAGTTGCCTACACACACCACCTACCTCACCTCTATATATTGACCTTCCACCACCCGTTCGCCAGTTTACACGTTCTACTGCGGGCGTCCCACCACCTCGTTACACAACTGATGCCACTGATCCTTCTGACCAATTTGGCTTTGCCACTCTAGTTTCTTACTCACCCCAGTTTCATGCATATCTCACTGCTATACACACTACACGTGAGCACAGAACCTATAAGGAAGCTGCTCAATACCCCGAGTGGCAGAAAGCTATTGCACAGGAGTTCAGTGCCTTTGATCAGACTGGTACTTGGGATGTTGTTCCACTGCCTGTGGGTGTTCAGCCTGTTAGCTGCAAGTGGATCTTTAAGGTCAAATATCGACTTGATTGCTCGATTGAGCGGCACAAGGCTCGTCTAGTTGCCCGGGGGTTTTCACAGGAGCATGGCATTGATTATGATGAGACTTTTGCCCCAGTGGCTCAGATGACCACAATTTGCACTCTTCTTGCTGTTGCCGCCGTTCATCAGTGGCCGCTATACCAGTTGGACATGAAGAATGCTTTTCTACATGGTACCTTATCTGAAGTGGTTTATATGCATCCTCCTCCTGGTCTTACTACTTCTCCTCGTTATGTTTGCAGACTACGTCGTGCTATATATGATCTGAAACAGGCCCATCGAGCATGGTTTGAGTGTTTTCGGCTTGTCATCACCAAGGCTGGCTTTCGTCAGAGTTTCCAGGACCATTCCATGTTTATGCGGTCATCACCGCAGAGGAGGGTACTTCTACTTTACATGTTGATGATATGATCATTACTGCTCTGCCGGCATTGTATCCACCCAGAAAAACCTTCACCAGCAATTCCATATGAAAGACCTTGGTAAGCTACATTACTTTCTGGGTTTAGAGATTGCTCATGGATCTCCGGGGATACTCATTTCACAATAGAAATACACATCAGATATTATTTCCGCTGCATGTCTCTCTGACAGTCGATCAGCCGATACACCCTTAGAGCTTCATGTGAAGCTTCGTCCCACAGATGGTGAGCTCCTTCCTGATCCCACTAGATACAGGTAGATTGTTTGACAGCTTGTCTACTTATGCATGACCAGACCCGATATTGCTCACGCAGTTAGTGTTGTCAGTCAGTTTGTTTCCGCTCCTACATCAGTTCACTACGGTGCTCTTCTTCGAATCCTCAGATATCTTCGAGGCACTATCACTCACTCATTATTCATGCCTTCTACATCCAAAACTAGAGCTCAGTGCATATTCTGATTCAGATTGGACAGGTGATCCTACTACTAGAAGGTCTACCACAGGTTTCTGTCTATTTCTTGGTGATTCGTTGATCTCATGGCAAAGCAAGAAACAGGCAGTTGTTGCATGTTCTTCCACTGAGGCTAAGTACAGAGCAATGGCAGCTACTACTAGAGAAATTGTTCATGTTCGTTGACTGTTATCAGATATGGGTGTCACTCTTACTGGAGCTACTCCTCTTCATTGTGATAACCGGAGTGCATTGCCTATTGCAAGCAACCCGGTCTTTCATAAGAGAACAAAGCATATAAAGATTGATTTTCATTATGTTCGTGAGCGCTTATAGGCAAGGACCATTTCTCTCCATTCTGTTACCTCTTCCCAGCAGACTGCAGACTTCTTCACCAAATCCCATACTGTTCAGAGATTTCGATACTTAGTAGACAAACTCACATTGCTTGACCCATCGTAAGTTTGAGTGGGGGTGTTAGATATTAGTATAGTTCCATATTGGTTGTATAGTTGTTTTGATATTTGTTCTCCTCCTATATTTAGGTGGTATTGCACTTGGTTGAACTCAATTCAATATTCAGTATTGTTTTCATCTCTCTGATTTATCTTAACAGCAACGATCTGTTTTTTTTTTCTTTTTTTTTGGGGGGGGGGGGGGGGATTTTTTAATTCCATTTTAACCCTATAAATACCCCATATCCCCAATACAATTTTTCACACCTTTTCTACTCTCTTACTCTCTCTACTACAATTTTGCAATCTCAAATTCTCAAATCAATCAACAACGTTTTTACAATTCCGATCGTATCGAAGGCGTCAACAAATTCTCTCAACTATTTTTTTAATCAAATTTTCTACCGACTACTTCTACCACTACCGACAACTACGTCTTTTACAACTCTCTTCACTATTATTTTCTTTCATTTACATATTCGATTATTTCCGGAGTACGGTATCAAAATTCTACGACTCTCGCCTCTCTTTATTTTTTTGAAGTATTTTTTGTATGCATTATATTTGTTTGTTGGTTTTCCGGATTTCTCTATCACAACCCTCCTATTGTTTTCTAAATTTTTTTGAAACTTATCTTGCCTAGATTGTATTTAAATTTTTCACATACACTACTATATCAACATGTCTAGATCACAAGGTAGTGGTCCTAGCCAAAGTGGACAAAATTCCACGGGCACTTCCCGTATGCCTCCTATTGTCCCACAAATTGAGCCCTCCGAAGAGGACCCTATGACCGCACACGTTGGTACACACGATGTGTACCACAAGACATACACATAGAAGAGGAAACGCAAACACAACAAACCGAAACAACACAACCAGATAGTAGTAGAAAAACTATAGGGAAAACAAGTGATTGGCACAAATTTTATGACTATATTCCGGACGAAAAAATCCGGGTGTAGGTCAAAAAATTTGTAAAACTTGTTCCAAGAGTTACAAATGAAAGAAGGGTGAGTGGATGGGTACAATAAAATGACACATCCAAAATGTACACAAGAAACTTCTTGTAGACCTAGCCAGCCACCAAAAAATCCATCCTAGGACCAGTCTAGTTGATAGCCACCCTTATGATCCCGAACTTGTTCGTCGGGAAATGAATCGACTAGTAATTACAGAAGAGTTACCATTTTCCTATTCCAATAGTAGGAACTTAAGTATTTTAATCACACCGCATTAAACCAGCATTTTAAAAGAATCCCTAAAAATACTTGAAGTCGGATTATTTTAAAATGTACGCTGAAATGAGAGAAGGTTTGGTTGCAATTTTATGGAGTTTTAACTTGTAGAATTTCTTTAACTTCCGATTGTTGGAAGGGTTACAACAATATTCCAATGATGGGAATAACTTGTCACTGGATCGACATTGATTGGATGCTTCAAAAAAGGATCATATCACTTGCCGCGTTGCCCTATCCCCATAATGGTATTGAAATTGCAAATCGTATTTTAGAAATTTGTGATCATTTTCATATTCGTGATAAAATTATGTGTATTATTTTGATAATGCATCTAACAACAATGCATCAATTAGTATATTACAAACACAATTATGTCCTCCATATTTAGAAATTTTTCATATTAGATGTGCATGTCATATTTTAAATTTATGTGTTCAAGATGCATTAAAAATAGTCGATCCATATATAGTTAACATTAAAAATTGTGTACATTTTATTACATTAAGTGGCACTATATTTCAAGAATGGAAAGAATGGTGTAAGCTTAAAAATGTACATTTTAGAACATTTTTCAAAGAATGTTAAACACCGATGGAACTCTATTTTTGATTTGCTACATGTTACTCAATATAAAGCATGTATAAATGATTTTTGTCTTGCAAAAAATATGTCAAATTTTTAAATGACTTCCGAAGCTTGGTATTACGCCGAATCTTTGTTTAAATTTTTAGAACCTTTATAACCGCAACTTTAAAATTTTCAAAATCTTATGATTCTACTTATAGTAGCATTTTTATTTCAATAGTTACTATGATGCAAACTTTCAAAGATATGATCGATGATATTTATATTGGTCATATTGTGAAACCTGCATACACCAAAATTTTGAAGTATTTTAGTCCTCCTCCTATGTTATATTGTATTGCTACTGTGATAGATCCTCGTATCAAATTAGAAGGTACGAAGAGTTTGATTGAATTGTATTTTACTTTACTTGGAGATGAATCTAAAATTTATTGCGACACATTTTTAGCTAGTTTTGAATCGACATTAAATAACTTGTATGATTTTTATGATATAAGTTTTGCATCTAGTAGTACAACTAGTTTAGTTAGTTCTTCTTCTGCTATTTCTAGAGGTAAGGGTGAGAGTAATTAGATGATGTCACATTTAATTACTTGCACAAATTCAATCAAAAAAATCTAGGCCGAATCAACCAAATAAATTACATTGGTATAATCAACAAGATTCTGAAAGTTTTACTTTTACACTTGATATTTTACATGGTGAAAAGACTATAAACATACTTATAGTATTCTTAAATATATGGCTAAATATCTACTAACTTCTCCTGTCTCTACAGTTGCTTTAGAAAGTGCATTTTCTACAAGTGGCAGAGTTTTAACCGATTACAGGAATCGCTTGAAACCCGAATCGCTAGAGATGCTCGTCTGCGCGGAAGACTGAATGAAGTCCAAAGATAGGATTCAAGGAAAAGGGTTCGACACGTCTAAAAGTGAAAGCAACTCGCCGGAAGAACAACAACAACAACAACAATAGCAACCAACATGAAGAATTGAAGACCCACAAATTGAAGAAAATTGTAAATGTATAAAAAATTGTAAAAAAATCTGTTTCTTCTAAAAAGTTGGAAAATTGAAAAAAAAATTGTAATTGTATAGAATAAATTTGTAAAAAATCTTTGTTTTTTATAAAAAAAAAAGTTGGAAATTTGTATAAGTTGAAATCATATGAATAATATATACATTTTTTATAGCAATTTCACTCTTTGATTATTATTATTATTACATTTTTTTTATTCTTATTATTATTATTACATTTTTTAAGTTAAAAAAAAATAGTTGAAATCGACAGGCCAACCTACAACCCAATCCGACCCGGGTTGGACCCGAATGGGTTCGCAGGTTGGCCGGGTCGAGATTTCACTAATCCAACCTGGCCCAGCCCCGACCCGACCTGAACCCGCCCTATTTTTGGTTCCAACCCTGGCGGGTTCGACTCGACCCAGCCCGGTCGACCCGATTGCCAACCTTACCGATAATCACCGAAATACCAAGTGTTGTGCAAAAGCACAAACAACCTTCTTCCAAAACCATAGTTAACTATAGTTAACCATCAGAAACTTAACTTACTATTGCAAATGGGTCTCAAGTTGTTAGGGACACACAAATGAGTTTGTGGGGGATCTCAATAAGCTTGTTTATTCTCACTAGAAATTGTACTGGTATCAACTTTATGTGAGAAAAGTCATCTGATAGTTTTGAACCACTTGAATGATCCTGGTTTGTGAGAGATTAATTCTTTATACAGCCCTTGACTGAATAAATTTTAAATCAATCTGATAGCTTTGTAGTTATGCATATATCGACATTGGACATGGAGCTATCTTGCAGGGAATGAGTTATCTTTTTGGACGGGGTATGAATATCATGGCCCGCTTGTGGGGACACATGAACATCATTTCCCGCATCTTGGTTGTTTGTTTTGTTAAAAAAAATTGAATGAAACGTGGGGAATTTATGACTCACCGTTTATGATAAAAAATAATTTTTTTTAAGAATTCACAATAATGTTAGCCCATAACACACAGAAAACTAGTTATAGGAGCAATGCATAGATATAACATAACGGTCCAGTATATGAATGCAAAGGGATCAAACAATTTGTCAATTTCAGCGATTCATTACAGAGCAAATAAGTACGAGATACAGTGTGATTTTTTGTAAACCTCTCTCTACATACATTGACAGAAAAGAGTAATTCAATGGTCTATTCAGAAGAAAACTCTTCGCAACCCCTGCAAGCAACAACTCCTATAGACGACTTGGAACATTCAGATTGTAGATTAGTTCAACACGTGAATGAGTCAAGATCAATTGCATTGACCCTCTCATCAAATTAGACGATGCGGAGAAGAATCCACCCACATTTTTCTGTGGAAACAACTTATTCGATTCAGTGTATGTATACCGGCCAAGGACTTCTTCATTGATTCTGGATACATGAGTGGTTCAATTAAAAAGATGTTCACTACTCACTGCATCATAATTGACTCAAGAAAATTCCAATATGCAAGAGATTTTCAACCATTCTAGCTTTTTAACTGAACTTTATGAAGAACAAGTGTCTATGGAGATAACACTGTTCTTTCTACTTCTCACAATTTTAGTCCCTTTATCATCTCCCTACCGAAGTGTAGCCTGCTTCGGTTGCAAACGGCTCTGGGTGCGAACGCACCCAGCGTGCGAACACCTATTGCCGCTATCTCCAATAGCGGCAAAAGCGGCAACAGCTCGTTCGATGCCGCTATTCCCAATGGCGGCAACAGGGGTTTACAAACCAGTTCGCACAAACTGTCAAACTGGTTCTACTTTCTGAGCAATAAAACTGTGATAGTTTGAGCTTGGTTTGTGAGAGATCAATATCTTAAATCCCTAGATTGCATAAACAGCTAGAATTATGGGAGCATACATAGATGATAGATCTCACATAATAGACATAGCAATCCAACTATTTGTGCATTTCAGCAATTCATTACAACAGCAAATCTGTAATAGACATATTGTGCTATATTACAAGACTAATACTTGTGGATAAGAGATCACTCATGCAAAAATATGGCTCCTAAATAAATAGCTCTGTTTTTTTATTAAATACCATAAACTTTTTCCTTTATAAGAAAATGCGACAATCTTTGTTCCTGCAGTGGAAATTTGTCTCCTGGGTTCTCCCAAATATCAAAGGAAACCTATGCAAATTTTTTTTTAACAAAAGTGTTAGATTGTGGTATTTTTCTGTAATGTAGCCTTTACATATTCAAGGAACTTATGAGCACTAACTAGAAGGGATCCATATGAGAAAATCCTATTTATATCCAATTGTTTACTCTGATTTGTAAGTAGAGAAAACCTCTGGGAGGAGAAGCATAGACTATGGAGGTAAAACTGTTCTTTCTAGTTCTTCTCACATCCCCTCATTCCCTTTACCAGCTTTAACCACCACAACTTCCACTATAATCATCAGAAATGAGACTCAGACTGATATGCACTCACTTCTTGCATTCAAGAGTCAATTAACTCAGGAATCCTCATCAGCTCTGAGTTCATGGAATCAAACCAACCATTTCTGCAGCTGGACTGGTCTCATATAGCAGCAATCCAAGGTACTCACCTTAGACCTCAGCTACTCAAAAAGCCTTGCAGGCTTCATTTCACCTTCCCTAGCCAACCTCATCTCATCCACGGAGGTCCAATGGAACTTCCAACTCCTCCCAAAAAGCCTTCGTCAGGGAAGTCAACTCGGTGCATAGCCTCCCCCTACCAAAGGTCTTGGAGTCCCAGTTACTTTCTCGAATGATGATCTGGAGGGTGTCCGAACCCCCCACTATAACGCATTGGTGATAACCTCTACATGGCAAACTTCAAGGTAGAGAGGGTCCTAGTGAATAATGGCAGTTCTGTCAACATCCTCTTTCTAGAGGCCTTCCGAGGGCTCCAATTGTCGAGGGACAGACTTAAGCCCGCCGGTTACACTCTCCATAGATTCACGGGAGTACCAGTGACGATCGAGGGTGTTATAACCCTCGACGTAACCGCTGGCAAAGCTCCTACTACCCTAACGGAGCCGATGGACTTCATGGTGGTTGACGTCCAAGCCGCCTATAATGTGATCCTAGGTCGACCGGGCCTAGCTACTTTAGAAGCTGTCCCATCAGCTTACCATCTAAAGATGAAGTTTCCCACCAAAGTGGGCGTGGGAGAAGTGAGGGAAAGCCAGGAAACGGCCCGCAAATGCTATATGACCTCGACTGGAGGACCAGTCCTCTCCCTCGAGCCCCTTGAGATTCCCCAGGGGAACACCCAGCCTATGTCGGAGCCGGTAGATGAGCTAAAGGAAGTGCTCTTCTGGGAGGAAGATCCGACCCGCAAATTCTTAATCAGCAAAACTCTCCCTTCTGCCCTCTGCTCCGACATAATCCAGTGCATAAAGAGAAACCGCGACCTCTTCGCTTGGACAGCAGCCGACATGCCGGGGATCTCCAAAGAGCTCCTCGTCCACCATCTAAGTGTCGCTTCGGGGGCCAGACCGGTCCAGCAGAAGAGGCGCAAGTTTGCCCCCGAGCGCCAGCAGGCCATAGAGGAGGTGGAGAAGCCCCTCAAAGCCCGGTTCATACAGGAGGTCTACTACCCGGAGTGGCTCTCCAACGTCATGATGGTCAAAAAGACCAATGGAAGTTAAAGGATCTGTATCGACTTCACAGATCTAAACAAGGCGTGCCCCAAGGATCCATTCTCGCTCCCTAGCATCGACATCTTGATCGACGTCACTTCGGGCCATGAACTGCTGAGCTTCATGGACGCATTCTCTGAATACAACCAAATCCGAATGTTCCCCCCAGATATCCCGAAGACATCCTTCGTTACGAATCAAGGCCTTTACTGCTATAGGGTGATGCCCTTCAGGCTTAAGAATGCTGGTGCCACCTACCAACGTCTCGTCAATAAGATCTTCAAAAATCAGATTAGGCAGAACATGGAGGTTTACATCGACGATATGTTGGTAAAGAGCATCAATGGGTCTGGCCATGTCGCCGACCTCCAAGAAGCCTTTGACGTGCTGAGGAGACATAACATGAGACTAAATCCGAATAAATGTGCATTTGGGGTCTCATCGGGTAAGTTCTTAGGCTTTATGGTCAGCCAGAGGGGTATTGAAACCAGCCCTGAGAAGATAAAGGCCATACTCAACATGGCTCCCCTCTCCAACGTGAAAGAAGTGCAAAAGCTCACCGGGCACCTCGCGGCTATAGGGCGCTTCCTCTCCAAGTCCGGAAAAAAGTGTCTCCCCTTCTTCAAAGCCCTTAGGGGGGCTAAGGGCTTCGAGTGGGGCCAGCAGCAGCAAGAGTCGTTCGACCAACTCAAAGCCTACTTGGTCAACCCCCCACTCCTCAGCAAGCCAACACCCGGAGAGACCCTTTACCTCTACCTCGCCGCCTCCGAACAGGCCCTTAGCGCTGTCATGGTGAGGGAAGAAGACAAGGCACAGAAGCCTATCTATTACGTGAGCAAGGTCCTTAGAGATGCCGAGCTCCGTTATCCGAGGTTGGAGAAGATAGCCTATGCCCTGGTTATGGCGGCCCGAAAGCTTCGTCCCTATTTCCAATCTCATTCGGTAGTCGTCCTCACCGACCAGCCGCTCAAATAGGTCTTGTATAAGCCCGAGACCTCCGAACGCCTCATGAAGTGGTCAATCGAGCTGAGTCAATACGACATATCCTATCAGTCTCGGACCGCCATCAAAGCTAAAGCGCTAGCCGAGTTCATAGTGAAGAGCACGATCCCTTAGGTCAGTCAAGCGGCGAATGGGCCACCCATCTGGATGGTGTATGTGTGGGTCTTCTTGTGCCAAAGGGAACGGAGCGGGAGTTATCCTGGCGGGCCCAGATGACTTCATCCTCCAATACTCCCTCCGCATCAATTTCAAGGCTTCCAACAACGAGGCCGAGTACGAAGCCCTCATAGCGGGCCAGGGCATGGCTTGCAAGGCAGGGGCGAAGCGAGTTCGAATGTTCAGCGACTCTCAACTCGTGGTGAATCAGGTCTTGGAAGAATATGAGGCACGAGACGACCGTATGGCCAAGTACCTAGCCAAGGTCAAAAGTCTCATGGCTTCATTCGAGGAAGCACAACTCCAGCGGATCCCCCGAGAGAACGCCCAGGCTGATGCCCTCTCGAAACTAGCCTCCTCCTCCCTCCAAGGGCTCGAGCAGACCGTCTTGATCGAAGTTCTACTAAGGCCCAGCATCGAAAAAGAAGCCCCCGACTCAATGGAGTCGCTACCAGTCCAACTCAAAGATAACTGGATGAGGCCTTTAGTTGAGTTCCTCAGAGATGGGAGTCTTTCCCAAGATCCCAAAGAAGCTCGCCGAATCCGAACAAGAGCGGAGCGGTACACCCTCATTGATGGAATCTTGTACAAACGCTCCTACACCCAAGTAGATGGCCGGCCCTACTTGAGGTGTCTCTCTCCAGAATAAGCCCTGTATTCTCTGAAAGAACTCCACGAAGGAATAGGCAGAGCCCATTCGGGATCAAGGTCCCTCGCCCGCAAAGTCTTGAATTATGGGTACTTCTGGCCTACCCTCCTTTGGGACGCCGAGCAACATGTCCGACAGTGCGGCCCATGCCAATAATTCTCCACTATCTGTCGCCTACCGCAAGCTCAACTCTCTTCCCTGTCAAGTCCAATCCCCGCAATGTGGGGAATGGACCTGCTCGGTCCGTTCCCTCCGACTCCGGGCCAGTTCAAGTTCCCGGTCGTGACAATCGACTATTTCTCCAAGTGGATGGAGGCCGAACCACTAGCAACTATTACGGAGAACAGGGTGCAACAGTTCTCCTAGAAGAACGTGATCTGCAGGTTTGGCGTACCCCGAGTCTTGGTGACGGACAACGGAACACAATTTGTGGGGGCAACATTCCGCTCCTTTTGTGAAGACCTTGGCATTCAGCAGCGGTTCTCTGTCTCCCACCCTCAATCCAATGGCCAAGTAGAGAACGCCAATAGGCAAATCCTCTCGGGCATCAAGAAGAGACTAAGTAAGTCGACCAAAGGATTGTGGGTAGAGCAGCTTCCTAACGTACTGTGGAACTACCGCACTACAAAGAGAACCCCCACAGGAGAGTCGCCCTTCAACCTCACCTATGGTTCCGAGGCCGTAATCCCCTTAGAGGTTGGCTTGCCATCCCCCCGCCTAATTGCATATAATGAAGAGCAGAATGCAGGGGAGCTCCGAACCAATCTGGACCTTATCAATGAACTCCGCGAGAGAGCCTCGATTCGCCAAGAGAATTATCGAAGAAGGATCGAGCAATCCTACAACAGAAAGGTCCGCCCTACGGATCTTAAGGAGGGGGACTTAGTCCTCAGAAAGCTAGCCATCTCGTTCCCCAGCAAAAGGGGCAAGCTAGCACCAATTTGGAAAGGACCCTACAAGGTCTCCAGAGTAGTTCACCCCGGAGCATACCAACTTGAAGACCTGGGGGGCAGGAAGATACCAAGAACATGGAACGCCGATCATTTACTGAAGTACCAAGAGGGTGTTTGAACGTCTCTTCAAGCAACATCAGTTTTAAGGCTATTCTGTTTGTTTTTCCATTGTAATAACGGCTCGCAACCTAGAAGTGGCCGATTAGCAATATTTAATAAAGAGTTTCTTTTAAATAATAATTCTCTTGTGTTCAGATTATCTCTGTTTAATACCTCAAGCACGTTGAATCTCTTTTAAACGACGAGTTCGGAGTCCAACACTTGGCTCGACTCCGCTTCATCTACTTGCTCATAAGCGAGTAAGAAGTGGTTCGCCCTTCGAAATTGCTCCCACAACCGTTGAATCTCTTTTAAACAACGAGTTCGGAGTCCAACACTTGGCTCGACTCCGCTTCATCTATTTGCTTATAAGCAAGTAAAAAGTGGTTCGTCATTCGGAATTACTCCCACAACCGTTGAATCTCTTTTAAACAACAAGTTCGGAGTCCAACACTTGGCTCGACTCCGCTTCATCTACTTGCTCATAAGCGAGTAAGAAGTCGTTCGTTATTTGGAATTGCTCCCGCGATCGTTGATTATCGAAACTAATACTACCAAAGCACAAATCGACGCTTGTAAAAAGTTATTTCTTTATTTCAAACAAAGACCAATCAAAGATACAAGTCTTACACAGGACCAAAAACTCGTACCACACAAGTCTTGAGACTACAAAATCGCCCTACTTAGGACGAGGGATGCTCCTCCGGAGCGACACTCGAGGTCGACGAGCAACACGTTGCATTCTCTCCGTCTCCGCTGAAGACTGTACACCAGCGGATTGGGTTGCGCCTTCGGCCCCCAATCTAACCGTAGCGCTGCTTGACGAACCGGCGACCCCACTTTGCGCGGCTCCAGGCCTTCGCACCAGAGACGATGACTGGCGTGCAAGCTCGTGGAAAGTTCTCTCTGGGGCATACTCCTCCCGAGGATAAGAGACACTCCTAATATTGCTTCCCTAAGTCAACCGCCGAAGGCGCAAGTTCTCCGCCTCTAACTCAATCACCCGCTCTTTAAGTGCTTCATCAGTCACTTTGATTTTGAAACGGGGTAATCGACTCGAACCACCCCCGTGCGGAGCCTCAGAGATGTCTCTCTGAAGTTGTGTCGCCTCCATAGTTTTCTCAAGCACCACATTCTTCAGCTCGTCCCTTTTAGCTCTTGTTTTGAATAGAAGACCCCGAAGAGCTACTTGCCTCAGGCCATAGTGATAAGCCCCTGAAGGGCATCTCTCCTCCACTTCGGGGGGCACCTCACGAACCTGCTCTTCTAATCGCTCCAGCTCGGAGTCTCGTTTAGCCAACAGCACCCTAACGTGATTCGGCTCTGACTCAGCCTTGAAGAGTTTCTCACGAGTTCGAGCAAAAGCCAACTTAACGATGCCTAGCTGAGAACGGGATGATGATGGTTCGACTAGCTGAAAGAGTTGAAAAAATTGGCTAAGTCTAAAGGACCAAAGTAGAAAAGCTAAGGGCCTGTTTGTTTTGCTATTTTGAGTTCCATATTCTGAATATCATATTCAGAATACGCGTTTGTTTTGGGATTATTCTCAAATCAGTATTCAGAATATTGATACCCCTTCAATTCGATATTCCCAACCATACTCACGAGCTCTCTCTCTCACGACCTCTCTCTCTCTCTCCTCACTCACCAGATCTGGTTCTCCTATTTGATCGTCTTCTACCTTTCCCTCTCTTCCAAACAGTGACTCCCCAACCCATCTCTCCTCTCTTCTTACTGAGATGCTCTCTCTCTCTTCTCACTCACGAGATCTCGTCGACTCCGTTCCCTCCCACCTCCTTTGAAGAACCCAGATCCGATCTCTTTTCCCCCCGCCCCCCCCACCCCAAATCCACGATTTCCCGAACGATTCCACTGTGAAATCGAACGGAAACGTGTGAGAGCGCCGCTGGCGACTTTGCTACCTGACTGTTTGTTGTTGTCGACTTGGTGAGGGGTTGAGGGGTTTTGGTAGGGGGTTAATGGTTTGCACTACCCGTGCTGCCTATCGGAGAAGAGCTAGGGATCGAAGGGCAAAGAGAATCAAAGCACTACGCAAGGTTGAATCCTGTGCTGACAATTTCTTCCTTCTTCAAATCCAATCAAAGGTATGAAGACAGCGATTGTACTATTTATTTGGTTGGTTTTCTTTACCAATTTACTGTGCTTTTTAATTACATTTGGTACCGAAAATTATTTCGGATCAAGGTGCACACTGCACACAAACTAGCCGAATTCACTGTTGAGATTTTTTAGGGTGTAATCGGTTGCTACTTGCAAACTAGGGTTACCCGATCAGCTATTAAACTAATTGAAGGAATTTGGCAATTTTTTTTTTTTTTGATGTTTGTTCAAACTAGATGAGTAATGCGGGTAGGGGAAAGGGGAAGGCAGTGGAGGAGGATTATGGGTTGTGGACTTCCGGTATTACAGAATATTTTATCAACCTTATGGAGGGGGCAGTTGACAGTGGTTTGTTAAAAAGCACCACATTCGATGCTAAAACCTGGAGTAATTTTGAGCAAACATTGAATTTTGTGTCTGGGCGTTCATTCTCGGTGTCACAACTGAAGTCGAAATATGGACGACTTAAATCAGAATGGAAGGTGTTTGACAATATGAGGAAACAGAGCAGTTTTGGTTGGGATGAAGCCAACCAAACCGTTATTTGTGAGGCTCCGGTTTGGGAACAATATGTTAAGGTTAATATATATAATCTCAAACTTTGATTTTTGTTTGTGAATCCTTTTTATTATACTTAATCATTTATCTAATACTTGCATAGTAACAACATATTCTGTGAATAGATGCATCCTGCTGCAGAAAAATACAAAAATAAGGGGTTGCCACATTTTGATGCATTGACCAAAATATTCGAGGAATCTGTAGCCCAGGGCAATGTGGCAAGGGCCTCCACACAAGGGGGGTTCGAGGATGTGGAGGCGCGGCGGATGAACTATCAGTTTGGCCACTCCCATCAATCACACGTAAATGTGATTGATGAGTCTGATGATGTCCCAATGGGTACGGGGTCCGGTTCACGCAAAAGAAAATCTACTGCATCAAGTGGCCGCGAATCAATGATGTCAAAGATGTCGGAATATCTTGATGCGTGTAAGCAAACTCAAGAGGTAAAAAGAGGCAGGTACAAGAATAAAAATGAAGTGGAAAGTGCTCCCTCGATTAACCCTGCTTTGGCCGACCAGGATCAATGCCAAGATATAATTGATTCGATGACAGGGCTTGATCCATTTGTAGCCTTAAAAGCTACACACTATCTGTTTCAAAATCCGAACATTGCTCATGGTTTCCTCCGTATGTCTCGAGAACGGCAGGAGTTGGCGGTGCGTTATTATGCCACCCTGTAGAAATCCCATTCAGCGTAATGGGTTGAACAAATCATGTTGTAGAACTTTTCTTATGATTATTTCCATATTTGTTTGAGGTTGATTGTAATATGACGGCTTTTACGATGAACAAAATGCTTATATAATTTAATTTAAATTTGTAATGTTATAATCTAAATTTAATTCCTGGAATAGATTTGCTAGTAGTAGTATACCTTGTTATCTTTATTCAATTGCACAGGCTTGTGGAATCCTACCACCTCTCAATATGTTGTTTTGTGATTCCGTAAATCTCGTTACATACAGTCGTATTATTAATAGTGTGTGCACTTGATATGGGAATTTCCCAAAATGATTTCTATCTTCTTCTTTGTAGTGAGTTACTACTGCAAGTGCATCCTCTGTTATGGAAACTTCTTCATCCAGTAGTGACGATGTCGAAGAGGCGATGAATGCAATCTTGTTAGCTGAATTATGTGAAGAACTTGACCGTACAAGGTCCACTAATAAAAAGCAAACGGGACGTGAATATTTGGAAAATATGTTAGCGGGTTCCCAGGCCGACTTTCATGGAATATTCCGTATGAACCAAGATTGTTTTATGACCTTGTGTGCTTTCCTGCGAGAAAGGAACTTCTGCGAGGAAACAGCGGAGTCTTCAAGTCATAACCGAGTTACTTTCGAGGAAAGCGTGGCTATTTTCCTGTTTATTGTCGGTCATAGTTCAAGAATGCGAGTAGCCCGTACTACGTTTAACCACTCAACTCAAACAATCCAAAAGCACTTTAATATTGTATTGAAAGGTCTGGCAAGAGCAGCACCATCCCTTATCAAACCTCCTGATTATACATACGTACATCACAGAATCAGGGGATCAGAGGACTTTTACCCGTGGTTTCAGGTAATACGTCACCCTGATTGCATCATGTATTATTAAATTTTTTTCCTAGTTTGGATTTGTGATATCTATTATTCGAATTATTAATATGCAGGGAGCTATTGGTGCTGCTGATGGGACGTTAATAAAAGCTACAGTTCCCGCTAGCCGAAGCAACGCTTGTCGCTCTCGAAAGGGTTTTGTAAGTCAAAATGTATTGGCAGCATGTGATTTTAACATGATGTTCACATTTGTTTACGCGGGATGGGAAGGCAGTGCGAACGACTCCCGTGTAATGCATACTGCATTAGCACAAAAACTGTTGCCAATCCCACCGAACGATAGATACTACTTAGTAGATTGTGGTTATACCAATATGCCCGGTTTTTTGGCACCGTACCGTGGTGAGCCATACCACTTACAGGACTTTCAAGGGGCCAACCATGCACCAACCCAACCTAGACAACTATTTAATAAACAACATGCTAGGTTAAGGAATGTGATTGAGAGAACGTTCGGTGTATTCAAGAAGAGGTTTGCCATCTTCGAGAACATGCCAAACTATTATTATACCAAACAAGTTATGATGGTCACAGCCTGTTGTGCACTTCATAATTTTATATGCCTGCACTCACGGAACAATGCATTTTTAGTGGAACTCGATGGCGAACCAATAGTACATCACCAACACACCGAAGATGCAGCATCCACATCGCAAGATTTGGATTTATCATCTTCCCAATTGAGACATATGAATAGCAAAAGAGATGAAATCGCCCTGGCAATGTGGAATGCTATACAGTAATGTATTTTGAATGTACACATTTTCAGCATATCCATTTCTCGAATTGTTTCGTAGCTGGAATGCGAGGCATTGATGTCATTTGGATATGTTTGTATCATTGCAATATTACTATTATAAATAATCAGCATGCATATCTTCCTTTCAGCTTTTTATTCATTTTTTTGGGATGTTGTCTTTACCAATCACTTCAATGTTGTACAGGTGTTGCACATTATTCTCCCTCGTTGGTTTTGAGTTATGATGAGATGGATTTTGTTTCTGATGTTGCACACTATGAATCATTTATTGAATGATTTGTAGGAGTGACTGGTGATGAATTAATCCTAACTGAGCTTTATTTTTTCTCGTTGGTTTTGAGTTATGATGAGATGGATTTTCTTTCTGAAGTTGCACACTATGAGAATCATTTAGATAATGCTTTGTAGGAGTGACTTGTGATGAATTAATCCTAACTGAGCTTTATTTTTCCTCGTTGGTTTTGGGTGATGATGAGATGGATTATGTTTCTGAAGTTGCACACTATGAATCATTTATTGAATGATTTGTAGGAGTGACTGGTGATGAATTAATCCTAACTGAGCTTTATTTTTTCTCGTTGGTTTTGAGTTATGATGAGATGGATTTTGTTTCTGAAGTTGCACACTATGAACCGTTTATATAATGCTTTGTAGAAGTGACTTGTGATGAATTAATCCTATATGAGCTTTATTTTTCCTCGTTGGTTTTGAGTGATGATGAGATGGATTATGTTTCTGAGGTTGCACACTATGAATCATTTATATAATGCTTTGTAGGAGTGACTTGTGATGAATTAATCCTAACCGAGCTTTATTTATCCTCTTTGGTTTTGAGTGATGATGAGATGGATTATGTTTCTGAAGTTGCACACTATGAATCGTTTATATAATGCTTTGTAGAAGTGACTTGTGATGAATTAATCCTAACTGAGCTTTATTTTTCCTCGTTGGTTTTGAGTGATGATGAGATGGATTATGTTTCTGAAGTTGCACACTATGAATCATTTATATAATGCTTTGTAGGAGCGACTTGTGATGAATTAATCCTAACTGAGCTTTATTTATCCTCTTTGGTTTTGAGTGATGATGAGATGGATTATGTTTCTGAAGTTGCACACTATGAATCTTATGTTCATATGTGCCCAAAGTGTGAGTTATGCCAGCCTTAATGGACCATATTATACTGCATCCACAACAAGGAGAATGGGTGGCGATGGAGTAAGCTTATTTTACTGTCAAAGTTACTTCCTACAATATCTCAGATTGGTTCTAATTATTGTTCTTTGGTAGGTTGTGATGGGAGAGAGCAAGGAATTAGTTACTAATAAAGTATGTCTCTGCAATCTGGCTACTTTGTGTCACTATAACAGAACAGTGGTATTATTCTTGGAGTTGTTGTTAGTTTCGATATCCTGCTAGTTTCACCACTACAATGTTGAGGCATTGCTTATACTGATTACTTTTGAAACTCTTGGAAAATGCTTCCCCTTCAGAATTAATCCTAACAAATTTTATTGATGTTTTCAGATGTGTGGCGAATTTTATCATATTCTTAATGCTTTAAGTCATGCTTTTGATTATCCTTTGGATATTATGGCTGTGATGATCAACCACTTAGATGCTTCATACTCCATTTAGAAGCTCTTGGAGCACACATTCAACTAAATTTGAGATGTGATGGATCAGGTTTGATCTATATTGCTTTGAGTTATAGACATACAAATACCATACATTAACCCTTCAGAGTTTACGCTTGCTGAGGAGCATTTTGGCTGCTCTTGCTTTCAGCACTTATCCAGTTATCCTTTTCTGAGAAATGGTTATGATGATACCCACACTGATCATACCTCACACCTTAAAAACAATTGATGCACATAATTTCTTAAACCCTGGGTTGTGATGTACCATGTTTGATATGCATTGCTTTGAATTCCTGATATATACAGATACTGTTTTTTCTTTGGCTGTTCATGGTTTATGGATACTGAGAAATATCTTTGGCTGCTCATGGTTTCAAACAGTTGTTTCTGGAGTGAAGTTCTATTGTCTTGAATCCTTGATCATTACAAATATCCTGAGTTTATTCCAGGTTGATTAATGTTGGCCTTTGTTTGTCACTAAGAATATCCTGCTTCTATCCTGAGATTGAGTTTAAATCCTGGGCTGTGATGTACCAGGTTTGATATGCATTGCTTTGAATTCCTGATTTATACAGATACTGTTTTTTCTTTGGCTGTTCATGGTTTATGGATACTGAGAAATATCTTTGGCTGCTCATAGTTTCAAACAATTGTTTCTGGAGTCAATTTCTGTTGTCTTGAATCCTTGATCATTACAAATATCCTGAGTTTATTCCAGGTTGATTAATGTTGGCCTTTGTTTATCCTAAGAATATCCTGCTTCTATCCTGAGATTCAGTTTAAATCCTGGGATGTGATGTACCAGGTTTGATATGCATTGCTTTGAATTCCTGATATATACAGATACTGTTTTTTCTTTGGCTGTTCATGGTTTATGGATACTGAGAAATATCTTTGGCTGCTCATAGTTTCAAACAATTGTTTCTGGAGTCAATTTCTGTTGTCTTGAATCCTTGATCATTACAAATATCCTGAGTTTATTCCAGGTTGATTAATGTTGGCCTTTGTTTATCCTAAGAATATCCTGCTTCTATCCTGAGATTCAGTTTAAATCCTGGGATGTGATGTACCAGGTTTGATATGCATTGCTTTGAATTCCTGATGTATACAGATACTGTTTTTTCTTTGGCTGTTCATGGTTTATGGTTATTGAGATATATCTTTGGCTTCTCATGGTTTCAAACAATTGTTTCTGGAGTGAATTTCTATTGTCTTGAATCCTTGATCATTACAAATATCCTGAGTTTATTCCAGGTTGATTTTTGTTGGCCTTTGTTTATCCTAAGAATATCCTGCTTCTATCCTTAGATTGAGTTTACCCTGAGTTGAGAAGAGAGAGAGCATCTGAGTGAGAAGAGAGGAGAGATGGGTTGGGGAGACACTGTTTGGAAGAGAGAGAGCTCGTGAGTAGGGTTGAGAATATCGAATTCAAGGGATATCAATATTCACAATACTGTTTTCAGAATATGGTATAAACCAACGCCTATTCTGAATAGAATATTCAGCATATGGCACTCTCAATATGAAAACCAATAGGCCTTGGCCTTTGTTGTAAGTGGTTTTTGGGAAAAACTAGTCGGCATACTTCAAGAACAGTATAAGTAAACAAATTTGTTTTTTAAACATTACGAAGATGATGTCGTTATAGTCAATGATGAACGGATTTTCAAGAGCATTGCTTTGTACTAGTGGGCGTGGCATTGTCAAAAATGCAGCTCTAGTATGGAGTTTTTATGAATGAGCACTATGAATCTGAGACTGTAACTAATTTTTCACCCCGCCAATTAGGTTGTTTTTATGGTTTTGGGGAGGATCTGATATGTTCTTATCCTAAATCATAGATCTTGACAATAGAAATTGACTCCAGAAACAATTGACAATAGAAATTGAGCCCAGGATTTAAACTCAATCTCAGGATAGAAGCAGGATATTCCTAGGATAAACAAAGGCCAACAAAAATCAACCTGGAATAAACTCAGGATATTTGTAATGATCAAGGATTCAAGACAATAGAAATTGACTCCAGAAACAAAGTTTGAAACCATGAGAAGCCAAAGATATATCTCAATAACCATAAACCATGAGCAGCCAAAGCTGTACAGTATCTGTATATATCAGGAATTCAATGCAATGCAGATCAAACCTTGTTCATCACAGCCCAGGATTTTAAAGAAATGATGTGCATCAATTGTTTTTAAGGTGTGAAGTATGATCAGTGTGGGTATCATCATAACCATTTCTCAGAAAAGCAATATTTGGTACAATATTAGATGCATCTGATTTGTTGAGATGAATTGCACTTGTATTCAGGTGAATATGCCTTTGTTATCTTGCTGGTAATGCCAGTTTGTAAATACTATTCAGAGTACTTCAGGTCCCTGTAAATGAACAAATATGTTTTCAAATAATAAGAAAATGTTGTCGTAATAGTCAATGATGAATTCTTTTTAGTCAATGTTGACAATGTGCTTTGTACTAGTGGGCGTGGCATTGTGCAAAATTGCAGCTCCGGTATATATACACTAGGATATCATTGATTTGATGAATCTGAGACTGCGACTAGGTTGTATTTTTCCTGCATTATGTTGTTTTCATAGTGTTTGACAAGAGGGGGTATCTGTATTATGAATAGTGGTTAAGCAAATCTGAACTCCGGTTTTCAGTTTTCCGTTTCCGTTTATGGTTGATGTAGCAAGTTTCTGCTGCACAATTTATTATTCCCCCCCCTTTTTTTTGAATATTAATGCAGCAAGTTTCTGATATTGTTTCTTTGTTTATAGATCAACCTGCTCTACAGTTTTCAAATCACGGAGTCAAGAAGCAACAGCAGCAGCTCCAGACAGCATGCAGTGACTGTAGACAACAAATAATGATTTAACAGCATGCTTGTTTGTAATGATGGCTGACAACAAATTGTAGAGCATATTCTCATAATATATGTATCGATCCCATGCCATTAATGATCTGTTACGTGGGATTGCTGAACAATGTAAACAAAATTAATGAAGTAAGCTTGCTTTGGTGAATAAATTGGTTGAGTATAGTGGAATGGGACCCGTTTTTATTTTAAATATCTAGTGCTTATTTTTCTGAATAAATTGCTTGGCTCAGGCCGTAGAAATTATCTGTGATATAATAGTCATTTAAAAAACTGCAACGTACAGGTTGAGCAACATCAGTCTACCCAAATGAATTATGAGTTAACCAAACACTGCACGCTATCCAAGAAATCTCAAAACATTTATCCAAGAATCAAAACTTATACATGAACTGAGATTATATACTTCACAAACACAAGAGCTTCTATTAACTTTCTTCCCTAACGTGACGAATCAATCTTGGAGATGATGGCGTCTGATTTTTGCTCCATTCACATGCTGCTCAAGTTTCCCCTTCCAATACTTGTACAACGTTGCAATCTAACTCCAACAATTAAAAAAATGTTACCAAATGATGAATGTAGATTGATTTTAAAAAACCTGAACAAATATAACCGAACAGCTTTTGAACTCGATTTTTCAGAAAACAACTTTCAGATAACAGTTTTCAGCAAGAAATATAACAGAACAGCTTTTGAACTCGTTTTTTTATAAAAAACAGCTTTCAGATAACAGTTTTCACTAAGAAATATAACAGAACAGCTTTTGAACTCGTTTTTAGTGAAAAACAGCTTTCAGATAACAGTTTTCAGCAAGAAATATAACAGAACAGCTTTTAAACTCTCTTTTTCAGAAAAAACAGCTTTCAGGTAATAGTTTTCAGCTAAAAATATAACCGAACAGCTTTAAAACTCGTTTTTACAGAAAAAACAACTTTCATATAACAGTTTTCAGCTAGAAATATAACCGAACAGCTTTTAAACTCGTTTTTTCAGAAAAACAGCTTTCAGATAACAGTTTTCAGCAAGAAATATAACCAAACAGCTTTTAAACTCGCTTTTTCAGAAAAACAGCTTTCAGATAACAGTTTTCAGCAAGAAATATAACAGAACAGCTTTTAAACTCTCTTTTTCAGAAAAAACAGCTTTCAGGTAATAGTTTTCAGCTAAAAATATAACCGAACAGCTTTAAAACTCGTTTTTACAGAAAAACAGCTTTCAGATAACAGTTTTCAGCTAGAAATATAACAGAACAGCTTTTAAACTCGTTTTTTCATAAAAACAGCTTTCAGATAACAGTTTTCAGCAAGAAATATAACCGAACAGCTTTTAAACTCGCTTTTTCAGAAAAACAGCTTTCAGATAACAGTTTTCAGCAAGAAATATAACATAACAGCTTTTGAACTCGTTTTTAGTGAAAAACAGCTTTCAGATAACAGTTTTCAGCAAGAAATATAACAGAACAGCTTTTAAACTAGCTTTTTCAGAAAAACAGCTTTCAGAAAACATTTTTCAGCAAGAAATATAACAGAACAGCTTTTAAACTTGCTTTTTCAGAAAAACAGCTTTCAGATAACAGTTTTCAGCAAGAAATATAACAGAACAGCTTCTAAACTCTCTTTTTCAGATAAACAGCTTTCAGAATATCAATATTCAGAATATAGGCTAAACAAACAGCTTTTAGACTCATATTCAGAATATCTCTATTCAGAATACTCTATTTAGAATACTCAATTCAGAATACTCTATTCAAAATATCAAAACAAACGCACCCTAAGCCTAGGCGAGCATTGTGCGAGACTCAAAAGTTAGACAATCAATGAATTCAAAATATCTCCAACACTTGGTCAATATAGAATGTTTCATTCATACAAAAGTTTGATTGCAACAAAAAAAAGCGGTGGCCAGTTCGCTATAAGACAATACAAGAAAAGAAGACAATATGAGACAACTGAAGTCAAGGGGCCACCTTGAGTGGTAGCTTGGTGACAGGATCCTCGGTGGTCGCCTCCCTTTCCTCCACCGCTCCGACCTGGGGGTCGGCCACAGCCTCGTCGCCCCCTTTCTCCACCGCTGCCTCGGGGTCGACCACAGCATCGTCGCCCCCCTGCTCCTCCCCTTCCTTTTCCTCGGCCTCTTGATCGGCTTCGAGGTCCTCGCCATCAACCGAACCCCACAATCCGTATCCCAACCTGTCGAAGCCGGGGACGCAAGCCTCGACGTGCTCGAGCGCAGTGGCGTAGGACTTCTCCATATTCTCCATCATGTGCTTCTTTGCCTTAGCCTCTATCTCCGCCCTCGCCGCCTCCACTACCGCGTCCTTCTCCCTCATCACGTCCTCCAAGGCCTTCTTCGCCTTTTCCCTCTCCTCGTCCGCCCGAGCCGTCTCCGAGGCGACCTTCTCGTTCGCCTGCGCCAGGGCCGTCTCAAAGTGCGCGACCTAAGCTGCTAGGGATTCCGAGCGGCGTTGCTCCGCCTCGTACAGCTTCGCAACTCTCGCCCTCTCGGCTCCTTCTGCTCGGAATATTGCTCGAGGAAATGGCTGAAGTGGCACGTGATCTAAACAAAAGAGGAAAATAAACGATGAAAACCGAGCAAAAGACTTAGAAATTTTTTGAATTATCAACAAATCGACTAAGACTCACCGACATTGTCGCCCGAGCTATCTCAAGAGCGTCGTCGTCCATCGTCCCCGCCTTCATTGCTGCTCGGTCCTTCAGGGTCGGAAGATGGTGCAAGGCCTACATGCTCATGGCCGAGTCCCCCAAGAAACCATCATGGCTCATCACACGCTAGTCGGGGACAAAGAGCTTCTTGTGCCCCTCGGTCAGAATCGCTTCGGCCTTCTCGGTGAGGGGCAGGGCCGCAAGCGCCAACGCCGCCGAGATAGAAAAAGCCTTCGGTTGAGGGCTCGGACGGGGTCGGTTGAGGAAGAGTCGTAGCCGAGGCAGATCGCTGAGGAGACGCCAGGTCTACAGTCTAGACCACGACGGAGGACACTTTGGTAGGTCGGCCAGACGAAGGCCCCGCGGTCATCCTCATCCTCTTCTTGGCGTTGGAACCCTTGTTTCGTACGGCCATGATCGCCCTAAAGTCCATGTTCGGAGCCTCTGCCAAGAGTAATGCTACATCCACTACCAATTCCACTACCATTTTGTTCACTATCTTAGGTGGCACATTCCAATAGGTATGGGAAGATAGAGTAGATGGGAGAACTCTCCAATAAGAGTGCCACATAAGATAGTTAACAAAATAGTAGTGAAATTGGTAGTGGACAAAGCATTACTCCCTCTGCCAAATGACAAAGCGAAGTTAAGACAAAAAATACACAAGGTATAAAGAGTAAATAAAAGAACAAGATGTCCGGAGAGTACTCGGGTCGATCGGACTGAGACCCGACCCGTGGAGCACATCCTCGGTCATATCCTTCCAGCTCAGGGTCGGGAGGTCAATTAGCTTCGTCGCAACTTCTGCTTTGGCCGGAGTCAACACCGGCTCGGCCTTCCCCACTTCGGCACATCCTCCTTCCACCTGGTCGGAAAGTCCCACGCCGTGGGGCCTCGGATCAAAAAATACTTGCCCTTCCTCGACTTGATAGAGTTCAGATTCTCTATCAATTTAACGCTTTTTCGTGGCGACAAGTAGTATCGGTGCTCCGTCTTGTTCATCCGGTTGATTCGATACATACTTCGGAGAACGACGAGCTGAGGCTCCACCTTCGCCGCCTGACACTAGAGCAGAAACCCGAGCACGTGGCGCCACATGTTCAGCATGAACTGGACCGGGCTCAGTCCATACCACCGAAGCACTTCGGTCACGAACGGGTGAAGGGGAAGGCGTAGGCTTGCATTCAGTGCGGCGTAGGCAAAGACGCACGAATCATGCGTGAACGTCGTGCACGCTCGCACTCCGGGTCCGGGGAGGATTAGGGCGTACTCCGGGGGTATCATGAAGCTCCTCCATATCCGAAGCATGTCCCTCTCCGTCAGAACCGAGGCGAAGTCGTCAACCTCGGTAACCTCCTTGGGCCCGTTCTCCTCATACGTCTCTGATCTCCCATAGATGGCCTTCGTCAACAGGTCACCAGTATACTGCCTGATCCCCTTATGGTCTGATATCTCCGTCGGCAGCCGACCCATTTCTCCTCCCCGTCTGACGGGCTCTACCACCGTCTCGACAATTACTGACCGCGCCACCTCTTTCCCCATTCCCTTGGCGAGCGGAGCGACTGGCTCGACCACGGCCGACCATGTTACCTCCTTCCCCTTCTCTTGGCTTAGTACTTCTGCCGCATTCTCTAGAACGGGCGGAGCCACTAGCCACTGCTCACTCTCACCTCCCGAGGAATAGGCCTCACTACCCGAGGACACTCTAGACATCTTGAAAAGTATATATATATATATATATATATATATATATATATATATATATATATATATAATCGAAAATATATATATTTACCTTGATGTGACGTTCTCGGTCGGAACAGTTTGCCGAAAATCGCCTTGCCACGCCGCAACAGCTAACACTACCACTCAAGAGCGAAAATCACCGCTGGCGGAGCAACTCGAGAGCTAAAGATTTTTCTGAGTAAAAAGTGAGAGAATGGAAGAAGCGTTGAGGGGGTGAGAACTTATAGTAAAATGAGGGTGACTCTTGGACTTCTAACGTATTGGGCCCCACTCAAGCCCATTAAGAAGGTTAAGCGATAGAATGCCGAAGGGCGGGAACAACCCAGATCTGGCCACATAGCTCGGCAGCCATCGAAGCGCCGAGCTACCGATGTGTCCATCCGGAGAAGGGCGCTCCCGAGCTACCGGGGCACCGACCTCCGCACTGGAGAAAAAATGCCTTCGAGCTCCTGGGACCGTCAGATCATCCTGAGATTCGTGCCAAAAGCTGATGGACGGCTCAGATTTCACCACGTCCACAAAACGACAAAATCACGTTTTCTCGTGATCTGAGCCTCGTGCATCGTGATTCGAGCCTGATGGACGTCCCAGATATCGCTATGTAGCTCGGCAGCCCTCAATGCACCGAGCTACCGAACTGCCGAGGAGCCGATGTGCCCATTCGGAGAAAGAGCCCCCGAGCTATGATGTTGAGCTACCGAGCTACTATGCCGAACTACAGGGGCATCGACCTCCGTATTGGGGAAAAAATGCCTCCGAGCTCCTTGGACCTTCAGATCGCCCGATTTTCGAGCAGCGGCTGATGGAGGGCTCAGATTTTGCCACGCCCACAAAACGAAAAAAATCACATTTTCTCGTTATCTGAGCTCACAAAACGACAAAATCACTGCCGACCTACCGATCTGCCGAGGCTCCGAGTTGTCGAGGTGCCCATTCGGAGAAAGGCGCCCCCGAGCTACAGCGCCGAGCTACTGAGCCACAGCGCCGAGCTATCAGGGCACCGACCTCCGTATTAGGGAAAAGCACTTCCGAGCTCCTTGGACCGTTAGATCGTCTAGATTTTCGTGCAATGGCTGATGGACGACACAAATTTTGCCACGTCCCCAACGACAAAATCACGTTTTCTCGTGATCTGTGCCCGCAAAACGACAAAATCACTACCGACCTACCGATCTGCCGAGCCTCCGAGCTGCCGAGGTGCCCATTCGGAGAAAGGCGCCCCCGAGCTACCGAGCCACAGCGCCGAGCTACCGGGGCACCGACCTCCGTATTAGGGAAAAGCGTCTCCGAGCTACTCCAACTGTCATATCGCTCAGATAATCGCACCAGGCGCTGATGGGTGGCCCAAATTTTGCCACGTCATAAATAGGTATAAAAATCTATTTTTTATTTATTAATTTATTAAATTCGAATTATTTATTTTAAAATTGCTAAAAATGATTAAAAATTCAGAAAAATTAATTAAAATTTTTAATAATTATAAAATACTGAAAAATAATTTTTGAACCCCTGAGTAAATAATTATTACTTAGAATAATTAATTAATGCTCTCGAAAAATAAATCACCGCTTTGCAAAATTGAATAAATGATCCGAAAAATAATTAAAAAATCGAGGAAAATCACCAAAAAATCTAGAAAAGCTCAAAGACAATCCTGAGCGTGCTCCCAACTTGGAAACACCATCATGCCTCGTATAAGATCCGAAACCCCTCATTTGGACTCCGATACAACCCCGCAAGCCATTATGTCTGTAAAACTACTCCTCAAAGGCTGATCAAACTCAGCCTTCGGGAGTGGAGGGCTCGTGATATGGCTAAAAATAGGATTAAATCGGAACCGTTCGAATCGGGCACGAGTCTTAAAGTTCAGGGGTAAAATAGTAATTTCACCTATAACGGGTCTGAAGTGGGAACTGTGTCTTTTGTCAAAGCCCAACAATCCATAAACGGACCTGTCTTACTGGGTACGGGTTCCAACTCATAAGAAACCCACTCAAACTGGATAAAGAAGAATTCAGGTTCATAATTATCCCGAAGAGTGGTTTTAACCACTTCTGTCCATTCACACCGGGAAGTAGAGATATGTTCTTATCTCGAAACTGACTCCTAAGGCAGCTATAAATACCCCTCTCTCCCCACCATAAGGTAATCAATCTTTTTCCAGTTAAAGCTCTTTCTTAATCATTCTGATTACTGACAAAGAGCGTCGGAGGGTGCGTCACCGGGATCCATCCCGGTGTATCGCACTTTTTGCAGGTTCGCAGCAGCGGCAAGAGACCAAGTCAACAAGTTGGTGAAGGTCAACAGGTCAACAGATTTGCCTTGTTCGTTTTCTCAAGAATCCACAAATTCTATCTATTGCCCCCACACCAGATTCAGTGGCAACAATACTTATCAAATCACTCTTTCTAACGGGAACACTACTAGGTCTACGTGTGACATGTCCAAACCACCTGAAGCAATTCTCGTCTTTTTTTGGATTGGAGCTACCTTTAGCATGTCTCGTATATGCTCGTTTCTAATTCTATCATTTCTTGTTTTACCACACATCCATCCATCTTAGTATCCTCATCTCCACTACACTCATTTTTTGGACATGTTTTTTTGTTGCCCAACACTCTGCTCCATACATCATTGATGGTCTATCAGCCGTCTTATAAAATTTTCTCTTCAACTTCAAAGATATATATTTGTCACACAAAACACCACTGGCACTTCTCCACATAAGCCACCCTGCTTGGATCCTATGTATAACATCTTCACAAATCTCCCCATCTCTTTGTATAATCGAACCTAAATATCAGAAACGGTCTCTCTTAGGTATCATCTCTTGACCATCAAGCTTCACTACTTTCTCAGTTGTATTCCGAATATCACTAAAATTACACTCCATATTCTGTTTTAGTTTTACTTATCTTAAAGCCTCTAGCTTCCAAAGTTTATCTCTACAATTCTAATTTAGCATTGACTCATGTTCTAGTCTCGTCCACTAAGACGATGTCATCGGCAAAAAGCATACACTAAGGCACCTCATCTTGTATTTCTCGCATCAATTCATCAATAACCAAAGACGTAGCCGAACGTTGGTGTAAACCTACTGTAATAGAAAAAATCGTTGGTCTCTCATGTGGTTGTTCTAATTGTGGTCGTTGCCTCTTCATACATATCCTTAATGAATTTTATTAGATAGGTTCAACTGCCGATTCAATTACAACAAAATAGGAAAATAACCTCTTCCTTCTACTTCTTGATCTTCTCTCTCTCTCAGATCACCACCCCACGACATCTCCATCTCCTCCACTATCGCCGTCACCATCTCAGCCACCACACCACCGCCACTGCCACCGCCATGCTCAATAAATGGTATCTTAATAAAAGTTGGTTTTATTTTTGTGTTTTTTTTGGCTATTAGATCTCAAAATAAGAATAAGATATGGTCTAAGGGTATCCACACCAATGGCCATTTTAGGTTGCCATTTTCAAATTTGGCAACCCAAATGGCAAAACCCTCCCACACCAACCTCTCATTTGGGTTGCCAAATTTAGAAATGGCTATTTCTTTTAACAAATTTGGCAACCCATATATCATTGCTACATGTCCCATCACCAGATCTTTTTCTCTTTTCCCACCAAATTTGAATATATATACACTATATATATTATTATCATTATTGTTGTTGCTGCTGATGATTTTTGGTATGGGAGCAAACAGAAGAATTTGTGGATTCTTGAAGGAAAAAAGTAAGCAAACATGTTGATTTTCACCAGCATGTTGACAGGTTTCTCGCCGCTGCCTTGAACCTGCACGAAGTTCAATACACCGAGATGGATCCCGGCAACGAACCCTCCGACGCTCTTGTCAGTAACCAGAAGATTATGAAAGAGTTTTAGGTGGAAAAAGATTGATTACCTTATTACGGTGGGAAGAGAGGGGCATTTATAGTCGCCTTATGAATCAGTTTCGAGATAAGGATAAATCTCTACTTCCGGATGTTTATGGATAAGACGAGAGTTTAACCCGTTTCGTGATAAGAGGGACTATTTAAACCGTCTCTTAGGGATAACAACGAATTTGAATTACTCTCTATCCATCTGGGTTGGTTTGTAACGGGTTGCTACCCATACCTAGTAAGACAGATCTGTTTTTGGGCTATTGGGCTTTGAAGAAAGACCCAGTTTCCAATTCGGACCCGTTTATAGGTGAAATTACCGTTTTACCCCCGAGAGCTTTAAGATTCGTCCCCGATTTGAACGATCCCGATTTAATCATATTTTAGCCATATCACGAGCCCCCCACTCCCGATGACTGAGTTTAATAGCCTTTGAGGAGTAGTTTTATTGTTTCAATGGCGTACAAAATTTTATCGAAGTTCCTCAGGGGTTTGGATCTTGCTCGAGGTGTAACGGTGCTGAATTGAACCTGCGAAGTGCCCAAGATTATTCTCGGATTTTTTTGAATTTTCCTAATTTTTTATTCAGTTTTGTGAAGTGATGATCTATTTTCTAAAAGTATTAATTAATTGTTCTAATTAATAATTATTTATCCAGGAGCTCAAAAATATTTTTCCGAATTTATAATTATTTTGTAGAATTTTTAATTAATTTTCTTGAACTTTTTTGATTTTTCGCAATTTTTAAATAATTAATTCGAATTATAATTAAAATAAAAGAATTAATTGTACGAATATCGACGTGACGCAATCTGGAGCGTCGATCATGTCGTCGGTGCGAATTTCCAAGTGATCAGATGGTGGATCTGCCGCTTGGAGATGTGGCGCAATCTGGACGCTCTGATCTCGTGCGCATCGGGAGGTAGGCGCTTTCGCCAATACACAGCTCGGTAGCTCGGATCGTAAATCCGAGTTACGTGGCACGATCTGGGTGGTTGATCAAGATCGGGCGCGCATCTCGATGTGATAGCTTTTGCCAATTCACAACTCGATAGCTCGGTAGCACGGATCGTAATTCCGAGCTACGTGGCCGATCTGGGCCCCTTGATGAAGATCTGGCACGAATTGTGAGGCAATAGTTTTCGCCAATTCGCAGCTCGGTAGCTCGGTAGCTCGGATCGTAATTTCGAGCTACATGGCACGATATGGGCCCCTTGATGAATATTTGGACGAATTGTGAGTCAATAGTTTTTGCCAACTCGCAGCTCGGTAGCTCGGATCGTAATTCCGAGCTACGTGGCACGATTTGGGCCCCTTGATAAAGATTTGGCACGAATTGTGAGGCGATAGTTTTCGCCAATTCGCAGCTCGATAGCTCGGATCGTAATTTCGAGCTACGTGGCACGATCTCGGCCCCTTAATGAAGATCTGGCACGAATTGTGAGGCGATAGTTTTCGCCAATTCGCAGCTCAGTAGCTCGGTAGCTCGGATCGTATTTCGAGCTACGTGGCACGATTTGGGCCCTTTGATGAAGATCTGGCACGAATTGTAAGGCGATAGTTTTCGCCAATTCGCAGCTCGGTAACTCGGTAGCTTGGATCGTAATTCCGAGCTACGTGGCACAATCTGGGCCTCTTGATGAAGATCTGGCACGAATTGTGAGGCGATAGTTTTCGCCAATTCACAGCTCGGTAGCTCGGATCGTAATTCCAAGCTACGTGGCACGATCTGGGCCTCTTGATGAAGACCAGGCACGAATCGTAAGGCGATAGTTTTCGCCAATTCGCAGCTCTGTAGCTCGGATCGTAATTCCGAGCTACATGGCACGATCTGGGCCTCTTGATGAAGATCTGGCGCGAATCGTGAGGCGACAGTTTTCGCCAATTCGCAGCTCGGTAGCTCGGTAGCTCGGATCGTAATTCTGAGCTACGTGGCATGTTCCAGGCCCCTTGATGAAGATCTGGCACGAATTGTGAGGCAATAGTTTTCGCCAATTCGTAGCTCGGTAGCTCGGATTGTAATTTCGAGCTACGTGGCACGATCTGGGCCTCTTGATGAAGATCTAGCGCGAATTGTGAAACAATAGTTTTCGCCAATTCGCAGTTCGGTAGCTTGGATCGTAATTTCGAGTTACGTGGCACGATCTGGGCCTCTTGATGAAGATCTGGCGCGAATCGTGAGGCGATAGTTTTCGCCAATTCGCAGCACGGTAGCTCGGATCGTAATTTCGAGCTACGTGGCACGGTCTTGGCCCCTTGATGAAGATCTGACACGAATTGTGAGGCGATAGTTTTCACCAATTCGCAGCTCGGTAGCTTGGATCATAATTCTAAGCTACGTGGCACGATCTGGGCCTCTTGATGAAGATCTGGCGCGAATCGTGAGGCGATAGTTTTCACCAATTCGCAGCTCGGTAGCTCGGGAGCTCAGATCGTAATTCCGAGCTACGTGGCACAATCTGGACCCCTTGATGAAGATCTAGCGTGAATTGTGAGGCAATAGTTTTTGCCTTTACAAATTCTATCATTTAGCCTTTTGATGAGCCTCCTTGGGGTTCATGGGGGCCCAAAGCGTTCGGAAGCCCAAAGGACGCCCCCTTTTTTACTATAAGTCTCCCTCCCTACTATCTCATTCTTCACTTTTCACACTGAGAATTCGTTCACTCTTGGGTGGCTCCATTAATGGTCACGGCCAAGCGCTAAATTCACCGGCGAACTATTCCGACCATAGCTGTCACATCAAGGTAAATATATATTTTATTTTATATATTTTTCAAGATGTCTAGAGTGTCGTAAGAGAGTGAGACCTCCACCTCGGACCAAGGGAGTGATTGGTCGTTGGTAGTTCCATCTGCGGTGGAGAAGGGGAAGGAGGTCACTGGGTCGGTGATCGTGGAGACGATAGTGGAGAGTGTGAGGTGAGCGGGTGAGTTAGGTAGGCTGTCGTCCACGCTATCCAGCCTCGGGAAGGTTAGGGATTATTCCGAAGACCTTCTGTCCAAGGCACTGTTTTAAATTTACTACGATACGGCCGAAATTTCAGCCAAAATTTTGTTTCAGCCAGCTTGCCTATACGAAATCACATATTTTATGCTCTGCATCGTTTTGGACCGAAATATTGACAAAATTGGCGAAATATCAGCCGAAATAGACACAAATGTTATTGTGAATATATTTTTAAAAATTGTTATACTTTTTGCATATATGTCTTTCAATATAGGACATTAAGTTAAAATAATGTGAGGATTTCGTATCGCTCTTGTTTGTATACATATGCAAAGTCAAGTAAGTTTATTAACTAATACCTTTTTTTTAATTAATGCAAATTCAATTTAGTTATATACTTATATTACATTCTCTTCTATATTATTGTTAAATTATGCAAAGATTTACCGTAATTGATTCATGTCATTAGTTACATTATGCAGTATTTATATGATAAATGACATGTAGGACATATAATATCATATTTATTAACAAAAAAATATATTTATTGAGTATAGAAAATGAACATCCGATATGATCACATTTCTCTGAGATCTCCAATATCTCCGATCCGAGACGAAACACCTCTTGCCGAGACGAGTCCGAAATCCAAGATTTAAAAGCATGGTCCAAGGCGGTATACGGGAGGTCGGCTTCATACGAGGAGAATAAGCCAAGGGAGCACTCCGAAGTTGATGACATCCCATCAGTTCTTACGAAGAGGGACCTGCTGCGTATTAGGCGGAGCTTCATGATACCGTCAGAGTTTACCCCCTCCTCCTCCCCGGTCCAGGGTTTCGAGCGTGTTCGGCGACCTCACCCGACACATGCGTCTTTCCGTATGACGCGCTCAATGTCGGTCTCCGTCTTCCCCTACTGCCCTTCGTGACCGAGGTACTGCGGTGGTATGGATTGAGTTCGATCCAATTCATGCCGAACATGTGGCGGCATGCCATCGGCTTTATTCTCCAATGCCAAGCAGTGGGGACCGAACCTCAGCTCGTTGTGCTCCGAAGCCTGTATCGGACCAACCGTATGAACAAAATGGAGTGCCGGTACTAATTGTCGCCGCAGCGGGGCGTCAAGCTGATCGAGAACCCGGACTACATCAAATCTTGGAATGGAAAGTACTTTCTGATTCGAGGTACCAAACCGTGGGACTTCCCGACGAGGTGGAAGGAAGATGTTCCGAGGTAGGCGAAAGCTGAACCTGTGTTGACTCCGGAGGAGGATGAGATCGTGTCGAAGATCCTCAGTCGTCCGACCTTGAGTTGGAAGGATATGACCAAGGAGGTTCTCTTCGACGGGGTCTCAGTCCGATCGACCCCAGTATCCTTCAAATATTTCTTTTCCTTTTATTTCTAATATTGCTTTCTTCTCGCGCTAATCTTTTTTGGCTTTAGTTCCCCCAGAGGCCCCGGACATGAATTTCCGAGCTATGCTACTTGACCGAGGTGTAGACGGCGGGAAAGGCATCGATAACCAGAAAAGGAAGAGGACGACGGCGGGACCCACGTCTGGCCGAGCTGCTAAGGGACCATCGGCGGGGGCCCCAACAGTGGACTTAGCATCCCCTTTTCGGTCCTCTCCCTCTGCTACTCTTACCCCGTCCGCCCCTTCCGACCCCTCTGCCGAGGCCTTCTCTGTCGGGGCTGCACTAGTGCTCGAGGTGCCCCCTCTTACCGCCGAGGCCAAGACAATTCTCACCAAGGAGCACAAGGGGCTCTTCATCCCCGACTGGCGGGTAATGAAACATGACGGCTTCCTCGGGGACTCCGCCACTTGCCGACCCCGAAAGATCGAGCGTCGTTGAAGACGGGAACAGTGGGCGATGACACCCTCGAGATTACTAGGGCGACGATGTCGGTGAGTAACTTTGTTAGGTCCTCAAAATTTTCGAGTGTCTTGTGTCAAACATTAGCCTTTTTTTACTTTCAGATCACGTGCCACTTCAGCCACCTCTTAGAGCAATTCGCCGAGCAGGAGAAGGAGCTCAAGGCGACGAGCAATAAGAATCGGACAGAGAGGGCCAAGGCCGTGAAGATGTATGAGGCAAAGTGGCGTCTGTCGGAGTCTCAGACTGCTCAAATCAGCCTCCTTGAGTCGGCCTTGGCGAAGGCGAATGAACGGATTGCCGTCGAGGCTGCGAGGGCTTACAAAGAGAAGGAGAAGGCCGATCAGGAGAAGGAGAAGGCTCTGAAGGCTGCCGAGGACGAGGCGAGGGAAAGGGAGGCAGCAGCTGCAGAGGCGATCAGGGCCGAGGCAAAGGTGCATATGCACGCAAACATGGAGCAGTCTTATGTCAGAGCCCTCAAGCACGTGGAAGCTCGCCTCCGCGGTTTCAACAGCTCGGGGTATAGCATGTATGCCCCTCTCGAGGGCGAATATGCCCCTCCCAAAGGCGAGGTTGCTGAGGGGACAAAGGGAGCCGGAGAAGGAGATGAAAGGGAAGAAGAATATGAGGAGGAGGACGGCGTGGCGAACCCTGAGTCGGCAATCGTGGAGGTGCCAAAGACGATTGCGGAGCAGCCCCCCAAGGTGGCTCTTTGACACTGTGTCTGTACTCATTCTTTTTCTCTTTGTTTTTGTACTGCCTTATAGCGGACTGGCCACCGCTCTTGTATCTTCATCTTTGTCAATAAAATGAAGTTTTTGGACTCGATGTTTGAGGCTCAAACAAAATTAGAACTATCTTGTAGCTCTGTTCGAAATCTGAGCGTTTGACATTGCCATTTTTTTATTGGTTTCCCCATGGTAGTGAAGTATCAGCTCTCCGCCATAAGCTGATTGTTACGGAGTTAGGCCTCACCTGATCTCGGGAGATACTTTATAAAACGGAGCGGGAGTTAGGCCATTTGAGGTTGACCTTGGCTCGCCGATATGTTGAGATGAAGCATCTCGAAAAGAGAATTTGCGAGGTGTCCCCCGACGGCGAGGAGTTCTGTCCTTTGATGGCTGCCGACCAGGGTCTGAGGCTTAAATTTTTTCGTCACTCTTTATTCGAGGCGAGATCTGAGGGTACCGGTTCTGCTTCACCCGCAAGCTATTCAAGAGCCCTCCACTCCTTCAGCTGACACTACTACTCCCTCTTTGACGCTGACACAGCATACCACTACAGTTGAGAGCCTGTCTGCCTCTGATCCTGATCCAACTCCCCAGCACGTGGATCCGCAGCCGCGCTATCCTGCCAGAGAGCACCACCTGCCCGATACCGTGGTCCCAATTTCACTACCCCTTTCAGGCCTTCCTTGCAACGACGTCTGGTTATCAGGAGCCTCAGTCCTATCGTGAGGCAGCTGCTCATCCTGAGTGGCAGGCAGCCATGGCAGATGAGTTACAGGCCTTACAGCATGCTCATACTTGGGATCTCACCACCTTGCCCCCTGGCAAGAATCCTATCAGCTGTAAGCTACAAGATCAAGACCAGAGCAGATGGGTCTGTTGAACGGTACAAGGCCCGCTTGGTTGCTCGTGGTTTTACACAGGAGTATGGTATCGACTATGACGAGAGACCTTTGCCACTGGGGCAAAGATGACTACAGTGCGGACACTTATCTCTGTTGCAGCTGCTCGTCAGTGGCCACTATTTCAGATGGACGTGAAGAATGCCTTTCTTCACGGAAGTTCGTTGCTTCCGAAATGCATTTTCCTCAATTCCTGCTTAACCGGCTTGGCATCGGACCGTACAACCAAGCGGTGCTACTCCACCAAGGAGTAATCGGGATCGGCAGCATAAGAGACCACGCAAAAACATCTCTGTATTCAGCCAGAAGAGAGGTAAGAGCTGCTTTTTTATCGTCTGAAGATTGCAGCCCTCAGCTGAGTCATCTTGGGGCTGTCCTCGCGAGATTGACATCAACTGCCTCTTCGACTAGCAAGGAAGAGCCGTCTGAAATCTGAGTTGGTGCTGGTGAGAAACTTATTTGCCAAGATCGAAAGACGAAACAGGGCCTGCCGGAATATGTTTTATGCAAGTAATGAGAAAACTGTGGCTTATGATCGGGAGCCATCTCTTCTATAGGGGAAAGATCCCAACCCGAGGTAAGGAAGAAGCCAACTCCATGATTTCATACGGCTAGAGGTCGTATTTCCCCTGCTGAGAACAGCTAAGGTCCAGTGTGTTGGAAATACAGCACAGCATAGATTATAGGACTTTGAAATGGAGGGTCCTCGCACGCCTTTTCTTCGCTATTAGAGCTACCGGTGCCATGCTCTTAACGCATATCAGACTTCTCCTTGATGTGTTGGTGGGTTGTTCCCGTATGTATCAAGTCGGTGACTGATAGGTAGGAGATCTCGTATATATCTGGATAGATAGATAACTATAGGGAGTAGTGAGTGTGCATTCATTCATGTACAAAGGTTTAGGTTATCTATGTAGTATGGTGGTTCTCAACCCGGTGGGCTTGTTCCTGTTGCTGTTTGAAAACCTCTGTACGTAGTGGTTCCTCTCCCTTTGCTGAGATCCAGGTGCTTCCTGTGTCCCGGGTTCTCTATCATCATAATAGCTGTGGCAGAGTAGTTGTTTCTCGCCTGATGTCCCGAAGAGCTTTTGATTAGTAGGGGAGGTGAGCCCCGGTAATGTTTCGAATACTGAAATAGATCTCGGTGGACTTGGTAACTCAATAGAAATAGCTCTTTATGAAATATGTAGGCCGTTAGGCGGTTATACCTGCATGCCATAGCTTATGAGTCGACGGTTGTTCTGGGTACCTAAAAATAGGTATCCTAAAAGGTTAATTTTTTTTGTTTGGAGGAATGGGAAAAAAAAGAGTGGAAATCCCTAGTAGAAGGAAACAAAAGCAAGCGCATTCGGCTTCTAAATTCTCATAGGCCCTCCTTCCCGAATTCCTTTGAAACCCCTAAACCACAAGCTACACCCCTTCAACATTCCATCGTTACAATGGGTTCAGCAAGCCCGGGCGGATTCAGCTCACCTGCAGTCGTGTTTTCATTACTGCACGGAATTCACTGGTGACGATGCAAACCTTATCAGCTTATTCCAATGAAGCCTTTCCGGGGCAGCATTAGACTGGCTTACCAACCTCCCGGCCGAAGAAATTTAAACATTTGCTGAGTTGGCCGACAAGTTCATCAAGCAGTTCTGCTACAACATCGATGTCGTGCAGTCGACCGCATGTCATGGGTAGCTTTCCCGGAATTGATAACCGAATTCTTTCATTCCCCCCAGCCGATGTGCTGGATCATCTTATTCTACTCCTGCTGATGCCCCAACTCCGTTTCCTTTGCGAATATACCTTACCTTTGACCCTATTGACGGGTTGGGCGAGCCAGCATTCGCTTCCTGCCTTTTTTCACCGAAAGAGCTCAACATCCGTGCTCCAGATATTAGGATAAATATCCGACGGGATAGAATCATCTTGATAGAGATGACAGGACCACTCTCTGTATTATCAATAGGATCAATTATAACAAGTCACACGCTCATATTCCGGAAATACTAAAACAAAGAAATTCCACAGTCGAACTACCAGAACGATCTATCAATCCGAGTCTTAAGTCATTTTTTTTGTATTGAAAAACTAAGGCTATATATCTATAGTTCTTATGAACCTAACTCATTGAAATTCCATCCAGTAAAACAGAAGAATTATAAATTTCCAAAATAATAGATAGGAATATCGCAAATAAAGCCATTGCGACTCCCATAAGTGGTGTAGTCCCCCAGCACGGAGCTACTTTACCATATTCTGAATTCAACGGTTTCAATAAACTCCCTACGGTAGTTGGTTTTGGCTTAGCTCTAGAGCTACCCTCAACGGTTTGTGTAGCCATAAATCTTATTTAATCATTGGTTGAGATCTGTTGACTTTGTATGCCATTCCGTTGTAGTTGTAAATAAACGATCTTATCGTAGATCCATTGCGATCTTGAAATTCTCTCAAAATGGAAACAGCAACCCTAGTCGCCATCTCCATATCTGGTTTACTTGTAAGCTTTACGGGGTACGCCATATATACCGCTTTTGGGCAACCCTCTCAACAACTAAGAGATCCATTCGAGGAACACGGTGACTAGACTAGTTAAAGTAATGAGCCTCCCATATTGGGAGGCTCATTACTTCGGTTGAAATAATGAAAAATCATTTCATTTTTTAGTCGGAACCTTAGGTGATTCTCGAAAAAAGATAGCAAAAAAAATTATCCCTAAAGTCGAGACTAAAAGGAATGTATAAACCAATGCTTCCATAGATTCGATCGTGGTTTACAATTATAGCTTTCATACCTATTCATTTTGGATCATTTACCATAACCATATGGTCAAATGGTAAAGGGAAAGAATCAAAGAAAAGAAGGTGATTCATGTCAATATTTCCCGGGTACCCTATAAAAAAAAATAGAGGCGAAAGATATCAGAGCAATCTTGTATCAAACTACTTGTCTCCTTGTAGTTGGATCTCCAAGTTTTTGGAATGCTCCAAATTCTACTTAAGCATCCAAATCTGGATCAATACCAGCAAAAACATCTCTGAACAAGGTTCTAGCGCCATGCCAAATGTGTCCGAAAAAGAAAAGCAAAGCAAACGTAGCATGCCCAAAAGTGAACCAACCTCTTGGACTGCTACGAAAAACACCATCAGATTTCAAAGTAGCCCGGTCTAATTCAAAATTTTCACCTAATTGTGCACGTCTAGCGTATTTTTTAACAGTAGAGGGATCACTATAACTGACTCCATTGAGTTCGCCACCATAGAACTCAACGGTTACACCTACTTGTTCAACACTATACTTTGATTCTGCTCTTCAAAAAGGAACATCTGCTCTCACAATTCCGTCTCCATCTACCAACACTACCGGGAATGTTTCAAAAAAAGTAGGCATAGGGCGTACAAAAAGCTCGCGCCCTTCTTTATCTCTAAAGACAGGATGTCCCTACCATCCAACAGCTATTCCATCCCCGCTGTCCATTGAACCCGCTCTGAATAATCCCCCTTTTGCCGGATTATTACCAATGTAATCATAAAAAGCTAATTTTTCGGGAATTTTAGACCAAGCTTCCGATAAACTCAGATTTTCGGCTAGTCCGGCACCAACTCTTCGATATATTTCTTGCTGGAAGTATCCCTGATCCCACTGATAACGAGTGGGACCAAATAATTCGATTGGGGTAGTTGCTGAACCATACCACATAGTTCCAGCAACAACAAAAGCTGCAAAAAAAATAGCAGCGATACTACTAGAAAGTACAGTTTCAATATTGCCCATACGTAATCCTTTGTATAGACGTTGAGGCGGACAGACACTAAGATGGAATAGGCCCGCTAATATGCCCAGCGTACCTGCTGCAATATGATGAGAGGCGATTCCTCCCGGAACAAAAGGATCAAAACCTTCCGCGCCCCATGCTGGACTTACAGATTGTACTTTTCCTGTTAGTCCATAAGGATCGGACACCCATATTCCGGGACCATATAAGCCTGTTACATGAAATGCGCCAAAGCCAAAGCAGGCCAATCCTGAGAGAAATAAATGAATTCCAAAAATCTTGGGCAAATCCAAAGAGGGTTCTCATTGGCGAGCCCAGGTTGGTGCGGATCCCATGTCTGGATAAGAAAGAAAGTAGCGGATACAAGGTAGGCTAAAGAAAAGAAGCTATTCCCCATGTCCGGCTTAAAAGAAGTAGCTAATCTAGGGTAGCAAAAAGAACCTGTGGAGTTGGAGCTGGGTTAGTGTAGGTAAGCAAGTAGAAGCAGGAGAAGAGTAAGCTGGAAGGGAGTCGGTAGCCAATTTACGGAGTGATTAGTGGTTCGGTAGTTCGGATTGAGAACAGATAGGGGGTTACCCGAGAAAGGGGCTAACGGCAGTTTTGCCATCATAAAGATGGGAGGATCTTTGAAAATCAGACCAGATAGCCAGTCCGGACTGAGAATGATAACGGTAGTGGGTTGGGAAATAAAGAGAGGCATCCACGCATTGTAGTAAGGAGGCAAGGAGCTAGCTTCAGGCAAGGAGGAAAGCGCAGTAAGAGCTTCCCGACGATCAAAAATGAGGAGTGAGAGTTCGCGATACCTATTTTGATTGTTCGTTTCCGCTTTATTAACTATGTGAAGCCAGTTGCTCTTTTTCTTGATAGTGTAGCTTTCCCTGCGTACTACTAAAAAGGGAGCAGGGGAGGCGTAGAGCAGTGAAGTACTTGATCTCCTTTAAATTACTGATATTGCGGATAGGCGAGAGTAAACCACTACTATTGTTTCACACAGAAAGCTCAGTTCAAATCAATGACAGAAGGCATTCTACCTCGGATGTGGATGTGTGAATCTGGCTACTCATCAAATGGATGGCAAAGCTGACCTTCCATTTTCTTACTGAAAACTTTCCAATAGCAAGCAAGTGGTCCCTATGTTTCAGTCAAAGTCCTGTAGGAGTCTCAGCCTTACGACATGCGGTCAACATTTCGGAAGCGGGACGGCTTACGAAAGCTTCGTCGTTAGGAATGCCATATTATATATATACATCAAATCACACTAAAAAAAACTATATAGCTTTTCATATGCAAAAAAAGATAACGAAAGCTTACTGGATAGGTCCAAGAAGACCATTGAAATCGAGTACATCTGGGTTATAGGTTTACAGCCGAGTCTTGCTCCCGTCATCATCTTCCTCCATCTATACCAGATGAGGGCTCAGGCGATTGGCGAGGATTGACTATGGAAGGAGATCGGTATCATACCTTGGTTGCTCCTCTGTTTTCGGTCAGCATCGAGGGAGAGTACCTGTTGGCTAGGCAAAGGAAGTGGGCTAAACGGGCACTTCTCAGCTTGCATTCACCATGACATTGATTTTTGGCTATGCCAAAGATCAAGAGGACGATCTATCTTAGGCTTTGTTTGGTACATAAAAGAATGTATCTGGACAGTTTTTGTAAGGCGCTTGCGCCGAGAAAGAAGCTAGAAGTAGAAGAAAGGTTGGATTCTCACCTGCAACAGGCCCATGCAGCCGCCAAGATGCTTCCGCCTCTTAACAACCCTCAGAACCATGGCCCCATATAGATAGAGAGGCCCTCTTTAATACATCAAAAAAGATGTTCACAGGGGCCAGAAAGACTCGGTCATAGGAACTTAGACCACCTACGCGCTGGTAAACGAAAACCACCTCGACTGGATCTACCGAACGAATCAGGCCGCCCCGTCGAAAGAATTAACACGCCAAAAGGGCCACCAGCTTTCCCCCAAAAAAAAGGGGAGATTCGCTGCTTACTGCTCACGGAAACATCCGACCTTATGGTCAAGTCGTCCGCGTATCTTTCTGATCTCCTTCTATTCAGAATCTTTTTTGCTTTGCCCAAGGTTGATGGTGTTGACTAAAAAAAGGGGAAGAGAGGAATTGAGTCAGTTCAAAAAATCGGTTAGGAATCGTATTGCTTCTTTGAACGATTCTAGGTGAACTTCCAGTTCTGCCGTTGATGTCCATGGTGCTTGAAAAGTCTAGAGGCAGCGCATCTTCGAATGACTCTCTCCGATGTTTCGCCCGGGGGCAGTTCGAGCCGATGCCTCGCTTAAAGATCAGAGTAACGGATGACTCACTTAAAAAGCGGGTTGTCGAGCTAGAGGCGGAAAACCTTCGTCTGCGACGAATTTTTTAGGGGAGCAACGTTAGAAGCACTTCGTGCCCTCGGGGTGAATACGCCCAAGGAAAATCCTTTCACGAGTTAGCACTTTGTTCGCCCCTGCTTTTGCGGAACCCTGGGGATGCACAGAGTGGAGTGGCCGGCTCTTCGAGCGGGGCGCTGTTGGGGCTACGGTGAGACTCTTGGGTTCTGGTGACGCGACTCAGCTCGCTAGCTTAGAAACTTCTGCAGAAGCGAGGCGAGAGCACCACGACGCTCGCCGTCCCCGAGTATCACTTAATAGGAGCATCCCAGTCCTTAGGAGGGGCTAGAGTGAAATTTTATAGTCTCTTGTATGAGTTTTTGGTCTAGAATTAGACTTGTATCTCAAATTTTGATGAAATAATATACCCCTTTTTTCGAGTTTCTTGTGAGAATTTGTGTTTCGCTAATATTCGCAAGAATATCAACAGTTGTATAAGCAATTCCGAATGATGACCTACTTTGTACTCGCTCGTTTGCAAATAGCTAAAGCGGCATCGAACCAAGTGTTGGACTCCGAATTTGTCGTTAAGAGAGTATAAACAGTTGTAGGAGCAATTCCGAATGGTGAGCAACTTTGTACTCGCTCGTTCGCAAGTAGCAAAAGCGGCATCGAACCAAGTGTTGAGACTCCGAACTTGTCGTTAAGAGAGTATCAACAGTTGTAGGAACAATTCCGAATGGTAAGCTACTTTGTACTCGCTCGTTCGCAAGTAGCAAAAGCAGCAACGAACCAAATGTTGAACTCCGAACTTGTTGTTCATAAAAAATGTCAAAAATAGAATGATGTTAAAACTCAGGTATATAAACTAACAAGGCCACTGAATTTCCTAATACTTAGCCACAAATGGTATTTTACACATCTAATAGAGTCTAACGATAACTGAAGAACAATGCAAGCAGAATCAGATCTTATGCCTATTGGATTGAAACTAATAGATACACGCTACGTAACAAATAGAGTAGTCATAAAATCTCCTGTTCAAGTACATGGATTTGATTAGTCTGTTATATGATTAATTAAATACAAATTTAGTTTTCTTTCCAAAAGGAAGTTGCTGCGAACATAAAGGTGGCCCCACGGTAACCCCAGCTCACCGAGATGCCTAGAGTCTTACTCGCGATTTTGAGTCATTCCCTAGCACCCTGTCCGTATTAAACAACATAGAACTTGACAGATTCTTAGGATCCATTCCTAACTTCCGACGTGAGATTTATAGTATGCACTTCCCGTTCTTATCACTAGACCCCAGGAATTAACAGACGAAGCTACGTCGTCCGAGCCCCCTGACAGGTGAGACATCGCCGCACGTGTCCTCTTTACAGGCGAGTACAACCACCCGACCAGGGTCTGCCCTAACAATCAATGACATGCTCTAGTATTAGGATACTACTACTTGCTCAACAGGTTAAGCAACTACTGATCTTAATGTGCAGATACATTGAATACCAGCCGATTACTTGCTAGTAAAAAACCTAGTTCTTAATCCAATTTCAGAAATTCCTAGGGGAAACCAACACGGCCCCTAGACCAGGCTCAAGAGTTGGCCCAACTTGACCAAGCGACATTGGCGATTCGACCTCCATCGATTGCCAATCACCCTCTTGCTTGGATCTCGACCCCGTCTCCGTTCTGCGATCAATCCCTCCATGGGTAGCGATCCGCCGACGCACAAAGGCTGTCTTCATTCATAGCATCTCGAGGTAATAAAGTTAATAATTATCAAGGGTCAAAAGGGTTGATAGTCCTAGGGTGATAACCATTATCCTAGACAATCAACAAGCTAATTACATAGCCATTCACATCTCAAACAGTAGACATTCACAAGTCCAATTCAAACATTTTCAATTCATAATTCATAAACTAACAACTATCTAACTCTATATATAACCTTAATATAACAATGACTTACATATTTCCAAAACAGTAAGCTATTTATCCAATCATACGACTGGTGCTAGTTACAAAAATCCCAATTAATCACCTACTTAATGAAATTCCATACTTTTAGATTCTACAGAAGGGTCTTTGAATCTACTTTACTTTCTCAGTTGGAAACTTTCTCAAAATAGTTCATTTAGAGCATCCACAATGGTGTATGCTATTTTTTGGCAAAATGGCAAAATGAGAATTGGCAAAATGAGAAATCGCTACACTAATTTGTTTCTCAATTTTTGAGAAAGAATTATTTTTTTTATCCGTCCGAGAGATATTTTTGTAATTTTAGTAAAATTAAATTAGTGTTAGTTATTAAATAGTAATTAGTGTCTTAATTAATGGGTTAAAACATGCTGAAAGTGACATCTCCCATCTCAAACAGGACATGTCCCATTTCTCAAAATTTTGAGATCGGATGAGACAACATGTCCCGTCCGATGCATTTTGTATTTTTTTTGGACAGAACATGTTCCGTTTAAAATAAAATTAAAAAAATCGGGACGAGACATGTTTCGTCCGATCCTATTAAAAAAAATTAGGGACGAAACAACATGTTCCGTCCTCTATATTTTGAGAATGAGCAATTTGTTTCTTAAATATGAGAAGTGATTGTAGCAACTTTCTCAAAAATGGCAAAATGAGAAACTGACAAGGATGAATTTTTGCCAAAATATGGCAAAATGGCAAATTTAGAAAACCACTGTGGATGCTCTTAGCAAAGAAAAATGGCTAAAACTGAGAGGCATGCAAAACTTCCAGATCAAATAGAATTATCAACCAGTCGTTCAATAAAACTCATTAAATATAACGAATGATCTCAGAAGTCTACAAAATTTAGGAGGAATGTCCTAGATACATAGAATCACCATACACCCAAAATTTAGCCAAGAATTCCAAGAATACAAGAGGATATGATCTTTTGGATTTGGATGTAAAATTTTAGACATCAACACCAATGTTTCTTAACAGCAGCAGTAAGTTGTATTTTTAGAGATAACAATTCTTACTCAAAAATTATGAAACTTGGTAAGAATGTCCCACAGTGACTTAAGATACTACTGTAAAAATTTCAAGTTCAAATGCTCTTTAATCATAGGGTTATGCTTTTCAGGTTAACAAGTACTCATAATCAAAACAAAGCTGCAACAATTCTATCACAGTATAGAAACATGATTGTTGTTAAATATCAAATCATTTCCAAAAATTACCAAAATTGGTGGGATTGTTGTAGACATATAAGAACCATGCATAAAAATTTCAGCTTACAAATCCTTATATTTTGGAATGAATGAATTTTCAAACTGAACACAAAATTCTTGAAACATATTCGAAAAACAGTTCAATATTTTCATTACCCAGTATAAATGTAGCATTTTCTAAAAATATCAAACATAAAATAATTATGAAAATATGGAAAATTGATATAGACATGTAAGAGAACTTACAGTAAAAATTTCAACTCTAAATTCATGATATACAAGGAGATATGATTTTTGTAAGTCAATCAAGCTAGATTCAAACAGAGCAGAAAAATTACCTCACACCAGCAACATATTCGAATTTATTAAAATATCAAATTATATTCAAATATTATGAAATTTGATGGAGTTCATAGGGATAATGCTACTGTAAAAATTTCAAGTCTAAATCTCATCATGGCACAAAATTATGATTTTCCAATTAAATCATGCTAATTCTTCTTAAGATCATATCTTTTTCTATCAATTAACATTCTTAGCTCAAGAACGTAAGTTTGAACATACGAAATTCCAATCATGCCATTTAGCTAGCCTCAAATCAACAACTTTCATCATAGACACAAAGAAAAAAAAAAGAAAAAAAATCCACAAGCATAGAGTTTAAAGACACTCACTTTGAAGTTTGTTGATGATCATTTCTTTTCCTTTTCCCTGTTTGGCTCATCCTCCTAGTTCCTTGCATGTATGCTTGCTCTCCAACTTCCAAGCCAAACTTGAAGAAGAAATTAAAGTGGAAGAAATGCTAGAAAATGAGAAAATGAAAGTTTTTGAAATAAGTTTTTTGAGGTTAGAAAAATGAAAGAAATGGAAAATGGCATTTGGGGGTTTAAATAGGGGGGGTTGAGCACACCCCAAAACAAGCCCATAGTTTATTTTTAATAGTGGTTTGGGGTTTTATTTGTATGAATAATTATACATATACATACACACATACAATACATACATATATAACAACAATTGTATACATAATACTTAAAAGAAAAGGGCTTGTATGTAAATAATAAAACAGTTTATTATTATAGAAACACTATACGTTCTGTCTCGATTATAATTGAGATACACGTATAATTTAATTGAAAAATTATTCCAACTCTAGTTCAACAAATGTACCACGGGTTCAAAGCATATTAAATAATGTCTCAATATTTACTCAATTAAAATTGAGAAGAATCCATTAATACATGCGACTCTGAATGATGCACGGACTAATGTACAAAATAGTTATATGCTATTTTGCGAGAACTTACATCTATGGGGGTGGATTTTGGGAAAGATCAGAAGGGGATAGTTCGGTTAACTAATGCAATCTTTTAAGTAGAGTCTACATACAATCTTTGAGAGATTAAAACCCAGCCAACTACCACAGGTTTCAATGAAGGTACTGGAAACCGCAACACAGGAGGGTTCTGAGAAATAAATATATTATGCAGAACATGGTACAGGAAATGTAAATGGAGCTGTAAAATATGCCAACAAATTGTAGCAAATTGTAAGCAAAAGACTATTTGCTGAGTTGCAGATCAACTGCAAGATATAACAGACATACATCAATTAGATGACTACGTTTTACCAAGAGAAGGTTTTTGAAGCTTCTATTGTATCATATACACCAACTATGGTATAACAATATTGAAGTACCCTGAAACAGCAAGGTACTGGCATATTTATGTCATGCAACAACAAACAGAAAAGAATAAACAATTCAACACAAACACTCAACACTATAATGTCAACAGCCTCAATACAATTCTTGACTATAATAGTATCATTACCTGCCTTATAAAATTGATCATCACCCTTTTCTTAATCCCAGCAACTTGCACTGAGGATCTGTCACCGTTCATTGCTGAAATCTCAAAGCGCATGACTACATCAACGCAAATATATATGGGTAAGAAATAAATGTTATAATAAATTTTTTAATTGTTTTACCATGATGGAGAGTATGTAGAAACTGCAGAATATATATGTACAAGTTCGTAGGTAAAGCAACATGTAAGTCACATGTAAAGCTATTTTTACACGCAACCCCACTTGTGCAATCAATGTATACACATTTAGTGTGCATCCATTCACACATACAGACACAAACAAAGAAATAATGGTAAGCCATATTGTAATTATTTCAAACAGATGGGGTATATTAGGAAAGAATCTGATTTACGGGGACATGCTAGTTGTGTGTGTGTTCTTGAACAAGGCCATAGCCAGGGACACGCTAGTTGTTAATCTCATAGACAAAGGAGAAAAGGCATTAATGTATCAGCCCAATAGCTGCACATAACACTCTAAAAGAAAGTTCGAGGGATCTACATGACAAATTCACTTTTATACTGCACGGTTGTAAATTAGCCGCAGGAGTTGCAACCAATTTGCTAGAAGGAATTTCAGAGAAAAAAAGAATCCAATTTGACTACAGACAATACCGAACCAAATAGCAGTGAAATAATTATTAGCAACCCCAATATTGTTGCCAATTTGTAAGGAAAAACATGTAGAATGATGTTTGTAAAGGTCAAATCAGTTTGCTTGGAGATGCCACCTTACCCTCATATTGCAGGACTGATGATGTTGAGTAGCAAAGGGTTTGTGGCCACTCGCAGGAACCACGTGATATCAGGTCTAACTCTGTTTAGATGAGTATGTATTGGAGTGAGACAGATGTTAGTAAATGTTTGAAGAAAATAACAGTTTGTAAGCAAAGTTTCTTGTTGAGAAGTTTTAAAATAGTATGTAGGTTCTATTACCTTTTCCAAACAACCAAAATCAGTCAAAACATTGGCCTGGGTATAAAGAAACCCCAATCCCAACAACCTAGAGAATGAAAATAGCCACCAAATAATCAGACAATGTAGGACAAAAACAAATTGCAAAGATCAGTAATCTGCGAATATGTTGGCAAAACAGATGTAGAATACTCAGTTCTATTTGTAGATTAAGGGTCATATCTCTCCCTAATATGATTACTTCAATCTCACTCTTACCATAGCATATACATAAGTTAATTAGCATAACGTAATGCTATATTGCTATTCAATTGAATACTTCAATAGCTAAAATATACATGAACTATTTCACATTGGATACATTAACGTGATGCTATTCAATTGGATACTGCAAAATCTGAACACATGCATGAATTAGGATTGAGAAGTCCTAGGAAAATTTTCACATTTGATAGAGCATAAAGTATAGTGATGGCACTTCCATCATGTGGGAGAATGGAAATATTTAAGAAAGAGAAAAGTAGAGGATTACCCCACCCCACGTTTCGCGAGTCTGCAGATAACCCACCCACCTTTTTTGCAGTTTGTTGTACTATCGAGCTAAACTAGTTACGCTTTGCAACCATGTCACTTCCTCCATTAAATTTAATGTGTTTAGACCGTTATACCCCTATAATAAGTGACAGAAAACCCACCCCACCTTTTAAAATTTGGGGTTCATATTTTTTAATTTTTAAAAATTATGTGATCATATCCCCAAAGCCCTTTTTTTAAAAAAAAATTCATTATATAATTTTTTAATCATTAAAAAACAATATGGGTAGTTTAGGAAGTGTAACCTCTGTTTCCATTAATACGTATTTTTCAAGTATTTTTCCGTATTTTAAATCCTTAGTATCTTGTAATTATTCTTTCTTAATTGATTATATTATTCAGACTATTATTATAAGCCGAATTGTTTAACTATTTATTATAAGCCCAATTGTTTAATTATTTATTCTTAAAGCCCAATTTTTATTCATTCTGCATTATTTATTTATATATCTAATCTGAGCCCAATTGTTATTATAAGCCCAATACCCTAATTGATTTATTTAAATGTTTTGAAGCCCAACCCAGCCAGTATTACTATTATTATTTTATTTTATCTTGAGCCCATCTATTGAAGCCCATCTCCTATTGGACTCCAACCCCGAACCCAAAACACCCCCGTCTTCCTCCTTCCTCCATCGAAGACCTCCGAGAACCCCTCGTCCCCGACCTCGTACCTCGCCACCGTCGAGTGCCTCCTTCCGCTCGCCTCCCGCCCAAGCGTCGTCCACCCACAGTCGCCGTCGCTTGCTCTCCTCTGTTTCGACCCCGAAGAATATCAGCATCCGGATTGCGATTGGATCGGGATCGCGCCATGAATGGAGAAGGGAGATTGATAGATTGAGAGATTGGAGATTTAGGGATTGAGAGATTGGAGATTGGAGAAGGAATTAGCAATTTTATTACTTGAAATAGAAAGGAATTACAGCTCACCTTATATAGCAGGAGGGGAAGACGGTTATGCCAAGCGACAAAACACTAACACGTGCTATGCGCACCATTCCCTACCCACCCTATTACATTTCAAATAATACGTGCATATTATGTAAAATACAAATACAGTCTGATACACCCTACTAAAGGTAATTCTGCTTCTCTCTCAGCATTCCCTTGCACTCCGGTGGGTCACCTGAGCTACTCCGGTGGTGGTTGGGTTCCCGGCATCCTTGACAACTCCCCCCATAACAGCGAGCTTGTCCCAAGCTCGAAAGTAGGAAACTTCGCACGAAGCTCATCAATATCAACCCATGAAGCATTTTCAAATCCTGAGTTCCTCCATTTGATCAGTAACTGCACCCCTCTAATACCAAGTTGTCAGCATCCGGATTGCGATTGGATTGGGATCGCGCCATGAATGGAGAAGGGAGATTGAGAGATTGAAAGATTGGAGATTTAGGGATTGAGAGATTGGAGAAGGAATTAGCAATTTTATTACTTGAAATAGAAAGGAATTACAACTCACCTTATATAGCAGGAGGGGAAGACGGTTACGCAAGTGACAAAACACTAACACGTGCTATGCGCACCATTCCCTACCTGCCCTATTACATTTCAAATAATACGTGCATATTATGCAAAATACAAATACAGTCTGATACACCCTACTAAAGGTAATTCTGCTTCTCTCTCAGCATTCCCTTGCACTCCGGTGGGTCACCTGAGCTACTCCGACGGTGGTTGGGGTTCCCGGCATCCCTGACAAAGAAACCCACACCGTCGCTGCTCCTCTTTTCCGCCTTGCCTACAGTCGCCGCAGTCGTCAGCCACCCTCGCCCATCGCCAGCCATTGCCGACTCCTCGCGCCTTTGCCCTCGCCTCATCCCCGTCCTCTGTTCTCCTCGCCGCTCGATCAAAGCCACAACCTCGTTGTCCCCTCATTACCATCAGCACTGCAAGCCTCCTCCGCCTCATCTCCACCTCTGCACGGCTCCCGTCGTCGCACCGCCGGTCGCCGTTCACTCTCCCGCCGCCTCGCTCCCTCTCTGTCGCATGTGGGAAGAAGGTGAAGTAGAACAGGGTTGAGTACTTGGGTGTTTGGTATTTGGATCAAGATCCAGTGTGTGTGGTTGCTATTTGTGAAGTGGAATTGGTTGCTGTTTGGTGTTGCACATAGAGCACACGTGCTTGCAATTTCTCTGTATTCGTGCTTCGCTGCCCGAAATTCTGATCCTGTTATTCTTGTATTCGGTATCATCATCGTCTAATTAGACAAGTATCCTCTTGTACAACTTGTTTGTTCTCGTACAAGCTTCATTTGAAAAATACCGCAAGTATATTCTTTGACTCTAATTCGTATTCATCAGTCGAATTGAAAACTGTTGCTGTACAGAATCCGTTGATCCTGTATTCATACATGATCGCGAATACTTTATCGTCATATGCATTGCATGAACACGATACACATATATGTACTCTTAGGATTATACATGATTATGTGCATGATTGTTTTACCCGTTATAGTAGTTTAATTATGATATCTTGTTATTCTTGATTAAGGTTTGCATATGCCATTGATCACATCATAGTTACAACAATGTTATAAACCCTGAAATCCGTTTCCTGCAATGTATAAGTCTTGATACTCGATCCTGTCATGTTACCTGTTCTTGTAGTTGCATGTAAATATTTACCGATCCAGTTATTGTTCATGTCACCATCCATGTTATTGTTTAATTGAAATAAAAATAACAAGCCGGGTATAAGGGGAAAGATTTAGTATTGGGCAATATAGAAGAACGTATTCGGACGGGAGCTCGTGGTTTCCCGATGCAAGTTGCAAGTTACAAGTTGCAAGTTTGCAAAATTACAGGTTTACATGTTCACGTTACAAGTTCACACACTACATGATCCACATGCATGTATCTCGATACAAGATATAATTGGCATATTTTCCCGAGTACGTGACCTATAAAATCCACCACTAGTCTAAACGTTTACTTGATTGCGTGTATCAAACATGTGGTATGAAATGCATGATTGTTACACTAGTTAGGTAAATAAAAGACATGAGATTAACACGTGCACTTGCATGATCCAATTACATGTTCCATATTCCTGTTGACTTGCTTACTTATTTACAGGTTACATGTTCATGTTGACTTGCTTACGTGTTTACATGCATGCCACTTGTTTTATGATGTCTTGTTCATGATCCTGTTTACATGTTGTATTTCTCCTATTACATAATTCTTGATTCCTTGCTCTTTTCCTGCTTTAGTTTCGTTTTGTACTTGTCCCGTTAGCTTGTACCACTTGTGGCCCGTGATTTGCATTAACGGATATCTTCTTGTTTCTTCTTTTTGTAATAATGTACTTGCAGGCCCGTTAGCTTGTACCACTTGTGGCCCGTTAGCTTGTAGTAGTTACCTGAAGATGTTGCTGATCAAGTATTTTAGTTTTGTTAATTATCATGTTATCTTTAGTTCTTGTTTTATTCATGTACTCTTTATTGTATTCCGGGTGTGTTTGACCCGTAACTACTTTGTATTTTCCAGCTGTTGGTTATGTTATGGACTATGCCATGTATTTTTGTTATCCTATTGTGATTTTACATGCCTGCGTGGTTTTGTTGTTATCTTGTTTTAGAGTTACCTGTACAGCTTATGAATGGTGTATTCGCATCATTCGCTGGGCCGTAGTCATGGACTCGTATTATTTTGGGAAGCGGGGCGTGACAGGAAGAAATACCCAGAAAAATGCACAAAAATGGTCACATACATGGGTAGTGTAGGAAGAAATACCCCAAAAAATGCACAGAATTTGTCACGTGATTACATGTGACTACCTAATTTGGACGGAGGCAAAATGTGGGGTGGGTTTAGAGCTACAAAGAGATTCTCCAACATCGGAGCTCACAACAAGTTAGCCTCAGCTATATATTAGCAGGGTATTCTCAGTCCTTGGTTTCAGGGATATGCTATTATTGCAGCTACAGGTCATTGAATTGGGCCTAGGCTGCATAGCTATAGAGGTTGCATGGTAATGCCACTAGCCCAAAAAAGAGTATTATAGGTCATGGTGTCTCATCTCCAGTAAAGTATGCTGGAGAGAATGGAGGCAAACCTGGTTTATCATAAGAGAATTACCTTTCCTATTCAATTTAATATAAAATTGGCTATATTTAAAAAAAACCCACTGAACTTTGCGCCATTAAAAAAAACTGCAGTGAGTTTTATTTATTAAAAATAAACCGCACAAAACTTTAGTCTAAAAAAAACTCACTTTAACGGAGTTAGGTTTCCGTTAGGCTAAATTTAAAAAAAACACTTTCATTTTTCATTTGTGTTTAAAAAAAACATCACTTAACTAATCAGATGATTAAATAAACCTCCCCGAACTAATCCTAACCCTAACCCTAACCCTAACTCTGTCCGTGTGTGTTTTTTAAGCTAAAGTTTTGTACGGTTTTTTTATATAAAAAAACTTAGTGCGGTCTTTTTATAATGGCCCAAAGTTCAGTGGTTTTTTTAATTTTAAATTTAGCCTATAAAATTTTCAAACTACACAGGCCAAATCTAAAATTGAATTAAGAGAAAGCCCATATCTAAAATATCTAAGGATTGTGATTCAACATATGGAATATAGACATACCTGCAGTCAAAAATCCATATTTCAATAATCCCAAGTTATGAATGTGCTATCTTTGTGGATTAACAATTGCGACACTTCTAACAGTTTTCGCCAAATCTAATGTGTTTGATGCTAATAATCTGTTGAAGGGGTTATAAACACTCCCAAGTAGATACTTGAAGGAGTTCGGGGCTGCTTAATTCCTCTTCATCCAAAATTAGGAAATACTAGCAAATACAATTGATGTTGGGTTTTTCGATTTGGTTGTACATACAATGGGAAAGTTCAATAGAATTTCACCCCTAACTTTCCCATGTTTGTTTGAATGTTTAAATAGGAGATGCAAAAGAAATACAACATTAAAAAAAATCAAGCATCTGCTCACTCTCCCCTGAACATGATCTTAAGTGAATGGTCAAACACTGGTTGGGTAAACGCACCCTTCCCAACAATCTAGAAAATGAAATGATAACCAAATTACCAGAAAATGTAGGTACAAAACAGAGCTGTGTTCTGCCTATATATTGCCAAATAATAGAAGTTGAAACTTCTGCTCAGTTTTAGTGCCACAACCACCAATTCAGGTCAACCATGAATCATAAGTCTCTGGCAGCCTTGCCCCAACCATATAAATAGTTTTTAACCAAATAGAGTCAACCAAAATAATATACCATATAAGTAGCTTACTACTGTCTGAGTTGGGATTAGCATTGGTATTAAAACCCGAAACCCGGACCCGACCCGGACCCGATGTTGGACCGGAACCAACCCGGTCTAATTTGGGTAAGGTACGGGTCCAAAAAAGACACCCATTGGAATTTCGGGTCGGGTCTGGGTCCACTCAAATTGGATCGGAACCGGACCCGGATCCGGACCCATATTAAAGAAATAAATAATAAATGGACCCGACCCGACCTGGACCCGTAATAACACACCCGAAAACCAATACCCTATCACCCTATGCCTTAACCCTAAGACTAAGAGACCAAGCTCAAGCCGCTCTGCCCCTCTCTTTCTCCATTCTACAAGTCTTCGATCCTTTGCCTCTCTGAGCTCTCGCCTCTCTCTTTCTCCAATCTCCAAAATCTCACTCCAAATCCCTGTTCCCAAACCCCACCTCCGCCCTCACCTCCTCCGCCAACGCCTCGGTGACATCCTTGGCCCCTTTTCAACCCACTCCCACTTCCGCCAACTCTCCCTCGCCGCCACCACCGCCAATCCTCCTCTTTTCATCCACTCCAGCATCCACAACTCCGTTCATCCTATCTTTTCAAACCAATAAAGATCAAAGGTTTGATTTTTATCCCCATTTCTCAAATCTAGGGTTTCATATTTAAATTCAAGTTAATCGACTAGTATATAGGAGCAGCATATAGGATTTAAATTCAAGCATTTATTAGCAGCATATAATTTTTTTTTATATTCCTAAAATATTGCCTGATATTTGATATGTCCAATAGGTCAGATATACGTCGATGCATCCCAATATCAGCAAAGATGATACGTAATACGAACACAACGTATCTGTATGACTGAATCCTCCAAATCTATTCTTTAGCTGAGCGTACAATATTGGTTTGACATGAATTATAATAATGAAATGCAATTCTATTTGTTGTTCTAAATTATAGTTTTGTAATATTTTTGTTGCATATCAAAGATAGACATTAATCTAGAACATTTTGCAGAAACATGCAAGATGTTTCAATTATAATATGAAAATGGCAAGGACTAAATAATTATTAAAATGAGAGTGCAAGAGTTAAATTTTGCCCGAAGAAATTAGCAGCAAAGTAGAGAAAGAATGTGTTCAGTATAACTGTGGGGACAAGGTTTGTCTTATTGAATATTTGACTGCTAACTGCTCTTGGAGAAATGAGATTTTCCTCCAATTTTTGCTCAAGCAGTGTGTGAAATCTGCAACCTTCGAGAGAAGAAATTGGGCTACTTCGTTTTGTGCTCTCACTTTAATGTTGTGAGAAATCAATGTGCATGCATGCAAAGATGTGGATGTTTTATGAATCAATCTATCCTATGATCACAAGAATGATGTTGGGTCATTCTGTAAAGATTAGAAAGTTCCTGAATTTATGTACCAAATAAATTTTAGTAGATAAGTAAAGCAAGATCTACTCTAGTAGTGGAGGTTTGTACAGTTGATATTAATTTTTGCATTTTTATCAAACATGCATATAGAACTGATTCATAAATATTCATTTCCACCATACTCCATAAATTATCAGGAGAATGCACACTAACATGATTGAGCACATTTTAATAGGGAATCTATATAATCAGTAGCCATGTATGTTTTTTATTCATTTTTTCTCCTGAAAGACGGGTCATTTAGTTGGAAATGGAACTAAGGTTGAAAAATTACATATTAGATCATGTCAAATTGCATTCTGGATATGCTTAATGATAGCACAGCTCATTTAAGAGCAGTATATAGGAGCAGCATATAGGATTTAAATTCAAGCATTTAGTAGCAACATATAGGATTTAAATTCAAGTTAATCTCTTTCTATTTATATAGCAATCTCATGTCTTCTTTAGACAGTTAATAGAAATCCTCTTTAATTTAAGATTGTATATCGAAATACTCTTTAATTTAAGATTGTATATAGAAATACTCAATTTTTATATTTTTTGCTACTTTGATACTTTGTTTACAAGTGATGATGAGATGGATTATGATTCTGAAGTTGCACACTATGAATCATTGATTTAATGAATTATAGGAGTGACTAGTGATGATTAAATCTTATCTGAGCTTTATGTGTATGTTCAATTTACAGTGATGATGGATTATTTTGCTGAAGTTTCACACTGGTTCTGTCACGTCCCGCTTCCCAGAATACGGGAACACAAGCACGTAACTGAGGCTCAGCGAATGATATAAGTATACCAACTCATATCATCTATAAGCTGTACCAGTCTTAACTCAACAATATAAAAAAAATGAATCACAACCACGCAGAAAACATAATCACATAAACGAGAATGAAATTCAATAACCAGATCTGGAAGACAAGAACTTACCAAATAGCTCGAAAGGCTCATGCTCCAATCCTAAAAGAGCTGCTCATCAATGCCTTCTGGGAATTCTCCTTGTACACCTGTACTTGTTCATCTAAAAAGAAAGAATAATTTGTCCTAAGAGCAAGTACGGACAGCAAGTAGTGAAAGCAGAGAGTAAGGAACAAGATACATGAAGAAATATGAATCAAGATCAAATTATAAGGACAATAATGGTATTAATAAACAATGGTCTTAATTGAGTACACACGTGCCAATTTAAGTTCATTAGAATGTCAGTTCTCCGATCTAGTGCGCGTACTACTGCGTCCCATACCACGGTTCGGTGCACGCAAAACAATGTACGTTTGAGACATAGTGGTGGGATCTACAGAGCGTGTACTCGGTGTCAATAACAATCATTTACCATTTACAATCAATCAATTTCCAATTTTTCAATCAATCATTCACAATCAATACTTCTCCTTTCATGTCAATACGATATCACGATAGGCCTTACCGAATACATTTTCTGAGACTGTCCACTACTAAGTCAACCCCTAGGAACCCCGGCTTGTTTAGTATTTTATTAAATCATTCATGTCAATATAAGTGTGTATAAGAATGTCAAGGGAACGATAAGAATGCAACAACGTGATGCATTGTACAATAATAACATGAAGTAGTAAATCTAAAACAACAATTCTCTTTATATTATTTTAACTGATTTCTAATATAACTGGGTCAAAACCTCAGTACAAGATAGACAAGGTAGCAGGAATTCACAAAAGCCATCACATATATGTTCATCAAGTGGCCAATTAACATGCTATTGTATCATGAAATGCATTACACTATTATACAGCAATTTGAATGTTCATTACCGTGTACGAGTCAATTCACGATGTCATTGTTCAAGTCACGATATTTCAATCAATCAAAGTATTCAATCCCCATTCATTTTTCTTATATGCAATTTCTAGTCATTTTATTCATGCCATGTGTGTACATAGACTTGGGTTTGAGTTAATGGATATTAATAAGATGTCAAGAGTACGTCGGGTTAGCTCGTGTAAACCCTCAATACTCCCAACGGAAAGGACACAAGGAAATTTTAAGATAATTGAAAAGGAACTACTTGCAGGAGGTCAATAAGCTTGAACTAGAAAATTAAAAGAGTTCAAGTGGACTTGCCTGTTATAGATGATTGGATTAGAATCACCAGAATAGCGGGATTAGAATCCCGGGGAACAATCCCAAGAACACGTGCGTAGTACGTGCGGGGATACCAAACAGCAACCAGATCCAATCAGCAAGAGTAACCCGACAGCAAGCACCCACACACAATAGCACACACAGCCAGTACACAAATACACCACAACAACACCGAATCGAGATCCCCTACTCCACAAACACCAAACACCTGATCTCTTCCTTCACACAACAGCAACACACCAAAATCCCCTCACTGTTCCTCCTCCAACCCAACAAACAACAGCAACACCAACTCCACACAAACTCCAAAACAGCAACTCACTACCCAATTCCACAACACCAAACACCAATACAACTAAACTAATCCCCACAACACCCAACATAGCAACAATCCAATACTGTCTCCTTCACATCGACACCCAGAGAGGGGGAGAGAGAGAGAGCGCGACTGAAGCAGAAGGCGGGGAGCACAGGTAGCGACGGGCGGCGCGCTCAGGGAGGCGACGCGCAGAGGGCGGAGGTGCTTCGGGGGGGTTTGCGGCTGTCGACGCAGTTGTAGTGGAAGGAGCAGCGGCACTGGGGGAACCAGGGAGGCGATGGCGCAGTCGATGATGGGAAAGGTGGTGGTCGCGACTGGGGAGGTAGGGGAACACGGCAATGGCTGGTGGTGCATCGACAGGGGGAGAAGGCGGCACTGGATTGAGCCGGAGGCGCTCTGAACTGGCAGTCTCGATTGAGGGGCAGTCGAGGGGGACGAGCGGAGAAGGTGGAGTTGCGTGGGCACTCGAGCGACAGGAAGGGGTTGAGGAGCGAACGGCGACAGGCCTGCGGTGGAGAAGACGAGCGGGAGGAGAAGATGGCGCTCGTCGGGGCTGAGGTCGAGCAGGGGTTGAGCAGTAGCCATGGCAAAGGGCGAAGCTCGATGGGTTGAATCAATGGGTTTCGGTTTGGGGGGAAGGAGGAAGATGAAGTCGAAGGGTAGGGTGTTCTGTTTTGGTTTGGGTTCTGATTTGGTTTTGTTTGGGGGAAAACAGAAGAGGGAGAGGAGATAACGGGGAGAAAGGAGAGCAGGAGTTAATAAAATAATAATTAAGTAGTGGGTAGTTGGAGATAGTGGGGATGTAGTTACGGGGATGTGGGAAGAGTGGAGAAAAGTGGGGAAACTTGTATACGGGTGTGTGTATGGGTTTGTGGGTTTGGATTTAGGGTAGAGTCCAATAGGAGGTGAGCTTGATTTGGGCTTCAAACCAAAAAATTAAATAACATATATCAAAATCAATGGGCTTTAAAGGGGATAAATAAAAAGAAGAGAGACAAATTCTAGTTGGGAATATAAATTTGGGTTTCAATAGAAGATTCAAAATGATCGGATGAAGTTAATACGGAAATTGAAATATAAGAATACATGGAGAGAAAGAAAGAACTAGAAATCCGTATAATCGGAAACAGGGGTTACAGGTTCATTGATTTGTGCTTGTAAGTGATGATGAGATGAATTATTTTTTCTAGTGTCTTAACAATGATTCTATAATTCATGGAATTATATGATCATTTCTTCTATCACTACATTTGTCCACTATTTTTACTGAGCAAATGAGCTGTTGGATGAGACTGAGTTTACTCAGTTTAGACATTCTGATTTTGCTGAATGCTGAGTTTGCCTACTTTTGCTGTGTAACTGAGATTTTGATCAGTTGGATACATTTTTGCCGAGACTCCATTTATCTGTTTATACATTCTGATTTTTTCTGAGCTTGGCAGTTTGCAAAGTTTGGCAGTTTACCTTCTTTGCCGAGTAACTGAGTTTTTGCTTAGTTGGAACCTTGGTTTGTTGCTTCTTTACTTGTTTGCATTTTGCAAAAGTTTACTGAGTAATTGAGTATGATCAATTGGAGTTTTTTCTCATTATTTACAAGTGAATGAGTGATGATGTGGTTTGGAGGATTTGATAAGTTTCATTTCATTTTTGCTGTTTGGTTTACTATTAACTATGAGTTTATTATGCTAGTTTGCTCACTTGCCAAGTTTACTTTGCAGTTTGCTCATTTTTAATGTTTGGTTCACTTCGCAGTTAGCTCACTTGCTACTTTGATACTTTGTTTACAAGTGATGATGAGATGGATTATGATTCTGAAGTTGCACAATATGATTCATTGATTTAATGAATTATAGGAGTGACTAGTGATGATTAAATCCTATCTGAGCTTTATGTGTATGTTCAATTGACAGTGATGATGGATTATTTTGCTGAAGTTTCACACTATGGTTCATTGATTTGTGCTTGTAAGTGATGATGAAATGAATTTTTTTTTAAAATTTTAACAACGTATCTATGATTCATGGAATATAAATGATCACTTCTTCTATCACTACATATGTCCACTATTTTTACCAAAGATGAGATGGATTGTTTTTCATAAAGATTTAACTATGATTTTATGAGATGGATTACATTTGTCCATTGTTTTCTTCACTTCATCATTCTGATTTTTTTCTGAGTTTGGCAGTTTACCTTCTTTGCGGATTAACTGAGTTTTTGCTCAGTTGGAACCTTGGATTGTTGCTAATGGAGATTGTTGATTGGTCTTGTAAATTGTAAGCTTGTAAAATTTGTATTCGGTTGTAAGCTTGTAAGTTGTATACTTGTATGCCATTATTTGTATCTTATTACTTGTAAATGAAGATTTGCAACAAGAAATGCTACTGATCATGCTTGTACACAGCTTACATTAGATTTGGTTTTTTTAAAAATGGTGTTGATCAAGTTGAAAATGGTGACCACTGAGCCTAGTCTGTAGCTTGGTTTGTAGCTTTTGTATTTCTGAAGCAAATTTATATATGTTTTTATTCTGTGTTTTACTGTTGAATTTTAGCCCCATATCGGTGGGGAGCCAAGACTATCTAACTTCCCAACTTATAAATTTAGGTGTTATGCTTTAAAGACCCGGAACCAAACCGGACCCGTGAAAAGAAACAAGACCCGAGCCGGACCTGAACGGGTAACAAATTTTACGAGGACCCGGACCCAAATTTCACGGGTCTGGGTCCGGGTCCAGTATTTGGACCCGTCAATGATTGGGACCAGGTCCAGGTCCGGGTACTGAAGTACCCGACCCGACCCGTTACCAATGCTAGTTGGGATCACAAAACAACTAAATAATGCATACTGCATTTATAATACAATAAGAGCTTTCTTTCGTGCAAATAAATTGTTAATAATCCCAAGTAATGAATGTGCTTTCCTTGTGAATTAACAATTCCAGCACTGGCAAGAGGTTGGCCAATCTCTGTTAGATTGTAATGGAATGGTATAGGGCTTATAAATGCTCCCAGAGCATACTTGAAGGGGATAGAGGATGTTTACTTCGTCATAAAAATTAGGAAAAACAATCAAGTACAAAAAAGAAAAGTAATGGAATTTCACCCCCACCTTTCCAATGTTTGTTTGAATATATAACAAGAAATGTATAATGTTAAAAAAATTCAAACTTCCCTCAGTTCGAACCCTTGAAGGTGATTTTAAGTAGATGATCACCTTATCACAATAAAAATCAGTCAAAACATTGGCTGGGGTAAACATAACCAACCCAACAGCCTAGCAAATAAAAACAACCACCGAACTACCCAAAAATGGAGGGAAAAGGGAGATAATTGTACAGAACTGTAACTTGCAAACAAATGAAGTAGAATAATACGACTTTTGAATAGCTTTGTTAACCATAAACACCAATTCAAGTCAACCATAAATGACCACATTTGACAGCCTCGCACCTGATCATTTAAATAGCTTTGTTAACAAATAGAGTCCCCTAATACTGTATACATGTATATATATGTGGTCAGGGCTGCTGTAGTGCTGTGAAGCATCTATGTTCACGAAATTGGCACTAAAACATCGTACCCATGTACCAAAATGAAATAACAAGCAACACTACATGAAGGAACTCAACAAATATGAAAGTAAATTTATCTGGATGAAACGTTTGACCAATTGCATGCTTCTATACTCGCTAGAATATCATGATAAACAATTCGAATGTGTTAATGCTTATGATGCATGAACATAATTGTTGATAGTAATATGAACTCTATATGAGTATTTCATACTTTATGTTCTTGTTGCATTTACTTCCCATTCCTTGAGGTTGCCTACTTCCAATCATATGCAAATTAAGAGTCAGGAGGTAATTTTCCATGTAGGCAGTATGCTAAATGGAATTTCAGAGAAAATAGAACTGAGGATTAACTTAAACAAAATAATGATTAATGAAATAAGCTAATCCAATGAATAGAATCAAGGATTCCATCCCTCACTTGCTATTCTTCCCTACCTTTTTTTAACTTTGCATCCAATAACTTATAGAAGATATGCTTTTTAGTATATTCTGATTGGAGGACAATGTATGCAAGATACAATGTTAATACCTCAACCACCACTAAAACTTGACTATGTTTATCATAACTATGTAGCCAAACAAGATCTATTGATCAAGAACAATCAGTTTCTTTTTAAGACACACCATTGATACACTTCGATTATGCTTGAAAGCTAATGCTAGTAAGAAAATAAACACAGGCAAGTTTATGAGCAAGAGACTTGCATCAATCCACTTAATTAGATATAAATGGTGAAGCAATCCCTTTCTTCATGCCTAAACAACGGAAATTGATCCTCACCATTACAATCTACAACAGATAATCCAATTCAAATAGCAATGAAATAATTATTAGCAACCTTGGTATTTTTGTCAATTCATATGGAAAACAAGAAAAATCATGTTTGTACCCAAACAAAAAGGTAAAATCAGTATGCTTGCTGAAGCCATCTTACCATCACATTGCAGGACTGATGTTCTGTAGCCAATTTACAGGAACCACCAATCACCTCCGCCGCAAAGCGTCTGTGGCCAATCCCAGCATCCACATGATGTCAAACCAATCTTGTGATGGGATGAGTATATACATATAGGAGAGAGACAGGCCCTGGTGCCTGTAAATGCAATATTAAAGTAACAGTCTGTCAGCAAAAGCTCTCTTAGTGAAGTTGTGGAATCGAAAGTGAATAGTAAGTACATTTACGATGCTCAAACTATATGATAAATACTGTAACTGAATCATGTCTGCATGATACCAATGGTCCTATAATAGGTTCAGTTTCTTTTCCCAAAAGTTATCAACAAATATTTTATTTGAACAAGGGATGAGTAGAGATACACCACTCTTGTATGTAGTGTACGAAATCCTATTAATATACGAAGCACATAAGAAATATGAGACATGTAACTGAGGACTAGAGGAGTGCCCTCCAAGAAGTGTTGTTGACAGACCACCAAAGATTTCTCAACCTCAATTCCATCATTACTGTCTCTCCATTGGGCAATGGGGAAACAAGTAAAGAACATTTAAGATAGAAAACATGAGATGTTGAATCAGACAGAGTGTCCATGCTTATCTCCTCCCAGATGATAATGAACAAAATGATGTCTTGATGAGCTAAGGACGACATATGCTAATGAGTAATGAGTTCAATGTATGTAGAATGTTGTATCCTAATCTACCAATATAGGTCACTGTTAGCCTCATGGAATCCCTACAAAAAGGCAGTGGGGATATTCTATTTCAGGATGAAAACCAGATGAACACGTTTAACAGCCGCATATCTAAGTCTTATGTTTCCTGAGAGTAACTAGTGTGTTAATCACATTATAAACCACCGTAGCGAGGCTAAAAGAGGCACTAGATTAAATAAGAGACTGCAAGTCTTATGTGGTTCATATGCTCTGCTTGATGCAGATTCCGGGGGTGTCATGTTCGTCTAGGTAATGTGTATATTTTAACATCTATCGAAAATTAAATTTGCAACATAGACTGAAGTAAAAGCAATATGCATCAAATGAAAAACATGGATAATGTAGACTAAGAGACATGAAAAGAGCAGGTAAATAAAAAGAAAAGTACATATTCAGAAAAAAAATGCAGATGCTATCCTACCTTACCATCACACTAGGCAGTTAAAATCGGTTTTTGGAAATTAGTGATTAATCGGTTAATCGGAAAATAATCGGGGATTAAATCGGAAAAATCATTATATATATAATTAAAAAAAGATATATCCTCATTATCTAGCAACAGTAAATTCTAACATAAAACTATGATGAGATTATCAAATAGGAACATATAGTTATAGAAAAAAAAAAGAGTACTTGGTTTGAGCTGAGTTTGGATTCTGGATGTAGATCGGGTCGGGTTTGCTGGTCGGTTTTATCAAACAAAAACAATTGGGGAGGAGCAGCAAGGAGGAGGTGGAGGTGCAGATGCGGGCCGGGTCAAGTATCCGACGGTACGGGGAGAGCGACAGCAGGTCGGGTTTAGGTTTGCTCGAGGAAAAAGAAGAGAATCAGTTTGGGTTTGTGTTTGGGTTTGCAGGAGGAAGAAGAAGAGTGCGGCGATATGTCGGGTTCGGGTTTGCGCGAGGACCAAAAGGGGTTTGAATTTTGAATTTGAATTTTGGATTTTGGCCGGATTGAGCCCAAATAATGCAAACGAGCATGAAAATTAGAGGAAGATATTTAATCGGTTAATCGGCCACTTAAAATCGGCCGATTAACCACTAATCGGCCGATTATTTCCGATTAAATCGCTAACTATTGAAATATTATAAATCGCTAAAATAATAATAACTTAGCTTCCGATTAGCGATTAATCGGGGATTAATCGGGCGTAATCGGGGATTTTAACTACTTAGCCATCACATTGAAAGACTAACTAATCTGATCTTCAAGCTACCTGCATCCGCAATTTCAGGGACCATATGAGAACTAACTGCAACATTTGCAATTAACTGAGCATAAACAGAACAAACACAAATTCAGGTGTTTGTATGCGTGTTAAAGAAGTAAAAGATAAAATAAACACTCACATGTCCTCTTACTTTTCACCGTCTTTCCCAAACTTCTGATTCTTTGCTTCATCTCTCTACATTCTGAAATCCCAATTGTGATTAGCTACTAAGTGTAATAGACAAACTAGAAACAACAGTTAGTTGTCTGTAAGCGTGTGAAGAAAATAAAACATAGCAATAAACAAATACTTACATTAACTCTCTTTCTGCTCATTTCAATCTTTCCTTCACTTCTTTCTGCTTCATCTCTGCTTGACTTATGAAAACCCAATTTCTACCATTGCCGATACTAGGGCTTCAAAGACAAAAATAGATATGATTAAGTATATTTATGTGGAGCCAAATGCATGCAAACTTTAATTCTTTAGCCAAACAAGATCTTAAACAATAAGTTACCTTGGGCACACTATCGAGACTGACTATGCATGTTTGAGTGATTCTTATTTCTCTTGTATTAAATTTGACACAAGTCCTCGTTGTAAAAGTATATTTACAATCAAGTCCCTTCCTATTTTACTTTTAGTGCTATCATGCTAGGCTTGGACCCAATAATGGACTCAGGCATGTTCTAGGGTGGGCAAAATTACAAGTGGTTTTCTAATTTCTAGCATACACAAAAAGCATAGAAGGATATGCAAATTTTTTAAAAACTACATTGTCTTTTATTATGATAGCTTCCAATTTCAGGAAGAAAAATTAACTTGATTGTTAGTTTTTTGTTGTAATCTATCCCTGCAAGTCAATAAAAATCAAAACTAGAACTGGATATATAAAAGTGGGTTTCATTCATGCTTGTGTCCTTCTGAGTAGGAGGAAAGATTGGACCAATTTATATTCAACTAATCAAGATTGATGTAATTAAGGTGGGCAAATTGGGGTACCTAACGGAGTTTGCTAAACCTACCAGTACTAGTAGTGGACATTTTTCAAAATATTAAGTTGGCCTGATGTGTTCTCACTATTACTGGCATTGGCATTTTGTCAAAGATCTACGTGCCCTGGATACTGGCCAATGCATTGCTGGCCACCTCATTAGCATTGAAGGATGAGCGTGAAAAGACATGATTATACCTTCCTTTTCATAGGTTCCATATCAGATAGCTCCCACATCAAATACATCTAGTTTCCATTTCTTCTTCCCCAACTAGTTCCAAGCCACATGAGTACATTACGAACTACTTTAAAGTAGTGCAGTTATTTAGACTGCTTAACAATAAAAGATACTCGGTCATCAGAACTAGAGACAATTTTTCATATTAGATAATGCCCATTTTACATTCTACAAGATACAATCTCTGTTCTATTTCTCTTCACATCATGCAGATGGACTAAAAATATATCATATTACTTAGTACATGCATTCTCAAACTAAACATTTTACACTTCAATAAACAGATTCATATACTTACAAAGTAAAATTTTCCATCCACTTGGTTAATCCAAGTACATAAAACCGAATCCACACAAATACTTTTTTAGTTCCTTCTTCATTAAAAACTAGAACAATATTCTTTACTTCGCCTTAGCTCCTGTTCTAGTCAATTTTCGACCCTTTCACCAACAAGAATCCAGTATCCACTTCTCGACTTCAAAGCTTTACAATACTCTCGAGACATATTTCATTCAACACCATCTCTGCTAGTTCAATTACCAAGTACCTTTTCCTCAATAGACATCCTTTATACCTCCACAATTTTCTCAAGTCATCATCAATACATAGATTAGCAGACCAACTAATTTTCTGCATGTACAGCTGCTTCGCAACTCTAATTTTCAACACTCAAACAAAGCACTACAATGTAGGGTAAAAATTATATGCACCATATAACCTTATACCTAGCATAGTACATAGTTCCGAATTCATTCACCTACAACCATGAAAACATGGCCTAATAGATTTTCCATACACAATTCAATTTTATCGACCTTCCTAATATAATTCAACTAGGTGATACACACACTCATACTTAAAACAATTAAGAGATATATATAGAGAGAGAGAGAGCTTACTCTTTATGCCGACCAACAAAACCACGACAACGTATATATATGGTCAGGACTGCTGTTATGGTTGTGAATTGGCGTTAAGCCGTCGTAGCCATAAACCAAAATTGAAATAAATTTTTAAAAAAAGTAATAAGTATCTGAAGAAACTGAACAAATATATAGAAATTAATTTGAAACATTAAAAAAAATGCATGTTTGACAAATCTGGAAGTACAATGTGTCAAATAAAAGTGCACTGTAAAGTAAAATGACATTAAAACTAGTAGGTGATCTTAAGACTTAAGTAAATGATCAGCTACTCCAAATCCAAAGTAAATTCTCGGGGTAAACATACACAATCACAACAACCGAGAAAATGAAAATAACCACCAAATTATAACCCCCAAAAGTATATTTTAAAAAAAGGATAAATATAATTCGGCCACGTATTGGCAAATAAAAAGAGTAGGCAACTTCTTTTAGCACTGATTGAGTGCCATAAAACAACCGATTCAGGTTAACCATAAATTATCATCTTCCACAGCCACACCGCAAACAATATAAATAGCTCTAATTCGTAAAAAGATTCCCCCAATACGTGTACAATGTATTTAAGCGGTGAGGGCTTCTGTTAAGGCATTATGTTTGTGAATTGGTACTAAACCATCATATCCATGTGCCAAAATTGAAATAGATCACAAAAAGTAAAAGTACAGAAATTTTTGAAAAAACATAAAGTGAATTGTTTGACAAAATTTTTAAATAACTTGTTTGACAAATCTCAAAGTACATTTTTGACAAATATACAGTACATTGCAAAGTAATATGATATAAGAATATTCAAACTTTTACTTGGTCACAACCCCTCTAGGTGACCATAAAGTGATCAGTTTTTCCACAATTCCAACTACCTAGAAAATGAAAGTAACTAGAAAATTGCACAAAAAACTAAGGCAACGACATTAGGTTACATCAAAATCCGCCTACAAATTGGCATATAAAACAGGCAGGCTACTTCTTATGGTTCAGCTTAGGTTGTCATAAGACCACCAGACTACCAATTGGCGAATAACTAAGCCCTGTTTCTATTTCTAGTTTGGTTTTGCAAAAAAGTCCATACTAGTTTTATTCCATCAGACTTATTGATGAGGACATCAGTTCGAAACGATTCGGGCGATTCTATAAGCGCAGACATCGTCTAGGATGGTTGTTCCATTAGCTTAGTATTTTATTTCAGTACTCATATTTGTTTTTGGAAATTATAGTCATATGTAGTAGTTTTACGATTTGCACCCTTTATTACATGCATTAGAATAATTTTGAAGATTTGTATTGAGATTTGTTCAGAGCCTATATATAGGCCTTGCGAATAATGAGAAGGTATGCTATTATTGATTTAAAAAATTACTATGTTGAGTTATTGCCCTTCACTCATCTTTTTGTGTGAGACATTTCAGATAAAATTATTAGGGTTTGTGAGAAATCCTAAGAAAGTAGTAGGATTTGTGAGAAGCTCTAATTACACCCCAAATCCTCAAATTAATATATAAACCCTAATCCTAATATTATCTCTCTCTTTCCTTCTTCCTCTTTCTTTTCCTTCCCGAAACCCAACCCAACAACCCCCCACCGAAGTCCCCTTCCCTTTCTTCTTCACCTCGACCCCACGACCACCCACTGCCCTCATCCTTGCCACCAACATCACCGCCCTCCTCCTCTGCCTCATTTCCAATCGCCCCGCCCCGACCTCCATCGACAGCCGCCATCGCCCCCTCCATCAACCCTTGACTGCCCTTCCCTATCGAAACCCTAATTCCCCCAAACCCACTTCAAATCGAACCCAATCCCCAAAATCCCGTCACACCCGAAACCCTAATCCCCAAATCTCTTTCAATCTGATAACCCAAGATCTCGATGGCCTCCCGCCGCCACTGCCACCACTCAATGCCGACCACGCCGACCGCCTCTCCCTCTCCAGTCGCCGTCATCGACCCACACCGGTGCAGCCACCGTCGCTGGCGCCACTGCCAGCCACCTGCGCACCCCACCGCTAGCTGCAGCTGCCATCGACCTCCATACTCCTTGCTACACAGCCATCCCGAGTGCCACTGTCAACTCCATTTCCGCGCCATCACGACTTGTTCATCAAACCCGGTAACTTCTTTCCATTCTCCATTTAGTTGTGATACTATCTATCGATTCTAGAATATTATTTGATTTATCTGTCATCCACAAATATTGAGAGTGTGATTCTACTTGCTAATTAGGGTATGAATCTTTATTGCATATCTTACGTACTAAGAACGATTAAGTATCATTGTTGATTGATAGGATTGAATCTTTAATTGAGCTTGTTAAACTATTTCATATCTTGAAAATCCATCAAACCAATTAGTAGTTTAATTTCTGAGTTAATCTGTATTACATGTTGGTATACTTGATCTTTTAATATTCTTGAAAATTCTCTGTCTAGAATTAAGTTTACATCATTTTGGTATCAGAGTGAAGATTTTTAAAACCCTAGTTCTTGCATCATTTAGTCATAATTTTTGCATTCGTTTAGGATCGTTTTTGAGTCATTTATTTTTCTTTCTTTCTTTTAGATTATTTCAAATATAAAAAAATCATTCTTAGGTGCATTTAGGACATGTTTCCCCAAATTTCGGCAAGCACACATCACCATGACCCCTAGTTTTTCACCGTTGGTGAATGCGTCTTCGCAGCACCATCACAAATCCCGAAGAGCCTTTCTTGTCCCTCCCAAACCACCCAATCAGGAACCCTAGAATTCGGCAAGCCTCTCCTCCGAACTGAGATTAACAACTTTGACATTTCCACTACCCTCTCTGCCATTCAAGTAACTTTTGCCAATATCAATCAGAAACTTGAGAAAGTTGAATTGAATCAAAATGTTGCCCCCGAGCTTCATCGTTAGATCCCTTAAGGGAATGATCGTGACGACTGACGTCAAGATCGTGACCCTGACAAACAATACAAGAAGAACGTTAAGGCTGACGTTCCCCACTTTGAAGGCCGTATGGAACCCAAGCTTATCTCGATTGGATCCGTGTCATGGACCACTACTTCGTGTGGTTTGATATGAGCGAAGTTCTGAAGGTCAAATTTTCCGCGATAAAATTGACTGAAAAGCTCAACAACACTGGACCAATCTTGAACATGCCCGCAGAGGCCAAGGCCTGACACCCATAGCCACTTGGGAGGCCATTAAAGAGAAGTTCACCAAGAGATATGTGCCCTTATCTTTCCACACCCAAATGCTTGATTCGTGGAATAACTCTATCAGAGAAGCAAATCCACCCAAGAGTATGTGGATAAGTTTAATGACTTCCTCATTCGGTGCAATGCTTTAGACAAACAGAGCAAAAAATAAATCCTTTCTGGGTTCAGAGCTGGACTACGAGCCGATCTTAGGAATGAGCTAATTCATAGAAATGTGGACTCCTTGGGCATCGGTTTATGCCCTTGTCCTCGATATAGATTCTCTTAAAGCAAGTTCTCACTACAAGTCTAGCGATTTGAGAGATCAATCCCCTAGAATGACCTCCACTGATCCCTCTAGGCCTAAGCCCTCCTCTTCTCAGTACCCCAACAAATCTTACCCCACCAAGCCTAATTCAAATTCCTATCCACCTAGAAATGACATTAAATGTAAGAACACTGAAAGAGACTACTCTAAGATTGATCCTCTCAAGTGCTATAAATGCAAGGGATACGGCCATGTTGCAAACAACTATCTCAGCCCCAGTAGGATCAATATAGTAGAGGGTACCGCTGTCATCGCTGATGATTCTGACAATGAGTTTTCCTATGAACCCAGTGAAAGCGATGACTTCAGCGAAGAAGAGGATGACCAGTATATCCATTGTATTCGGTCGATCCAATCACCTCCTTTAAATGTAGTCAGATGTGCTTTGTCCCAACCAAAAGAAGAAGATGATTGGAAGCGCACAGCTATATTTCACATTTTCACGACAATAGATGGCAAAAACTGTAAGGTGATTGTTGACAGTGGAAGCTGCGTCAACGATGTTGTTTCAGCGGTCCTAGCCAAGACTGGACTTAAAGCTGAACCCCATTTACACCCATACAAAGTATCTTGGATTGATGCGACAGCCCTCCAAGTAACACAGCAATGTTTGATTCCTGTAGACTTCAAAGCCTACAAGAAACAAATTTGGTGATGTGCTCAAAATGGATGTGGGTCAAGTAATTTTAGGGAGACCTTGGTTATACGACCACGATGTTACAATATATGGCCGTTCCAACCAATGTGTGTTTCAACATGACGGATTAAAGATAAAGCTCATACCAGTGAAACGCCAAACTAATCTGTCTGTGAAAACTCCAACTCCCTCGAGAAAGGGCAAGAAAGTAGCATATATGGGTGAAAAGGAACTCACGGAAGAGATTGACAATGGAACGACAATTTTTTACTCACTGCGAGAGAAGTCCGTAAAGATCCTAAATCACTCATCCCTCCTCAAGTTACTCCTGTCCTTCAAGAATTTGCAGATGTATTTCCTGCTAACCTCCCCAACCAGTTGCCCCCGTTGCTGTCCTGCTGACATCCAACATGCTATTAATCTGGTTCCGGGAGTGAGTCTTCCTAACTTGCCACACTATCGAATGAATCCGACAGAACATGTTGAGTTGAAAAGGCAAGTTGAGTTATTGGCAAAGAACTACATCAGAGAAAGCTTAACTCTTTGCATTGTTCCCGCTCTGTTGACGCCAAAGAAAGATAGAACCTGATGTATGTGTGTGGACAGTCGTGCCATAAACACGATCACGGTGAAGTACCATTTTCCCATTTTCCGTTTGGATGATATGTTGAATATGATGTCTGGTGCCATAATCTTTTCCAAGATTGATATTAAAAGTGGTTACCACCAAATACGTGTTCGTCCAGGTGATGAATGGAAGACCGCCTTCAAGACGAAAGATGGCATGTACGAATGGATGGTCATGCTATTTAGAATGATGAATGCCCCGAGCACGTTTATAAGAATCATGACGCAAGTACTCCATCCCTTTATGGGCAAGTTCCTTGTGGTGTACTTTGATGATATTCTCATTTATAGTCGATCTGTTGGGCAGCATCTTGACCATTAGAGACAGGCCTGCGGTGTTTTGAGAAAGAAACATCTTTATGCTAATCCTACCAAATGTACCTTCCTCTCCGATCAGACTATCTTTCTGAGATAGGTTTACGGTGTTTTGAGGAAGAAACATCTTTTGCTAATCCTACCAAATGTACCTTCCTCTCCGATCAGATTATCTTTCTGGGATTTACTCTTTCTGCCAGAGGAGCATCTGCTGACCCAGAAAAGATACGAGCTATTACTGAGTGGCCTGAGCCCCGTAATATTCGTAATGTACGGAATTTTTATGGTCTTGCCACCTTCTATCGTCAATTTGTGCAAGGATTTAGCACAATCATGACTCCGATAACAGACTGTTTGAAGAAAGGTGAGTTCGTCTGGTCGAAAGAAGCCACGAAAGTCTTCGAAGAGATCAAGAAAAGAATGTCTCAAACACCTGTCATAAGGTTGCCTGATTAATCTAAAGTCTTCGAAGTAAAGTGCGATGCTTCTGGTATTGGTATAAGTGGAGTCCTCAGTCAAGAGAGTCATCATGTTGCTTATTTCAGCGAAAAGCTGAACGAAGCAAAACAAAAATACTCCACTTATGACAAGGAATTCTATGCAGTAATTCAGTAACTTCGCTATTGGCAACATTACCTCCTGCCACAAGAATTCATCATTTTCTCAGATCATGAGGCCTTAAGATTCCCTAATTCTCAACAAAAGTTGAACCCGAGACATGCTCGATGGGTAAAGTTCCTACAAGAATATTCGTATACCATTAGGCATAAGAAAGAGATTGATAATAAGGCCGTGGATGAGTTAAGTCATTGTCACATAAGAAAGAGATTGATAATAAGGCCGTGGATGAGTTAAGTCATTGTCACATGATCTTATCTACACTGCGCACCGAAATTATTCGTTTTGAGAGATTAAAAGATGAGTATGCCTCCTGCCCAGATTTTCACGAGATCTACACCTCTTTGAAAGATGTCATCCCTCGAGTGATAGATGATTATTTCTTGAAAGATAATTATCTCTTCTATCGCTCCAAACTGTGCATTCCTAGTACATCACTACGAGTCTTGTTTGGGAATTGCACGCTGGTGACCTTGCTGGACACTTTGGGCATAGCAAGACCATTGATGTTATGGAACATAGGTTTTACTGCCCTAAATTAAAGAAAGACGTTGCGAGACTTGTTAACAGGTGTCATACATGTCAACTCGCCAAACAATAAAAATAGAATACAGGCCTATATACTCCTTTACTTGTTCCCAGTCGCCCTTGGAAAGATGTCAGCATGAATTTCGTGTTAGGCTTACCGAAAACTAGGGCTGCAATCGAGTCGAGCCGAGCCGAATATCTTCAGGTTCAAGCTTAGCTCATTAAGGAATCGAGCTCAGTTTTGTCGAGCTCGGTTCGAGCCGAGCTTTGACCGAGCTTTGACCGAATTCGAGCCGAATAGCTCGCGAGCTTAGCCTAAAATTTAAAAAAAACCAAGCTCGAGCTCGGCTCGTTAAGCTATCGAGCTCGAGCTCGGCTCGAGTCGAAGCTTTGACTGAGCTCGAGCCAAATAGCTCGATTCGTTTGCAGCCCTACCGAAAACACAAAAGAAACACGATTCCATTCTTGTCGTCGCGAACCATTTTTTTCTAAAATAGCTCACTTCCTCCCATGCTCGAAAACTTTCGATGCATCTCGTGTAGCGCAGATCTTCTTAGATGATATTGTGAAGCTATATCGGTTGCCAAAAACCATTGTATCCGATAGGGATGTGAAATTCATGAGTTATTTTGGAAGACCCTTTGGCACAAGATGGGCACAAAATTGAAGTTCTCTTCAGCCTTCCACCCACAGACTGAGGTTGTCAATCGGAGTCTTGGCAATCTCTTGCGTACTCTTGTGGAGAGAACTTGGGAACTTGGAACTTACAATTAACTTTGCTGAATTTGCCTATAACACATCTAAAAATAGAACCACCGGCATGAGTCCACATGAAGTTGTGCATGGTTATCACCCTAGTCAGCCCATAGATCTTGTCCCTATGTTAGAACATCATTGAGTCTCAGAGTCAGTATCTACATTTGCATCCCGCATTCATGATTTACATAAAAAAATTCAAAAAAATTAATGAGAATAATTTTAACTACAAGCTAAGAGCAGATATTAGAAGAAAATATAATTTTTTGATGTGGGTGACAAAGTGATGATTCAGATTCGTCCGAAATAGTTTCCAGTTGTCACATGCTGCAGGCCCATTTAAAATTATGCATAAAATCAATGATAATGCTTTGTCATTGACCTTCCTGAAGGTTTTGGCATAAGTAAAACATTCAATATTGAGGATCTAGTACCCTATGAAGGCCCAGAATTTAATCCTAGAAATCCTCTTATAGATGAGCCTACCCTGCAGTCTGCTGGTGAGACTCCCACATTCCCCCCACTACCTGATACAACTTACCCACCAACAGTATTGGATAATATTTTAGATGATCAGATAATCTCTACTAGAGATTGTGGCATTCATAGGTATTTGGTAAGATGGAAAAACAAGCCGGAGTCGGAGGATAATTGGATTGATCGTGAAGAGCTCCAGCGCTTGGATCCAAACATTTTGGAGCACTATGACAGAATGACTGATTTTGATTCGACTGGGTCGAGCCCTCTCCCACCCTGAGAGAATGATAGGGACATCAATTCGAGACAATTCAGACATTTCTATAAGCGCAGACATTGTCTAGGATGGCTATTCCATTAGCTTAGTATTTTATTTCAGTACTCATATTTGTTTTTGGCAATTGTAGCCATATGTAGTAGTTTTACGATTCGCACCCTTTATTTTATGCATTAGAATAATTTTGGAGATTTGTAATGAGATTTATTTTGAGCCTATATATAGGCCTTGAGAATAATGAGAAGTTATGCTATTATTGATATAAAAAAATATTGTGTTGAGTTATTGTTCTTCATTCATCATTTTGGGACATTGAAATAAAATTATTAGGGTTTGTGAGAAATCCTAAGAAAGTAGTAAGGTTTGTGAGAAGCTCTAATTACACCCCAAATCCTCAACTTAATATCTAAACCCTAATCCTAATATTTTCTCTCTCTCCTTCCTCTTTCTTTTCCGTCCCGAAACCCAACCCAACAACCCCCCACCGAAGCCCCCTTCTTTCTCCTTCACCTCGACCCCACGACCACCCACTGCCCTCATCCTTGCTGCCACCGCCCTCCTCCCCTACCACATTTCCAATTGCCCCGCCCCGACCTCCAACGACAGCCGCCATCGCCCCCTGCATCAACCCTTGACTGCCCCTCCCTCATTGAAACCCTAATTCCCCCAACCCAATTCCAATTGAACCCAAATCCCCAAAATCTCGTCACACCCGAAACCCTAATCCCCTAATCTCCTTCAATCCGATAACCCAAGATATTGACGGCCTCCCGCCGCCACTGCCACCACTCAACGCCGATAGCCTCACCCTCTTCAGTCGCCGTCGTCGACCCCCACCGGCGCAGCCACCGTCACCCCACTGCTAGCTGGGGCTGCCATCGACCTCCATCCTCCTTGCTGCACAGCCATCCCGAGCGCCACCGTCAGCTCTGTTTCTACGCCATCACGACTTGTTCATCAAACCCGGTAACTTCTTTCCATTCTCCATTTAGTTGTGATGCTATCTATCGTTTCTAGAATACAATTTGATTTATCTGTCGTCCACAAATATTGAGAGTGTGCTTCTACTTGCTAATTAGGGTACGAATCTTTATTGCATATCTTACGTGTTAAGAACGATTAAGTATCATTGTTGATTGATAGGATTGAATCTTTAATTGGGCTAGTTAAACTACTTCATATCTTGAAAATCCATCAAACCAATTAGCAATTTAATTTCTAACTTAATCTGTATTATATGTTGGTAAACTTAATCTTTTAATATTCTTGAGAATTCTCTGTCTAGGGTTAAGTTTACATCACTTATTCTTGATGGTCTATTTACCTTAGAGCTACCCTTGAAAGAAAATGATGATGTGAAGGCTGCAAGTTATGAATTTTAACTGAGACGTTTGATGGGCCTACACTTCAAGTTGAGAAGGTGATAGATAAGAGCATCCACAGTCGTCTGAGCTATATTATGCATATATGCATATTATGAAATAGCTTTTCGATCGTTTCCTGCAGTGGTGAAAAGGTATATAATGTATAAATTTTAATTAAAAAACAGACGATCGAAATTTCAAAATGTTTAAAAAATTTTTTATATTATTTTTAATTAATTTTTTAGAATTAAAAACAAAACAAAAAAAGTCGACGGACGAAACATCATTTTCGTCCGTGACTTGCTACAGTGACTGAGTGGAATGATTAATCACTAATTAGTGATTAATTATCTAACTAAACCTAATTATCTAACTAATTAATTAATTATCCAACTTATTTAACTAAATTTTTTTACCCATAGAATATCATGAGTCAACTAATAATCTATAGAAAATCCAATGGTCTCAATCAATAAACCATTGAAAATCAAATACAATCCAACCCACAGAATTCCAAAATTTTGTAAAAAAACCACTGGACGAAACATGATGTTTCGTGCGTGGGTTTTTTCCTTTTTCTGAGTTTTTTAATTAAAAAAATCGAATTTCGTCGAACGAAACATCCGATCCCAAAAAAATATAATAAAATGTTTCGTCCAATGATTTAAAAATTAATTAAATAATGCAGACGTTTCGTCACTCATAATATGCATATTGCTATATCCAAAGCCATTTTTGCCTTTTTACTGTAGCGAAAAAGGTAAAAAAAAAATGAATATATAGCTAACGACTGCAGCGACATTTTGTGGAAAAAATGCGTAAAATGCATATTTAGCTAACGAGTGTGGATGCTCTAAGGCCTTCATGCAACGAACCAGTGAATCCTATATTTTTATTAATTAAGTGCAGGATTCCCACTTTCTTTTCACTTACTTTTCGGAAATAAAATAATAAAATGGATACAAATCCTATCAACCATATTTCACAGAAATTCCTCACAAACAAGTTGTCCGATCCACTTGACGGTAGGGGGCTCATCCCAGAGTACTATGGAATGATCTCCTAGGGATTCGAGGAGGTAATGTAAAATGGATACAAATCCTATCAACCATATTTCACAGAAATTCCTCACAAACAAGTTGTCCGATCCACTTGACGGTAGGGGGCTCATCCCAGAGGTAATGTATCTCAAAGTGCATTGTTGTGAAAAGGTTGTTTTGTCTGTTACAGGCTAGGGAACATTGTAATTGGAAGACTGACTATGTGTTCATCTGACCCTCTAAGGCTATATCTAATATTGCATTTCATGGGCAAGATGTTACCTTTGACTTTAATATCATATATTATGATTAACACAAGTGCTAAGTAAAAACTGAGTAAAGCGTAAGTGGCTTTAGGAGGTGATTAGATCAGATCATTCAAAGGCCAACAATTCAGGAGTGTCACTTGTGTTTCCTCATATCCTAAGGTTCTTTAATTCATGAAACACATGCCTATTATGCACTATACTAGAAAAAAAATACATAGACTATATTCAACATTACATAAGCATCTCAGTCGGGAGAAAAGCATAGGTAACCATTTGCTTGATGAACCTATTCAAGGCGAAAGAGGGTATCAGCAATGCATCCAGGTAAAGAGGATATTGGAAATCAAAGCAAAGCAGCCTATTCAAGGCAGAAGAGGCTATCATCAATCCAACCCAAGGTTGGATTTCTTTTATGTAACGAGTAAATAAAAACATAATCCTAAGAATTTCATGAACATAAGTTCTATGGAAAACTCTGAAAGTAGTTAAATCTGTCACTATAGATCTATCCTAAGTCTACCGTTGCTACTTTAGAAACTTAGAATATATATTAATCCAAGTGACAATAGCAATAAGTATGATTAATGAAAAAAAGAATAATACACTTACAGAATATAACTGCACCAACATGCTTAAACCAGCTCCACCAGACACAGCATACATATTCTTCTGTCTCCTGCAATAATCTATGAGGTGGTGAACAATGTTAGGGAAAGTAGATATACTTGCACCGACAAAGAAGCAATTCAAGATACAATATTTATTATGCATAAGTTCAGTAAAGGGTTATTTGGTTGTAAAATGGAGAAATACAGAAAAGTAGGGAGTGTGGAAACTAAAACTTCGAGTGCGTTTGGTTTGTTGTTTTGAAAATAGTTTTGTGAAAATATTTTGTGAAAACTGTTTTGTGAAAACTGTTTTCTGAAAATGAGAGTGTAAAAGCTGTCTGGTATAGTTTTCTGAAAACTGTTTTCTGAAAATGAAATTGTATAACCTGTTTGAGTTAAAAAATAAACCTGAATGCTGTTTTCTTAAAACTAGACTGTAAAATGCTGTTTTCTGAAAAAGAGAGTTTAAAAGCTGTGCTGTTATATTTCTAGCTGAAAACTGTTATCTGAAAGCTGTTTTCCTGAAAAAGCGACTTTAAAAGCTGTTAAGTTATATTTTTTTCTGAAAACTGTATTCTGAAAGCTATTTATCTGAAAAAGAGAGTTTAGAAGTTGTTCTGTTATATTTCTAGCTGAAAACTGTTAACTGAAAGCTGTTTTTCTGAAAAAGAGAGTTTAAAAGCTGTTCTGTTATATTTCTTGCTGAAAACTGTTATCTGAAAGCTGTTTTTCTGAAAAAACGAGTTTAAAAGCTTTTTTGTTATATTTCTTGCTGAAAACTGTTATCTGAAAGCTGTTTTCCTGAAAAAGAGAGTTTAAAAGCTGTGCTGTTATATTTCTAGCTGAAAACTGTTATCCGAAAGCTGTTTTCCTGAAAAAGCGAGTTTAAAAGCTGTTCTGTTATATTTCTTGCTGAAAACTGTTACCTGAAAGCTGTTTTTCTGAAAAAGAGAGTTTAAAAGCTGTGCTGTTATATTTTTAGCTGAAAACTGTTATCTGAAAGCTGTTTTCCTGAAAAAGCGACTTTAAAAGTTGTTCGGTTATATTTCTTGCTGAAAACTGTTATCTGAAAGCTGTTTTTCTGAAAAAGAGAGTTTAAAAGCTTATCTAGGGTGTATATTTAATGAATTCACATTAGTTTTCTTATGAGTTTTTTGTAAATTTTTTTGCAGATATAGACCCAACTTCTATCAATATACAAACAAGCAACGTGCTACAACATGGAAGTTTTGTCCGCTATGAATTTTTTTTTTTCCCTTCTTGGTAGCTTCCCATTAGTGTCAAGCCTTCGACCATGTAAAATTTTATTTGAATTATGGTGGAGTCGGGTAATACAGCAATTGGACACAATATGCAAATTTCCAATAAATGTACAAAATATCCATTACAAATTTCTGTTTGGTTACATTTATTTCACAAACTGGGATAGCCCAACCATCAATTTCGCATTACAAGCATGAGAAACCTTCAAAATTTCTAACATAGTAACAAGAATTAGAACTATTACTTTGTGAAAATTACAACTGAACCTCTTACAAATCCAAAAAAAAAATACAAATTCCAATCCATCAGTGTCCATCATATGCCATTAGCAGCATCAGAACTCATCATAGGACGGTAATTGTACACTCTATCAATATTTAACATATTGAAAGTGACAGAAAAAATTGCGAAACCCGAAGCACGCATTACATAAGACCATCAGCAGCCATCACATCCTTCACAAGTATCAGAAGCCAACACCAGCAGCCATCAGTTGCTGATAATCTCTCACCATGTTAGCCATCAATGCTGATCACAGCAGTGTACTGGTTTGTGTACACAGTATGAAAATTACAACTCAGTTCAACTGAAACCTTCATCAAAGAGTACAACCCAGTTAAACTGAAACCTTCATAAAAGAATACAAGCCAGTTCAACTGAAACCTTCATCAAATAATACAACCCAGTTCAACTGAAACCTTTCTCAAAGAATACAACCCAGTTAAACTGATTTGTGTAAACAGCATGGAAATTAGATCACATCAGTGTACTGGTTTGTGTACACAGTATGGAAATTACAACCCAGTTCAATTGAAACCTTCATCAAAGAGTACAACCCAGTTAAACTGAAACCTTCATCAAAGAATACAAGCCAGTTAAACTGAAACCTTCATCAAAGAATACAACCCAGTTCAACTGAAACCTTTCTCAAAGAATACAACCCAGTTAAACTGATTTGTGTAAACGGCATGGAAATTAGATCACAGCAGTGTACTGGTTTGTGTACACAGTATGGAAATTACAACCCAGTTCAATTGAAACCTTCATTAAAGAGTACAACCCAGTTAAACTGAAACCTTCATCAAAGAATACAAGCCAGTTAAACTGAAACCTTCATCAAAGAATACAACCCAGTTCAACTGAAACCTTTCTCAAAGAATACAACCCAGTTAAACTGATTTATGTAAACGGCATGGAAATTAGATCACAGCAGTGTACTGGTTTGTGTACACAGCAGGGAAATTAGAACCCAGTTCAACTGAAACCTTCATCAAAGAGTACAACCCAGTTAAACTGAAGCCTTCATCAAAGAATACAAGCCAGTTAAACTGAAACCTTCATCAAAGAATACAACCCAGTTCAACTGAAACCTTTCTCAAAGAATACAACCCAGTTAAACTCATTTGTGTAAACGGCATGGAAATTAGATCACAGCAGTGTACTGGTTTGTGTACACAGCAGGGAAATTAGAACCCAGTTCAACTGAAACCTTCATCAAAGAGTACAACCCAGTTAAACTGAAGCCTTCATCAAAGAATACAACCCAGTTCAACTGAAACCTTTCACAAAGAATACAACCCAGTTAAACTGATTTGTGTAAACAGCATGGAAATTAGATCACAGCAGTGTACTGGTTTGTGTACACAGCAGGGAAATTAGAACCCAGTTCAACTGAAACCTTCATCAAAGAGTACAACCCAGTTAAACTGAAACCTTCATCAAAGAATACAAGCCAGTTAAACTGAAACTTCATCAAAGAATACGTTTGGTTACGTTTTCCAAACGGCATCTTTTCTCAAAAGATGGTTTGAGCTGTTTTCCCCTTTTGGCCACTTCCCCTTCTTCCATCCCCATCTTACTGTTGAACAAAAAAAACCCTATCACCATCTTCTCCTCTCTCGTCACCCATACTCGTCACCTCTCTCTTCAAAATAACCATGATGTTACCAACATATAGGAGGTGATAATCTCCTACCATTTAGGGCATCAATACTGATCACCTCATTTTACTGGTTTGTGTGCACAGCATGGAAACTACAACCCAGTTATTATCTTCTTTTAAGGCAAACAACAATAATTACTCCAAAGAGTATTATAGGATCAGAATAAAGCATCATCACTATCAAATTTTGAAAGTGTAGTATCCATTACAAAATTCATCATATCCATTGTTTGCCTTACTTATCAAATTCCAACATATTCTGATGTCTACCTCAAAATTGCGATGACTTCCTTCTTTCTTTGAGGAAGGTTGCAGTTTAACTGGGTTGTAATTTCCATACTGTGTACACAAACCAGCACAATAGTGTGATCAGTATTGATGCCCACCATGGTGGGAGATTATCACCTGCTATATATTAGTAACAAAATGGTTATTTTGAAACCATTGTACTGGTTATTTTGAGACCATGAGAGATAATCCTAACTGGGTTGTATTCTTTGAAACTTTATTTTCAGTTTTTATATTAGTAACAACATGGTTATTTTGAAAGTTGCCATTACTCCAAATATAACAAAACAACTGCTGTAGGTTCAGGACAACATCAACAAGGTTGTCATTATCCCAAATAAGAACTGTAGGATCAGAATATAGCGTCATCATATCCATAATGGTAAATTCTAGTAGTCAATCACAAAGGTGTCACCGAAGGTGTTATATCCCATCATAATTTGAATTCCAAAGGTGTTATATCATATATATGAGTATCAATGATAACCATGTTGAAAGTTGTTAGACACTCCAAATGTAAGATAACATGTGCAGGTCCAGAACAACGAAGCAACAAGGTTTTCATTATCCAAAATAATAGCTGCAGGATCATAATATAATATCGTCATATCCATATTTTGAATACTAGTAATCAATTACGAAAGCCTCACAAATAATAGTTATATAGGATCAGAATATATCATCATCATATCCGTATTTTGAATTCTAGTAATCAATCACAAAAGCCTCAACAATAGTGTTAGATAGGATCAGAATATATCTTCATCATTTCCATATTTTGAATTCTAGTAATCAATCAGAAAGGTATCACAAATTAAATTATATAGGATCAGAATATAACATCATCATATCCATGTTTTGAATACTATTAATCAATCACAAAAGTCCCCCAAATAATGTTATATAGGATCAGAATAAATCATCATCACATCCCTAATTGGCCGTATCCTCAAAACATATTGTCATAGAACAATTGTTCAAGCAAATCATCATGATTAGTGTAGAGCTGCAATTTTTAAAATTGCCATGCCAGCTACTACTAATGTCTTGTACCCACCCCATCCATCACCCATAGTTGAATACATCATTCATTGAGTCAGTATAATGAGAATATAAGATCATTAGATTGTTGTCTTCTAACGTAACAAATTATAATAAATTCTGGATCAGAATATACCATATCCATCATTTCCAGAAACTCAGTGACACACGATGGTCCCCCAACCTGCATGCATACAAATATCATCATCATATATCGCCTGCTTAATACAATAACATACATGATCATCAAATAGATGGGCTACAAATGAAAGGAAAGAATTTACAACCATATATTACAAGAACAGAAAGTAACCACGAACAAGTACATGCTGATGCTTACATCAATGTCTGGCATTCCACATTGCCATGGCTATTTGATCTCTTTTATTATTCATGCGATTCAACTGAGAAGATGACATATCCAACGGCTGAGATGTGGAAGCATTATCTTCATTGTGTAGGTGATTATTTTGTTCTTCTTCTATGTCTGAAAACAATGAATCATCGGCAGAATACTTACGTATAAAATTATGGACTGCACAACATGCAGTTACCATCATAACTTGTCTTGTGTAGAAGTAATTGGGCATAGACTTGAATATGGCAAACCTTTTTTTGAATACACCAAAGGTTCGCTCTTTTACATTTCGTAGCCTAGCATGCTGTTTGTTGAAGAGTTGCTTATATTGGGTGGGTGCGTGGTTAGGACCATGGAAATCCTGCAAATGATATGGCTGCCCGCGGTAGGGAGCTAAAAACCCTGGCATGTTTGTATACCCACAGTCTACTAAGTAGTACTTATCTTCAGGCGGGATTGGCAACAAATTTTTTGTTATTGCACTATGTATTACGCGGGAGTCATTAGCGCTTCCTTCCCAACCCGCATAAACAAAAGTGAAATTCATGTCAAAATCACAAATTGCCAGCACATTTTGACATATGTCACCTTTTCGACCACGACAACTGTTTTGTCGACTAGCGGGTACGGTAGCAGGTATTAAAGTACCATCCGCAGCACCAATTGCTCCCTACATTATTGAGGTAGAAAGCTACTACTTTATTGAACACATTTGAATCATTAGAATAAAGGGTTTTAAACATGAAATGCACAAATTACCTTAAACCATGGATAGAAATCTGGGGAACCCCTGATCTTATCATGTACATGTTCCGGGTCTGGGTGTTTAATAAGAACTGCTGATGCTCTTACCAAACCTTTCAACACATCAGTGAAATGTCTATCAATTGTTTCCAACGAATGATCAAACCGACCACAGGCAAGCCTCATCCTATTACTATGAGCGACAATGAACAAAAAAATAGCAACACTTTCATAATGTGATATACGCCTTCTTTGTATTTCCTCGGGCGTTTCCCGAAGGTAATTGTCATTTATTATAAATTGGCACAAAGCCATAAAACAGTCCTTATTCATGCGAAACACCCAATGGGATTTGGCATCTGGACCGTCTAAGAGTTCTTGTAGGTATTCACGTCCTGATAGTTTGGACGTTGAATTGGGACTTTTACTATTATAAAACTGTTCCATCTCTTGAAGAAAGAACAAGTCCTCAAGATCGGATTCATCAGAACTTGACGACGTGTTGCTTGAAGAGTCCATCAGTATGGTGGCAAGTGCAGTAGTGCAGAACACTGTAACAATTAGATTACATTTGCATAAAGAATACTTCTAATTTTAAATACTCTACGACCATAATGGATGTCATATTAATAATAACAGCAACCCATAGAATTGAAACATAAGTAGTGATAACAAACAGTCCAAATGTAGGAAAACGAGTTCAGATGAAATTAAAACCGATATATTATCATAGCCCACCATTCTGCCATTACATATAATCACCCAACTAATAATACAGAAATATGTCAAAAAACTGCTACATTTAAATAATACAATGAAGGTTCTACGTTATGGAATTTAATAAATTACATTTATTTTTTCGCAAGTCTGCCTAACCACCCTACTCTCCACTCCGGTTTCATTAGAAGAAAGGTTCTACGCCAATTTGGGTCATGAGTTATGTTCTCCAGTGCCAAATCAATCATAGCATTATCAAGCCCATCCAAACCATTTAGTACTAACATGGCATTGTCAATGGAGTACTGATCGTCTGGGACGGAGCGATCAACCATGCTGGCCTTCTTCTTATAGTATTCAGCTTTAGCAATGGACTTTTCAGCGTTGGCAGAAACAGCAACATCCATTCTTGAGCTTTTTGTTGCTCGGCCACTGGACCCACCACTAGAGCGTCTCTTATGAGACCCCGACCCCGTAAACATTGGTTCGTAATCATCATCATCATCCAAATTTACATGCGGTGCATTGGGGGGAGTGGAGTGGGCGAACTCAAACATGACCCTATGTTCCTCGTCGAGGTCATACACCCTTTGGGATGAAGCCCTAGATAGCAGACCCTCGGCGGTAGAATCAGCAAAAATTTTGGTCAACACATCAGAGTTGGCCAAACCCTTCGATTTAAATTCGGAAGCTTTAGGGTGTGCCTATTAATAAGTTATTGTGTTGTTAGTTTACAACTATAAAAGTCAATAAAAAGTATATTACGATCATAATCCCACATTAGCATAAAAAAAATATTTAAGATGAGAACCTTGACATATGACTTCCAAACTTCGGGATCGCAAGTCACTGTCTGATTCTCTTCATCCCAACCCATACCGCTTTGATTCTTCAAATCATGAAAGGCTCTCCACTGCATCTTAAGTCGTCCATATTTTTTCTTTTATTTGTTTAAGAGTGTATGAACGATTACATTGTTGGGTCAATAAAGTCATCAATTGAGTCCATTGTCTTGCATCGAATTTTGCACTTTTCAAACTATTCCGATCAACTTCGGCCTCCATCAACTCAATAAATGTACGCACATTAATTGCTGGCCAAAGTCCAAGATCACTCTCCATCTCAATCTCCTTTCCCTTAACGATCAGTATTAAATAACAGTCATTAACTTCTTTGCATTAGCAGTGAACAGTGTTAATTTGAGGTTAATATAGAAATTGTAGATGATGTGTACTATCCATAAACAAATCAGTACTCAAGATCAGTACTCAACATCTCCAAATCAGTATTCAAATTCTCCATAAACAGATCAGTAATCAAATTTTCGAAATCACAGCAAACCCCAAAAAAAAAAAACAATTTCCGACCCTCAATTCTTCACTACGTGCGTTAAATTAACCCTAAAAAGGGTATTTTTTATGAAGCAAGTGTGGAAATATAGATCAAATACCATAACAGTAGCAAGAATTTGGGCATAGATATGAAACATACCGTGGATTGCTGCTTACCAAACCTGAAGAAGTTGTCTCTGACGGATTCCCTCGACCGGCGTCGGATTCGTGAGCTACGATTTCGAAGACACCTTCTAGCAAAAGCAGATCTGGTCTCGCAGACCATGAATCGAGCTCCGTGCGGGGTGAGGAGGGGCCAGAGGAGAGCCACGAAGGATCGTGCGGGGTGAGAAGGGGTGAAAGAGGGCGTTAGGGTTTCCCAGATCTGGTGAGGGGCTTAGTAGATCACTTGATCTAACGTCGTCAGCGAAGAAAGATGATGGGGGAAAGCAGCGATAGAGGAAGGGTGGCGAAGAGAGGTGACGCCTGGGAGTGACGAGAGAGGAGAATATGGTGATAGGGTTTTTTTTTTAAGACAGCAAGATGGGAATGGAAGAAGGGGAACGGCCAAAAGCGGAAAACAGCTCAGAGTATCTTTTGAGAAAAGATGTTGTTTAGAAAGCTTAACCAAACGCGTTTTGACAAAAAAAAATTCTCAAAATATTTTCCAAAAACCATACCAATTCATGTCTCCTTTTCTAAAGACATTGTGGTTTTTAGCAGGTCCCAATAAAATGCAAGAAATTTAAAGGTATCTTATTTGTAGAATTTTTTGCAGTACTAGGCCACTTTTGGAAACAATTTGCGATTTTAGGCCACTTCACAAACTATTAGCACTTTTGGCTACCCAGTGCCACGTCAGCAGCGGCCGCTATTGGGAATAGCGGCCTCTTCATAGCGACCAACACATTGGATTCCCACACATGGCAGATTATAGAGAATATTGTATAATTACAAACCACTTGGTGTAACTGAGGTCGCTTTTGTCAATAGCGGCCTTGTATAACTAAGGTCGCTATTCCCAATAGCGACCTCAGCTGAGTCTAAAAGCGATTGGGCCAACCTGAGGTCGCTATTGGGAATAGCGGCCTTGGTTATACAAGGTCGCTATTGACAATAGCGACCTTAGTTACACCAAGTCGTGTCCATTATACAATATCCTCTCTAGTGTGAGAGGTCCCTATGAAGAGGCCTTGGTTATACAAGGTCGCTATTGACAATAGCGACCTTAGTTACCACCAAGTCGTGTCCATTATACAATATCCTCTCTAGTGTGAGAGGTCCCTATGAAGAGGCCGCTATTCCCAATAGCGGCCGCTGCTGACGTGGCACTAGGTAGCCAAAAGTGCTAATAGTTTGTGAAGTGGCCTAAAATCGCAAATTGTTTCAAAAAGTGGCCTAGTACTGCAAAAAATTCCTTATTTGTGTTTGGTTACACAAATCATAGAAAGTTGAAGAGTAGTTTGTTCAAGGACTAGTTGGAGAGGGTGGAAATTGAATGAAACAAAAAATTGAAAATATAGAAGAGGAAGTTGGTGGGAAATTCTGGGTTTCGTCTAAACAGAAAAAATCTTCTACCCAATAGACCTTGGGGCCCACAATCCCAAAAAAATAGGCAAAAAAATTTCTCCCAGTTTAGAGTGGAAAATGGAGAGAGAAAGTAGGGAAATGGTTAGATTATAGTTATGAAATTGACTTGGGGGCCCACATTGATTAAAGTGGTTTATCTAACTATTCTAAAGTTGTGTTGGGATTTTCTATAGTACGCTCTAACTACCTACTTTCAAACATGTCCTTATTTTTCTCTTTCATTGGACACTTTGTCTAAAAATGGTATACCAGTAATTTATTCTTAATTAACTTAAAATTTTGAACCCAAAGAGATGAAAACCTACCGGAAAAAAGTAAATTATTTCCCAAACTATAAAAAACATAAATAAATATCTCTTTGCGTGTCTTCCCAAAATAATTCCCTACATGCTCCTTTTTTTCCTAAATTATACAATGTACCCCAGTATATTCTAAAATAACTAAATAAATTATGGTATATTCATAACAGAATGGTCTCTCTTTGGGGGGGCTATATAGTGTTCATTTATCTCCTCCATTCCTTCCATTCTCTTACCATTGACATGAAACATACCCAGTCTCTCAATCCATTGATTAAAAAAAACAATTTTGATTGTTTTGGTAGGGGGAGAAAGAAGAAAGATCTTATGGCTTTCACAAACAAGAAGAAAATTGATTCATTGTTTCTTGCAAAAAGATTCATTGTAGCTTAATGTGGCTTTTGAAGCTTTCAGATCTAAAGAACATATGGACTCAGGGAAGGAGACTCGGCGACTAATGAGGTCAGAGCCGATTTTCTTTTCCCTTCTTTTCTGTAAAGAAAATAAAAGATAAAAAATAAAAATAATAACAAATCCACTGGTATGGTGAACAAGAAGATCTAACAGAAATTCCATAAATTGTCCATATTCTTAGAAGTAATCACAAGTAGCCCAAATACAATTCTTTTTTTACTAAAGTACTTTAAATACTTATGATTTACAGAAACTGCACCGTTAGTTACCACTCCAACTACTAGAAGCAAATCAAGGATTACAGCAGTAAACGTAAACGTAAACGTAGGTAGTTAAGAGTGTAACCATAGCAAATCCTTTACATTCACTAGTAGAAAACAGTGTATTATTTGTGAGCACTATTTGTCTGTTGTAATATGTTACACAAAAACAAATTAAGCGCGCAACCGACGATTGCAATGGCAGATGTTTTCACATCCACAAGGGATGGATGCATCTCGTTGCAATTGCTCACAATAGCAAAAGAACACCAATAACGGAATATATTCCTAACAAAAAATAGTACACATAGCTTTTTCCCTTTTCTCACTCTCTCCATTCTCCACGCTAAAACTAACTAAACAAATTTCCCTGTCATACTGATGGGGAGCTGGGTTCCATTATGGTTTGTTTTCTCCTCTGAGCCGACAAACGAAGAAAATCCTTACCAAAAACTCCCAAAGCTTTCTCTGGCCTAATTTCTAGCCCCACTTCCCCTCCAACAAACCAACCCTAACAAGAATAGCTTCGAAGTGATGTTAAAGAATGACCCAACGATCAAAATTATGACAAAAGAGGGACTTGATCATAACAGAACCATAAGAAATAAAATTGATTTTAAGAAACCGTCTCACCAAGATGTCATGTCATACTAGAACTTCCTAAATACAGTTACCTTCAATCGGCTAAGCTTGCTAACAGTATATAAACCGTTTAGGACAATTGCTATAGAATTGAAGGGAACAACAACTAGGTAATAGTCTTAACAACATCCTCATCATGGTTAATTCTTCCATCCACGAGCCGATTGCATGCTCTTCAAAGACTATCCCAGAGTCACCACAGAAGAACAGAGGTTCTCATGTGGATCAGATAACTGAGAGGAATCATGACAAGTCCCTCCTAGATGACTACCTGGAGATTGCAGTTGCAGCCAAGGTGACTAAGATCAACAGAGAAGGTTCAAGTGTTATGTTAGCTTCCATTTCCAATTTTATGACTGACAAAGAAATTTACAAGCTAGCTAATACTTGTGGTCTGGCGATTAACGATATTGACCGAAATGAGATTCTCCTTAACAAGATTAGAGGTTGGGAGTTGACAAGAGAGAAACTAAGCCCTATCAGTAAGGCAAACCCGGAATGAGTTACTTTTGGTATGCCGCTAATGCTGCAACAACCTTGGATTTTTTTGGCTCGCTAGGAATTACTTTTACTTTTGTCGGACTAGTAATATTATTCCTAGGTATTTATTCTCATCTTTTGAGCTACTGCAGCAGTGTCGGATCAGACTAGAAGGATGGCCAAGATCTTCCAGGTTGACAAGTACGACGAGGTGGTGGTTGAGAGGGGTCCAACATTAGTATGTGTGAAGTTCCCTCCCTCTAAGGACATGTTAGAGTGTCTTCTTAGATTTCGGTTCTAGTCCTTTTAACGTATCGTGTCGTTGATTTTGCTTCTATTCCCACCCTCCTATGTAAGTTGGAGATTCTCTGTGTTATTTTCTGTACTGTTTTCTATGCAATGTATTCTGTATTTTGCCCAATTCTTTGGGCCATACCATTAGATTATATTAACAATTCCAAAAAACTGTTCATACTATCATCATAGTATTATGGCTATATTCCACATTTTCCCTATAAAAAAAAGATCATCATCATCCATGATAGGCCCACCTACAAAAAAGTTTGATCTTCCTTTATCCATTGACATATGTGAATAGAAAGGCAGGACTACTGAAATCAAGTAGAGAAAACAATGCTTAAGACCCTCTCAACTTGTCGCTTAAGTTAGTTAGATTTGATTCATTCTACGCTCTTAACAATATTGTAATTTCTTCATATAGGACGTCAATTTATAGAATAAAAAAGACAATCCAGTCCATTATTTGTAAGTCGTCTCGCTATTGATCATCTACGCAATTACATACTAGAAGTAATTAAGAGAGAGTTACCTTACATCCCTTTCCGCTCCTTCAAAACCCCCTGAGCCTGAAACTACAACTACAAATTAGGTAGAATTTTTGAACTTTTAATTTTTGCAGAAAATCAGTAAAAACCTATTTACTTCTGGCCAAATTTACAACATACCTACTTCCCTTCATCAAATCTCACACCACAGAATCAATCCAGTTCCTTTGTCTTCAAACCTGAAATCAAATAAGAAAGGTAACTTCTTCAAAATCAGAGCTAAAAAATGGAAAAATCAAGAAAAGAAAAAGGGGGAAAAGATTCTTCTTTCAGTTACCTCTAAATATGTGGTGCTCTATCTCCAAAATCTCAATGAATATATGACAATGAAACCCTCATCCTTTTACCCTTTCTGCTGCTCCTCCTTCACTGCACATGACTGACATTAACAACAACAAAATTTTAGGCAAATTTCTTAATTTTCAGTTATTGAACAAAATCACTAAAACCCCAATTTTGTACATACCTCGTTCCCTTTCTTCAATTCACACACTAGCAGAGACTAATAAAGGTTCCTCCTCGAACCTATCTCATCCCTCTCCTATCTTCAAACCTGGAATCATGTCGAAAGAAAAAGTGCATAAAAATCCATGCTTAAGATGAATTGAAAGGGAAGGACTCATGCAATCAAGTAGAAAGCACAAGTTCAAGACCCTCAAAACCTGTCTCCATTAGTTTCACATGGTTCATTGTATTCTCTAACAATGTTGCATTTGTTTCTCATATCAAATGTAATTTATTCTTTTCCATGTTATACATAACTATTGAGCACATCAAAGCAACATAGTCAAGGCAAAGATCCTAGTGATAATAGATCAGTAATCCAAGCCAAAGGACAAAAAACATAAAACCGCTGAATTTTATGAGCATAAATTCTACAAGAACTTCGAAAATAGTTAAATTTATTCCTACAAATCTCTCCTTAATAATAATTAACACGGTTGACAATAGTAATAAAGACAATTAATGGAAAAAAGAGCCATCTACTTACTGAATGTAAATGCATCAGAGACAACATCATGATCCAAGCATACATGTTCTTCTTACAACCCAGCAATAATCTGTAAGGTGAGAGAATAACGTTAGGGAAGGATAGTAAACATGAACCACTTGCATAGATAAAGAGGCAATACAAGCTCCAAACAATTATGAGAGAGAACTTTACCCACCATCCTGTTAACCCTTACCACTCCCCTCCTTCACAACCACCTGACTAACATTAACAACAAGAAAATAGATGAATTTCTTAAAGTTTCAAATTTTGCAGAAATCACTAAAACTTTTTTACCCTTCCAGCCAACTTTAGACATATCTTCTTCCATCTTCAATCTTGCACCAAATGCGCAGTCTAGTTCCTTTTATCTTCAAACCTAAAATAAATTTTTTATAAAAATCTTCAAATTTGAACTCAAAAATGACAAAAATCAGGACAAAAAAAGGGATAGATCCTTCTTTTCGCTTACCTCGAAATTGGCAGCAATGTGTAATGCATCATTTTACCCTATGTGGTCCTTCTCCATCACAGCCATATGACTGAACAACAACAACAACAACAACAAATTAGGCAATTTTTTTTAAAAAATCATTTTTTGCACAAAATCATTAAAACCTAATTTTGCACATACTTCTTTCCCTTCTTCAATTCACGCACCAACACAGACAATCAATTGTTCCACCTCAAAACCTGCCCCCATAGTATCACCAAACCTGAAATCAAATCAAAAGAAAAATGTATCAAAATCCGTGCTCTAGATGAAAAATAAGGAAAAAGAGGGGAAAAGATTCATGCTTTCCTTTACGTCGAAATTGACGGCGAAGGGAAGAAATATAAGGTGCCCAACTCTAAAAGAGATGAAATTGATCTAAGATTCAAGAGAAAGAGAAGAACTCCAATTCCCCATCGCAACCGAGTTTATCCAGCGGAAAGAGACGAAGAACTCCAATTCCCCATCGCAATCGAGGTTTCGGAATATTTAGAGGTGAGGGACGGGCCCAAGTTAAATTGATTTGCATCGTTTTGGACCTCACATATATAAATAGGGCCTACAGAAGTAAAATGAATATACATTAAATGAAAAGTTGGATGATGTTATACAGAGTACAAAGCATGTAAATAGCATGTGAATGAAAACAAAAGCAAACCACATTAAGAAAAATTGTAGATACCATCTTACCCATTAGATTGCAGGATTATGTTTGGCCTTCGGGTCACATGCCTCGAACACTTGGCAAGAGGTTGAACATGGCTCATTCCACCTCATCGGCAAGACCACATGATATCAGCCTAAATGCACTCTACTGTGATAGTCTGGAGTATAAACAGGTGAAAGAGATTGTCATTGTGTGAAGAATCTAACAATTTCTCGGTAAAATGAATGTAAAATGATACGTTGAAATTGATAAAATGCAGCATGTTTGATATTAAATTAAGGACAGCAGAATTTGCATTCAATCTATTTTGCTGTATAAGTGCCACTATCATATGAGTGCACGGACTACCTCGCATTATATTTAATCGAAGAATTACTCAACAATTTACCAACATGATAAATGAATGAACCTGAAGTAAACATGTTTACTCCTAGGAATTTCCTACCGAACACCCTCATTTCTAATTGAAGTATTGACTCTTGATAAATTACACTATAATATGTTCTTCACCTACTTATATTTTTCTCATTTAATAAACTGCACATAACTGTCAAAAATGACAGCACCAACAGAACCACAAACACGCTCAAGTTCATTCATCTACAGCCAGGACAACTGAGCACCCCTAGTCCCCCCAAATTCCCTTTTCCTACGATTTTGTTAAGTTTCGGCCGAAACTCTACGACATCAAAATCAATGACACAGTCTTATACCTTAGCCTATCAAAATCGACCTAAAATGCCCAATACTGATCCTATCAGGAAAAACAAAAAAACCTTCAAGAATATGGAAAATTGGCAGGCTAAATAAAACATGTAATGTTTCAAGGTTTATTTATATTAATACTCCCTCGTCCCAAATTAACCTTTTTTGCTATTTTCACATATATTAAGCAGTGTTCTAAGTTTACTAATCCCCCCCAACAATATACGCAGCCATGTATCTGCAATTCGAATAAAAATTACACAATCTCTTACTAGGTGGTCATAGCATGCTTGTTTTAATTTTTTTTCTAAACTAGTTAGTTATGAGTATAATTTTCTTCCATTTGGTTGGATGCTACTATTGAATATGCGTGATCGTAAAGGGGGAAGATGAAAGAATACCTGATATCAATCTTGTGGACGGGTCTCATCGGCAAAGCTATCTTTATGCAAATCCCTTTCTCTTCTAAGTTCAAACTCAGTACTCTATCTAAAGAATAGATACTATATGAGTAAGCCACTTCAACTGTTCATCTTTGAATCAAAAAGCTTATGAGGAGAGAGATTGATTCAATACCTTGCTGCTCGTTTACACTTCTGAAGCCAGAAGGGTCAGTTCCCCTATGAAACAAACATAGCAAAAAGGATTAGTCTTTGAATCTAATAGGGCAAAACCTAAATTCATATCACTGCCAAAACCCTAAATCGATAATTTTGATCCAAAAACTACTCACTTTGCTTCTTGCCATCAATTGTTGTGTAGATGATACTGCCAAGTATCTGAATCTTCCGCCTCTACAATAGATTGTTCCTGCAATAAACAATACCTAGCAGTTATTATAAATTAACTGAGGAATATCAACCTGAAGCAAGAGTTTTCAAATCACACAATCCAAAAACATACATTGACACTCACCTGAAGCAGTTTGTAAAGATGAAGTTGGTTCCACCATGCACGTCTCCTCCGATTGCAGCCCAGCATGGCATCTACAAAAGTAAATGAATATACATGAAATAAGAAGTTGGACCATGTTATACAGAGTACGAAGCATGTGAATGAAAACAAAAGCAAACCATATTAAGAAAAAGTGTAGTTACCATCTTACCCATGATTATGTTCGGCCTTCAGGTCAGATCAATGTACATGGAGATGCTCGAAGCCTCTGGCAACAAGTTGACCATGGCTCGTTCCAGCTCGTCGGCAAGACCACATGATATCGACCTAAATGCAATCTAATGTGACAGTGTGAATATAAACAGGAAGACATTGTTATTGTGTGAAAAATCTAACAATATTCTTAGTTAAATAAACATTTAGTGCTTCCTGCTTTCATGAAAAATCTAACAATTTTTTGGTGAAATGAATGTAAAATGACACCCTAAAGTTGACACTAATTAATTAAGGGCAGCATAATTTACATCTGAATGTAAAATAACACCACGAAGTTGACCTAATGCAACATGTTAGCTATTAAATTAAGGGCATCAAAATTTACATTCTATCCATTTTGCTGCGTAAGGGCCACTATCGGGCCACTATCATATGAGTGCACGCACTACTTCATATTATCTTTATCTGAAGAATTACTCATCAATTTACCATCATGAGAAATGATTGGACCTAAGTGAACATGTTTACTCCTAGAAATTTCCTACCTAACAACCACATTTCTATTTGGAGTCTTGATTAAATTACATTCCAAATCTGTTTTCACGACTCCATTAAAAAAACAACAAGCACCTACCATAGTATGTAATTTCAAGTTCATTCATCTATAGCCAATTTATCTAACAGCCAAGAGCCTAATAGATTCTACATACACAATTCATATTTTATCGACTTTACTAATATATTTTTACCAGTAGGTGATACGCAAATACATTCATAAAACATTTATGTAAGAGAGAGAGAGAGCTTACCTTGTCGTCAACTCTCGCACCAACAATCCCGTTGCACGTCTTTCCTTTTATGACGTCCCGTCTTTCCTTTTATCCTGCATAACAGAAATCAAAAGAAAATGCTTTAAAATCTGCGCAAAAATTAAGGGAAGGGAGGATCCTTAACTTCTAGCCAATATTTACACATACCCTCCTCTCTATCCCAATCCAGTTCCACCTTAAACACGTCCCATCAGCCCCTTTCTTTTTATTATCTTCATACCTGAAATCAAATCAAATAATAAAGAAAGAGGCTTCTAAATCCGAGCTAAAAATAATTATAAGAAAATTGAAAGGAAATGAAAGAGAGGATCATTAATTTACCTCTAGCTAGTTTGAGGGCAATGAGAAATCTTCCTTCACTTTTTGCCAATTTTAAACATTCCTTCTTCAAAACTTGCATAATTTGTTGGCAATCGGTTGCGAACTATGGAGAAAGAGGAAGATTAGGGTTTCCATACTTGTACTAATTTCAGATTTGATAAAAATCTATAACAAAAATCCCTCTTTGTTCTTGATGAATCAACAGACCAAACAAAACAATAGATGCATGTTTCGAAAATAAATGAACTCACCAATCGAACGCTTATTCGCTTCGCGATCGGAGTTGGAACGCTTCTTCTTAGGGTTTTCGGCGGCGGCGGCCATGGATGAAAGAAGGTTCGAGCTCAGAAAGGATGATGGAGATCGAGATTGGGTATTTGGGATCGCGTTTCGGATTGTGAGAGGGGTTTTGTCCGGAACCGTAATGAAAAGTACCCATCTATTAGTAGTTTCGGATCCTAAAAGATCGGCATGGGATCCAAACTAATTCGGGTCAGACCCGGGTGGAGAAAGAATAGAGAATAGGAGAATGGAAATTTGGGATCGGGTTTCGGATTTTGAGAGGGCTTTTTGTCCGCAAACGTATGAACAGTAGCCTCTCTATTAGTCTATTTATACTTACGGATCCGGGTACCAAACAGTGTGGGCCTCGCTGTCTAAACCGTGTTCGTTTATAATTAATATACACAAACCGTGTTTGCTTAAAAACTAAGCTAACAAACCGTGTTTGCTTAAGAACTAAGCTAACAAACCGTGTTTGCTTAAGAACTAAGCAGTAATTAATACACAACCCGTGTTTGCTTAAGAACTAAGCTAATTAGTGTTAATCTGAAGCCCAATATGTTATGGGCCCCGCATCCAAAAACAAATGGAAAGTCCTCAAGCCAATAATAAGCTAAGCTGTCCACATTACTTAAATGTAGGCTATTTACATTTTAACCCATAACAATTAGATAAATTACAACTAATGTGTAGGATCCACAAATTTTATAGAGGAATTTGCAAAGGTTATTGTTGGAGCAGATATAGGTTCAACAATTTGTCAGAGTACTGAGAAAATCACATTTATAATAAATTTTAAAAAAACATTATATAAAAAAAACAAAATAAACTCAATTTTTTATTGAACAAGTACTCTTACTGAGCTACAATATCGGATAATAAAACATCTCTAATCTCTACTTCTCTACTATTATAATGGGAGAAGGGCTTAGTGGTCACCGGCTGTCATTTTGAAGCCAACACGTGCGCTGCACGTGTTGACAAAATGACTCATTTTGGTAAATATTTTCGGGAGTGGACCAGTGTGGTAAATATTTTCGAAAGCGGATCAGTTTGGAGATTATTCTCTTTTGGGTTATGGACTAACTTTGGTAAATATTTTCGAAAGCGGACCGGTTTGGTCAATATTTTCGGAAGTGGATCAGTTTGGAAATTATTTTCTTTTTGTCCTTTCTCATCATCCCTTCAATTTTTTCCACGTGCACGTGTGCACGTGCATAGTACTAGTAATATTATAATGGGAGAAGGCCTTAGTGTCATTTGTCAATCTACTAGTATGTGCAACGCACGTACATAACTAATATTTCAGGTTCAAATTCTCCCTGCGTCAAAGTTTTTTATTTTTAGTTTTATTTTTTAAAATTATTGAAACGTGCATTACACGTGTAAATTACTAGTTGTTTTTAATCACAATTGCAATTATTCTTTAATTGTAACACTTTTTATTAAATATTATCGTCAAACAATGTCCAGTTTAACTAATGTATGTAGAGTAAAACATTAGGCAAAATTATGAGAGAGAGATTGTATAGTGCAACACCATGTTCTTAAAACAATATGTATATTAAGCAAGGACTGAATAAAAACTCATATATTGGCGCATGAGTGAGTGATTCAATATTTAGATATAATAGTGTTAGTGTCCTTTTAATCGTAAGGAACAATAAGTAAGGGTGTCAAAAAATACCATATTACCGTACCATACCGTACCCAGGGCCAGCCCTGAGTTTCCGGGGGCCCTAGGCGAACTTCCGAAAAGGGGGCCCTAATAACATATATATATTTTTACGCGCAAAATACGTACTTATATTTACATGGGAAGTTCAAATTTGGGGACCCCTAAATTCGCGAAATTTCCGGAGGTCCAAGGCGGCCGCCTTACCCGCCTCTAGGGTAGGACCGACCCTGACCGTACCATACTGTTACCATACCATACATTACCGAAAACTTGGTAATACCATACCGAAATCTCGTTATTCTACCATACCGAAATTATATGGTATAGTATTGGTACCCAATATTAATACCATGGTATACCATACCGTACCGAGTATATTTAATATATATTAAATTTATTTTTTATATCTAAAAACCTAGGGCCAGACTTAGGCACAAGCCCTTTTTTTCTTTTTCAATTTTCCCCAGTATACAGTATTGAGTATTGAGTCTATTGACTTAGGCACAGGCACTTAGAAATAAAGAAGCTTTTTAGTGCTACTTCCAATGGAGCCTAGCTACAATGAGGTTTCTTGCAGTACAGTAGGTGCTCCTATGTTTGATACTTTATGGAAGCATGATCAAATATGGTGATTGCCAACTGTCGTTCGCAACAACACGGACAGTAAGTTACTACTCAAAATTGTTCCCTTGGTCAAGTCAGATTGTCAGGCTTTAATGATCTACTGAAGCCAACTTAATATAAACATTGGCAGAGTTATACATGTTTTTGATCAAATTTGCCTGAGTATGATAGATTCTGTAGGCTTCAACATAATCTTTTATGCAAAGGTAGTCTGCAGTCATGGTCTGTGAAATTACAATGTCTAGTTTTGAACTTTTATTTATGCTACAAATTTCCAGGTCAGATGAAATAAGTATGATTTTGCATGCTATCATATAAGCTCGTATTGCATCTTTTAGACATACACGTTACATTAATATGTAGCTGGGTCTTGTTTGAGAAATGACTGAATATTGGAACTTCTTCATATATATATATATATATATATATATATAAAAGCTTATTTATCTTTCATTTGTCATTTATATGAATGTTAATTTTTTGAGCTAATTGATATCCGGTACTACCGAGGTACTACCATTACCGTACCGAATTTTCGGTATTACCGAACTCGGTAGGACCAAAATCTTGGCACGATAATGGTAGAGAAATTTATGTACCGAGTACTCCGGTACGGTAGACGGTAGAGTAATGATGGTACGGTATGGTACGGTACACCACCTATAAAAATAAGTATTGTCTAAGCTGAGAGGATCATGACTCACGGTAAGATATCCAACTCGAGTGAAGTTTTGTCTCGGATGATATAACAATCAAAATCTCAATGAATATAAAGAAACTCTAAACTCTCCACTGAATGTGCGGAATGATAGCATAACAAGTGAGATAATAGACACAATTTACTTACCCGCCCAGTTAGATGTGTTGGATTTATGTCTTGCATACTGTGTTGGATACGAAGACGATGAGGCGATGGAGGGATCGAGATAATTGGAAACAAAGTGGAAGCAAGAAGGAAACAGTCAGCAGCAGCAGCAGCAGTAGTATGTTGCGTTCGACCGTCCCCTATACAGGGTCTTTCGGCGAGGAGATCAGTCGACCGATCTTGTTGGACGGTCGACCGTTCGTGGCGCTGATGGATTTTGGACTCGGGTCTGACTGATTCGTGGGAAGCCAAACTTGCTCTTCAAGTTAGATCGTGTGGCTCTTATCGTAGGGTTATCTCTTCAATAAGATCTAAAGGCTATTGTATGAAGATACCAAACTATGGTTTCTCTAGAACTCTATATATTGTTGTTATTGACCTCCATTGAAAGCCAAAAAAGATAGTACTTCATTGAAGACGGAGTTTGATAGGTTCTCAAATTGTAAACAACCAGTACTAGGTGGCGAGGCTTGAGAGAGGGTCGTGGTGAGAATTGTAATATTCTTGTATCTTCTCTAGTTGAATGACATATCGGGTTTCTTCTCCCCCGGATTAAGGCGAAAGCCCCAATCGGAACTAACTTGTGTGTGCTTTGGTGTGTTTACTATGATCTCATATGTACTTGGTAGTTTTGTATTGATTGTATCGAATAACTCAACAATATCTTAGAAAGGGATGAGTTCCACTATTTTTTTAACAAGTTGTGTCGTTGTACCGCTTGTTTTCCTAACAAGATAATTGTACATGATATCCCACCAAGACAATTGAATAACATACACATGTGTAGTTTGACTCTAAACAATAATATAAATTAAAATCCTACTGTGAATCGAAAGCCTGATCCTAGCCGAAAATATCTTATCCACTCTCACACAACACTTCTTGAGTTGAAATCCCATAACGTCTTGTCTATGCATGTAACGGAAATTGAAAGATAACAACTCTCACAGAAAATGAATAAAGGCACGACATGTGTTGAGCAGTCTAGAGAGAGAAACTACCCACCCCCCTAAAAAAACCCAAAAACCCTAGATCTGATTTGGGGGGGGGGGGGATAGTCCTCTTTGCCACCGCCCCGACGTGAACCCCCCCCCCTCCTCGTCCCCCCATTATCGTTCCTCCCCTTCCTTCCCATCACGCTCCCCAACCGCACCGCCCATTTCCTCCGCGCCCCCGCCTTCCATCGCTCCACGACGACGAAGTGTGATGAGGATGTCGCTGATGGTCGGCGATGGCGAGATCCCACGGTGGGGAGTTCGAGATGTCGCCTTGCCTCAGATACCCTTGCTTCGTTGGCAGGCAGTGCGCTGGTCGTGTGGCGAAATGCGGGCATTGCCGCAGCCAGCTTCTGCTGCGTTCGCCTGAGGTCGCGAGACTACATCGCTGCCGTCGTATCGTCGGTGCCATGGCGTTTGCCTCTGACCTCTCCTTCTTCCAACGCCGTCGTCCCTCTTCATCATCGGTGCCGGAAACGGTTCCATCTCCGCCACCACCATGTCCACGCTCTCGAGGTCAATTACGACGATTTGCAGCCATGATTTGGACTTCCAGGGTTGGTGTAGTCAGTGAAGAAGTCAGGGTTTGTGACGATAGCAGAGCCGAAGAAAGAGGCTGGAGCTTGTACCCCGTTCTGTTGGGGTGTGGTCTAGAGCGGTGGGGGCAGCATCCGGGTTGCTTCACTTGATGACCACAGTCGGCAGGGCACCACCAACACTACGCCCTCATAATGGAAGCTGACGCCCAACACCATTGCCCGTTCTGGTGAGAGGAGAAGGTGATACTTCAATCCATTGGATCTTGTCTTGGTTTTTTGATTGAGAGAGGGGGAGTGAGAGAGTGGGTGAGTGAAGATGTTTCTCTCCACTACTCTATGTTGGTGTTGATTTATATTTGTAAGAAATCACTGGAGATGGCAAGGGCATGAGAGAGACGAAGGTATCCTCTTCACAGCTCTCTCTTTGACTGCGGCTTTTGGTCGGGAAGCGAGCTAGATTGTGGGAGGATAGGAGGAGTAGACTGAGCTTGGCGGTTGTCAAAACTTTACCTGCGGGGCTTGGGCCCAAAGATGGGGTCCCCCCAGCTAGTAGACTGAGCTCGACGGTTGTCAAAATTCTGCATGCGGGGCTTGGGCCCAAAGATGGGGTCCCCCAGCGAGGAGAAGGCAGGGCTCGGAGGGTGATAAAGTCCTGCCACACTAGTTTCAGGTGGGTATGCAGGTGCCGCGGAGGCAGTGTACGAAGCTAAACTGACGTACATACAATTTTACTGGACCGAGCTTGTTTGTCGGCCCACCCTCCAGGGTTGTTGGAGGGATTTGTTGTTTGTACGGGTAATGTTGCTTCGTGTTTCATTTTCATGTTGGTCGATTGTATGTTTTGTTAATTTCTAGCTAATTAATAAAACATGGTGGCTATATTCTGATTAATGTGTGAGTGAGGTATATGGAATTTCCACATTTGTTAGCGACCCGTGTGGAATTGACCCTTTAATTTATTTACATTTATAAATAGTGGAGTTTTATTAGAAGTATTTTAATTTATTTGCTAAAACCATACACTATGCGGCTTCCACAACGATTACGTGCTTTTATGGTGATTACATGGTTATTACAACCACGCTACGCGGTCACTAATGGGCCTCACAACTCGGCTTGATTTCTAAACGTAAATGGTAATACTTTTTCCCCGAAATAGGCCACTTTTTGAAACTAATTCCCAAAACATGTAACTTTTGAATTTAATTCCCAAAATAGACCAACGTAGTACCCAATTGCAGCCTTTTTGATTTCGAGGCAGCAATTCACAACTGCAGTCGAAGTATATATCATACATATTTGGCTAATAAGCTTGAGAACTTGAGAAAAAATTGCCCAGGTGTAAAATGTGAAAAATAGGAGGCCGCAGTTGGGTACTGCGACCTCGAAACTGCATAGGTCGCACTACCGAACTGTGGCCTCTTCGATTTCATGCCCGCAGTTTACAACTGTGGCCCAAATATATATCATACATACTTAGCTAATAGGCTTGGAGATTTGGGGAAAAAATTTCCAAGTGTAAAATTTGAAAAATAGGAGGCCGCAGTTGGGTACTATGGCCTCGAAACTACATAGGCTGCAGTACCAAACTGCGGCCGCTTCGATTTCGTGGCCGTAGATCACAATTGCGGCCCAAGTATATATCATACATATGTGAAAATTAAGAGTCCGCAGTTCACAACTGCGGCCTCATTTATATGGTCGAATGAGTAGTAGAAGGTTTTTAAGAACTGAACCATCGACCATATAACTGAGGCTAATACTCATTCGACCATATAACTGAGGTCACAGTTGTAAACTGAGGTCTCTGTAGTATCGAGGCCGCAATACCCAACTGCAGCCTCCTATTTTTTACATGGGCAATTTTTTCCAAGTCTTCGAGCCTATTAGCCAAATATGTATGATATATATACTTAGGCCACAGTTGTAAATTGTATATATTAGTTTCAATAGGAGATCCAAATGATTTAAATGCATCGGAAGAAATTTATACGGAATTTGAAATATAAGAATATATGGAAATCCGTATAATCGAAAACAGGGGTTACAATAGTATATATATATATATATATATATATATATATATATATATATATATATATATATACAAAGTTGTTCCAACTACCGAGGGATTAAATTAATGAGTCATACGATGAAAATTTGGAAGAGAGTGATCGAAGATAGAATGAGACTAGAAACTACAGTGTTTAAGAATCAGTTTGGATTTATGTCTGGGAGGTCAACAATGAAAGCAATTAATGTACTGAGGAGATTTATGAAAAAATATAGGGAGAATAAGAAAGATCTACATATGGTTCTGATATATCTAGAAAAAAAACATATGATAAAGTCCGTAGAGATATAGTATGATGGGTGGTAAATAATAAAAGAGTAACTATTCGTTATATTGAGATAATTAAGGATATGTATGAAGGAGCAACAACCACAATTAGAATAACCACAGGAGAGACCAGTAATTTTCTTATTACAATAGGTTTACAGCAAGATTCGGCTTTAAGCCCCTACCTCTTCACTTTGGTTATGGTTGAATTGACGCAAGGAACACAAAATGAGGTGCCTTAGTGTATGCTTTTTGTCGATAACATCGTCTTAGTGAACGAGACTAGAAGAGAAGTCGATGCTAAATTAAAATTGTGGAGAGAAACTTTGGAAGCTAGAGGCTTTAGGATAAGCAGAACTAAATCAGAGTATATGGAGTGTAAATTTAGTGATATTCGGAACATAACTGAGGAAGTAGTGAAGCTTAATGTTCAAGAGATACCTAAGAGAGACTGTTTCCGATATTTAGGCTCGATTATACAAAGAGATTGTGAGATTTGTGAAGATGTTATACATAGGATTCAAGCTGGGTGGCTTAAGTGGAGAAGTGCAAGTGGTGTTTTGTGTGGCAAACGTATACCTTTGAAGTTGAAGGGAAAATTTTATAGGACGGCTATTAGACCAGCAAAGATGTATGGATCAGAGTGTTGGGCAACAAAAAAACAACATGTCCAAAAAATGGGTGTAGCGGAGATGAGGATGCTAAGACGGAAGTGTGGTAAAACAATAAAGGATAGAATTAGAAACGAGCATATACGAGACATGCTAAAGGTAGTTCCAATCCAAGATAAGTTAAGAGTGAATCGTCTCAGGTGGTTTGGAAATGTCACGCGTAAACCTAGTAGTGTTCCCGTTAGAAACAGTGATTTGATAAGTATTGAGGGTAGAGTTAAGGGTAGAGGAAGACCTAAACTAACTTGGGTGGAAACGGTAAGAAAAGATATGATAGCTTGTGACCTTACAGAAGATACTGCGCTAAACCGAGCAGAATGGAAAATCATGATTTATGTAGCCGACCTCAACTAGTTGTGAAAAAGACTTTGTTGTTGTTGTTGTTGTTGTTGTTATTGTCATTAAGGGTTATGTTAGGCTTGTGGATCAAATAAATCCTACGCTGAACTTTAATCACCATAATTATTAAATTTCAACTTTCCTGGGTAACTGAGTTTGAATAATTTGATTGGCTAAATTTTAAAAAACCCACTGAGTTTTGGACCATTTAAAAAAACTGCACTAAGTTTTTTTTTATTTTAAAAAATGACACAAAATTTCAAAAAACTCCATTGGGTTAGTTACAGTTAGGGTTAGTTCCTGCAGGGGGGGGGGGGGGGGGGGTTATTTAAACATGTGATTAGTTAAGTTGTGTTTTTTAAAATACAAATGAAAAATGAATGTGGTTTTTCTAAACACAAATAAAAAATGAAAGTGATTTTTTTAAACCCAACCCTAACCCTAACCCTAAACCTAACTAACCCAGCGGAGTTTTTTAAAATTTTGTGTCGCTTTTTTTATATTAAAAAACTTAGTGCGTTTTTTTTTAAATGGCCCAAAACTCAGTTGGTTTTTTTTTTATTAATTTAGCCTATTGTTCTCTGACGTGAAAAAAGTCTACGAGCAAATCTTGAAAACAATTTTGTGTTAAGAATATGTTATAGCTACGGTTTTATGACTATTATTCTGATTAGTATATGTGGATCTTATGTCCTTGCTAGTTGGAAATTGGTCTTGTGAGTTAGTATACAACTCTTGTGAGATAGTTAGAATTGGTTAGGTTTAGCTTGTGCATTTTAAGAATTCTTTTGTTTTAATTAATAGTTTTATTAGAAGTATTAGTAGCCCATTAGCATTTGATTTTTTTCTTGAAATAGGCAACTTTCAAAACTAATTTCTAAAATAGACCAACGCAGTACCCAACCGTGGCATCTTTGATTTCGAGGTCCAGATCTAACCTCACAAAACATATTTTCCCCCCCAAAAGTTTTCCTCCAAAACTCAAATTCAAATTCCCACCTGTAATACCCCGCAAAAATAGTATATGGCTATTTTGTATCGTAACCTGTGCGCAATTGAGAGTTGCACACGATTATGTATTTTTCTAATAACAATTGATTGTTATTGAGAAATATCAGATATATTGTCTATTTTATAATTTTGAAGGACTATTACGAGGAAGTTTTAATGTATTTTTGTATTGTTGGCATTATTAAAATAGAGATTTTTTGGTTTATTTGAAATATATTGGGACTTGGGGGTTTATATGTAATTTTCCTTTACATTATTTATTTATCTATTTATTTATTTATTTTCTTTTATAAAACCTCACCCCACCCTTCTCATTCCTTCTCATTTCTTTCTTTCTTCCTTCCCGTTTCCTTCCCAGCCGAATAGAACCAAGCCGACCCATTCGGCTCCTTCCCTCCCCGCTCAAATCCCCTCCCTTCCTTCATCGTTTTCAAATTAAATTGAGGGGTAGACTAATAGAAGGGTTCTCTACGTCGTGGCGGTGTCCGTTTTTCGAAAGGATTTCGGGAAGGTAAACCCTAGATTTTATTATTCTATAAAATTTAGTGTGGTTAATTTATTTTGAGAAAGAGTATTATGGTAGGGAGATTAGAAGATGTTGAGAAGGGTAGAGACGAGAAATTAGCAATTTCTTAGAGATTTTGCAAGTTGCTAAAAATTAGGGTTTTGGGTTTGTAAAAGAAAATTATATATGTGAGAATTATCTCCTTTATAGTAGTAGAATTTTAGTAGAACTATTATAATAAGTTGGGGGTCATTTTGGCAATTGTTTGGGGAATAAAAAAATCCCTTAGACATTAGATTATTACGTGCATCGCACGTGTATCCCAGACGTTCAATAAAACGTCTGTGTGATAGTAAGGTAATTAGTATTATTGTTTTCCCGTTGCTGGTTTGAAGGATTTGAGCCTTAATTGCGTTGAAATTTGATAATAGGATATGTTGGCGACTTTGGATGCGGGATGGCGAGATGGCGCTTAGAGTCTTCGCGGGATGCTATGTGAGTATGATATCTTTTATTTTACGCACATGATGCGTTGTGAAAATTTTAAATTATGAATTGCTGTGTATTTCCATTCTGTATCGTAGTGTAGCATGGGTGTTTTGAGTTAAGGATTGGTGTGGACACTCTTGTATGTGTCAACAACTATAGGTTAAATTCCATAAATTATCGAGGTTGGTTGATACCTCAAAATAATTTATGGGGTGCAGCTGGTCTGAAAGAACAGCTGGAGCTGCTTGCTTTTGGACTGAAGTCCAAAAGGTTATAACAAATTGTATAGGTATGATCTTGCTATGAACCTTGAGAGTATATGAGGTTTTATAGTATTAAGATGATTGGATTCGAGGAAATGGTTAGCTGGAGGGCTGTAGACTAGAGTCTTAGAGTTTCAGAATGGGTGGTGTCAAGCAAATCTGAGCTGTGTGTTGGAAGTTGTGGTTGTTGTAAGTTTGGCACCCTGTTGTTGAGATTGACTTCAAGATTAAGTTAGCTCGAGAACTTGAGCTCTTAAATATTTGAAAGAGTCGCCCGCTGGGGGATTGCTGTGGATTCCCCTACCCTTCCAGAAGTCGGATCGTGTTGAATTCCGATGAGCATAGCTTGGGCCACAGCTACTGCTATTTCTTGAGTTATTCCATCGGACAATTGATGAGGAGCCCTCTGCATATCGCAGTGTGGTGATTATGAGCTATCGGGTTTTAATGATGTCTTAGCATTTCATTTAGGACTTAGATAAGTTCCTGTGCTTAGTACTCATCGTGGACACGAACGGGTCGTACGGACTGCGGTCCGGTGAAATACGATGCTATAGGTATACTGCGGTATATCTTTAAGTTCGTCACGGCTGTTAAATAGGATCCAGGTATATGCTAGTGGACACGAACGGGTCGTACGGACTGCGGTCCGGAGAAATACGATGCTATAGGTATACTGCGGTATATCTTTAAGTTCGTCACGGCTGTTGAATGTGATCCAGGTATATGCTAGTGGACACGAACGGGTCGTACGGACTGCGGTCCAGTGAAATACGATGCTATAGGTATACTGCGGTATATCTTTAAGTTCGTCATGGCTGTTGAATGGGATCCAGGTATATGCTAGTGGACACGAACGGGTCGTACGGACTGCGGTCCGGTGAAATACGATGCTATAGGTATACTGTAGTATATCTTTAAGTTTGTCACGGCTGTTGAATGGGATCCAGGTATATGCTAGTGAACACGAACGGGTCGTACGGACTGCGGTCCGGTAAAATACGATGCTATAGGTATACTGCGGTATATCTTTAAGTTCGTCACGGCTATTGAATGGGATCCAGGTATATGCTAGTGGACACGAACGGGTCGTACGGACTACGGTTCGGTAAAATACGATGCTATAGGTATACTGCGGTATATCTTTAAGTTCGTCACGGCTGTTGAATAGGATCCAGGTATATGCTAGTTGACACGAACGGGTCGTACGGACTGCGGTCCGATGAAAAACGATGCTATAGGTATACTGCGGTATATCTTTAAGTTCGTCACGGCTGTTAAATAGGATCCAGGTATATGCTAGTGGACACGAACGGGTCGTATGGACTGCGGTCCGGTAAAATACGATGCTATAGGTATACTGCGGTATATCTTCAAGTTCGTCACGGCTGTTAAATAGGATCCAGGTATATGCTAGTGGACATGAACGGGTCGTACGGACTGCGGTCCGGTGAAATACGATGCTATAGGTATACTGCGGTATATCTTTAAGTTCGTCACGGCTTTGAACCCAACCATGTCATACTATCAGGAACAGGAAGTAGACCAGTTAGAATGCATTGCATAGCGAGGGTTCGAATCCCTAAACTTAGAGACAACGGCTTGATTTGGAAAGTATGTAGTATGGGATGCATACATTTCCAAAGTCTCGCTTGCATTAGACTAAGTATGTTGGCTTGACCTGGGTCACATGTAGTATGGGATGCACGTGCATCCAGAATCTTGCTGACATTAGATTAAGTGCATCTGTTCTATATTCTGTATTGTTGCATTAGACTCAGGTCATGGCATACACAAACACTAGGAAATTAGGATACACGTTTATTTTCCATTTAAGATGAAGTATGAGTGTGGAAGTGATGTGTTGCGAGACGTGATGATATGTGTTGTAAGAAATGAATGAATGTGATATTATGATATATGAGATTAGGAAGGATTATAAGTCGTGAGTCTGTAGTTGCAATTGTATGGTAAATATGGTGCAGTTTATGTGAGAGTAGAGTAATTGTGAATGTAAGGCTTTATGGGAGAATAAAGCTACATGGGTATTTGCATAAGGCGTAAAGTGATGGGCCTTACGCGACTAATTTGGAAATGATTTTTCCAAACTAAAGTTAAGTATGTTGTGAGCAGGTGTGGACATGCATACAGGAAGTGATGCAGTGAGTATTTGATGTGAATTTCCGTATATGACATTTACATGTTCAGGTTTATCTTGGTATTCGCAAATTCTGCTTTACTTATAAGTTTAATTTATTTGCTTATTAATATATATTATACTCACACCAGAAATGGCTAACCCCTTAGTGTTTGGGGGGTTAGGGGGTCTCTGGACTACCCTAGGCCCCTACTGTTACAGGTCCTCCAGCAGTGCAGAGGTGAGGTATAGGTTCAGGTTCCGTTGGAGTGGAGCCTCACCTTACTATTGTTGGTTATGGTTTAAATTGTAAATAGTAAAGATTTTATGCTCTAAATTGTATTTCTGATGTATAAGTATGTGGATGACGATGAAGAGTATAGTGTGAGGTGGTATGATATGGTTTTGACCTGTACCCATCTCGTTGTGGAGTACCGGGCATCGTGGTAGGTTTTTTACAAGTTGTTTTCAAAAAACTTACTCCGTTTTCAAAAGGATTTATGGTTTTTAATTGATAATTGTCATACCGTTATGAGTTTAGCCCCCAGAGCATATATATATACTGCCTGTGTGATGATGCTCATTTTGGCCTGGGGAGCCCATGAGATTATTGCCTGTGATGTGAGCTACGGAATTTAGAGCAGAATTCTGTAAGCTTTTTGTGTTTCGGGGTAGAAATTACAGGGGAGACTCTGTCGAACTTTTCCCTGAAACACAGCTATCTTAGTTTATGATTAAAGTGATATAGAAATTGAAAGAATTGAGTTTGGAGTCAATATGGGGGCGTTACAGCTTGATACGAATAATTGATGTTCGTAACTATTAATGTATTAACTCTGACGGCAATAAAAGTGTTTTAAAATTTTCGTACTATTTACTGTGTTGAGATGCATTTGAAGGCAAAGATTCTGGTTGTGTTACGGATGTCCTCTGACGGGGATCCGGGACGTTACACCACCCAAAACAACTCATATATTTATTTAATTATTTTCTCTCTCTCTCTCTCTTTCTCTCTCTCTCTCCCTCCATCTTCTATTCAAAAAATTAAGAAAATAAAAATTTAAAAAATTTAAAAAAAAATTAAAAACTAAAGAACTAAAAAAATTAAAAATTTAAAAACTCTAAAAATAATTCAAAAAATCATATGATATATTTTTTTGATGGACCCCCAAAAGTTTCTCTTATAATATGTTTACTACTTCTATTAATTTGCTGGACCTCCAAACTATTTTCTATGATCAAATAAGGTGCACCGTTCCGAAGACGTGCCGTAGGCACGTGTCAACAGGCAAACCTAGTATGTATATATATATATATATATATATATATATATATATATATATATATTAAAACACAAAGAAAAGCTATCAAATGGCTCTTCTTCAATAGTAAGAAAATCAATGGTCCAGATCTAAGCTCCCAAAAGACATTTTTCCCTCAAAAGTTTCCCCCCAAACTCAAATTCAAATCCCCCCTCAAAACAACTCCTTTTATTTATTTAATTATTTCTCTCTCCCTCTCTCTTTCTCTCTCTCCTCTATTCAGATCAGTTTGCTCCGTCCATTCCTAAAACCAGATAGCTTCAAATTATTTCTCTCCCCTCTTAGGGTTTTTAAGCCACTAACTCCAAATCCCTAAAACCATTTTCTCAAACCCTTGCTTCCATTCCATTGGCGAAGCCTCCATCATCCTCTTACGCACGAATCTTAAAGCAAATCCAAATCCAAATATAGTGTCGAACCATAATCAAGAAGTCGTTGCCGATATCTAATCCGCTACTCATTCCGTATCGGTGACTCCCCTCCATCAAATCGAGCGTGAATATCAAGCGGCTACGTATTGGCAAGTCCCTTCCACCGAATTGAGGGCTCATACATGCAATGCGACGACTCTAATTTCATCTTATTAACCGAATTATCATTCTAATTTTTAATTTTGTGTGTGCATGTGATCTAAGTTCAGAGAGGTATGATTGTTTTATTTTTTGGGTTAAAAAAATTTAATTTGGTGATTTATTTGATGAGTTTTTTTATTGGTTTTGATTTCAGGTGTACTCAAGTGAGAGATTGATTATTTGGTGGCCTTAATCTGAGGTTCCGAACCATAGCAGGACAAGTTAGCAGATCAGCAACCTAAAATAACTTGGTAAATATGCAACATTAATTTTTTTACTACAAGAGAATATACTATCGTGAAGTGTTCCTTAACTGGTTATTAGAAACCATGGATAACATAACATATAAGAACTCTTAGTGTATGTTTGGATATATAGGATTGGAATGACCGAAGTTTACCACTGAAGGGTGCAAACTCTCCACTCAAGAAAGACAGCTAAAATAAATTTGTTAATGATCCATTTTGATTTTTTTTTTATAAAGGTGCAATGGGAAGATAGAGTGGAGATAAAAGAAATGATTAGCTTGTATAAGAGTTTTGAGAACTTCATGTATTACATTTTGTTTGAAATAATAATAAGAGGTATTTCAATTACAAACTGAGTGTCACACAAACAAATGTTTAGATTATTGGTATTGTAAATACCTTCACACCTGCACCTATATTACCACTGTATTTAAACATGCTCATAGTGGTTATGGGATTAGAGTAAGCTCTATAAAACCTATATGATTATGTCCTTGCATAACTATTACAAGCATCTAAAAGCGATGTTGAAGTTCAAAAAAGCTATATACCATTTTTGTCACATTCGGTTGGGCATCCACAGTCGTTTGCTAAATTGCCAATCTTGCCATTTTTTGGCAAAGAAGTTGCTACAGTCATTTGCCAATTTGCCATTTTTCAATTTTTAGCAATAGTAGTTTGATATATTTGAGAAACAATCTGACAATTGTCATATTATAGGGAACAAAATATAATGTTTCATCCCTATTATTTTATTGTTTTTTTTTTCAAACAATCGGACTAAATAAGATGTTTCGTCCTATGAAATTAGGAATTAAAAAAAACGAAAATCTCCGGGAAAAAAATTGTGAGCCCAGATGTTTCGCCCAAGCTTTTAGGATATGGAAATACACTTAGGGGGCGTTTGGTACGCGGTAATGTATAAGGGAATCTAGGATTACCTTCTTGATTACCTGGTTTGGTAAAACATAGGTATAGTTTTGTAAATAATTTTAAATTCCCAGGGTTATTAAAATAATTAGTTTGGAAGGATAAACATTCCCATTGAAAATGGTGGGATTTGTGGATTCCTCCACATATAAAAATGAGTGAGATTATTGCATACCCAGATCACCCTCCAGATTTCTGGCTTATCATATAACCCGCTCTTGTTCCCTCCAACCAAATTCACTCACTACAGCGTTCATCTCTTCGTTTATGAAGGAGATCTAGAGAAACTTCCTTAAATTAGAGATTGAGGAATTAAGAATTTGATGGTGGTTGAAATTTTATCATGAAGATATTGAGGAATGCATACTTTTGAGATTATCATGAAGATCCTAACACCAAAGAATAAGCAATAGTAGGTATATCATATGCAACTCGGTTGAGTTCACGCGTCGGATACGAAGGACTTGGATAGGTGTCCATGGCCTAGGGAAAGGATGAGGCATTAATTAATTACATGTGTTAAGCGCCATGGCCTCACGTGGCGATGCTACAATTAAGCGCCATTAGGATCTGATATTGTAAAACCCCGTATTTTCAAATATTGTTTTTTTTATATTCGAAAATGAATTTAAATTTATTTTTGGAGATTTAATGAATATTTTCAGAAAAATTTATCTTTTGTACACGTGCAAATGCTTTTATGAGAAGTGTGAAAATTTAGTTTTCTTTATGAAAAATCTTTATTTAAAATTTGAGATTTAATTAGTATTTTTCCAGATTTTTCTGAAATTTATTGGAGCTATTTGCAATTTTTGAGAAAAGAAGGACCTTTTTGTAAATTTGACATTTTTAAGGGTTAAAGTGCAAAATGTATATTCTGGACGTTTTGAACAGTATTAATTGAGATTTAGAATGTATATTTTCTTATAAATCCTGATTTAAATGAGTTTTGATGGAATTTCCAAAGAATGATCTATATATGCAAATTGTATTTTGGAAAGGGTCGTTTTGCAAAGTGTGGGTAAAACCCTAATACTCAATCCGGCATATTTAAGAGATTTTTCCCCATCCGTCACTGTTGAGAAAAATACAGAATTTTTGGAGATCTATTTTGGTGGAGAAAGGGTCTTTGGATCTAGCAAAAGGAGGATTCTTTTCGTGACTATTCTCAAAATCTAAGGTGAGAGATATAGAAATTGTTTTGTTGTTTGTTTCATGCGTGTGACTTTGTTTTTGTTGCTTTGATTTTGTGAGTATTATAATTCGTCTTGTTGATTGATCTATGTGTACAAATATCATGATGTAATGGTTGGACGTTGTGAACAATATAGATATTGTGATGTGGTATGAATCATGTGAATAATGTGGATGAAATAGTAGATCTTTAATATTAAAAATTGTTTGCTAAAAGCATGTTGAGATTTGTGTATGAATACCTGGACATTAGATTCATAATTCAGATTTGATTTAGATTTGTGAAGGAATTTAGATCTTGTAAAACCCTAATGAAAGAAATTTGATTAGAACATGAGAACTTAAATCTTGACTTATTGATATTTTGAGTGATATACATGCCTATACCTGATGAAGATTCGTTGAGATTTATTATTTTCCTGAGTACGAACTATTTTCGTAAACATTGATCATTAGAAAGCTTCAGATTTTGATTTTGTATTCAGACCTAAACTTTGAAATTTGTAGGCCGACAGTCGACTGGCCTACTGTGCAGTCGACTGGTACGAGCCTGATGCTTAATTTTAGAATGGTTGAAAACGTTGTTCTGGACAGTCGACCTAGCTTATAGGCAGTCGACTGGTCCACTGAAGATATTATTTTTGGTGAAAATTAATTGTCCTTCTGGACAGTCGACTTATAGTCCTTTAAGTCGACTTATTTACTTAGAATATTTTTGAGAAGATTATTGGAAATTACCTCGGGTAAGTCGACTGATCCCTTCTTAAGTCGACTGCTAAATGACTTAGTTTATTTTTGTAAAACCTTGAATTTGGTCCTCTGGACAGTCGACTTATCATCAGTATGAGTCGACTGGTACTGGAAGATCTTTGTAAACTTTAGTGCTATTACGAATGATTTGTCCTTCAGATAATTCAGTATATACTTGACCTTCAATTTAGTATATGATTCAAGATATTCAGTTGAGCCACTCTTGTTAGTGGGACTTTGGTTTGGACCCTTTTGAGTTTGAGTCTCTAGTAGGTGTGTGACCCTAGTATACCGGTGTTGAGTTAATTGTTGAGGCCCAGTGAGGCATTTCAGTTATTTGGATTTGAATTTAGGCCGGTAGGGTATACCACTCTAGGAGATTCGTTAAGTAAACAATTAAGCAAAATGATAAGGACAGGCACTAGTGGTGATATGATGAACGGGAACATGAGTCAAGAACCTCAGTATGGCTTTCGGTGTGGGATTTAATCTCCGGAATTATCACAGTAGGTTATTAGTGGTGTGGGATATGTCTCCGGAATTATCACAGTCATGTGGTGTGGGACAATCTCCGGAATTATCACGGTAACTATTTGTGGTGTGGGATTGATCTCCGGAATTATCGGAGTCGAGGTGAAGCACATGTGGTATATTGTGGTGACGTGTCAATGTTTCGGTGTGGGATGATCTCCGGAATTATTCAAGTGAAATATCTTGGGTGTGGGATCCATCTCCGGAATTATCGGGCATGTGATACTATCCATGGTTTATCTTTATCTCGTAGTAGTCATCGTGTTAGGATTAGTTCATAACGCGGGGATTGAACCCTATGAAGTGAAGACGTTAAGGACTTGCACCGAACCTATGTAGAATGGGATGCATAGACTTCGACAAGTACGCATTAGAGAGTCTGCATATATAACTTGTGTTTTCTTGGCTTGGTTTTATGCATTTGGTTTTCCTATTTCCTACACCCGACACTTAGTTTAGCTCCACTTGATGTTTTATGTACTGTCATTTCGTATTTCTCATTTTCTTACTTAGTACTTGTTGTTTAAGAATTTATGAGATATGATCTTTTATGTGGTTTGTTTATTTTTATATTTCTCACACCATTTATGGCTGACCCCTTTAGTTTGGGGGTTAGGGATCATCTCTAGCCTCACTTGTTACAGGTAGTTGCTTAGAGTTGGAGATGGATTGCTTAAGTTGGTTTTGAGATATACTTGACTCATAAGAGATTTGTGTAAAATTTGTAATAGCAATTGGAGATAACTTGAGATGTAAATGAAAAGAAATATTGAGTTGAGTTGTTTTGAATTCCGCTGTGATTTGTAAAAGATTTGTTGTAATAAATGTTAAAATTTTTAGTGGTGTTGGTTATGTTTAATATTGTATTGAAGTGGATCACTGGGAATGTGCCACGTATTTTCTATGTTATTAATCTAGAAATTCGGAGCGCTGCAGATATGGCTAAAAATGGGGGTTAATCGGAACCGTCCAAATCGGGCACGAATCTTGAAGCCCAGGGGTAAAACGGTAATTTCACCTACCAATGGGTCTAAGATGGGTACTGGGTCTCTTCGTCAAAGACCCAATAACCCACAAACGGATCCGCTTCAATCAGGTGCGGGTTTCAACCAGCACTAAAGCCCGATCAGAGGGATAGAATTAGGGTTTCTGATTAGATCCTAATCAACGGCCCTGATTCATGCCTATCCCTCCACTGGGAATTAGGGATTACATTCCTAATCTGTTTACAAGGAGAATATTCCTTATCAGATCACGGAGATCACATTCCTAATTTGATCCCTAATACGCCTATAAATACCCCCCATCCATCTCCATTAAGAGGTAATCAATCTTTCTCCAGTTTTTGCGCTCTTTCAAAAATTTTCTCTGATTACTGACTTGAGCGTCGGAGGGTGCGTCGCCGGGAACAACCCCGGTGTCTCGCACTTTTTGCAGGTGTATGGCGGGTGCAACGATCAAACTCCGACGGAACAGGTACACAGGTTTGCTATTCAGTTTTCCTAAGAATCCACAAATACTATCTGTTTGCCCCCATACCAAATTTAGCGGCAACAGATTGGCGCCGTCTGTGGGAAACTAACGAATATAAACCTCCCCTCTCCCCGTTGAACAGATCTCTCCAGCCATGCCTCATAGAGAAGTCAGATCCAGAGGGTCCAACCGAGGACCCAATCCCGATCAGCAGCAAGAAGTTCCCATCCAGCCTACCCAACAGCAGGGGCAACTTCCTCCTCCAGCGGAAGACCCGCTCCAACAGGACCTTCCTCCTCCTCCTAATCAGCCACCTCCTAAGGGTCCTAACCCTCAGAAACAACCTCTTCACCAGGACCACGTCTCCATCCACAACGCCTCTTCGGACTCTATGGCCTCCCATCATCCCCGAGCTTCTGGTCTCCACAATACTGCCCTCAATCGGCAGAAGGATGAGGATCTTCGCCGCCATCTGGATGAAAAGCGGGCCCGAGAGGGAACCTCCCGCCAACACCGTCCGGATGAGCGGTCTCCTCGCCGTCGAGAATACAGAAGGTCCCCTATCCGAAGGGGGCGAAAAGAGTCCCCCGAGCATTACCGAAGAAGGCCATACTCCCCTGCAGGTCGGCAACAGCCTAGGAACGATGAGACACCCATCACCCGTGCTGAGTTCCAACAGTTCCAAGCGACCGTCCTACAAGCTCTCAATCTCCGGCCTAACACCAATGCACCCAAGGTTCCCTCTCCTCCTCCGATCCGAAGTCCTCGCCGACGGTCCCCATCTCCTCCTCCAGCTCCCAGCAACTCCCGGCATGAGCAAAGTCCTCGCCGCTCCAGGGACTACCGTCGTCGTAGCCCCCGCTCTCCCTCGTACGAAGACGAGTCTAGAGGCTCGGCTGATTACCGTCGAAGGGATGACGTTGTATACCGCCGTCTCCAAGAGATGGATAGGCGCTTGGGTCAGTTAGACCGAGAAGAAGAACTTAGAGGGAGAACCTTCGTCCTAGCAGACCTCCTTTCTCCCGAACCATAATAGATGCACCTGTGCCGATCGGCTTCAAGCCTCCTCAATTTGAGACCTACTCCGGGGAGACTGACCCCGTTGATCATATCGAAAGCTTCAAGACCCTAATGCTCCTCCATCAAGCTTCCGATGCCCTCCTCTGCAAAACCTTCCCCGCAACTCTCAAGGGCCCAGCTCAAGAATGGTACTCTCGCCTCGCCCCATCCTCAATATTCTCCTTCGAGCAGTTCGAGACCCTCTTCGTCACCCATTTCGTAAGCAGCCATAGAGCTGAGAAGACCAGCATCTCGCTACTGCACCTCCACCAGAAGAAGGGTGAGAAGTTGAGAGACTATGTGAAGAGGTTCACAGCTGAAGCCAGGTCCATAGCATCCCTCGACCAATCGGTCGCTGCGGCAGCATTTCAATCTAATGTCCTCAATTCCAACCTCCGCTCCTCCCTCGCCAAAAAGCCCCCACAGAACTTCTCTGACCTCCTCCTCCGCAGTGAAAAGTATATTCGGGCCGAGGAAGCCGAGCACTGACCCAACTGGGAGGGGTCTTCCTCCGGGTTTAAGAGAAAGGGAACAGAAGAGGAAGGAGCCAAGAAGCTCCAGAAGGATAATGCCGGCCAGCGCCGACCTCCCCCCAGATTCGAGAAGTTCACTCCCTTCACCACTAATGTCTCTACCATACTGATGGAAGTTGAAAAGGAAAGAATCATACCTCCTGCTCCGAGGATACACCCCTGCCAAGAAAAGAGATAAAGAGAAATGGTGTCGTTATCACCGGGACCATGGGCACGACACCAATGATTGTCGCGCCTTGAAGAACGAGATAGAAGCCCTCATCCAGAGGGGGCAGCTGACCAGGTTCGTAAGAAAGGATCGAGCCGAACTTCCTCCCCCGCCTCGGGGGGCTAATAAACGTCCGGAGTGCGATGACATGCCTGACTTCGAGGAAGAGCGTGTCCTCCACCTCATTCATGGGGGCCCAATGGGGGGCTCCTCAAACTCCTCTCGGAAGGCATTCATAAGAGAAGTCAACTCGGTCCGAGCCACACCTCCTCCTAAAGGCCTCGGAGTGCCCGTCACATTCTCAGACGAAGATCTTGAAGGAGTCCGCACCCCTCACTGTGACGCACTTGTCATCAGCCTCCACATGGCGAACTTCAAAGTGGAGAGGATCCTAGTGGATAATGGCAGCTCCGTTAACATTCTCTTCCTCGCCGCTTTTAAAGGCCTAAAGCTCTCCCGAGATAGACTTAAGCCCGCCGGATACACGCTCCATGGGTTCACGGGAGTGCCAGTGACTATTGAAGGGGTGATTACCCTCGACGTAACCGCTGGCAAAACTCCTACTACCCGAACGGAGTTGATGGACTTCATGGTCGTAGATGTCCCCGCAGCCTACAATGTCATTCTGGGTCGGCCCGGCCTAGCCGCCCTCGAAGCCGTCCCTTCTGCCTACCACCTCAAAATGAAGTTTCCCACTCGGGCCGGAGTAGGGGAAGTAAGGGGCAATCAGGAAACGGCCCGTAAGTGTTACATGACATCTACCCTCGGACCAGTCCTCTCCTTAGAAACTCTGGAAATCCCCCAAGATGATGCCCGGCCGACGTCCGAGCCGGTAGATGAATTGGAGGAAGTGCTATTCTCTGAGCAGGATCCAACTCGCAAGTTCTTTGTTAGCAAGACCCTCCCGTCCGCCCTATGCTCGGACATTGTACAGTGCATCCGAAGGAACCAAGACCTCTTCGCTTGGTCAGCTGCAGACATGCCCGGAATTTTTGCAGAGCTCCTAGTCCACCACCTCAGCGTTGTTCCGGGGTCCAAACCGGTTCAGCAGAAGAGGCACAAGTTTGCCCCCGAGCGCCAGCTAGCTATTAAAGAGGAGGTGGACAAGCTCTTGAAGGCCCGATTCATACAAGAGGTGAACTATTTCGAGTGGTTGTCGAATGTAGTGATGGTGAAGAAGTCCAATGGGACTTGGAGGATTTGTATCGATTTTACTGATCTCAACAAGGCCTGCCCCAAGGATCCCTTCCCTCTTCCGAGTATTGACACTTTGATTGATGCCACCTCGGGACATGAACTTCTCAGCTTCATGGACGCCTTCTCAGGCTACAACGAAATCCGGATGTTCCCCCTGGATATCCCGAAGACATCATTCGTGACCGATCAAGGCCTCTATTGCTACAGGGTCATGCCTTTCGGCCTGAAGAACGCAGGAGCAACGTACCAACGCCTCGTCAACAAGGTTTTCCAAGCCCAAATCGGCCGTAATATGGAGGTATACGTTGATGACATGCTTGTAAAAAGCATCCGAGGCGCCGATCATGTGACCGACCTCCAAGAAGCGTTTGACGTTCTGAGAAAACACAGCATGAGACTCAATCCGAACAAGTGTGCGTTCGGAGTCTCTTCAGGGAAGTTCCTCGGCTTCATGGTTAGCCAACGAGGAATTGAAGCAAACCCTGAGAAAATCAAGGCCATATTAGACATGGCCCCTCCCAAAAATGTTAAGGAAGTCCAGAGGTTAACAGGCCGCTTAGCCGCCATTGGGCACTTTCTCTCGAAGTCCGGGGAGAAATGCCTCCCTTTCTTCAAGGCCCTCAGGGGGGCTAAAGGTTTTGAATGGGGGCAGCAGCAATAGGAGTCCTTCGACCAGCTCAAGGCTTACCTCGTCAATCCCTCTCTCCTCAGCAAACCGATCCCTGGTGAACCCCTCTACCTCTACCTGGCAACCTCCGAGCAAACCCTCAGTGCAGTTTTAGTGAGGGAAGAAGACCGGGCTCAGAAGCCCATCTACAATGTGAGCAAGGTGCTTCGGGACGCCGAGCTCCGATACCCGAAGATAGAAAAGATGGCTTATGCCCTGGTGATGGCCGCAAGAAAGCTTCGCCCGTACTTCCAGTCCCACTCGGTGGTCGTTCTTACCGACCAGCCGCTGAAGCAGGTCCTCCACAAGCCGGAGACCTCGGGTCGCCTTATGAAGTGGTCTATCGAGCTGAGCCAGCACGATATAACTTATCAGCCTCGGACCGCGATCAAGGCTCAGGCATTAGCTGAATTCATAGTTGAGAGTACTATCCCCGAGTCCAGCCAAACAGTGAAGGGACCACCCGTCTGGTCGGTTTATGTGGACGGATCCTCCTGCAATGAGGGAAGCGGGGCAGGGGTCATTCTGGCGGGCCCAGATGACTTCATCCTCCAATACTCCCTCTGCATCAATTTCAAGGCCTCGAACAACGAGGCAGAATACGAGGCGCTCATAGCCGGCCTTGGGATGGCTCGAAACGCAGGGGCCTAACGGCTCCGGATCTTTAGCGACTCTCAGCTAGTCGTCAATCAGGTCCTCGACGAGTATGAAACACGCGATGACAGGATGGTTAAATACTTAGCCAAAGTCAAGAGCCCCATGGCGCTGTTCGAAGAAGCCCTCATCCAAAGAATCCCCCGGGAAGAAAATGCTCAGGCTGACGCCCTCTCCAAACTAGCCTCCTCCTCCCTCCAAGGTCTCGAGCAGACCGTTTTGATAGAAGTCCTTCTGAAGCCAAGCATAGAGGACGAAAGTCTCGACTCCATAGAGACGTTGCCTATCCTGCTCGAAGACAATTGGATGAAACCCCTCATCGAATTTTTAAGGGACGGACTCCTCCCCGAGGATCCCAAGGAAGCTAGAAGAGTAAGAACCCGAGCCGAGCGTTACACACTGATTGGATGCATCCTATACAAACGCTCCTTCACACAGGTCGACGGCAGGCCATACCTAATATGCCTCTCCCCCGGGCAAGCCGACTACGCCCTCCAAGAACTTCACGAGGGCATCGGCGGAGCACATTCGGGTTCCAGAGCCCTGGCACGCAAAGTGTTGAACTACGAATATTTCTGGCCCACTCTCCTACGAGACACCGAACGACACGTTCGGCAATGCAGCTCCTGTCAGAAGTACTCTGACATCCGACGCCTCCCACAAGCTCCACTCACTTCCCTATCAAGTCCGATCCCATTCGCGATGTGGGGGATGGATTTACTAGGGCCATTTCCGCCAGCTCCCGGACAGTTCAAGTTCTTAGTCGTGGCAATCGACTATTTTTCGAAATGGATAGAGGCCGAACCCATGGCCACGATCACCGAGAACAAGGTCGTTCAGTTCCTCTAGAAGAACGTGATCTGCCGATTTGGCGTCCCTAGGGTCCTGATAACAGACAACGGTACACAGTTCACCGGCGCTGCCTTCCGAGCTCTATGCGAAGACCTTGCTATCCAGCACCGGTTCTCCTCCGTCTCTCACCCCCAGTCAAATGGCCAAGTCAAAAATGCTAACCGACAGATCCTGTCCGGTATTAAGAAGAGGTTAGAAAAGTGCTCAAAAGGCTTATGGGTCGATCAGCTTCCCAACGTGCTGTGGAACTACCGCACCACCAAACGGACCCCCACAAGAGAGAGCCCATTTAATATCACCTATGGGTCCGAGGCCATCATCCCCCTAGAAGTCGGAATACCCTCTCCTCGTCTACTAGCTTATGAAGAAGAGCAAAATGCCAGAGACCTCCGAGCCAGTCTTGACCTGATAGACGAAATCCGAGAAAGAGCTGCCATTCGTCAACAAAGCTACCGAAGAAGGATCGAGTTAGCATACAACAAGAGAGTCCGCCCCACGGACCTCAAAGAAGGGGACCTGGTCCTTCGAAAGTTGGCCATCTCGTTCCCAGGTAAGAAAAGCAAATTGGCTCCAAATTGGGAAGGACCTTACAAGATCTCCAAAGTGATTCGCCCCGGCAAGTACAGACTAGAAGATCTCGAAGGCAGGGAGATCCCCAGGACTTGGAATGCCGACCATCTCTTAAAATACCAAGGGAGAGCACCAACGCCTCTCTAAGTACTTCGAGATGTCGAACCGTTCCTCTCCTACTACTTGTAATGATTTTCTTTCATTTTTTCCTTGTAATAACGGCTAGCAACTTTAGAAGCAGCCGACTATTAAAGAAAGTTTTTCATATTTTACTGTTGTTTACATCTCTCTGCTTTTAACTCTTCAATCTAACGATGGTTCGGAGTCCAACACTTGGCTCGATTCTACTTCGCAAGTTCGCTCCTAAGCGAGCTAGAAGTAGTTTGCCATTCGGAATTGCTCTCACAACCGTTGAACTAATCTAACGATGGTTCGGAGTCCAACACTTGGCTCGATTCTACTTCGCAAGTTCGCTCCTAAGCAAGCTAGAAGTAGTTCGCCATTCGGAATTGCTCCCACAACCGTTGAACTAATCTAACGATGGTTCGGAGTCCAACACTTGGCTCGATTCTACTTCGCAAGTTCGCTCCTAAGCGAGCTAGAAGTAGTTCGCCATTCGGAATTGCTCCCACAACCGTTGAACTAATCTAACGATGGTTCGGAGTCCAACACTTGGCTCCATTCTACTTCGCAAGTTCGCTCCTAAGCGAGCTAGAAGTAGTTCGCCATTCGGAATTGCTCCCACAACCGTTGAACTAATCTAACGATGGTTTGGAGTCCAACACTTGGCTCGATTCTACTTCGCAAGTTCGCTCCTAAGCGAGCTAGAAGTAGATCGCCATTCGGAATTGCTCCCACAACCGTTGAACTAATCTAACGATGGTTCGGAGTCCAACACTTGGCTCGATTCTACTTTGCAAGTTCGCTCCTAAGCGAGCTAGAGGTAGTTCGCCATTCGGACTTGCTCTCACAACCGTGAACTAATTTAACGATGGTTCGGAGTCCAACACTTGGCTCGATTCTACTTCGCAAGTTCGCTCCTAAGCGAGCTAGAGGTAGTTTGCCACTCGGAATCGCTCCCACAACCGTCGAACCACTCTAGCAATGGTCCAAAGTCAAACATTTAACCCGAATGCGTTCAGCGAGCCTATGTTAAGAGAAGTTCGACTCATCTCGCGAGGTCGCAAGATTAGGCGACTGAAGCACAGCTCGCCACAACTAGCCGAACTCCCACCTCGCCGATCCGCGAACAAGCAAGAGGCCGACCTAGGAACCTCGGCGCGATGAACACAGTCACAAACATATAGACTACACAAAACCACAAGGGACACACAAGTTCGGGAACAAAATATTATTGATAATTGGGATACAGTACGAAGTGACTCGTCCATACAACAAAGATTACAAGGCATTGAAAAGTGAAAGTTACAATGCCGACTTATTACACTTAGGCTAAAATACAAAAGCAACCAGAAACGAGGTCTTCAGCGCTTTCTTGGCGCCGGGGCGTTCCGCTTCAAAGACACTCGCGGGCGACGACGCTTGTCTCCGGAGCTCGACCCCAACTCGGCAAATTGGGACGGATCCTCGGCACCGCTCCTAGCAGCGACTCCGACGGATGCTCCGCTCGACGAAATTGCCACAGAGCTTTGCGCGTCCCCCGGACTAGGATGGCCGATGCGCTGACGGGTCGCCATCTCGTAAAACATAATGCCCCGATCGCTTTCCGTGCGAGTGCACGAAGTGCTCCTGATGTTGATTGGCCCTGAGCGCGGTTTTAGGCGAGCGACCTCTGCCTCTAACTCGGAGATCCGCTCCCTCAAAGAGTCGTCCTTTACGTCGACCTCGAAACAAGGGGGAATCGCGTAGTCCGGCACACCCGAGCGACTGGCTATCAGACGACGAAGGTGAGTGACTTCGATGCTTTTATCAACTGTAGCCCTCTTCAGCGCGTCGACTTCGGCTGTCAACTCGTCCCGTTCAGCCGTCAGCTTGGCCACCTCGGCCGTCAAGCCCTCTCCTTCCGTTCGAAGCTCCGTCTCTACGGTCAGCAGATGGCGGATCTCGGAAAGCAGGTCGTCCCTTACCGCCGTTATTTTAGACAAATTGTGCCGAATGCACTGAATCCGAAGCTCGTTGCTGAAAGCAGTCGGCGAATATTCATCCTCTCCTGTGGGAGTCATCTCGGCGATCCTGCTCTCCAGACGCCGAATCTCGATGTCCCGCCGACCGAGGACGAGCTGAAGATGGTTCCGCTCGCTTTCGGCTCGGCGCAATCCGAGCTCGACTTCATAGAGCCGCTCTCGGCACCTCGCCATGCACAGCCTCGTCGCCCCTAAGCCAGCCTCGACTCGAGCTTTGTCATCCGAGCGAGCAGGCTCGACATCTTGGGCAACCACCATGAGCTGAAAAGAAATCGAGAAAAACAGCAAGATTTCAAACACTGCCGTAGTCTAACACTTGGAGAAGTTTTCAAACAAAATTTCGACAATTGATGAGAAAAGACAAAGACACAGAGCCGAACTCCAGCACTTCAAAATTTTTTCATTCATTTCAAAAAACAGTGGTGGCCAGTCCGCTATTAGGCGTTACATTTCGAAAAGAAAGAAGAACAAAAACAGAAGAAAAGAAAAGCGAAGTCAAGGCGCGACCTCTTTCCCCGGGCGACGAGAGCGAGTGGGGGTCGACTTCTCCGAGGGGGACACCACCGCCAATGGGGTAACCACGGTGCTGGGGACCTCGTTGGTGACTTCGACCTCAGTCTCGGTTTCTTCCTCCCCTTCTTCATCTTCCCCCTCTGATTCGGGGTCGAAGCCCTCGACGTGGCCCGGGAACAGCCTCCATCCCGAGACGTCCACTTCGGGGTACTCCTTCGACACCCGGGCGATGGCTTCGGCATAAGCCTTGGCCATGTTTTGGGCGAGGTACCCTTGTGCCTTCGCCAAGGTCGCGTCCTCTGCCGCCTTCACCGCCGCCGCCTTGGCCTCCTCAGCTTCGGCCAACTGCTTGGCCGCCCCCTCCTTCTGGCGAAGGAGTTCACCCTCCAACTTCGCCACCTCGGCCTCGAGGTGCTCGATCCTTGCCGACCTCCCTTCGTACTCGACGCGAAGCTTGTCGAGCTCATTCGACATCCGAGCCTTCTCGTTCCGAGCCTGGTCGGACTCTTGCTTCAGCTCCTTCTCCAGAGCTGTCAACCTATCGGTGAGGTGTCCGAAGTGGACGATAATCTGCGACAAAGAAAGAAGGACTGAAAGAGTTAGAAAAATTGTGGTTAAAGAAATTCAACAATGGCCAAAATCCAACACTTACCGAAATCGCCGAACGAGCGATCTCGATGACATCGTCGCCTTCTCGTCCGGCCTCCATGGCGGCTTGGTCCTTCGGCATGGCGAGGTACTTGACGGCCTGCATGCTCGCCAGTGTATTGCCAAGGAATCCATCATGCTTCCGGACTTGCCAGTCCGGAATGTGGATCTTTTTATGCTCCTCCGTCAGGAGCTCCTCGGCTGTTGCCGTCAGCGGCGGCATCGTCATTCCGAGGGCTGCGGCGATGGGGAACTCGCCGGCCGCAGCCGATGCCGAAGTCCCCGCCACGGCGACGACCGGACTGTCGAGGGTCTCCACCTCCTCGACCGAGGCTGCGATCCTCGGAGTCTTTGGGGTCGGCAACTTGGTCGCGACCCTCTTGCGCTTCTTCGGTGCCTTACTGGCGAGCCCAGCCCTGAGAGCCAGCACTGCATCGTAGTTCATCGTCTCTGCATTAAAAATAAAATTGGTTAATGCAATACAAGTTGCGAGAAGTAAGGTACGGAAAACAAAGCATAACAGAGGCCGCGTACTGGGATCTACGCGGCAGAGCCCTCCCTTGTACAGGACGTCCTCAGTGAGCTCCTTCCAATCGTACTTCGGCCGATCGAGGGGAGTCTGAACTGCCTATTCTTCTTCAACACTAAGCTTCGGTAGTGCCCTCGCTCTCTTCGGCACCCCTTCTACCCAGCCGAAGGGGATCGGCCAAGCCTCCGGACTCCGTACTATCATAAACTTCTCCCACCAATGCTTGATGGAGTCGGGGCATATGACGAGCTTGCCGTCGTGCCTCGGAGTCAAATAATATCGGTACTCCGACTTGTTCCCTTGATGTAGCCGATAGAGTGTCCGAAGCACGTTCAGCTGCGGCTCGATCCCTGCAGCTTGGCAGTGAAGCACGAAGCCATTTATCACTCGCCATGCGTTCGGCATGAGTTGGATAGGGCTGACCCCGAACCAACTCACCACGGTAACGGCGAACGTATGGAGAGGCAGCCGAGCCCCGGCAATGAAGGCGTCGACCGGCCAGCAACACATCGTCACTGGCAGCGGCGAATTGGCCCTAACCCCGGGGCCCGGCAACATGAGCTCGTACTCCTCCGGGATTTGAAAAGAATCCCGGATCACTGCCAAGTCCTCCTCACGCAGGATCAACACCATCTCGTCCGCCTCCGTCGTCTCCCTCGCTGCATTCTCTTCGAAGGACCTCCCCCTCCCGTGAACGATTCGCTCGGCTTGATCCTCCGGAAGCTCCCGAACTCTGTGAAGCCCGGTCAGCGGCCCTGGCAGTCTCCCGAACTCCCTCATACGCTTCGGATCCTCCACAATCGAATCCTTGCCGAACACCTTCTTGTCTTTAGTTGGAGTTGAATCTTCGACAACTTCAAGGGAGGGCTCGGACCAAGAGATTGACTCGGAGACAGAAGCAAGAGACATAGTTTATGGAATAAACTAAGCGTAAATTACCTTGAAAGATTAGTTGTCGGAAAACTTCGCCGGAAAACGAACGTCGACCACCAGAAGTACTCGCTTAAACACAAGAGATCGCCTGAGCAAAAGAGAAGAGAAGTGAGAAATGAGAGTGGGGGTGGGGTTTTATAGAGAAGGGCGCGCTAAACGAGGATAATGGGCTTGTACTACCGGCCCATTCACGCAAAACAACAAAAGCGACCTCAATCGTCACCTTGTTTACCACACCAAGCCGTACGCTGCATTTAATGAGCGTCCCCTCTGACAGAAGCTCAGAGATCACTGCATTTAATGAATGTCCCATCTGTCAGAGTTGTCAGAAGTTCAGAAGGCGCACAGTGGCTACAAACTCCTACGCCGAAAAATGACAAGTTACAGACCTCGGCACCAGCTGCCGAGCGTTCTTGACACCGACCCCGTTACGGGGGAAAAAATGGACCTCGGCACCAGCTGCCGAGCGTTCTTGACACCGACCCCGTTACGGGGGAAAAATGGACCTCGGCACCAGTTGCCGAGCGTTCTTGACACCGACCCCGTTACGGGGGAAAAAATGGACCTCGGCACCAGCTGCCGAGCGTTCTTGACACCGACCCCGTTACGGGGGGAAAAATGGACCTCGGCACCAACTGCCGAGCGTTCTTGACACCGACCCCGTTACGGGGGAAAATGGACCTCGGCACCAGCTGTCGAGCGTTCTTGACACCGACCCCGTTACGGGAGAAAAAATGGACCTCGGCACCAGCTGTCGAGCATTCTTGACACCGACCCTGTTACGGGGGAAAAAATGGACCTCGGCACCAGCTGCCGAGCGTTCTTGACACCGACCCCGTTACGGGGGAAAAAATGGACCTCGGCACCAGCTGCCGAGCGTTCTTGACACCGACCCCGTTACGGGGGAAAAAATGGACCTCAGCACCAGTTGCTGAGTATTCTTGACACCGACCCTATTACGAGGAAAGATTGGACCTCGGACCTCGCCGAACTCCCTCTTAGCGCTCACGACCAAGCTGAGGTCCCTCTCCTCTTAGGAAAGAGGCGCCGAACCGCCTACAGACCTCGGTCCCCTAGTCAGCGAGCTCTAGAGGGGGTCGGAAGAGTGAAACAAGCCTGTGGTCCACACAACGGAGGAAAACGTCCAACCCGTCCGCCAAGAGATCGCGGGAAAAACAACTCAAAATTCGGGAAATTAAAGAAGGACTTCCAGCAATTGCGAAATTGGGGAGGCATTCTCTAGTCTCCAAACAAGCAATTATTGCCAAGAACAATCTTCTAAGGCCCCCGAACGTCGAATTGACACTTCGCAGAGTTAAAAGGATATTCCGGCAAGAACACCACATGACCATAAGAGCTCAGGAGCGACTCAGAGTTAAATCCACTTGAAATCACCACACTACCTCCTTCAAGATTCAAAACTTTCCATTTGGGCTCCGATACAACTCCACCAGCCATTAAAGCAGTAAAACTACTCCTCAAAGGCTGACCAAGCTCAGTCTTCGGGAGTGGGGGGCTCGTGATATGGCTAAAAATGGGGGTTAATCGGAACCGTCCAAATCGGGCACGAATCTTGAAGCCCAGGGGTAAAACAGTAATTTCACCTACCAATGGGTCTAAGATGGGTACTGGATCTCTTCGTCAAAGACCCAATAACCCACAAACGGATCCGCTTCAATCAGGTGCGGGTTTCAACCAGCACTAAAGCCCGATCAGAGGGATATAATTAGGGTTTCTGATTAGATCCTAATCAACGGCCCTGATTCATGCCTATCCCTCCACTGGGAATTAGGGATTACATTCCTAATCTGTTTACAAGGAGAATATTCCTTATCAGATCACGAGAATCACATTCCTAATTTGATCCCTAGGACGCCTATAAATACCCCCCATCCATCTCCATTAAGAGGTAATCAATCTTTCTCCAGTTTTTGCGCTCTTTCATAATCTCTCTGATTACTGACTTGAGTGTCGGAGGGTGCGTCGCCGGGAACAACCCCGGTGTCTCGCACTTTTTGCAGGTGTACGGCGGGTGCAACGATCAAACTCCGACGGAACAGGTACACAGGTTTGCTATTCAGTTTCCCTAAGAATCCACAAATACTATCTGTTTGCCCCCACACCAAATTTAGCGGCAACAGGATCTTTGGATGATCTCACCTCCAATTGTTATAAAACCCAAATGTCACCATTATTCACTTTGAGAATAGGGTAAAATAGGGACTAAAGGAAACTAGTATTATACACGTGCTGAAAAGGGCAAAAAAAACTCTACCAGCACGTGCGTTGCACGGATTGGGATATGAACAAATTACACTAAGGCATTCTCCCATTATAGTAGTAGAGATTAATGTTTAAACAATTTGTTTCCTTTACTTAAAAAAGAAAATTTGGGAGTGCAAATGTCCAACTGCCTAGCATATTCTGGGTTCAATTCTTTTATTTTATTTTTTATTTAAAACTTGTTGAAATACGTGGAGTTGAAATTTGCTTCTATGAACTTTATTGTTTTATTTGTATATATTTAAGTACCTATGTCTCGTGTCAATAAATACATTTCATTTTTTCTTTTTTTATGTTCTTCATCTAACTGGTTGAAATATATATGAATCATAGTGTAATTTTTTTTAGTAATCTATTTGTCAATTTACTAAAGTTTTATAAGATATATATCAGTATTGCTTTTGCACATGCATGCATATACATCAATAACTAAATGAGATAACTTTTATATTTATTTATTTTTAAATAAAGCAAAAAAGGTATTTTCGGTAATGTTTACTATAGAGATGGATTGATGAGAATGAATTATTCTATACCAAACACGGTAATAAAGTATTTCCAGGCATGTAATGTCGTATATCAAACACAGTATTGCAACATTCCGGGAATCTTCATTCCCACCATCATATTTTTGGGAATCCACAAATTCCTGGGAATTCTCCCATCCGCGTACCAAACGCCCCCTTAGGTCTTAATTAATACTAAGGTTTTAATTAATAGTTAAATAATTAGTTTAGTTAATAATTAGTTAAATATTGAGTTTAGTCCATTAATTAGGTGGTTAACAGCGAGATTAATGCCAAAATTGGTGGGACGAAAGATGACACCATCTCACCGTGGGACCCTCTAAAAAAAGGAAAAATTACAATTTTTTTAAAAAATGATTGTAATATTCAAAAACCTAAAAAAAAAAATTAAGATAATTTAGTTGGATGAAACTTCATGTTTCGTACGTTTAATTTTATCATTGAATTTGCTATATTTTGTATTTTCCAGCTGCAACAAACTACCAAAATTGTCAAATCTATTTTGCCATTTTGCACATTTTTACGAAACTGACCGTGGATGCTCTAATTATTAGTGGCATATTTTAGTTGCATTATTATTGCAAACCATATATAAAACTATTCAATTGCTTGCATAACTGAATTTTTCATTGTTTGGTTATGTATGTTATATTGTCTTTATTTTTTTAAAAAAAAGACTAATTTGGGCCCTAACAATAGACGAGGCAATCATATTATTTTCTATATTAAGGCCCGGAGTTACGAGCCTTACGGCCCACCCACTCCATATTTTCAACTATCTGAACCAAACCGAACCCGTTAACCTGGTACACTATTTGCTTAGAAAGTACGCAACCCGTTAACCGCGTGGCGTCGTTCGTAAGCTGACGCGTGGCGTCGTTAGTAAGCTAATATTTGGGTTATATAAACCCGACCATACTTCCTCACCTCTTTCAAAATAAAATTATCTTCTACAGGATTTCTTGTTAAAATTAATTTTTAGAAAAGGATGCATATTTTCATTTTCGCGCTCCTCGCCACTTGTCTCGTCGTCGAAACCCTAACCCCAATCGTCGTCGGACTTCGAATCGGAAAAGAGAAAGGTTTGATCGGAACCCTAGTTTTACTCTCTCTCTCAGTCTCTCTCTCTCTAATGTCTATTTGTTGACAAGTCGAAACCCTAGTTTTTGGAACGACGGATTTGGTGAAAAGTCGAAACCTTTACGATCATTTTCCTTTTAGTCTCAGAAACGCTAAAATATTTTCTTACTTTTTTTGTTGCAGGTTTTGGAATTGGAGGAGATGCGCAAAGTGGAAACCTTTACGATCTGGTTAGTCTCAGAATCACTAATTTTTTTTTTAATTTTGATGTTTGTTGTGTGGGGGTTGTGGATTTTGTTATTTTTTGTATCCAATGATTTCGTGTTCTCGGTTATGATTATTTTTTCGTATTTGTGTTCAAGTTTGTTTTTTCCTCAGATTTTGTTGCTGCAGCGGTGATCAATATCAACAACTGGTCCACATCATCTGACGAGATCTCACTCGTCCTCAGCAACGACTCTGTAAAGAAACTGCCCCATAAGGTAAATTTACCTTACTTTTATTTTATGCACTCATCATGTTTGATAAAATGCCTGAATGAACTGAAACATTTTAATTTTAGGAAACGGCACGGGGACATACATGTGAATCTGAAGTGGATGGATGGGTCGAAATCAGCTGGTTTTTTGGGTACTGCACGGTGGTGATCAACCTCAATGCCACTGTAGGCCATTCAACAAAATGCCACTCCTCAGCTAGACAGTAACACATGCCCCGCTAAGTTCTTTCCCTGGACCAGAAGGAAGCCAACCTCTATGGTAATTTTATCATACTTTACTTTCTGCACTCATCATGTTCGATATAATGCGTGAATTAATTGAAACATTTTATTGTAGTGATTCTAGGATTCTTCTTGGGGGCAAATACTTTTATGCATACCTCCTCCGGCTTATCTATACCATACTGGATTTTTATAAGATGATGCACACTAGCTAAAAATCCGCCCGGTGCTACATCATAGGCACATTGGGAGTGTAAATAATTGTAACCATATATGAAATGACAGCAATGGAGTCGGCATTGGGGGCAATTGAAGCTGAAGCGGGGATGGGTTGTGTCAGATGTTTGGGTTTGGAGCAGATGGAAATGCTCGGGGTTGTTAATAATGTGCGGCTTATCATCTAAGGTTGAATTCTCTGTATCTTTGAATTTTGTTTGTCGCTAAATTTCAGAAAATCCTAAGGTTTATATATATATGATTGGTAATCGGTTTGCAACATGATATAGATTGGTAAGATCTGGAGCCGGATAGATACATTTGTTTGTACAAAATCTATACATGATTTGCACTTTAATAACATTGTAGAAACCTTTACGATCCAGTTAGTCTCAGAAAACCCAAAAAAAGTTTCTATCTTTGTTGCAGGTTTTGGAATTGGGAGGTGTTTGAAGATGCTCAGAGTCCCCATCCTTTTCTGATGCTTTTCAAATCAGAGGCTGCAAATGGAACATGTACTTTTTTCGTGTATCCTCCTTGTGATGATTTCGTACATTATCCAATGTTATGAATATTTTAGTATATTTTCATGTGTATGAATTTCATCTTTCATTATAAGTTCGAAAAGTATGTTTTTTCACAGATTTGATGCCACATCAACAACCCGTCCACATCATCCGACGAGGTCTCGCCCCGCCTTGTTACTGATGCCAGCAACAACTCTGCAAAAGAAACTGCCACTTTTACTTTATGCACTCATCATGTTTGATAAAATGTGTGAATGAACTGAAAACATTTTAATTGTAGGAAATGGCATTGGGGGCATGTGAAGCTGATATGGATTGGGTTAGGAGCTGAACGAGATACTACACGGTGGTGATCAACATCAATGCCCCTCTAGGCCAATTCTTTCCCTGGAGTTAGAAGGAAGCCAACCTCTAAGGTAATTTTATCCTACTTGTAATTGATGCACTCATTATGTTCGATAAAATGTGTGAATTAACTGAAACTGAAGCGGATTGGTTGTCATATGGTTTTCTGGGTTTGGAGCAGATGGAGATACTCGGGGTTGTTAATTATGTGTGGTTTCATTCTCCCGGGTTGAATTCTTTGTATCTTTGATTTTTGGTTCTGTCGCAAAATTTCAGAAAATCCGGATGTTTATATATACAAGGCATACGTACTATGACAACAAAAACTATACATGATTTGCACTTCGACACGGAATCCTTTTGACCTCTCATCTTCTAACCATTCTTTCTTAATCTCCTCTTTTCCCCTAGTGTTAGAATTATAGATCTCATCACTGGAACTCTATTCAACTCTAGATCTCCAGGCTCCTTTTGTGTTTTAGATCTTGCAAGTTGTTTGCAAGGATCTCTATGTGTTGTCAATCTAAATGATGGATGATGATTATTGCATGTTAAGCTTCTAGTTTTAAACCAAATTTGGCCTATAAATGTCAAAAAGAATATTCCAGTATATATATCATGAATTCAGGCAATGTGAATCTAATTTGTAATTTTCCTCTAAGTTTGATTGCGTGGTATTTGTGACCAGCTTGTTCAATTGTGTCCACTCCGAATTTTTTGTGAGTTGCTTGAAATTCTTTTTCACTTTTGTTGATTCACATTTTCTGTTTGGATTGGAAGGTCTTCTTGCTTCTATGCTAAATCGTGTTTTCTATCTTTATTGCAATACAAATTAACTGAAATAGCTTCTCAATCAAATTTTACTTCTACCTATGACTGAGCAAATGTTCTTATTATGCTTTTAGGCTAAATTTGAAAAAAAACTCCTTGAACTATGGCCTTTATGCAGAAAACCCCCCATACCTTTTTTTTTAATGTAGAAAACAGAAAACTCCTCTGAACTAGGATTGTTGCAAAAAAAAAAACCCTGAAGTATTTCAAAAAACCACATCTAACTTTTGTACTTTGTATCAGATAACCCCATTCATCTATGCAAGTTGGTTCAAAAAAAAACATCACATAACTTTCTCATTATTGTCAAAAACCTCCCTCAACTTTAGCAGAAGTCTCATGCTGGCGGGGTGGTTTTTTGCAATAGTTCAGGGGGGTTTTCTGCATAAAGGGCATAGTTCAAGGGTTTTTTCCCCCTTCAAATCTAGCATATGCTTTTATCTTTGTTTGCTATGGATTACTTGCAAATTATTCAGTTGAATCAAAAGACATACAATCACAAATCTTAACATTGACAGTATAACAACGAATTTTTTACCAAACTATCCCATTCAAACCAGGTACGCTAATTGAGATAGCGAGTGTCGATTGGATTTCACTTAAATCACACTCGATGTCGCACTCTCATCCCACTTATATTCTCCCAAAACTCGCTATCTCAGTTAGCGGTGTGGTACAAACACACGCGCTAACTGAGATAGCGTGTCTAAACCCAATGATTTTTTGCCTGCAAGCCAATACACTCGCTATCTCCGTTAGTGAGTGTGGTACAAACACACTCGCTAACGGAGATAGCGAGTATATACTTGGTATTTTCTTCATTTTTTTCTTCAAAGTGTGTTTTAAAATTTAACCAATCTACACTCGCTATCTCAGTTAGCTTGCATGGGTTAAATTCGAGTCTATACTTGAGGTTTTTTTTGAATACTCTTGAGGGAAAAAATAGGAGCCCCTAACACACGCTGACTGAGATAAAGATAACGCGCAGAGGCGCGCTATCTCGGTTCGCGACAGAGACTTTTTGGTATTTAATTTTCAAACAGTGACAGTTTGGTACATACTTTCAAAAAGTGGGATAGCTTGGTAAAAATTTCTTTAACAACACCCCTAACGTGCAACGAACATTCAGATATATAAGTTGTTTTTGCTTAATTATATAGTTGATTCAAGAATATATCTAATCATTGGGCATTAGATCAAGCATATTACATGCATCAATTTGATCATTTAGAGTTACAAAAGTATCAACATCACTACGTCATATGGATTCCTCACTATGTCAGATGTTTTACTTGATCTTACTTGTATATAGGAAGCATCAAATGAGGGAGAGAAGGCCAGTGATGTAGATTTTTTTGAAACTAACCACACGCGTAAGGATGGAAAATTTAGGGATGATGTGGCAGCCGATATTGTGGTAAATAAAAAACTTTCAAATTAATTTTACTTTGGTATTTAATCCTTTAAATAAAATAATTTTGAACATTAAATTTGTCTTTGGTATCTTTTGCAGAAGGATGCTAGAAAGAAAATTGAGAAAATGTCATCTTCTTCTTCCGCCAATCCATTGACGCTACAGTGTCAAATTCTCTCAGAATTGAGGGGACACTAGCGTCCCAGTTATCGGCGGAAGAAGAAATTGACACAGTAGCGTCCCCTCAATTCGGAGAGAACTTAATAACACATTCCAATTAGTTCCTTTTGAGACAAACTGCTTCAAGCCCTTCAAAATAACTTCTTCGATCTCCATTGCCTCGATCATTTTACGAAGCAATTTGACATACTCTTCCACCTGCTAATTTCTTTATGTCAATTATCTCAAGAATTTTTATCAATTTCATGACTCATATTCTGTTCTCTCACTGTTGGTCATTTTACTCATCAACCCATTCAAAAAATCGCAATCATCATGTCTCCAAAAGAGATTTCCAGCCTTTTTGCCCAAACTGCTAGAACTTTGTGGCATAGAAGGAGAATAACTATAACCTCTTTTGCTTCTCTTGCTAAAACTTTGAAATGATTTTGAGAAGCTATCTCCTGATCTAGTTACTAAAAATTAATAGGATCACAAGAAAATGATGGAACAAATAATAGATAACAAGAAAAGGAGAAATTAAAAAAAAAATCAAATAGAGAATGCTTTTTAGAGAAGGATTCAACTACGACTAACCAAAATATCATGGTAGATGAGCTCTTTCTTCGGTGTAAAGGTGAAAGGAGATAGGAAGGGGTAAAATGCGCATAACTTTTAAAAGTGGACAACTATCAACTTAAAAGAACCACTTGGGGTGGGGGGGGGGGGAGTCTGGGATGTCCAGAAACCCATAGGGGTGTTAACTACGTTGACCCCTAAATACATATTGGGGGTTTTTCGGCATTTAGCCCTTTTATTTTTAATTGATTAGACTTTCATTTAGGAATAACTATTTTCTTTCGCGACCCGTAGTTTGACTCTACTAAATAGGTAAAGAGGTAAAGAGACTGATTGAATTTATTCAATTTCCCCCATCCATCCTTTTTCACTTATTTCTTGAGTTTAGTACTAATAATTTTATGCTGTTATTAACTTATATATTTAATTTTAGTTGTAGGGTTGTGGATTTTGTTATTTTCGTATCTCCCCTTTCTGATGATCTCGTGTTCTCGGTTATGATTCTTATATTAATTATTACATTTTTGTACTTGTGTTAAAGTATGTTTTTTCCTTAGTTGCTGCTGCAGCGGTGATCAACTTCAACAACCAGTCCACATTATCTGACGCGATGTCACCCGTCCTCGTAACTGACATCAGCAACAACCCTGGAAAGAAACTGCCCTCTAAGGGAACTTTATTTTACTTTTACTTTATGCACTCATCATGTTTGACAAAATGCGTGAATGAACTGATTTTAATTATAAGAAATGACATTGGAGACATGTGAAGCTAAATTGGATGGGCCGAAATCAGATGTTTTTTTTAAGGTTAGGAGCTGAACGGGATACTACGGTGGTGATCAATGTTAATGCAACTCTAGGTCGTCCAACAAAATGCCACCCCAGCTAGACAGTAACACATGCCCCCTAAATTCTTCCCCTGGACTAGAAGGAAGCCAACCTCTTAAGGTAATTTTGTCCTACTTTTACTTTCTGCACTCATTATGTTCTATAAAATGCGTTAATTAACTGAAACATTTTATTGTAGTAGGTGGCATTAGGGGCAACTGAAGCTGAAGCAGATGGGTTGTCATATGGTTTTCTGGGCTTGGAGCAGACGGAGATACTCGGGGTTGTTAATTATGTGCGGTTTCATTATCCCAGGTTGAATTCTTTGTATCTTTGAGTTTTGTTTCTGTTGCTAAATTTCAGAAAATCCAGTTGCTTTTCTATATATATATGTAAGACATACGCACTAATCAGGTTTTTAGGTGATAATGTGTGATAATTGGTTTGCAACATGATATGGACAGATTAGATCAGGAGCCAATAGATAAATTTGTTTGTGCAAAAACTATATATGATTTGCACTTTAATAACAACATAGAATTCGTTTGAAATTGCAATTGCATAATATGAAACTGTTACGGAATTATTTAGCTCAGTCGGTATCATGTTCTTGTGTCTTTGTTGATGGACCGTATGGACTACTAACTGAAAAGAGATAAAATCTTTAGGCATACAGATTATGGAGACTGGCATCTCGCACATATATATAATCGCTGATTATGTTATAATAGATGCTTGGATATTTTCCTAAATTCTTACCCTAGAAAGAAACCACCCCTTTGAAGTAGTTTTATCATATTTCTATTTTATGTACTCATCATGTTCGATGAAATGCACTGATGAAGTGAAACATTTAAATTGTAGGAGCCTGGTGCACTGGGGGCATCGAGCTGGGCAGAAGGAAAAGAGGCTCCTAGCTAAAGTCTCGCCCTGCTTCAAAGCTACAGGGCGCTAGCGACTTGATTTTCAGCCTCCGTTTGCTGGAATCGGAATAGTTGAGAACGAATCACTTATTTTGGCTTTTTGACCCCATATTTAGAACGCCCTTGTTGACTATCTTTTACTTCGACAACATCTAGGGTTCCTCGAACAATGTGATATCTCACACCTGCTAAATCTTTAACCCTTCCTCTTACTAATACTACATAATGTTCATGTAAATTGTGGCCAAATACCAGGTATATAGGTAGTGATTTCAAATCTAGAGGTTAATTGTACTCTGGAAAATTGCTATTCTCGATTCAGACAAGACACCGATTTGTTTACAAAACGCTTTTCATTTTATAGAATCTCCCATTCGTAAAAAAAGGGGCATATCCGCCCGACCGTCGTAATACTATTGATGATAGTATGAACAATTTTTTGGAATTGTCAATACTCGCAAGTGAGAAGAAAGCAAAGAGTAGGGAATGGCTGAGGGCATAGCGATCCGATCATCATCAGTCATTGCCTACTAATAGGCGTCGATTTCAAACTTATCTACCTATTATTATGATATTATGATCCAATGCGATGGGATACAAAAAAAAAGAAATGGGTTCGGGATTCATTCTACTCTTTATGAATGAGATAAAAACAGAATAACTAGAATGCAAAAGGTTGTTGGCACCTATGTATGGGAGGAGCAAGATTGAGCTAATCTGTGTAGAATTTGTTTGTGTACTAATATATTGCTCTAGCCGGGATTTTCATGAAAAATCCCATTTTCCGCAAATACATTGATTTATTCATTGTGCACAGCACAATCGGATGCAAATCTTGAACTGACCCTTCAACTGACTAGGTGTTTAGTAATTATGAACCCCCCCCCTCCCCCCCCCCCCCCCCCTCTTTTTTTTAGACCGACTTTCTCCTTGCTTTCGACTTAGTCCTTGCTTAACCCTTTGCGACGACTATGGCACCTTTTGGCTTGTACTCCTCTTTGACCTTTGGAACCAAGGGGCACGGACTCTCGTAATGAGCCACTTCAAATAGGTTCATTGCTCCAACCCAGAACACGATTAATCCGGCATGGGCTACATGTGCCCCAAGTAATTTACCGGACAAATTGATAAGTCTGGCATTCCCAGCCCATGGATGGTCTTGAGTGTCGGGACCTTAACCATATGATTCTGATCTACGATAGGGGTTTCCTAGTTTTATGTTCATTGACCTAGTCACTGAAATACCAAGTAATCTTAGGCGACTAAGCAGGTAACCTTAGAATCGAATTTCAGAATTGATTGGCATTCTCTAAACATAGCCAAAAAGGATTTCCTAACCCTTGGAACCAAAGTAGGTACGCTTGGGATGATTTTAGGCGCGGCGTATTCCCTTTGGCTATATAATTGTGCGGTTTCTGGAAATTTGAAACCCGATTTCCTACATAAATTCTCCGATCCAAATGTCAGAGAAGTTTCCATATTTCCACCTTTTCTTGTTGGAGAGGCGACCGTCCGTATTTACTAAAGAAACCTTCCGTTTTTATCTAAATTTTTGATTTTTATTTATGCTATGATCTTTGGCAAAATAGGCAACTATCGAAGTGAACCTCGTAGACGTGATGCGGACTCAAGGGCGAAGAGATGCGTCAAAGTGTTCGGATCATTGTGGATAAATCGGAAGTCTATCCTATCTATACAGTACACAATAACTTTATTACCACACCCCTTTATGGAGATGGAATTGTAAATAACTATATTGAAGCTTTTCTGTCTTTGAAGTCACCACTTTTCATAATAAATGAATTCTACACTCTTAAAGGGTCAAAGAGGAATGGGGTTCATGGTTGGACCAAACTCGTCTAGTTTTGTCTTAAAGTGTTGCATTGCTAAGTCGCACCTTTCAAAAAGTCTATTCTCGAATAAGAAGAAAAAGGCTCTCTCATAGGTGGAACACACTGCCGAAAGAGAGGAATGGCTTCCACTCTCAATCCCTGAACCAAGCCCCATCCACTGAAACTAAAGTTGATGGGTTAAATCAGATGCACAAAAGCTTTCACATTTGGGACAGGAAATATGGTTAGTCTCTCATTCATATTATCTGTTATTGAATCGTTGAATGCATGCTCGTATAGTTTTTTTCAGATTCCTTACCCGCATTTGAGTACAAAAACTTGGGATATTTAACTTCAAAGGCTACTGCTGCAGTGTTCAATGTCAACGATTACTCCATGTCATCCAACACGAACCTGCTCCTCCTTGTTGCTTATGTCAGCAACAACAACAAAAACCCCCGTAAGGCAATTTAATCTTATTTTTACTTTATGCACTTGCCTTGTTCGATGAAATGTACAAACAAACTGAAACATTAATTTGAATGTAGCAGTAGGCAATGGTGGCTTCAAGAGATGAAGTGGGTTGGTTGAATGGTTTATGGGCTTGCTGTGATTTGAGGTACTCCGGATTGTTATGCCGCTTCAATTTCCCTGGTCGAATTCTTCAATCATTGATTTTTGTTTTTTTTCTTTGCATTTTTATTTTATGCACTCTTCATGTTTGATAAAATGCTTGAATGAACTGAAACATTTTAATTTTAGCAAATGGCGTTGGGGCCATGTCAAGGTCAAGTTGATGGGTTGAAATGAAATGGTTTTTCGGGTTCGGAGCTGAACATCAAGTGTAATGCAAGTGACAAATGGAATAAGTCTCAAAATATAACCAATCGGGAACAAGGAATCATGTATCAGGAAACATGTCGTATAAACAGAAATCCTGTAATTTATAAACATGAATCATGCTGGTAACAGGTAACATGTAACCTTTTATAAATCATAACTAATGCAGGCAATCCTGCTTCCCATACCATAGGTTCGGATGCATACAATCAAGTTAACGTTTAGACTATAATGGTAAATTCTATAGGGTCATGTACTTGGGTTTTGTAGTGACACACAATTATATAATATCATGTAAACATATCAGAGTCACTATTACCGAAAACACGGGGCCCCTTTCGAGTACATTTTTTAATATTGTCCACTACTAGATTTTTCCCCTTATTACCCCGACTTGTTATACTTTTGTAATAATTATTCATGAACAATGCAACAACGAGAACGGGTATCAGGACATAATCAAGAATGTACCAAGGGCTATGCAATGCATGCTATACATGTTCAATTAATTAAATGCAAGAAAATAGACATATTTACAATCAAGGGCATGAAGTTACAATTCTGGACAGCAATACGCTGCTGTACAAAAACTCACTTTTCTGTTGCTACAGGAAAGCGAATCAAGGTGCTGTCAGAGGTTCCAGAAAATAGACTTCTTGTCGGTTCCAATGCACATTATAGATACAATAGCTAGGTCAACCAGACAGTCTTTTACTGTACTATTGTTAAGGCAGCAACTCAGTGCAAAGTTATTATATATATAAATCAACTCTAAAATCATTTAAAAATCTTATAAAAATTAGAAATCAATTTCTAATTATGTCTAGTAACATTCCTGATAAATATCAAGACTTTATTCTACTGTTAACATGATATTTTAATTAGTTAATCAAGAAGATATGCTTCAAAATAGTAATATGGAATTAAAAATATATCACTACTAAAATCAGTATAACTTGAACTCTACATATCGGATTCCAGATCCGTGAGAAGTTCCCGAAACTAGATTCAGGGGGCTACCACTCTCATTTACAAAGTTCTAATTGATTCAAAATATAACTAGGTCAAAATCTCACTACAAGTTAGAACAAACGGCAGGGCAGAAACATACAAATTTATATTTACGATCTTTTGATGGGCATCGAGTTACAGAGGCAAATGGATTGATTCGATTCAATATATAACGATTGATTAACCATTAAAAAATTGCAAAGCATGACAATACGATGGTTCTATGAAACGCTGGGGGCTATACACAACAAATTCATCCATAGCTTTACATATTAGTTGAAATTGACATGATAATACAAACTTGCATCTAACCTGTACAACCCAAAACGAATGGTGCACCTTAACCCACCCAAACAAGTATAACTGAGTGGTGCACCACAACCTACCTAAATTAGCTGACACAAAAGTCCAGTACACACCACATAAGTTGACTTATACATGAAAATATTGCATAAATTTTAAATAAACATAAAAGATAGGAAATCATGGATCTGGGGTGAACAAGTTTGCGGGTCTCTTCCGTTTCGGACGTGTTGGAGTGGCTTGAGTAACACCCGAAAGGAGAATTTCATCACCTTCAGTCTTCTTGTGGCTTTTCGACATATGGTTCCTCCGCTACTAGTTCTTCTAAAACTCTCTGACGATATGGACGTTTGGAGGCTATTTTCTTACGACGGCTTGTTTAGTGCACATGAGTCGACAATAAAGAGTCTAGTCGTGCTCCTTCACCAACGAGATCAGCTTGTGCCCGGCACGACTTAACAATTTTCCGTGCAAACTCCTTCATTGGTTCAGCAACATTGCTTTAACACGAACATTCTTTCGTTTGAATCCAAGTTTGGTCCATCTACAGATTAACCGAAAACATACTATAATAAATTTCAAAAAACAACTTGAGACATGTCATGTTCAATGAAGTATGGATGTATGTGTGAAATGAATAACTACAAAATAAAACGTACAAGTTTCCGAATCAGTGTTGCCTTCGGTTGGAACATCGACAAATGAAGAGAATGGTCATCAGCTAGATCCGTGGCTCGTCGCAGAATCGGTACTTGTACACTTGCTGGCATTTGGGATGTCGGAGAGATATAAAGCCTAGTCATTCTTCGATACCACATCTTATACGCCCCGTATACGATGGCATCTAATGGAGGAATATTGACAATAAATTCATCAAGACGGTGTGCATCCCACATGTTGACGTGGGTTCGCAAACAAGCAGCCCAATCGTGACTCGACATCCTATCCATACTCGTTATAGCATGCAATTCGGCATTATATGGTTGTACGACCGAAATACCCTGAAGGAGACCAAATTATCAAAGTACTCTATCGGCGAAGTAGAACTCCATTATTCCGAAGTTGACGAGTGGTGCTTGACCATAACTCCTGACTTGTCATGCAAACAGGTGGCAGTCTCGCTAAACGGTCCTCCGTAAAAGGCTCCCACTTAACATAGTCATCTTTCAATGTATCTAACTCATCCCAATAGTATGTCAAACAACGATGTGGGTTAGCCTTCCATGTGAGAGACTCAGACCAGTATACACCTTGTGGAGGTAACATGTGTTGGTCCTCAGGAACATGTAACCATTTTGATAATTGCCTATTGATACAAGGCCGACCAACATGTATACGTTCCAACTCCAAACGTGCAGCAAAAGCACCAACCCATTCATCTGAACCGCACCGAGGGAGCAGTTGCACAAACTTTTATACAGTGTGGCCAATGCCGCACTATCCCAACTGTATGTCCCAACTTTTCGAAGATCTGTGATCAAAGGCAAGTACATCAGCAGCACTGAGTGGCCAGTCGAGTTTGAGAACGTGCCACCTCCAAACAATGACATTATGTATGCCCTACAATGGCACTCGACTTCGAACTTGTTCGAATCATCATTCAACTTGTCGGTGATATTATCCTTAAACCATTTCAGCCAAAGAGATTTCCTGATAATTGCCCTAGGATCTGTCTGAACGCCAAGGTATTCTGGGACTAAAATCTCTGGATCGAAGTCCATCGTTCCAGTGATGTCCTGTCCATTGATGGGAAGACCTGTGATCACCGCAACATCCTGTAGCATGATGGACATCTCCCCTACCGGCAAGTAAAAAGTGTGTATTTTCAGACGCCATCTCTCGAGGACGGTTAGGAGAGGTCGATCGGCTTTAATTGAACTCATTAAACCAATACCGTACAACCCTCAATCCCGTAATAGCTCATGAATACGTGGATGCATGGGCAAGGTGGTGTGCCTCCGAAAAGTACTCCTTTGATTGTCCGTTCCACATGAATTTTGAACGATATCGCGCTTGCAAGGTCAAGAGTCTTGTGTCAAGAGGACCGGGACCTTCTGGTGGAACATAAGATGATGAAGACGGACCCGACTCATTTGGCGAAGAAGACAGATTAGGTAAGACCTACACAACAAAAAAAACAATAAACATTAGCATAACAATATATCATTTTATTGAAGTAAAATCAAAATGATTGAAGAAAGAAAACTTCATCTTACATTTGTTTGTCCGGTTCCACCACCGCAACCACTACTAACCGGAGGTCGTTCGTAACAAGTTCATGGTCCTCCGCCTCAGTTACTTGGGGGTACTACTTCATTAGACGTGTTCTTCAAAATTTATTCAACACTAGATTTGCTCTTGGGCACGTGCCTACAGCACGTCTTCGGAACGATAAAGCATACGAAAGTCCTGTAAACAATAAAATAACAATTATGTAGCTCAAGTTTGAATAGTAAAACAATAATTAGTTGTAAATAAAAGTCCATGTTTCCATTAGTATATGTTGAAAAATAATTATAAATGGGGGTGTAAAATCCAACTTCTTAGAACTTTGAGTGTGGAAAATGATGAAATTTAACTGTTGATGAGATATTTGCTATTTTCAATGTAACATGAGTAATAAAAAATGCATAAAAAATTTGAAAATTTACAAATCTAAAATCCGAAAATAGAAATTTCTGAGTAAATAGAGAGAGAGAGAGAAAGATAGAGATAAATAAATGAATAAATAAAGGAGTTGTTTTGGGGGGATTTGAATTTGAGTTTTGGGGCGAAACTTTTGGGCGGGAAAATATGTTTTGTGAGGTTAGCTCTGGACCATTGATTTCAACCCTATTGAAGGAAAGCCACTTGATAGCTTTCGTTGTGTTTTATTATATAGATTTGTTAAATACTACCCAAACAACGTATTCATAATCTAACTAAATAAATTATACAAACCTGTGGTATACTACTCGATCCTTCTTGAAGATTACCTCGCGTTCGTGCCATATGTAACAAGGTAGAGTACACTACAAGTGTGATTGTATTTCAGTGTAGTATAATTCAAAAATTCAAAAAAAATTACATAACAATTCAATACTTCAAAACACAAATATAACTTACACCGATTGACCAACTAAAGCTAAATAAACAACTCATTATGAACAGTTCAATATTTATCAACAATCCATTGATCCCACAAACCCTATCCAACAACCCATTGATCCGACAATGGTTTTTATCAACGTTACATATTAATGTTCTAACAATGTAAATTAGCAAGAATTCAATGAACAAGCTAGATCATCCCACAAATCACACTTCGACAACCCAATTCCGACCACCAATCCGGAAATACCAATTCCAATAACACAATTTGTCAACATTACAATCCAACAAACCCACTCTAAAAATTAACCCAAAATCCAAAAGCAAACTAATGAAGATATACCAGACGATAGATGCATGCTTTAAGGATGTATAGAATGAGGATGAGATGAATGAACTCGCTTCCGCCGCAGTCCTCTTTACCCTTCCCGCAACAAATTTGGGGATCTTGGATGATGGGTTTAGGATTTTGATAGTGGGAGGAGAGAGGGTTGTGAGAGACGAAGTGGATTGGAAGAGATTTGGATGGTATTTTTGGGTGAGAGGTCGAATTTGAGAGCTTCGGGTTTTGGGTTCGGAGTTGGGAGTGAGGGCAGAAAGCGGATGATAGCTGAACTAAAGAGGTGAGAGAAAGAAAGTTTGTATTTAAAAAAAAATATCAAAGTCAGGATCGCTATCTCAAACAGTGAGTGTGCTACAAACACGTAATACTAACAGTCAGGATCGCTGTTTTCTTCCAATTTTTTTCTTCTAGTTGTGGAGAAACTCGTAATACTACACATTATCTCAGTTAGCGAGGGTGATTTCATCAAACTCGTTATCTGAGATATCAAGTAGATCAGTTTGGTAAATAGTTTCGAAAGTGGGTCAGTTTGGTAACTATTTTTAAAAAGTGAGTCATTTTGGGGAAAAAATTCAAGATGCCCACCCCTCCTTCCTAGAATATTTATGCACAAATTGGCATAAATTTTTCTTTTCCTCCATTTTAGTCTTCGTCTCAAATCACATCAATGTATGAACAGTTTTGTAATTAGACAAGTAGGCAGTAAGTCAGAATTCCTTTTATTTATGGTGAAAGTAGTAATTATGATCATTAAGGATATGTAAAGCATATACTTCTTCTATATTATGGGCTATCATTTATGGTCCGATCATTTTAGACTTTTTTAGGTCATGTGTTTAGAAGTCTGACATTTTGTGGAAAAGGCTGCTGTAGTCAGTGTTTGATCTTTCTTTATCTTGTCTCAGTTGTAAACTTAACGCAGTTGAATATGTTATTAGGCTGCTGCCACTAACATATGGGAAACAGTCATGGACGGGAATTGATCCTTGGCACCTCCTAGGAGCTAATCTTCCATGCATTTAGATCCATAGGAAATGTGCCTCATTTTGGAAGGGAAAAACATGTTAAGGGGATCTTTAGCTAGATGTTCGTTTTAAATCTGTCCGTTCATTTTTTAAGTATATTACAATTGCCTCTATTTGGTACATTAGCAAAATAGGATAATGGGATGGAATCTTGGCAGAAGCATTTCCAAGCTATGCTCAGCCTGACTTGATCCCGGTCTTCATTATTATCAATGCTTATAATGTTGATGCCAAAGATGGGACGGTATAGTAACCCAAGGCTTCCGAAGTAGCCTACTGTCCATACCAAAACTTCGCCTTACAAATCAATCAAGTTATATTGTTTACCCACTTGTCATTAGAGCTATGTTGGATTTGCATCCAACAGTGAGAGAACAAGTAGAAGAGAATTCTCCCTGGGTACTCTGTACTTATTGTTTCTGCTAATGGTATTTAGCCGACATCAACATAGAGGCAACAGAATGGATATGCAGTAATAAAAGTTGTCAATTATTCAAAAGCATATATTGCACAATTTAGGATGCGTGTTTGCTTAGTAGTAGCTTCTCTCAAATCTCGTCAATATATTGGCTAGACTTTTCACTGGTTAAGCCAGCTGTATACATATGATTATTTATGTTTTCTATGCTATGTGATCCCTTAACTGCGATGATATTGACTGGCCAGACTGTCTCCAGTCTACTTGACAGGAGGCGCAAAGCCATCACCCATATAGGTGTAGGTACTTGGAAGCCACCCATCCACTTTTTCATTAGGACTGCTCAAGCCTTAATTCATACATGTTCAATAATAAAAAGAAATGATCTACTTATGTTGACTACCATTGAATCTTTTAAAATCCTGATAAAACTAATTGTTGTTGTAAGTTATAAAACACCGAGTCTGTAGTTGTTTTGGATGAAACCCGAAGTAACTTGATAGTATTTCCTGAAATACTATCACAGGAGGAAATCCTGACAAACCCAACATCAATTGTACGTGATAGTATTCCTAATTTTGGATGAATAGGAATTAATCAGCCCCTAAGCCTTTCAAGTATGCTATTGGGAGCATTCTAAGCCCTGTAACAAATTGTTAGCATCCAATACATTAGGTTTTGCTTTTATCAAAATACACTTGAGATTTGGCCAGCCTGTTAATTTGTCGGATTTGTTAATCCACAAAGGCTTTGTTGGGAAAAAGGCTTTCTTGTTGTTCTTCTTGTTGTTAATCCACAAAGGTAGCATGTCATTAACTTGGGATTATTGACAAATTAATTTTCATGGAGGAAGTACGGGATTATATTATGAGCATGATATGCATTTTCTGTGGTAGTTTTCTCTTTCCATCCCAGTTAAGTGGATTATACTATTGATGGTTGACATGTATAGGTTTTTGTATTTTGTTACCATATCTATATAATAAAACACAAAGAAAGCTATCAAGTGGCTCACCTTCAATCCCCCCAAAATCAAAGACCCATATCTAACCTCACAAAACCCATCCCCCCAAAATATAAGTTTTCCCCCAAAACTCAAATTCAAATCCCCCAAAACAACTCATTTATTTATATAATTCTCTCTCTCTCTCTCTCTCTCTCTCTCTCTCTCTCTCTCTCTCTCTCTCTCTATATATATATATATATATATATATATATATATATATAGGGAAAAAAGGGTATGGGCAACTTGCTCATTTAGTAAATGAGCAATTGATAATGTGGCAAACATGTGATTGAAAATTCTTAAAGGGTTAGTTATCCAGGGATTACAGGGAAAAAAGGGTATGAGCAACTCGCTCATTTAGTAAATGAGCAATTGATGATGTAGCAAACATGTGATTGAAAATTCTTGAAGGGTTAGTTGTCCAATGGATCGCATGCATGCCACATAATCAATTGCTCATTTACTAAATGAGCAAGTTGCTCATATCCCTTTTACCCATATATATATATATATATATATATGGGTAAAAGGGATATGAGCAACTTGCTCATTTAGTAAATGAGCAATTGATTATGTGGCATGCATGCGATACATTGGACAAATAACCCTTATAAAGATTTCCAATCACATGTATGCCACATCATCAATTGCTCATACCCCTTTTTCCCTATATATATATATATATATATATATATATATATATATATATATATATATATATTTACGGAAACATGAACTTTTATATGCCAATTTATAATTATTTTTCAACATATACGAATGAAAACATGGACTTTTATTTACCAACTAATTATTGTCATACTATTCAAACTTGAGCTATATAATTGTTGATTTACTGTTTACAAGACTTTTCATATGCTGTATCGTTCTGAAGACGTGCCGTAGGCACGTGCCTACGGGCAAATCTAGTATCTTATAATTTGAGATTACTTGTAGGAATTGATGATGTTTGTCTGTTTTGTTTGGTTGAGATTTATTTAGATATGGGGTTAGGCCAAGACAACATGCGATACATTCAATTGTTTTAACTTTAGGTTGTCAAGATTTAAGTGCTAGCTTTCGCTAAGTTCTTTGTGGACTAGCTTGACAATTGACTGTTGAGCCATCTAATGTTTCTCTAGTATATCAGATCTCTACTATTTTAATGGGAGAGTTGGAGTTTGTAACAAACAAACCCTAACTTTGTAACTATATAAATACGTATAATACACGTTCAAACTATATTCAACAAATATAAATGTGCACCGCATGTGTAGCCCAAATCAATACTTTCAAATATAAACTATTTTTTTTCTTATTCAATATATATTCATTTAATTTGATGACTTTACTTTTTTAGACGTGCATCGCACGTACATTATACTAGTACTATTAGTGTTAATTTAACTTCTTTATATCTTAATTTTATTTTATCTTATTCTTTATATATCTGGGGCTTGCCGATAAGGTTCATAATCATCCTGCTTTAACAAAGGCTTTTTTACTGCTGCCATCTCGGCCATATACAGGGATGAGAGCGGTGACAGTGGCTGCTTCCAAGTGAGATATATTCTAACTTTCTTTTGATTTTTTATTTGCGTTAATCATTCACTAATTACCTGGTGTTTAAGCAAATAAGGTGCACCACCGGACGGCTTTGTAGCGGATGAGAGCAATGCCGTGATTTTCATGTTCAACACTTCTGCTATCACGCAATGGCTACAATCGGAATTTCCTGCAGCTTGAATGAAATTGAACTAGTTGAAGTTGAGTATTACAGCCAACAGGTAATCTGTTAGTCTTGTACATTTTAAATTTTTTTTTATTTTGCTAATCATAAAGCGTTTTTTGTTTTGCTTATTCGTGAATCATAGTAGTGCGAGAAAATAGTTTGGGGATGTGTAAATATATAGTTAATGGGTTAGGCTTCAGATTAGGCCTACAGGTTGTGAGAACTTCCAAATCTCCAATTTCGGAATATGTGGGCTGAAAATGAAAACGAATTAGAAGCCTGATCAAAAGTGGGCAATAACACCAGTGGAAAAGCCTACCAGACATGTATTATATATTTTCTTTGGAAATAACGTTTATTTATGAATGTATATAATTGAATGAAATTATAAATACAAACATCAACCACAAAAACAAAACTAAAACAACATGAATACTTTTCTATTTTAACATTGGGTTACAACTTATAAGTATATATTCTTTTCGTGTGTATAAATTTATAAATACTAAATTTGGGGAAAGGAAGGGGGGGATTAGTTGTCAAGAAAATAATTCCAGAAGGGTAGAATGGTGAATTCTAATAGTCTAAGTGTTCCCTTGACAAAACATGATAACTTGGTGGAGTTTAGTGAATCTATACTTGAGTTTTTATTTGGGAATTTCATAAAAAGCCCCAAATAAATGAGAGCAATTGTCTAAAAGTCCTCAAACAAATCCCACTGCAGCCCACAAAAGTGGCTCTCATATGCTATCCATCATGAAGAATTATTTGGAAAGAGTACAGCTATGAATGAGATGATCAATGACTGATTTCAAAAATCATAGGACTGGAGTTTGGTAGTAGGCTGAGGCTCACAATGGGTACGAACACACATGGCTTCTCAAATGTTGTCCTTTGTGAATTCACTTTCGGGATTATAAGTATGACCAGATTCCAGCTCGGCTGTTCCCTTTCTAGAATAGTATATATAATCATGTACACCAATAATTCACCAATATATTTGTACTAATCTGGAGGACTACAGCCCCAAACCATGCATATATAGAAGACAAAAAAGTTTGTGGTCCATAAATCAGTATGATTTTTTCATCTTTAGATTAGCAGAGAATGTGCGCCTCTAAAGGATCTGTACATTGAAGTTCTTGTAGGGAGCACATTGTTAGGGATTTCTACCGAAAACCACTCTTAGGATCTTGTTGAGTTATTTGATGCAATCAACACAAACTACCAAGCACATATGAGATCATACCAAACACACCAAAGCACACACAAATTTGTCCCGGTTGGGGCTTCGCCTTAATCCCTGGGAGAAGAAACCTAAGATGTTATTCAACTAGAGAAGATACAAGAATATGACAATTCTCACCACAACTATCTCTCAAGCCTCACCAGCAAGTACTAGTGGTTTGCAATTAGAGAATCACTCGATCTCGCTTTCAATGAGGTGCTCTCTTTTCCTTTGCTCTCAATGGAGGCCAATAACAACAATATATAGAGATCTAGAGAAACCCTAATTTGATATCTTGATACAATAGCCATTGGATGTTCCTGAAGAGATAACCCTACGATAAGAGTCTTTAGATCTGACTTGAAGAGCAAGTTGAGCTTCATACGAATCACCAACATCCGACCCAAATATTTTATCAGCGCCGCGTTTGGTCGATCGCACCACAAGGTCGGTCGACCGTTCCCCTAGCAGGAACTTCTGCATAGTAGGGCGGTCGACCGCACCCCAAGTACGATCGATCGCAACTGCTACCGACTGTTTCCCTTGCTTCCACTCCGTCTCCGATCGTCTCGATTCCTCCATCGTCTCATCGTTTTCTTATCCAACATAGTATGAAAGACATAAACCCAACAATTTTCTGAAGCTAATCCAAGGATGAACATAAGTGCCCTCTAAGTATCCGTTCGAGATCGGAAGATCTTGTAGGGGGCAAATTTCCTGGGCAAATTTCATGAAGCTAATCTGAGGATGAACAGAATTGGGGTCCAAAATTGTTTGTCAATTCCTTACAAAAGTGAGAAATTGGGTTCTGATTTCGTAATGTCTCACACATTCAGGTATATATGGACTTCAGTATCATAAAATTGGATCAAAACAATTGGCAGATTAGATTCGACCGCGACTGGACCCTAATCAGCCTAATTATTAGATTTTTTTTTTTGAATGCTAACAAAAAGCGAATGATCTGGATTGAATTGGCTGATTTAGTTTAAACAGTAATTCCAGAAATCATATTCAACTTTTTGACAAATTTGTACAAGTGGCTGGATTTGAACTATTTGTACTTGGCAACCAGTTAACCGGATGTCCATATACCGAGTCCGTTCAACCCAAGTGAACCAGATTGGTCATCTTTTGCTATACCTTTAGTATGCAAGTTAGCAAGTATGATGTATATATACAAAATTAATCGTAACTGGTACATATTAAGTTAATTTTGACATGCCAATAAGTAGTCATATTTAATTATAGTTAAGAGTTTATTCTATGCAAATCTACTTCTTTATCATATTGTCCCTCATCCTTAACATATTCTTTAGAATAGAAGAATATCCACCACTTATTCTCATTTTGGTTTATAAAAGAAAAAGGCTTAATCCAACAAATTGTTACTAGTGTTTAGACAAATACTCAATTTTATGAGTAGTGTTTAGACAAATACGAATTTGTGGGTGGTATATATTTTGATAAATACACAAATTTGTGAATAGTGTATGGTAAGGTTGGCAATTGACCTGAACTCAATCCAAGTCCGACTAAGTCCTATCCTTTTTAGTAGGGTATGGGCCTGGAATTTTCAAAAAATTTCTGACTTGGGCTCAAAGAATTAGTTTTCGGGCAAGGTTTGGGTTTGCATAAGTCCAGTCCGAACTCGGCCTGGACTTCACAATAATTTTAATTGAACAACTCTAGGTAGGGGTGGCATTTGGGCTAGTCGGGCCGGGCCAGACGAAGAACCACCGGGCCTAGGCGGACTGGGCTACTGACGTAGCCGGGCTGGAGTGGGGGGAGGGGAGGCCCAGACTCGACCCTAGGCCCCTGGCTTGGGGGCCAAGCCAGGTCAAGCCTTTGCAGATTCGCAAGTTTTGAATTAATTTTTTTAATTCGCAAATTTTGAATTATTTATTTTAATTAAATATAGTACATTAATATTTCAAAATTTATATATATGCATATATGCATAAAGATATAGATATACTCCAACATATTTCAAAATTTTATAAAATTGTGTGTGGACATCAAAATTAATTGATCACTACCCACTACCCAATTAGCCCACCCTCACACTAGCTATTTATAGCCAACTCTACATTTTTACTTCTCTAATCTGTATTTGGATTTTAAACTTTAAAAACTTTTAGTCCCACATTGGTGAGATGAGAGAAGTGGAGAGGTGGAGTTGGCTATAAATAGCTAGCTATGGTGGGGGTTGGCAAATTGAGTAATGGGTATTGATCAATTAATTAATTTTGATGTCCACACTTATTTTTATAAATTTTTGAAATATTTTAGAATATATCTATATGCATATATACATATATTTTGCAGTATATATATACTTATTTACATATATTTTGCAACAACAACAAATTCAAAAAAACCGGGCCTTAACGTTTGGCCTAGTCGGACCGGTTCAGGCCGGTTCCGGTTCAAGGCGGGTCGGGCCGCAACCGTGCTAGGGGTGGCATTAGGGTCGGTTTAGCCCGGAATCGCCTGGCCCAGCCCAGCCCACCAAAAATCTGGGCCGACCCGGCTCCTAACCCCTCCCCTACCCGGTCTAGGCCGGGCCCCACCTTCTATTTCGAAAAACCGCGGCGGCACGACCCGACTTGCCTTGAACCGGCCCGTTCAGTCCGGTCCGGTCTGACCGGGCCAACTATTAAGGCCTGCATTTTTAAAACTTTTTTTGAATTTTTATTTGTTGCAATATATATATATATATATATATATATATATATATATATATATATATATATATATATATATATATATATATATATATATGGCCCTTCGGTTGAGAACTAATTTGGTGAGAACTCAAGGAGTATACCCCCCATGAAAAATCCGAACCGGCCATCTCGTTCTACACGCCTTAGATAGCATAACATATAGAAATCACATAATTTGAAGTTCATTTCCCATGATTTACATCATCGCAAAATTGTATGGATGAGCAAACGAACATCAAATTATTTGAATTCTTTATGTTATGCTATCTAAGGCATGTAGAATGAGATGGTCGGTTCGGATTTTTCATGGGGGGTCTACTTCGTGAGTTCTCACGGAGTTCTCACCAAAATTAGTTCTCAACCGAAGGGATCCCTATATATATATATATATATATATATATATATATATATATATATATATATATATATATATATATATGGGAAAAAGGGGTATGAGCAACTTGCTCATTTAGTAAATAAGCAATTGATGATGTGCCATGCATGTGATTGGAAAGCCCTTAAAAGGGTTAGTTGTCCAATGTATCACATGTGCCATGCATGTGATTGGAAAGCCCTTAAAAGGGTTAGTTGTCCAATGTATCACATGCATGCCACATAATCACTTGCTCATTTACTAAATGAGCAAGTTGCTAATATCCCTTTTACCCTATATATATATATATCGTTCTACACACCTTAGATAGCATAACATAAAGAAATCAAGTAATTTGAAGTTCATTTTCCCATTCATCAAATGGAGTAGAATTTTCAGCCATACAATTTTGCGATGATGTAAATCATGGGCAAATGAACTTCAAATTACTTGATTTCTTTATGTTATGCTATCTAAGGTGTGTAGAACGAGATGGTCAGTTCGGATTTTTCATCGGGGGTCTACTCCGTGAGTTCTCACGAAGTTCTCACCAAATTAGTTCTCAACCGAAGGGCTCCCTATATGTATATATATACTAGGTTTGCTCGTTAACACGTGCCTACGGTACGTTTTCGGAACGGTGCACCTTGTTTGATCATATAAAATAGTTTTGGAAATCCAGCAAATTAATTGAAGTAGCAAACATATTATATGATAAAGTTTTGGGGGTCCAGCAAAAAACATATTATATGATTTTTTTTATATTTTGAATTATTTTTGAAGTTTTTATTTTTTGTTTTTTTAGTTTTTATATATTTTAAAAATTTTTTAAATTTTATTTTCTTAATTTTTTGAATAGAATAGGGAGAAAGAGAGAAAAAAAAATTAAATAAATATAGGAGTTGTTTTGGGCGGGGAATTTGAATTTGAGTTTTGGGGAGAAACTTTTGGGGGGGAAATATATATATATATATATATATATATATATATATATATATATATATATATATATATATATATATATAATAAAACACAAAGAAAGCTATCTAGTGGCTCTCCTTCAACCCCCCCAAAAATCAAAGGCCCAGATCTGACATCACAAAACATATTTTCCTCCCAAAAGTTCCCCCCAAAACTCAAATTGAAATCTCCTACCAAAAAAAACTCCTATATTTATTTAATTTTTTTTCTCTCTCCCTCCCTCTTCTATTCAAAAATTAAGAAAATAAAAATTTTAAAATTTTTTTAAAAATTTAAAAACTTAAAAAAAATTTAAAATTTAAATTTTTTTAAAAATAATTCAGAAAAAGTCAAAAAAAAATCATATAATATGTTTTTTGCTCTATGTTTGCTACTTCAATTAATTTGCTGGACCTCCAAAATTATTTTATATGATCAAATAAGGTGCACCGTTTCGAAGACGTGTCGTAGGCACGTGTCAATGGGCAAACCTAGTGTTGTGTGTGTGTGTGTGTGTGTGTGTGTATATATATATATATATATTGCAAAATATATGTATATATGCATATAGATATACCCTAAAATATTTCAAAATTTTATAAAAATGGGTGGACATCAAAATTAATTGATCAATACCCATGACTCAATTTGCCAACCCCACCCTTGATAGCTATTTATAGCTTACTCCACATCCTCACTTCCCTCATCTCACAAATGTGCGCCTGGATGTTTTTAAAGTTTAAAATCCAAATATATTTTGTCCCACGTTGGCGAGATAAGAGAAGTGAGTAGGTGGAGTTGCCTATAAATAGCTAGGATGGGGGTGCACTACTTGAATAGTGGGTAGTGATCAATTAATTTTGATGTTCACACTCATTTTAATAAATTTTAAAAATATTTTAGAGTATATATATGCATATATATGAACTTTGAAATATTAACCTACTGTATTTAATTAAACAAAAATTAATTCAAAACCCGTGAATCCGCAAAGGCCCGACTCGGCCCCAAGCCAGGGGCCTAGGGTCGGGTCTGGGCCTTCGCTCCCCCCACTCCAGCACGGCCTGGCCCATACCGGCTACCTCACTAGCCCGGCCCGCCTAGGCCCAGGACCGGGTCCGGCTCGGTGGTTCTTGGCCTGGCCCGACCAGCCTAAATGCCACCCCTAAATAGTTTTGTACTTCTATTTTATTAATCTATATCCAACTCGAAAACACATTGCATTTAACTCTCCCCAGTCCGCATTTATGTGCACGCTTTCACTGAATACCCCCCCCCCCCCCCCCTCTTCAAAAATAAATAAATAAAAAACAACCGTAGCTCTTGAGTCTCCTTTTCCCCCAAAAAATCTGGAAACCCCTACTTCTCTCTCTCTCTCTCTCTCTCTCTTTTGGGGGCCGGCAGCAACTCTGGTCCTTTCTTGTCTCCGATGATCTCTCTGATCATGTCGGTCTTGGTCCAACGTCCTAAACCTAATTATAAAAGATTCTTCATTGTTGCCCCTTTCTCTTCCTTACCTTTCATTTTATTGTTGCTTATTCTTTTTCTTGACTATAACACGTGCATCGATGACTGTGATCAACGTGGGAATGTGTGATACTGCGAAGGACAGGACAAGACGATATTGGAGGTAGATGATGCTGAGAATGTTGGAAGGCAAGTGGTTGGGGTGATGGAGGATGGAGAAAAGGGAAGTGATGATGAACAGATGTATAGAATTTGCCATTTAAATACTTCAAAGAGAGTGGTGGGTTATCACGTATGAAGCTGATTAGGATCGGATGCGTGTGTCCGAGTGCCCTCGCACTGGGTCACCGGAATTGCATTGAGGCTTGGTTTATAGTAAAGAAAAACTGGTAATCTCTATCATCATAGTTTTATGCAATTATCTGCATGAGAAATATGATTACTGACAATCTCTGTATTGCTTTTTTTTTTTTTTTTTGAACTTTGTATCCTAAATTGTAAACTTTGTATTCAATTTAGAGTTGAAACATAAGACACTGATATATGGAACAATTAAGAGTCTTTTCCGGGCTGACTCGGGCTTCAATTTAGTAGCTCGACCCAAAATTGAAATTGTAAACTTTGTATTCAATTTAGAGTTGAAACATAAGACACTGATATATGGAACAATTAAGAGTCTTTTCAGGGCTGACTCGGGCTTCAATTTAGTAGCTCGACCCAAAATTGGGCCAGGCTTGGAGCCTAAAAAGATTTTCGGGCTCGGGTTTGTACAAGTCCAACCAAGGCTGATCCGTTGCAGTAGTCTTGACAAATACAAGATTGAGGGTGACAAAATCACTATATTAAAATTTGTTCAAGTGTTTGCGCCAAAAAACCCTTTTTTAAATATAAAATTGTATCAAGTAAATGTTTCAACATGAAAAATATGGGTGTCATCAGTTAAGGAACAAGCTCATAACCATGGCCTAAGTTCGACTCAACACAAATAGTTGGGTTTTTAACAAGTATGTCCCTAACAAATACGTGAATATCATGTATGCCCTCACAAATATGTATTTTCATATTTGTTCCCAACAAAAATGTCACTTCTCTTAATTACCCCTCTAGTTAAAAAAAACTCAAAACGATGAAGATTTTTCAATTTTTTTTAATGGACTATAAAAAATAACTAAAATATTATCTTATCTACCATACAAACTTTATTTTCTTCTTCCTCGTAAATATGGGCATTTGTTAATCAAACTGAGACTCGGTAACTCTTTCCAAAATTTCTTCATTTTTTTTAAAGAAATGGATAAACCCACAGTGCATCTTTGAGAACTACATATTTTTATGTTACTTTTCTAAATTTGCCATCAATCTTGTTTTTTAATGATAGATTATAAGCTTCCTCATTTATTTTCCTTAAAACTCTGAAATCATTTCTCATTCGATTGTCTAATTTGATCTTTCAATTTGATTTCTATTTGTCTTGTAAGCGTAAAATCATGGTTAACTTGCTGATGTCTAACATATGAGTAAATATAAAATAAAGTCCAAATTGTTAAGGGTATACGAAAATACACATTTGTGAGGGGTATATATATGATATTATCATATTTGTTAGGGGTATACATGTTAAAAACCTAAAATAGTTTTAAGTTCACATTTTCCAACACCCAGTAGTGAAAAGGATATACAGTTTTATTTCATCCTCCTTTGATAAAAAAAAATAGAGCTCACATCTCAAAGTATATTCGTGATCTATATGTTCATCTTTTTTGACAAGTTAAACAGATTTTTTCCATTTTGTGCATTCAAACATTGAAAGTGACCCTTCTAATAAGGTTTGGCACTGCGATATTCAAATTGTATGATAAGGATGCCAAGATAAATAATAAAATTCATATTTTTTTTTCTCCTTACAATCAAACTCATCACAGAAGCTACAACACTAATATATTTCTATGACATTAGTATTACATTTCCAAAGAAAAGAAAAATGCATTAATATACAGACTCAAACTTCCGATTTCTTCCATACATATTGATGCTAAATAAACCAAAAAGGCAGAGAAATACGGCGAAAATTGCAAGCCAGCTCCCAGCTTTGCAGACTTTGCAGGTTGGCCTCTGGATGTACCTACAAGAGACAAAATACCGGTGAGCAACAAAGATTATAATTGTATAATATAGAGATATATGTATCATTGTATGCGTATATGGTGTGTACAATTTTTTCGGCTAAACTTGTATTGCGTGCGTATATGACTAGCAAAAACTGGATGTTTGTATATATGTCTCAGTTTAGACAAACCTGTATACATAACTTTACATATCATATGATACTGATGTCACTATTGTTGTATATGTGACAAACCTTCTCCGCCGCGACAGTTTGAGAGACTTATATTACTCACTATAACGGTATAACCATTAGTTACAGTGTTGAATTAAATATGAATTTATCTTTATTCTTTATCCAACTAATTACCTACTCAATTGTGTGTGTATATATATATTAACTTAAAATATTATGCACAAACATATTTGCCTACTCTGTATGTTCATAAAATGTCAGGGGCCAAATATTTGCCCAGTCTACATACTATGTGGTGTACTCCAAGGGAAAAACGTTTACATGAAGGTCCTGTAGTGTTCAGTGAAGATATACAATTTTCAACATCAAGAACATCAATGCTACTGCCATCGCTGCCCAATTGAGTCCTATCTTGATCCTTATCAGCTGAAACATTTCATGATATGATATGAGGAACTTTACAATGATCACTTCCAGAAGAGGAAAATTTAGCAAGAAATGAAGTGATTATAACAATAAATCAAACTACTTGTTATATGTATATACACCGCTTAGTTTTAAATCGGATAATGAGTCTGATATGGGTCAGAAATAGCGTGGCCCATCCTGGACCCCTGGCTCCCCTCAGAGATGTGTGCCCCATCTGATCCTTCTGATCTGCCACGTCATCACTGGAAAACCGTCCGGAGCTCGGCCACGTCAGCCCGGAAACCACTCCGGCGTCTGCCACGTCAGCCCTATACCGCCCGGCTTTCCACCACTTCAGCCACTCAGGCAACCGGGTCCAGACCCGGCCCCAAACGGGTCTGGACCCGATTGGCTTCCCCTATAAATACCAGACCTTCCCCCCTGTCTAGAGGTAATCAATCTTTTCCACTCAAAACCTAGTTACTGTACTCTCTCTCAGAGACTAACTAGATCGTCGGAGGGTCTGTCACCGGGATCAACCCCGGTGTTTCTAGACCGTCTGCAGGTACACCAGACCTCGGATCCGAGCCCCCTGATCCGAGCCGAGCATCCACCTCACTCCAAGCCCGTCGCAGGTACCGCTCGGTCAGCCGAGGGTCGTCTGACCAGAAGCTTTCTCCTTCAATACAAATCGAGTAAGAACTCACACCTGGTGCATCCACACGCTTCCCAGAAACAAACCGCATCAGGTTGGCGCCGTCTGTGGGAAAGCTACTTCAGAAGCCGACCCGGATCCGACCGCCAAGGTACCTCGACAACCGAACTCTCATGGCCTCCAAAGGCAAGGGGGCTGCGGCCTCCGTCAACCGACGGGACTCACCCCCACCAATTGGCAACGCCGGGCCACACACATCAAAGCACAGGGCTCCCCATCAGGGGTCCCAGAGGAGCGTCACCCGTCCAGTCCAGCCCGACCTACGGGGGATAATCATCAACCGGCAGGTTAGCCACAGTAGGGGAAGGGCCGCTTCCAACTCGACCTCGAACCATCCAAGACTACCGCCCGAAGGACGGAGGCCAGCGCTCAGCCGCGTCGGGAGGCAACCTTCAGACCAACCAAACAAGGTCGAGGGAGCCCCAGTCACTCACAAGGAGTTCCAGGATTTCCGAAAGGAAATTCTCGGGGCTCTCCGACGGGCCCCCAGGGAGGAAGCCCGCCATTCCCAAACCAGGTCGGATGCCGAGGCTAGCGTGTCCCGCCCTTCAACAATCCAGCCAGAGGACGATGGCGTACTCCTAAGGCGCCTCCAAGAAATGGAGGATCGCCTCGATCACATAGGCGACGGCGGCCAAGGAGCGGCTCAGGGATACAGACCTGTCCGACCCCCCTTCTCCGCCCTCATCCTCCAGGCGGAAATACCCCGGAATTTCCGACCCCCTCAATTCGAAACCTATAACGGCGAGGGAGATCCTGCTGATCATATGGAGGGTTTCAAAACCCTCATGATGATTCACAGCGCCTCGGATCCTCTGCTGTGCCGAGCCTTCCCTGCCACCCTTCGGGGTCCGGCTCGTGAATGGTTCTCAAAGCTCACCCCCGGCTCCATTTACTCCTTCGACCAACTGGAGGGCAATTTTCTTGCCCACTTCGTCACAAGCCGGAAGGCCGAAAGGACGAGCGCCTCTTTACTAGGGCTCAGGCAGGTGGAGGGGGAGTCACTTAGAGTGTTCGTTCGGAGATTCACCGCAGAGGCAAGGTCGGTCTCCTCCCTTGATCCTGGCGTCTCCTCAGCGGCATTTCGGCACAACGTCCGTCATGGACAGCTGAAGGCCTCTCTGGTGAAGAAACCCCCCGTCGATTTTCCCGACCTCCTCAACTGGGTTGAGAAGTACATTAGGGCAGAAGAGGCCCTTAACCCCGAAGATTCCAGGGAGGCCACTGGGAAGGAAAAACGGAAGGCCGAAGAAGTCGAGCCATCAAAGAAGGCTCCAAGGGACACGGGTGCCATGAAGAAAGTCCCGCCGGTCCCCCGCTTCGAGAGGTATACCCCACTAACCCAAAATGTGCTCCATACTTCTGGCGATCGAGGACAGAGACCTCGTTCAGTATCCCCCTCGTCCGTCAAACAACACTAGCAAGAAAAGGGATCAGCGGTTCTACTGCCGCTTTCACCGAGACAATGGGCACGACACGGATCACTGCCGTGCCCTGAAAGACGAGATCGAGGCCCTAATTCAGCGAGGGTACCTTCGGGAGTACAAGCGGGATGATGCTCGGGGGCAGAAGGACACGAGGAACAGGAGAACCCCACCTCCTCCTCGAGCTCCCTTGCAGCTCCTCGAGCAAGAGCATGAGCTCGAAGAGCCGGATGGTCAAGCCATATTACACTGCATCCACGGGGGGCCCATGGGAGGGGAGTCCAACACTTCTCGCAAGGCGTTCATCCGGGATGTTAACGCCGTCCAAGGACCTTTCCCCCCTCAAATTCAACAACTCCCCGTCTCCTTCTCGGGGGATGACCTGGAGGGGGTGCGGCTCCCGCATTGCGACGCCCTCGTGATCAATCTCAGCATGGCAAATTTCGATGCTCGGCGAATCCTTGTAGATAACGGAAGTTCGGTCAACATTCTGTTCCTCGAAGCTTTCGAGAACCTAAAGCTGCCCCGAAGCAAGCTCAAGCCAGCAGGGTACACTCTGCATGGATTCTCTGGAGTTCCGGTGACGATCGAGGGGATCGTCACACTGGACGTCACGGCAGGTACGGCCCCAAACCGGAGAACCGAGTCCATGGACTTCATGGTTGTCAACGTCAAGGCAGCCTACAACGCCATACTCGGTCGTCCGGGCCTCTGCTCTCTCCAGGCTGTCCCCTCGGCCTACCACCAGAAGATGAAGTTTCCTACCAGTACCGGGGTAGGGGTGGTCCGGGGGAACCAGGAAGCCGCTCGCTCATGTTATATGACAGCAATAGGTAGCGGAGTGTTCCCCCTCGACGCCGTGGAGATGCAGCCCCAAAGGACCCAGCCAGAGCCAGAGTCGGCAGACGAGCTGGAGGATGTCTCCTTCGAGACAGGGGATTCGTCGAAACAATTTCGAGTAAGTCGCTCCCTCGCACCCCGCCTTAAATCCGACCTCATCACCTGCATTCGGCGCAATGTCGATCTGTTCGCCTGGAAGCCACACTAGTAGAAAACCTTGCAATAATAATGGATTATTTGCAAGCACAAAAAATCCCTTGTTGATGCTACCATCAACAATAAATTAATCGCAACAAACTCATCCATTGCAAATGTTTTAACATCCGCAAGAGATTCCATTGAATTGTTGCAGGTGTTGATAATTACAAGGGAACAATTGTAACAAACAATATTCCATTACCAAAGTATAAATAAAATATTTAAATTTTAAAATAAATTAAGTATGAACACGTGGTTTACACATATAATTTTGCCGCTCAACAATTTGATATTGAAAAATTACCACCGCTTCTCAAATTTTGAGCGGGCAAAAATAAGAACGAACAAACAAACCAAAACCCTCATCTTTGCGCCCAAACATAAACCCCCGTCTTCCCCTTCCCCTAAAAAAACCAAAGTCTTCCCCTTCTCCCCTCTTTCTAAAAATCCCCTTTTTAAACACTAATTTCATACTTTTCTTCGATTTCAATTTCGATTCGCAGCACTTGCCTCTCCGCGATTTTGTTCACCGGATTGGATTTCGATTTCGATGGATTGGATTACTGCGTGGTCGCCGTCGACACTCACCTCTCTGTTGGATACAACATATACACTTGTGATTACTTCAAGATCTCCCAACTGTGAGTCTCTCGATCTAATTTGTTGTAATTTAATCCTCTTTGTCAACCTACTCTGATTTTCAATTTTAGTTCCTCAACCTGATATCATTTCATCTTCTTAAGTACCTTCTCTATATCTCTGTCAACAACGCTGTATCTCTGTCAAAAAATATTCATCAACGCTGTGGGAGTTCTGAAATTGTGACAGTACATCTGTAGTTACTAGTTGGCCTTTGATCTGTTTAATCAAAGCAGTGCATTTACCATATGCTCAGATGTTTTTGCTAGTTATGTAATCAAAGGTTTTCTGCAAATACTGATTTGATAATCTTGGTAATGATAATTTTTGCACGATTTTTACTCTGTGCTAGCAATCATCATAGTATATAATTATGTGCAATACTAACAAATCTGAAACTTTAGTATTTATCTGCATCAATTTAATCTGTCAAGAACTGTAATTAATTATTTCCTCCATCCTCTATCAGTTATAAGCCTACATGAATTAATTCATGGAATTGAATTTCTATATGAACTAGAAATAATTGGAGGAATATAATATATACAAATGAGAGATTATGTGTGTGTTCTTTTGTTGCAGGAGAGCAAGTTCTTGAAGTTCTTGGGGTTTATGTGGAACCCGCTTTTGTGGGTTATGGAGGCGGCAGCAATTATGGCCATTGCACTTGCAAATGGAGGGGTGAGAATTTTGTTATTTTATTGTGAGTGTTTTCTTTGTTGTTGAAAAGATTTAAGGATGTTTTTTTAGATGATGCAAAGTCATAATCACATAGGGCCATTTGGTGTGGAGAGAGAAGGCAAACAAAGGGTGAATTACTTTGTTGAGAATATAAAACTTCTTCATTGAGTTTTCATAATTTTGTACTCCTTTAGTATCATAATACATAACTAAAAAACATCTATTACGAAAATGCATATTAGCTAAAGACGAAAAACCTTCTTGCTTTAAGGTTTAGAAAGTTTTTTTTTGGTGTCAGATGCATGGCATGGTCACATAGGGCCATTTAGTGTGGAAAACAAAGCAGAAAAGAGGGGAGGGTGAACTAATTTGTTGAGTATAGTGAAGTACTTCATTGAATTTTCCATAGGTATTGTATGCTATAAGAGGGTGAAACTACTTTGTTGAGTACAATGAAATTCTTCATTGAAATTTCATTAGAATCAGTCTTTGAACTTAGTTCTCTAGTATCAAAGTAAAAGCATCTTTCAGGGAAATGAAGCTAAAGAAGAAAGTCTTCTTGTTTTAAGGTTAGATTTTTTTTTGGGATGCAATGTCACACTCACATAACTCTATGTTAAGGTGCAAGGTAAGTGTTTGGTATAATGTCTCTATGGATCTATCATCCATTTTGTTGTGGTCTATCGTCCATTTTTTCTTTTCTTCGACTTTTGACAAAAATGTGATTCTTGATATGCTTGTGTGCTAATGAAATATAGTCTACAAATGTGATTCTTGATATCCATTTTTTCTTTTCTAGAGATTAGCTAAATAAATCTCATTTATATTGGTTATCTTCTTTCTTGTTATAGTGTTGCATGATCTTTAGAAAACTCAACTTTGTAATTCAAATGCCGAAGTTAATTGTTTTCATTTCAAGTAGAGGTATGTTATAAACTTTTCCTGTAAATTTCAACTCAAGTAATGGTTAAAGGCTTTGTTGTTGTTGACTCGTAAGATTCTCTGCTCTAAATATTTATAGTTCGTACTCATGAACAACTTATTGAATGCTCCATTTGGCATTGGTTCTGGATTATATTTTCTATTATCCATGGAAACAACCAGTTATCAATTCGAATTCAATTTTCATGTAGTTTCCTTTTGAATCACATGTTTGTAAGTACTAGATGTCATAGAAGTAAAAAATAGGAGATATAAAAGTTTCATTGATGTCATAGATCTCCTAAAACCTTCCCAATCAGATGTGTCATGAACTTGTCTCCTGTATCATCCCCTCTGAAGCACGGATACTTCACGTAGGGTGCCGTACCTGTATCCTGTACGTATCCGATACTCGTGTCCCCGTATCCTGTACATCCCCGTATCCTACATTTTTTTATTATCCAACTATTTGATACGGTTGAAACTTGTCTCACTATTTGATTTGTTTTCTTATGTTATATTGCTTATGAACTTGTTTTATTTACGTATGTTATTGTTTGTACTTACGAACAATTATTGTAGCATTTATGGATTATCTTATTTATGTTTAATGAAAGATGTTTAATGAAAGATATTTACCATTTCCTTATTAACATGCGATATGATTTAGTTGTGTGTGTGTGTGTGTGTATATATATGTGTGTGTGTGTGTATATATATATATATATATAGCCGTATCCCCGCCGTATCCCGTATCCTACTTTTTTAAAAATTGTCGTATCCCCCGTACCCATGTCCCCGTACGCGTATCGCCGTACCCGTATTGGTGCTTCATAGATCATCCCTCTTTGATGGATGAACTGGCAGTAAGTTGAGATATAAAACTTATTGTTCAAACAAGTATCTAACTAAACTGAATGGGAGTTCTATTACATTGAAATTGAAAGATGATTTACTCTCTGTTCTGATGTGAATTGTCTAGTTTGTTTGGACAACAATACACGGATTAGATTGAAATCCAAATAAGGATCGCAGCATAAACTGATCCTGATCCATTGTCCAATATGTACCAACAATCCCTTTTCCTTTTCTGATCCAGATATTAACATATGCTTTGTTAATCCATATATTAAGTTATTATACAGCACAACTTTGAATTTGTTTCAATTTATGTTAACATATTTATTCCAACTTTTCTAAATGTACACTTCGATGTTGCATTTGCAGGTTTTAGAAAAAGTAAAGAGAGAAACTGACCAAGTCCAATAAGGTACCATTTCTGTCATGAACATGTTTTCTAAAATTCCTATTTAAGCCCTTATACAGCTACAGACATCACATATGTTTCTATCACAAACTTTAGAGGTTACTTTTGTGAAATCTGTGATGCTTGCTTTAATAATTTTAAGGGTATAAAACTGTATGAATCTATAGAATAGGGCAATTTTGAAACTTAGTGGGCATAAACACTTATATGAACTATAATGCTATAGTTCATGAAGCATATGAATTATAATCATTGTGAGGTCTTCTCTGTTGGAGATTTTCACATGTACGTAGATTTCTGCTTGAGGTTGAATAATGCCAAGCAAGATCAACGTCCAACCGCAGTCGTCTTTGTCAGAGGTTCATCACCACGTTCAAGTTCTTAATCTTTGACCTTAACAGAAGTGAATTATTGGCTTGCTTATTTAGACATATATATGACACTGCATTGTTTAACCTCAAGCAGAAATCTACATACGGCTATTTGCATATTAGTAGTTAGTATGAGCGATAAACTTGGCATTAGTTTAACCTTGAGGTTAAATGTGACATAAATCTACATACTGCTTGAGGTTAACCTTGACATTAGTTTAACCTCAAGCAGATTGATTGCGAAATAAAAATAATTAGTATGAGCGTTTAGTAGGTACTTGTTTGTCAAATTGATACAACAGCAATTTGCAGTTACTATTTAATAGGAGGAATGTGATTTCCATTTAATAGGAGGAATGTGATTTCCATTTGATAATAGAACTGTCAACTTAGACATGAGTTAACCATCAACATTTTGAAACTGATGAAATTGTATATCATAGCACTTAGCTTTCAACTTGAATCTATCAAGACAACTGTGTATATCTTATTGTCTTTATCTTGGGCTCCAAATCTCCTATAGGGAAGCATTGTGTATCCATGACAATTGCTATCTTAAATTCTACTATTGTGGTATCTGCATACCAATATTGTGTTGTCTATTGGTATTATGCATCATCATATCATTCTTTTGTGTCTATAATCAATACACATATCATATTATTCTGAAGTGCTTGCATACATTGTCCAATATTATTGGTTAAAATCTCAAAACTATACATCTTATCTCAAAGAAGAACGCTGGAAGTTGAATTATTGCTGTTTTTTTAAATTGTAATATATGGCTCCCTTCCTGCCTTCCTGCCTTCCTATCCTTTATCCTTTTAGTTCATAAACTGATATGCAGTTGCATCCACAAGTAACTTTTTTCTGACATTGATTAGATCTCTTTCTCATCACAGGTTGTTGTCCGCAAGTAATTTTCGTTCGACTTGATTAGATCTCTTTCTTATCACATGTTTGATTAGATGGAAGCCTTGAAACAAAGGTTGGAAAATACTACTGTCGACTCATCCAATAGTCAAATACGACAAGAGGTAGCCATATATTTAATTGCCCCAATTGGATAATATATTATTATCTATATATATTGGATAATGAGTTCTAATTTTGTATTGTTTCTTTTTCATGTAGTCTATATGTAGTGGCGATGACTATGAGACAGTGGGTAATGAGGAACATGTAGAAGACCTTACGTGAAAAGTGAAGTTGAGGATACATGGAAGCAGTAGCGGGTTAAAAGTTATTTTGAAAACATTTAATTTTGTTTCTTGGAGTTTCACAACTTATCTTTTCTTCTAGAATGTATTGTTGTTTTGGCACTATGAAACAAACAAAAAATTTTGTAATGAGAAGGTTCTGAATTATATAATATTCAAATTTATTTTGCATTATTGTGTTTTCTTTATATAATTGTGTGAATCAATATGTGAAATAATTATATGTTCTTCATTGTCAAAATACATTATTTTAATTTGTAAATTTGGTTAAGCCATTCAAATGTAATTAGTAATGAAGAAAAAATGTGTGCAATTGCATTCGCGATATAGCAATTGCAAGGGAATCAGTATCTTGCAGATCTCTGTAGCAATAGTTCATTAGCAACGGAAAAAATTCCTTTTAAAACACACTTGCAAGAGACGAATTTGTTGTAAATATTCTCTTGTATATGGAGATAGCAAGGAACAACTTCCATTGCAGATATTCTATTGTGGCTAATATTCACAAGGGATAGTTAAAATTCCGTTGCGAATGTGTACATTAACCAGGAGAGATTTCGCAACAGCACAATTACAAGGGAATGAAGAAAAATTCCTTACAAATGTACACTAACCATGGAATTGTACTCTTCTACAAGGAAAATTTCTATTGCGACTGTAGCATTTTCTACAAGGAAAATTTCTATCGCTCATGTTATATGACAGCAATAGGTAGCGGAGTGTTCCCCCTCGACGCCGTGGAGATGCAGCCCCAAAGGACCCAGTCAGAGCCAGAGTCGGCAGACGAGCTGGAGGATGTCTCCTTCGAGACAGGGGATTCGTCGGAACAATTTCGAGTAAGTCGCTCCCTCGCACCCCGCCTTAAATCCGACCTCATCACCTGCATTCAGCGCAATGTCGATCTGTTCGCCTGGAAGCCATCTGACATGCCCGGTATTTCCGAGGATCTCATCATGCACAAACTCAGCGTGATCCCCGGGTCGAAACCGGTTGTCCAAAAGCGACGTAAGTTCGCTCTAGAGCGACAACAGGCGGTTAACACAGAAGTCGACAAGCTCCTGGCCGCACGCTTCATCCAAGAGGTCAGCTACCCCGAGTGGCTGGCGAACGTCGTCATGGTCAAGAAGGCGAGCGGGAGTTGGAGGATCTGCATTGACTTCACGGACCTCAACAAAGCGTGCCCGAAGGATCCATTCCCCCTCCCCGGAATCGATGCTCTCATCGATGCAACATCGGGTCACGAGCTCCTATCCTTTATGGATGCATTTTCAGGCTACAACCAGATCCGCATGTTCCCTCCCGACATCGCCAAGACGTCCTTCATTACAGACCAGGGGCTCTACTGCTACAGGGTCATGCCCTTCGGGCTGAAGAACGCCGGCGCCACTTATCAGAGGCTCGTCAACCGGGTCTTCAAGGAGCAAATCGGTCGCAATATGGAGGTGTACGTGGACGACATGCTCGTCAAAAGCCAGCGGGGGGAGGACCACGTAGCCGATCTGGAGGAAGCCTTTGGGATACTTCGGACCCATAATATGAGACTCAATCCAACCAAATGCGCCTTCGGCGTCTCCGCAGGAAAGTTTCTTGGCTTTATTGTCAGCCAGCGGGGCATTGCGGCGAACCCCGAGAAGATCCAGGCCATTCTGGATATGGCTCCTCCCAGGAATATCAAAGAAGTTCAACGGTTGACGGGGAGACTGGCGGCCATTGGCCGTTTCCTCTCCAAATCCGGAGAGAAGTCTCTTCCGTTCTTCAAAGCCCAGCGCGGCACTGGAGGGTTCGAGTGGGGTATCCAACAGCAAGAGGCTTTCGCTCAATTACAGGAGTACCTCACGAACCCTCCCCTCCTCAGCAAACCCGAACCAGGAGAGCCACTCTGGCTCTACCTTTCAGCCTCGGAGAAGGTGCTCAGCGCCGTACTCGTTCGGGAGGAAGAAGGATCACAGAAACCTCTGTACTACGTCAGCAAGGTCCTGCTCGACGCCGAGACCAGGTACTCTCGGATGGAGAAGGTAGCGTACGCCCTGGTCATGGCCTCGTGAAAACTCCGCCCATATTTTCAATCTCATTCGGTCCAGGTGCTGACGGACCAACCACTGAAGGCCGTACTCTACAAACCGGAGAGCTCGGGTCGACTCGTGAAGTGGTCGATTGAGCTCAGCCAGTATGACATTGGCTATCAACCCAAGACAGCCATCAAGGGGCAGGCGCTCGCAGAATTCATCACAGAATGCACCATCTCCGAGCACCCCACAAAGCAAGAGGCCGACCAGACGTGGGAAGTTTACGTCGATGGTTCCTCCTGCGAGGCGGGCAGCGGAGCTGGCATCATCCTGCGAGGCCCAGACGGTTTTCTTCTACAATACTGCCTCCTCCTCAACTTTCCGGCCTCCAACAACGAAGCCGAATACGAGGCAATGATCGCCGGGCTCACCCTGGCTCATCAGGCCGGCGCCAAACAGATCAGGGCTTTTAGCGACTCCCAGCTCGTGGTCAACCAGATCACTGGGGAGTACGAGGCTCGCGACGATCGCATGGTCCGGTACCGAGCTATAGTTCAACGCCTACTAACGTCCTTCGACGAGTCGGCTGTTTTGAGGATCCCCCGGGAACAGAATGTCCAGGCTGACGCCCTGTCAAAACTCGCCTCCTCTTCCTTCGAAGGTCTCGACCGCACTGTCCTGATCGAAGTCTTGCTAAAACCGAGCATCGACATCCCAGAGGTCCTGTGCATTGAAGAAGACGCTCCACCCGACGACTGGACCACTCTGATTAAGCAGTTTCTCGTCAAGGGAGAGCTCCCTGAAGACCGAGCTGAAGCAAGAAGGGTCAGGGCCCGAGCGGAAAGATTCACAATGATCGACTCAACACTCTTCAAAAGGTCCTACACAACGACGGATGGCCGACCCTATCTCCGCTGCCTCACCCTCGATGAAGCCAAGTATGCTCTCAAGGAATTACACGAGGGGATCGGCGGGTGCCACATGGGAAGTCGCTCGCTCGCACGAAAGGCTTTGAACCACGGGTACTACTGGCCCACCATGTTGCAAGACGCCCTAACCCTTGTCAAGAAGTGTAGTCCCTGTCAAAGGTTCTCACCAATCAAGAGGGCTCCCCAGGCGAATCTCTGGTCCATGGCCAGTCCGACCCCCTTTGCGATGTGGGGGATGGATCTGGTGGGCCCCTTTCCCAAGGCAACAGGGCAACGAAAGTTTCTCATTATGGCGATCGACTACTTTACAAAGTGGATCGAGGCAGAGCCGTTAGCAACAATCACCGAGCAACAGACTCAACAATTCTTCTGGAAGCACATTGTCTGTCGGTTCGGAATTCCTCAAGTGCTCGTCACGGACAATGGGACCCAATTCGCGGGTAAGCATTTCCGCAAGTTCTGCGAAGACCTCGGGATTCAGCAACGCTTCTCTTCAGTATGTCATCCCCAGTCCAACGGGCAAGCGGAGAACGCAAACCGTCAGATCCTCGACGGGCTCAAGAAGCGACTCGATAATTCCTCCAAGGGGTTATGGGTCGACGAACTGCCAAGCGTTCTCTGGGCCCACCGAACGACGGAAAGGATCCCGACGGGGGAGTCGCCTTTCAACTTGACATACGGCGCAGAGGCTGTCATTCCCCTGGAAATAGGGATACCTTCTCCCCGGATCATGGCCTTCGACGAGGCGAGCAACTCCTTGCAGCTACGAGCCGACCTGGATCTCATTGACGAGGTCAGGGAGAAGTCGGCCATTAGAAGGAACATCTACCAGCAAAGAATCGAGAAGTTCTACAACAAGAAGGTGCGCCCAACTGACATTAAACGCGGAGATCTTGTCCTCCGAAAACTGGCGGTGTCAAACCCCGGCCAGAAGAGAAAATTGGCGCCAAACTGGGAGGGCCCTTACAAGGTTTCGGAGGTCGTGCGACCGGGCACCTATCGACTGACCAGCACCGACAGCAAGCCCATCAAAAGGCCCTGGAATGCAGAGCACTTGATTAAGTTCTTGGGAAAGTAACCTCCATGTAAAAATGTAACGATTGTAATCGGCACGTCGTGCCTGATGTTTTGTAAAGGCCTTGTAAGCGGCACGTCGTGCCTAGACCTTTTGTAAAACTCATATGTTGTAAACATGCCAGCTTTCTTAAAACAAGCTCATGACTCCAAATCTGGTAAACAAATAAAGAACACCTCATGGGTTCGGCGCTCGGACGAAAGTGCGAGCCCTACATACTTATCTCACAAGCATATGACTCGGCGCTCGGATGAAAGTGCGAGTCCCACATGCTTATCTCACAAGCGTAGGACTCGGCGCCCGGATGAAAGTGCGAGCCCCACATGCTTATCTCCCAAGCATAGGACTCGGCCCTCGGATGAAAGTGCGAGCCCCACATGCTTATCTCACAAGCATAGGACTCGGTGCCCGGATGAAAGTGCGAGCCCAACATGCTTATCTCCCAAGCATAGGACTCGGCGCTCGGATGAAAGTGCGAGCCCAACATGCTTATCTCCCAAGCATAGGACTCGGCGTTCGGATGGAAGTGCGAGCCCCACATGCTTATCTCCAAGCATAGGACTCGGCGTTCGGATGAAAGTGCGAGCCCCACATGCTTATCTCACAAGCATAGGACTCGGCCGTCGGATGAAAGTGCGAGCCCCACATGCTTATCTCACAAGCATAGGACTCGGCATTCGGATGAAAGTGCGAGCCCCACATGCTTAACTCACAAGCATAGGACTCGGCATTCGGATGAAAGTGCGAGCCCCACATGCTTATCTCCCAAGCATAGGACTCGGTGTTCGGATGAAAGTGCGAGCCCCACATGCTTATCTCACAAGCATAGGACTCAGCGTTCGGATGAAAGTGCGAGCCCCACATGCTTATCTCACGAGCATAGGACTCGGCGCTCGGACGAAAGTGCGAGCCCAACATGCTTAACTCACAAGCATAGGACTCGGCGTTCGGATGAAAGTGCGAGCCCCACATGCTTATCTCACAAGCATAGGACTCGGCGCTCGGATGAAAGCGCGAGCCCCACATGCTTATCTCCCAAGTATGGGGGCTCGGCATCCGTCCCTCGCTAGGTTTGGGCTCCTCAGAGCCCTTCAACCTATGCGCGAGGCGACATCTGCCGGCGACGCCCGCACCGTCTCTCCCCGAGAACATGTGCAGGAGCACGGCGTCGACCCCGAGCAAGGCAGGTGACCTCGCCGAGGGCACCTCGACCTTGGCACTCGGCGGCGACCCTCTGCTACGCCTGCAATTGCCTTTCTCACCGGTATGGGGGCTCGGCATCCGTCCCTCGCTAGGTGTGGGCTCCTCAGGGCCCTTCAACCTATGCGCGAGGCGACATCTGCCAGCCACGCCCGCACCGTCTCTCCCCGAGAACACATGCGGGAGCACGGCGTCGACCCCGAGCAAGGTGGGTGCCCTCTCCGAGGGCACCGCGGCCTTGGCACTCGGCGGCGACCCTCTGCTACGCCTGCAATTGCCTTTCTCACCGGTATGGGGGCTCGGCATCCGTCCCTCGTTAGGTTTGGGCTCCTCAGGGCCCTTCAACCTATGCGCGAGGCGACATCTGCCAGCCACGCCCGCACCGTCTCTCCCCGAGAACATGTGCAGGAGCACGGCGTCGACCCCGAGCAAGGCAGGTGACCTCTCCGAGGGCACCTCGACCTTGGCACTCGGCGGCGACCCTCTGCTACGCCTGCAATTGCCTTTCTCACCGGTATGGGGCTCGGCATCCGTCCCTCGCTAGGTGTGGGCTCCTCAGGGCCCTTCAACCTATGCGCGAGGCGACATCTGCCAGCCACGCCCGCACCGTCTCTCCCCGAGAACACATGCGGGAGCACGGCGTCGACCCCGAGCAAGGTGGGTGCCCTCTCCGAGGGCACCGCGGCCTTGGCACTCGGCGGCGACCCCAACGCTCTCGTGGCTCGTTCCCTCACCATGTGTTGATAAAATTTTCATTAAGGTTTAGGGCATCCGCCTCAGGCAGACGCCCCGAGCCTCGAGTCGAGGTATTGACCACCCTCTCACCCGCGAACAACTCGGGGTTTATGGCTTTTACAAACCTAAACCCCGAACTGTTCGAGGATGGCAGGGGAGCCATCGACCAGCTGCTCTTTCCGTCCCGGAACAAGAATCCGAGCGTTCGAACTGTTCAGCTGACCCTTCTCTCGCCAACGAACAGCTCGGGGTTTACGACTCCTAACGAGTCCAAAACCCCGAACAGTTCGAGGACGGCAGAAGAGCCACCAAGCTTCGGATCTCTCCGAACCCCCCAAATGATCGGTCGGCCCACCGCTCACCAACGAACAACCCAGGGGTCTCACGGCCATGACGACCTGAACCCCGAATAGTTCGAGGGTGATCGGTGTGCCTCCGATCCGGGATGCTCGGAAATTTTATATTCTCTGGACGCCCGCCTTTGGCAGGCATCCGAGTAGGGGTGGCGAACGGGTCGAACGGGCCGGTCCGGGCCCAACCCGTGCGGGTTGGCACGCTCGAGTGGGCGGGCCGGGCCGGGTTGGCGTCTTATGCAGGCCGGGCCGGGCCGGGTCAATTTCTTATTTGGGTGGCCCGCCCAACCCGTGAACCCTTTAGGGCTCAACCCGGGTTGGGCCGGGTCGACCCGCGGGTTGGCCCGTTTAATAATATATATATATATATATATATATATATATATATATATATATATATATATTTGTTTGGTAGCTTAAATTGAACTAATAATAATAATAATTTTACAAATGATGTATACAATTATACAAACAACCATATTTTTGTTTGATGAATATTACATTTCTTAAAAAATTATAATACTAAGTAAGTAATACTACTAATAAGTAATAGTACTACAATTCTTCAAATATCCCCAAATGATGTTTAATTACAATACTAAGTATGTAATTCAGTAATAATACTAATAAGTAATAATACTAATAAGTAATAATACTACAATTCTTCAAATTGAATCAAATATCCCCAAATGATGTTTAATTATAATACTAAGTAAGTAATAATACTAATAAACAAAAAAAATCGTAATAATAATAATAAGATTGAAAGAGTGAAATTGACAACAAATTTTGAAATTTTATTCATATGAATTTAAGTTGTACAATTTGAACAATTTATAACGAAATGAAGAATTCAATTCACAAATAAGTTTTATACAATAACATATTTCTTATGTACAATTTTAATTGACTACAATTTTTCTAATTTAACATAACAAGAAAAGCAATTGTTGTTGTTGTTGTTGTTGTTGTTGTTGTTGTTGTTGTTGTTCTTCAGGCGAGTTGCTCCCACTTGTGGAACTCGATAATGCTTTCCCTTGCGTCCTATCTTCAGCCTTCAGCCAGTCTTCTGTGCATACGAGCATCTCTAACGACTCGGGCTTCAACCGATTCCTGTAATCAGATAGAACCCTGCCACTTGTAGAAAATGCACTCTCAGAAGCAACTGTAGAGACAGGAGGAGTTAGTAAATCTTTAGCCATAATTGATAGAATACTAAAAGTGTGTTCATGTTCTTTCCACCACTGTAAAATATCTAGTGCAGAAGTAAAAGGCTTAGCATCTTGTTGGTTATACCAATTTAATTCATTTGGTTGATTAGTCCTAAGTTTTTTAGATTGAATTTTTTTAAGTAAACTAAATGTTCTATCACCAATTCTACTTTTACCTTTAGAACTACCAGAAGAAGAACTAACTACAGAAGTTGTACTACTAGAAGCAAAACGTCTATCATAATAATCATACAAGTTATTTAACGTAGATTCAAATTGAACTAAAAAACTAGCGCAATCAATTGTTAATTCTACAATGTTCTCTAAATATCCAAAAAACATTTCTATCAAATTCTTCGTACCTTCTAATTTGATACGAGGATCCATAACAGTAGCAACACAAATCAACATAGGAGGAGGAAAATAATACTTCAAAATTTTTGTAAATGCAGGTTTTACAATGTCACTAATATAGATATCATTTAACATTTCGTTAAATGTTTGCATCATGCTAACTAATTCAATAAAAATGCTACTAGAAGTAGATTCAGATGTTTTTGAAAATTTTAAAGTTGCGTTTTTAAAAGGTTCTAAAAATTTCAACAAAGATTCAGCAAAAAACCAATCAGCGGGAGTCATTTCAAAATTAGGCATATTTTGTGCGATACAAAAATCATTTACAACTACTTTATATTCGGTGACAACATTTAGTAAATCAAAAGTAGAATTCCATCGGTGTCTAACATCCTTTGGAAATTTTTTAAAAGGAACATTTCTAACTCTACACCAAGCTTTCCATTCTTGTAGAATGCTTGGTTTTAATGCAATGAAATGTACACAATTTCTAATTTTAACTATATATGGATCAGCTATACCTAATGCATCTTGAACACATAAATTTATAATATGACATGCACGCCTTGTATTTGATCAAGAAGTTCTTTATGATTATGTTGGATGTGCCTACTAATTGTACCGGTGCCGTCACCCCTCTTGAATTTGTATGTTTTTTGACATGTTTTACACACTTTCAAACCTATACCCGGAGTATTTTCGTTCGGGATATAATCATAAAACTTATGCCAATCGGCGGGAGGTGTGATTTTTTTGGAGATTTTTGGGGGCTATTTATAGGCTAAATTAGTTGGGAAAAAAAAAAATTAAAAACGGCCTAAAGAGCCGTTTTACAACGGCTCTGGCCTTGGACAGAGCGCACAGCGGCACAGGCGCACAGCAGCGGAACGAACGGGTCGAATTTCGACCGTTCGACCCACGGGTCAACGGTCGACCCGTCACGGGTCGAACGTTCTACCCGTACGGGTCGAACGGGTCGAAATTCGCGGGTCGACCCGCGGGTTGGTGGGTCCAATTCGCGGGTTGACCGGGTTCGTCGGCCGGGTTTCGCGAATCCAATTCGCATAAATGGTGACCCGGGTCGACCCGGTACTGTTCACCGGGTTCGACCCGAACCCGTGAAGCTCTTAAGCGGGCCGGGTTCGTGGGCCGGGTCGCGGGTGGGTCGCCGGTTGACCCGGCCCAGTTGCCATCCCTACATCCGAGTCAGATGACTCACTGCTTGAAAACTGACGATGAGGGTGGCGATTATATAGCCCGCTGAGTCCTCATTTATTACGCCTGGGAATGCGAAACGGCGGAAGGCGAAATGTCTCCATAAATGCTCATGGGAATGCGAAACGTCGCAATTAATGACGCAGTCGTGTCCTTTGCGACCCTTCGTGAATTGCACACCGACCGCCCTCGGCATCCGAGCCAATAAAGGTTACGGAAAACAAATGATCTTATTCATTACTCATTGCTTACAACTCAATGACCGACGGTACAAATACAAAGAAGGCTCTCAACTCACCCGCACTCAGCAGGAAACTCAAACTCAAGGCTCCTATTACGCTCGGTTGTGCCGACCAGGGAGGACGGTCCCGCCACCGAGCTCCCCGCATCCTCTGGCTGGGCCTCAGCCAGCGAGATCGGCAACGACCGCTCCGGGGTGGAGTTGCTCGCCTCTTCAACCAGGCCCGCACCCAATATGAGCTTTAGCCGACGAACCTCCAATTCTTTCTCCATGACGGCCTCGCGAAGAAAAGATTCGGAGGCCGAGCGCCCGCTAGAGGTATCCGAGACCGACCAGTCCGTCTCGATGACCCACCAATCCCAGTCGGCCACGATTTTTCTTAAACGAGCCACCTTTAGGCCGAGCTCCCTTGACTTGTTCAGAATGTAATTCTTGGCGGCCTCTCGGTCCTGAGCCAACTTTCGTTGACGAGCCAACTTCTATCAAAAGAAAATTCAAGTGTCACAAAAAACGCAAGTTTTGAAGGATTGGCACCAAAAAGTATATTTCATTTCATCTCAAAATTTTCATACAAAAAATCACGGTGGCCAGTCCGCCGAAGGCATTTACATCAAAAACAGAAGAAAACAAAAAACATCTAGTCTTGGGGGTCGAGTTGCACCTCTTCATCGCCTTGACCTTCCTCGGTGCCATCACCACCGGGGGTCGGAGGCAAGTCCGGCTTCCACCCGAAGCTGAGGTGTTCGACGTTGCACTCGGGGTAGATGTGCCGAAAGTGGGACTTGGCTTGTTCCTAAGCCTCGTCCTGCGCTACCACCAAGGTCTCCCCCAAGACCGCCTCCAACTCCTCCACGGCCTTCTTCGCCTTGTCCTTCTCTGCCGCCTCGGCTGCGACCTTCTTCAGCAGATCCTCTCGGTCCTGCTTATGGATCTTGACAAGAGACTCTAGCTGAGCCTCGTGAACGGCCACTCGGTCCCGGGCCTCCTTCAGTTCATCCGTCGCCTTGTTCAGCTCCCGAAGGAACTTCTCCCCTTGCTTCCGCTCGTAGAGAATCTCCTTCTCCAAGCACTTGTGGAAGTGCTGACCATGGAGCATCGACTGTTTCAAAGAAATCGAAATTAGCGATAATTACAAACCAAGTCAACAAACACACCTCAACCGACTTACCGAGAGGTTGGCTTGGGCCCACCGCATGTAAGCCTGATCGGCCGTCTGCGCCGCCAGAGCCATTCCATCACGATCGGTGATGGCCTTCGAGACGAACTCCATCGATACGGGTCCGTCAAGGATAGTGTCCCCCTTCAGAATCGACCAGTCGGGGACGAAGGGCATCGTAGCCATCCTCTCCACCAACTCCGCAGCACTCGGGCGTACGGGGGGAAGCTGTTGCGACGGGGCCTCGACGGTCTTCCCCGAGCCACCTGCTGTGTCTCGAGCCGATCTCGACGCGTGGGAGTGGTGATGGTGGTGCTTCTTTTGCTTCTTCGCCGGGGACTGCCCCTCGGGCGCTGGGGGAGGTGCTTGTGAGGTCCCTCCGACTTGCTGGACTTGGGCGGAAAGCTTCTTCTTCTCGGCAGCCAGACGATCCTGCTCCTCTTTCTTTTTCTTCTCCTGTCTCGTCTTCTCGGCCGCGGCGAGCAAAATCTTCTTGGCATGCGCCTGTTGTGCCGACATCCCTACAACAAGATAAGAAAAGAATGGCTAAACGTTAACACGAAGGCAGAAAGATGAAAAAATAAGGAAAGAAACATACTAGGGTCGGCGGGACTCAGTCCGGCCCTCGCTAGGTGAACTTCGGTCACCCGGGGCCATGCAATGCTGTGACCCCCAACTATCTCATCAACCTCCCCCCACTCCTTGGCTGATAATTCGCTCCTCTTAGGAGGCTTGCGCTTCGGCTTCACGAAGTTCCACTGGGTCGGAATCCCCCACGACCCTTCGGTCTTCACAACGAAGTACTTATTTCTCCAATTCTTTATCGAATCCGGGTGGCCGTGCACCACTTTCTTGTGCGGCCTCGACGAGAAGTAGAATACGCCCTCAATATCTCCGAGCGAACCGATACCGAAGATGGCCCGGAAGTAAGACAGTCTCGGCTTCACCCCCTTCTCTTGGCATTTCAGAATGAAACAGATAAGATGCTTCCAAGAGTTGGGGCCGTACTGCATGGGGCACAGCTCCGCCCAGTTCAAGACCCTCTTTACAAAAGGGTGCAGAGGCAGCCTCAGTCCCGAGATGAAGGCGTCCTCTGGGAATATACAGTAGCCCGGAGCCAACACTGTCGTAGGGCGAATACCCGGGCTCGGTAGGAGGAGCTCGTACTCCCTCGGAATGTAGTAAGCGGCCCTGATAATATTGAGATACTCCGGTCTCAAGGCACTCGGAGTGGCGTCCGCCCGGATCTTCGTCCGTGTGTACTCTCCCGGCACGGGAGGAATCGGTTGAATATCCTTGATATTGTCAGGATACATTCGTATCGACACGGGATTCCGAAAGGTAACCGGGGGAACATCAAGGCCCGTTCTCGGCGCATCCTTGTCAGGCGAGGAGGGACTTTGGGGAATCGTCAGGACTCTCTTCTTCCGACGTGGTCGAGGCTTACGCTCGGGGGAGGGCGTCGACAATGGGGGCAACGGAGGAAGATCTTCTCCGACTCCGGCTGTCCCCTCGGGCATACCCTGACCGGCCTCCTGCGCACCAACATCCTCTCCTCCCCCGCCTTCCGCATCGACCTGCTCGCCTTCATCACCCTCTTCCTCATCGTCACCCTCCTCTTCACCATCATCCCCCTCCTCATCAGCACCTGCCTCCTTGTCCGACTCCTCGTCCTGATCCGACTCCTCGTCCTCATCCTCACCACCCTCGTCCTCACCACCCTCTTCCATTGGCTCCTTCCCCGGCCTCCTAGACCTCAGCGGTTGCACCACGAAGACTACATCATCACCGCCTTCTGAGCCAGGGTCGGAGAAAACCTCCTATTTAACCTTGTACTTACCCAGGGACGAGGACGTTTCCAATTCCGACTCCTGCCCCGAGCGACCGGACGAACTAGCCCCGGATCCAGACTGAGTACGCGACATTTCTAAAAGAAAATTACTAACCTGATGCACGGAAGGTTACTTTTACTGGAAAAATCCGCCAACAGCGACTGAGATGCCTCCTCTAGCTAAAAATTGAAAAGTGAAGAATGAGAATGTAAATAAAGAAATGAGAGGGGGGTAGGGGTTTTTTAAGAGGAAAACGACTCCTCGATTTTCGCAAATGTGGATCTAGCCGTTGGATCTTATCTGATAAGATCTAACGGCCACAAAGATCTCAACAAGCGTTGATCTTTGCGCCATGACATCAGCAAAAAAGCTTGAAATTACCCCACTACCCCTTCCTATTTACCAAACAGGAGAAATTTCACCAAGTCAGAGGGCTCGGATGGGAGACCTTGTCCGGCCGCTCCTCCTTTCTTCATGAAGGCCTGGGGCTCGGATCAAAGGGTCGACGTTTTGATCGAAGCGCGAGCCATGCCACCTTATCCTAACTCAGGTGGGGCTCGGAGCTCGGATGAAGCCTCGAGCCACACCACCTTCTCCTCTCGTAGGTGGGGCTCGGAGCTCGGATGAAACCTCGAGCCACAGCACCTTCTCCTCTCGCAGTGGGGGCTCGACGTTCTGATCGAAGCGCGAGCCACGCCACCTTCCACTTTCGCAGTGGGGGCTCGACGTTCGGATCGAAGGGCGAGCCAGTTACCCTTCTCTTCATTACAGAAGGGTCGACGCTCGGATAAAAGCTCGAGCCACGCCACCTTCTCCTTTCTCAGTGGGGGCTCGACGCTCGGATCAAAGCGCGAGCCATGCCACCTTATCCTAACTCAGGTGGGGCTCGGAGCTCGGATGAAACCTCGAGCCACGCCACCTTCTCCTCTCGCAGTGGGGGCTCGACGTTCGGATCGAAGCGCGAGCCACGCCACCTTCCCTTTTCGCGGTGGGGGTCGGCGTTCGGATCGAAGCGCGAGCCAGTTACCATTCTCTTCATTACAGAAGGGTCGACGCTCGGATTCAAGCTCGAGCCACGCCACCTTCTCCTTCCTCAGTGGGGGCTCGACGCTCGGATCCAAGCGCGAGCCATGCCACATTATCTTTACTCAGGTGGGGCTCGGATCTCAGATGAAACCTCGAGCCACGCCACCTTCGGATCAAAGCACGAACCATGCCACCTGATCCTAACTCAGGTGGGGCTCGGAGCTCGGATGAAACCTCGAGCCACGCCACCTTCTCCTTTCGCAGTGGGCTCGACGTTCGGATCGAAGCGCGAGCCAGTCACCCTTCTCTTCATTACAGAAGGGTCGATGCTCGGATAAAAGCTCGAGCCACGCCACCTTCTCCTTTCTCAGTAGGGGCTCGACGCTCGGATCGAAGCGCGAGCCAGACCACCTTACCCTATCTCAGGTGGGGCTCGGAGATCGGATGGAAATTCGAGCCATACAAGCATTTCTTCAGATTGGGGCTCGGAGCTCGGATCGAAATTCGAGCCATGCAAGCATCTCCCTTCTCAGCTGACGCTCGACGCTCGGATCGAATCTCGAGCCAGGCCGCCTCTTCTTTCTCGGATTGGGGCTCGGAGCTCGGATTGAAATTCGAGCCATGCAAGCATCTCCCTTCTCAGCTGACGCTCGACGCTCGGATGGAATCTCGAGCCAGGCCGCCTCTTCTTTCTCGGATTGGGGCTCGGAGCTCGGATGGAAACTCGAGCCATGGTACCTTCCCCTGTCTCAGTTAATGCTCGACGCTCGGATCGAATCTCGAGCCGTACCGCCTTCTCCTTTCTCAGCTGGGGCTCGGAACTCGGATCGAACTGGCACCCTTAGGTCTCAGCCGCCGACCCCTCACGCTCGACAAGCGAACCCTGAAGGAGTTCCTTGACGACCCCTCGCTCTTCCAACTAGCGAGGCGGTCATCTGCTGACCCTTGGGACTCGTCCATCGACCCCTCACGATCGGCTAGCGAACCCTGAGGGAGTTCCTCGACGACCCCTCGCTCTTCCAACTAGCGAGGCGGTCGTCTGCTGACCCTTGGGGCTCGTCCGCCGACCCCTCACAATCGGCTAGCGAACCCTGAGGGAGTTCCTCGACGACCCCTCGCTCTTCCAACTAGCGAGGCGGCCGTCTGCCGACCCTTAGGGCTCGTCCGCCGACCCCTCACAATCGACAAACAAACCCTGAGGGCCTCGACGACCCCTTGCTCTTCCAACTAGCAAGACGGTCGTCTGCCGACCCCTAAACGCTCGACAAACGAACCCTAAGGCAGGGCCTCGACGACCCCTCGCTCTTCCAACTAGCGAGGCAGGCCGTCTACTGACCCTTGGGGCTCGCCCGCCGACCCCTCTGGCTCGTCGCCGACCCCCAAGCCTCAAAAACACTAAGGGCTCCCTTACTCCGCTACACAGCCTCCCGCGCAAACTCCAACGAGGGATCCATTACTCCTAACCCCTGGCCTCTTTAAGGAAAAGCGCAGATCCTACCTTCTCATCCCGACATCCGCTCTTCCCCCAGAGGCAAAAAGTTGCTCCTACACGACTGGATCACCCAGCCCTACAGGAGCGTGGGGCTTGTGATATGGGTCAGAAATAGCGTGGCCCATCCTGGACCCCTGGATCCCCTCAGAGATGCGCACCCCATCTGATCCTTCTGATCTGCCACGTCATCACCGGAAAATCGCCCGGAGCTCGGCCACGTCAGCCCGGAAACCACTCCGGCGTCTGCCACGTCAGCCCTATACCGCCCGGCTTTCCACCGCTTCAGCCACTCAGGCAACCGGGTCCAGACCCGGCGGATTGGCTTCCCCTATAAATACCAGACCTTCCCCCCTGTCTAGAGGTAATCAATCTTTTCCACTCAAAACCCTAGTTACTGTACTCTCTCTCAGAGACTAACTAGATCGTCGGAGGGTCTACCACCGCGATCAACCCCGGTGTTTCTAGACCGTCTGCAGGTACACCAGACCTCGGATCCGAGCCCCCTGATCCGAGCCGAGCATCCACCTCACTCCAAGCCCGTCGCAGGTACCGCTCAGTCAGCCGAGGGTCGTCTGACCAGAAGCTTTCTCCTTCAATACAAATCGAGTAAGAACTCACACCTGGTGCATCCACACGCTTCCCAGAAACAAACCGCATCAGAGTCTAACCATGATACATAGCTTCTCCTTGAAGTGCCTCTGAAACTACTGTAACTCCGCCTTCAGCTAGCTTGGTTACTCAACAAATGAAACGAATGGAGTCTCTGTCCTTGATAAAACTCTTGGGATTTTGCGTCAAAAAACCAACTCTGGGATTTTAAAGATAACAAACAGTTTGAAATTAGGAGGAATATGGCACACTAAAAACATAATAGTCTCTACGTTAGAAATTCATGATCCACACTGTTGAAGTTGATCTACATACTATAAAAGATAGGTTGATATATAAAATCACTAAATTTAATCATGTTTTACTCATTTTTCATGAGGTTGCAAAATGAAAATTTTGTGACCACTTAATGCATGGACAAAATGTATTCGATCAACTTTAAAAATATTTTATCCTCTTATATTTAATAACACGTTGAACACTTTAAACAGTGTGAATACTGCAATTGGAAGGAGAAGATGAATTTTTTAGGGGTGCCAGAGAATGAAATTTTCTCATATGCCACATTTTTTTTGGTTTTCTCATTTGAAATTTACGTCTTTATTATTATTTAAAGATAACAATTAGAAGAGTTAAACTTATGCTTAAAGAATCCAGAGTCCCTTTCTCGTTAAATTGATCAACAAAATCAAAATAATATGGTATTGCTAGTTGGAAATCGTGTCCTTACCACTAGTGGGTTTTGTAGATAAAGCGTAAACGGCTTGGACACTTTCAACGATCAACTTGACAACTTCAGCTGAACTTAGGAATTATTGCTCCCCAGGTCTTTTCTATTGGAATAATGGAGTGGTGTATGTACTATGTACCTGGTTGAGGACTTCATTAATAACTAGCCCCCATTAAAAGGATATGTTCACTACCGTCTGCATCATAAGAGCATCTGTAGTCGTTCAAGGATCAAATATGCATATATGAATAAATAGAAATAGCAATTGAAGGTTTTGCTGCAGTTGTCAAATACTATTTTTTACCTTTTTATATTTAAATAATAAGCGACGACACTTCACCTTCCGTTGGAGAGAAAAAAATTAAAAACACTAAAAATTTGTGGGACGACATATGAAGCTCCGTCGGAGGAAAAAAAATAAAGTTTGATAGGTGCGACGGCACTCGAAGTGCCGTCAGAGGAATTAAAAAAAAGGGGGGGGGAGGGGGGGGGGGGGGGGGGGGGGGGGGGGGAAGCAAGGGACGACACATACATGAAGTGCCGTCCGAAGCTATAAATTTTAAAGATAAGGAATTAAAAATTGAAGCTAGAGAATAAGAAATTTTAAAGATAAGGAATTTTAAAGTTAAGGAATTAAAAACACTAAAAATAAGGAATTAGAATTTTTTTAAAAAAAAAACCTAGCGACGGTACATGAAGTGCCGTCTGACATAAGGGGAAAGCAAGGGACGGCACTCGTCCGAGAAAATGGGTATTTTTAATTGGATTTTTTTTCTTTTTTGAGTGACGACACTTGAAGCGTCGTCCGTCAATTAAAAATTAATTTTTTTTGTTGAGTCTCTCATATTTGGATATTTCTCAAATCCATTCTCATTTTGGCAATCTACTGTAGCCAAATATTATGATATGCATAATATGCATATTTGGCAAACGACTGCAGCTTTGTTTCAAAATATGCATATTATGCATATTTAGCAACCGACTACAGATGCTCTAACTGACTTATAATCACATAAACAAGTCCACTCCACAAGAGACTCGAGACCACTCTTGCTTTGGTTTTTAGTTTAAAATTTGCTAGCTAGGATTTGTAAATACTGAAAAGTGAAAACCTTTAAGATGGAAGCATAAAGACAAGACTTTGGAGGTCAAAATGCATGTTCTTTCTACTCCCTACTCTCATCCTCATTCCCTTCACCATCATCCTCCGCCACCACCACCACCACCATTATTCCTCCCCATGTCTTTTCATTGGGAAAAAGGAGTGGTTAAGATATAACTTGTCTCACTCCTATCTCCATCATAAGAAGAAAATGTTCACTACTATCAGGATCATAACTAGGGATGGCAACTGGGCCGGGTCAACCGGCGACCCACCCGCGACCCGGCCCGCCAACCCGGCCCGGTTAGCTGCTTGGCGGGTTCGGGTCGAACCCGGTGAACAGTACTGGGTCGACCCGGGTCGTAATTTACGTGAATTGAACTCGCAAAACCCGCCCCACGAACCCGGCCCAACTCGCGAATTCAACCCGCCAACCCGCGGGTCGACCCGCGGGTTCCGACCCGTTAGACCCGTACGGGTCGAACGTTCGACCCGTGACGGGTCGACCGTTGACCCGCGGGTAAAACGGTCAAAATTTCTGCTGCAGCGCTGCTTGCGCTCTGTCTGGGACAGAGCCGTTTGGAACGGCTCTTTGAGCCATTGGTTTGTTTTTTTTTTGTTTTTTGTTTTTGTTTTTTCCCACATATTTAGCCTATAAATATCCCCAAAAATCTCATAAAAAATCACACCTCACTCTCTTACTCTCTCTACTATTATACATCATTTGTAAAGAATTTTTGAACAATTGTAGTATTCATCAAACAAGTGTACAAGGAGGCATATACACGATCAAATTTCGGTCGTATCGGAATCAAAATTCAACGTCTTCAACGTCTTCAACTCTCTTCAACCCTCGTCAAATCTACTTCAACCTCTTCTCAACTCTTCAATTGCGGAATCGGCAAAGCGCTCCTCCATCTTTTCTATTCTATTCTTATTTTCACGGTTTTTTTACATACGCGTATTCCACGGTGAACGGTATCAAAATATCTCTATCTCTCTCGTTAATATTTTTTTTACGTTGTAGTTAAAATTATTGTTCGTTTTTTGAACTTCTCTATCTCAACCCTCTTGTTTTTTAGATTTTTTTTGTATAATTCACCGATGGAATTCTACTTTTGATTTACTAAATGTTGTCACCGATTATAAAGCAGTTGTAAATGATTTTTGTATCGCAAAAAATATGCAGAATTTTGAAATGACTCCCCCCGATTGGTTTTTTGCCGAATCTTTGGTGAAATTTTTAGAACCTTTTAAAACCGCAACTTTAAAATTTTCAAAAATATATGAATCTACTTCTAGTAGCATTTTTATTGAATTAGTTAGCATGATGCAAATATTTAACGAAATGTTAACTGATCCCTATATTAGTGACATTGTAAAACCTGCATTTACAAAATTTTTGAAGTATTATTTTCCTCCTCCTATGTTGATTTGTGTTGCTACTGTTATGGATCCTCGTATCAAATTAGAAGGTACGAAGAATTTGATAGAAATGTTTTTTGGATATTTAGAGGTAAATGTAGAATTAACAATTGATTGCGCAACTTTTTTAGTTCAGTTTGAATCTACATTAAATAACTTGTATGATTATAATGATAGACGTTTTGCTTCTAGTAGTACAACTTCTGTAATTAGTTCTTTTTCTGGTAGTTCTAAAGGTAAGAGTAAAAGTAGAATTGGTGATAGAACATTTAGTTTACTTGAACAAATTCAATCTAAAAAACCTAGGACTAATCAACCAAATGAATTAAATTGGTATAACCAACACGATTCTGAGCCTACTCTTTCTCCACTAGATATTTTACAATGGTGGAAAGAACATGAACACACTTTTAGTATTCTGTCAGTTATGGCTAAAGATTTACTAACTTCTCCTGTCTCTGCAGTTGTTTCTGAGAGTGAATTTTCTACAAGTGGCAGGGTTCTATCTGATTATAGGAATCGCTTGAAGCCCGAGGCGTTAGAGATGCTCGTTTGCACAGAAGACTGGCTGAAGGCTGAAGATAGGATACTAGGGAAAGCACTATTGAGTTTCACAAGTGGGAGCAACTCGCCCGAAGAACAACAACAACAACAAAAACAATAGCTTTGCTTGTTATGTCGAATTAGAAAACTTGTACTCAATTAAAATTGTATATAAGAAATATATTATTGTATAAAACTTATTTGTGAAAACTTGTACTCATTTCATTATAAATTGTTCAAATTGTATAACTTACATTCATATAAATAATATTTCAAAATTTGTTGTCAATTTCACTCTTTCAATCTTATTATTATTATTTAGATTTTTATTGTTTATTAGTATTATTACTTACTTAGTATTATAATTATTATTTTAAGGGTTTAACTTAAGCTACCAAAATAATAATAATAATAATAATAATTAAACGGGCCAACCCGCGGGTCGACCCGGCCCAACCCGGATTGAACCCTAAAGGGTTCACGGGTTGGGCGGGCCACCCAAACGAAATCTCAGCCCGGCCCGGATAACAGCCCAACCCGGCCCGAGCCCGCGAAGTATACGTGCCAACCCGTCCGGGTTGGGCCCGGCCTGGCCCACTCGACCCGTTCGCCATCCCTAATCATAACTAACTTATCACATACGAAACTCAATTAGCTCCTCCATGTAATAAATTTTTGAAGAAAATGTTCACTACTTTTCTAATGTACAATACTTCGATTAGTATATTAGAAACACAATTAGCTCTTCCATGTAATAATTTTTTTATGTTAGATGTGTGTGTCATATTTTAAATTTATGTGTACAAGATGTATTGAAAGTAGTCGATTCATATATAGTTGCAATTAGAAATTGTGTACATTTTATTGCTTTGAGTGGTCCTATGCTTCAAGAATTTAAAGGATGGTGTAAAGTTAGGAGAATACATTTTAGAAAATTTCATAAAGATGTTAAACACCGATGGAACTCTACTTTCGATTTACTAAATGTTGTTACTCAATACAAAGATATTATAAACGATTTTTTCTTGCAAAAAACATGAGATTTTTTCAAATGACTCCCCCATCATGGTGCTTTGCCGAATATTTATTACGGTTTTGGAAACTTTTAAAACCACAACTATGAAGTTTTCTACATCTTATGATCTAAATCTAGTAGTATTTTTATTTCAATCATTACTATGATGCAAACATTTTAAAAAATGATTTCGGACGAATACATTAGCCATATTGTTATTCCCGCTTATACAAAAAATTTGAAGTATTTTAATCCTCCTCCTATGTTGTATTGTATTGCTACTGTTATGGATCTTCGTATCAAATTAGCGGGTACGAAAAATTTGATTAAAATATTTTTTACCTTACTTTAAGATGTTTCCAAATATAAATGTAATGACTTTTATCTAACTTTGAACCGACATTGAATAACTGGTATGATTATTTTGATAGAACTTTTGCATATAGTAGTACAACTAGTATAGTTACATCTTCTTCTACTTCTACAGGTAAGGGTAAGAGGACATTAGAAGATGTCGCTACTAATTTACTTATTCGTATATCTAGGACTAATGCACCTAATGAATTAAATTGGTATAATCAACAAGATTGTGAAAATTATAGTACTAAGATTGAAGTGCTGCAATGGTGGAAAGACCATGAAAATCTTTCTCCTGTTCTTTCACATATGGCTAGAGATATACTAACTACTCCTGTCTCCACTGTTGGTTTAGAAAGTGCTTTTTCTATAAGTGGCAGAGTTCTAACAGATTATAGGAATCACTTGAAGCCGCATTCGTTGGAGATGCTCGTATGCACTGAAGATTGGATGAAGGTAGAAGACAGGGCTAAAGAAAAATTGGTCAACAAGTGGAAGCAACTCGCCTGAAATCCAACAACAAGATTAAGGAATTTAGGGTGATGAGATCCTAGGTTTAGGTTAAATAGAGGTGCACGACAGTAGTCCAATGTCCTCTCTTCAATCTAACTCTAGGGTATCTCAAACTCTAGATTCTGATTATCCGCTCAAACATGTAAATGTAAAATTGTAAATCAAGAAATATTGCATGTTCTCTATGAGTTTCTATTAGTTGTATTTGTATGTAAAAAAAACTTGTAAAAAATTTATAGTACTTGAAATGAATAATATATGTATTTTTTCACTCTTATACAACTATAATAGTTGTAAATTTTTTTTTTGTAAGTGAAGTTGTAAAAAAAAAAAAAAAAACCGGGCCAACCCCCGACCTTGCCCGACCTGAAACGGGTTCGACCCGAATGGGTTCGCAGGTCGACCAGGTCGAAATTTTGGATTTCGAACCCGGCCCGGTTAAGCCCATGATCCGACCCGAACCTGCCCTAACTTGGCTGCAACCCGCACGGGTTCGACCCGACTCGGCCCGGTCGACCCGAATGCCACCCCTAATTTGGGATTAGAAATTAGAATTTATATTTTACACCCTTTTTTGGAGAGGAACGGACTGCGCTCCTAATAAACTCGAGCTCAATAGGCTTTGGTTTTAGCCTGTTTGTAAACTGATTACAACCATATTTTATATGTTGAAATATTTACTTGATGCAGGTTATTTAGTTGATACAGGTTTATACGCACAAAAAAAAGAAGTAAAATAAAAATAAAATAAAATAAACTTGATACAGACGTATGATTTCTTTCTTATTTTATAATATTTTCCTAGCATTTTTTAATTTTCAGATGGTGTAATTTATTTTTGTTAAAAAATGATATAGTAATTTTAATTTTTAAAATGGTGAAGAGGCTGAGCTAAAAACCACTCCTAATAAGCAAACGGGTTGGGAGGCTGTGTTTGTATAGCATTTTAAAAACTGCTTTCAGTTTTTTGAAAATTAAAACTGAAAAATCATGTTTGGATAGGTGTTTTTGCAAAATTGATTCTGAATTTTTTTCTGAAATGTGTCGTTTTAAAATGCGTTTTTAGAAAACATAAAAAACCTATTTTTTGAGATAAGTTTTTTTTATTTCTCAACCAACATACTGTATTTGTATATGTATACATTATGTACGTATACAGTATGTATGTATATAGTATGTATACAGTATTTATGTATATGTATGTATATATAATAGTATGTATATATCATTATTATTATTATTATATAATATTTTATATATTATTATACATATAATTATTATATTTATTCTTACATAATATATTATTATTATTATTATTATTATTATTATTATTATTATTATTATTATTATTATTATTATTATTATTATTATTATTATATATATATATATATATATATATATATATATATATATATATATATATATATATATATATATATATATATATATATATATATATATATAATAAAACACAAAGAAATCTATCAAGTGGCTCTCCTTCAATCCCCCCCAAAATCAAAGGCCCGGATCTAACCTAAAAAACATACTTTCTCCCCAAAAGTTTCCCCCCAAAATTCAAATTTAAATCCCCCACCCAAAACAACTCATTTATTTATTTAATTCTTTCTTTCTCTCTTTCTCTTTCTCTCTCTCTTCTATTCAAAAAATACAGAAAAAATAAATAAATTTAAAAAAAAAATAAAACCAGAAAATTTAAAATTTTAAAAACTTTAAAAATAATTTCAAAAACTTATAAAAATAATTAAAAAGTATTAATTTTTTTAAATTTAGAAATATTAATTTAAAATTTAAAAAAATAAACTTTTAGAAATTTTAGAAATAAAACTTTACCATTTTAAAAATAAAATTTAAAAAATAAATGTTTAGATTATTGGTATTGTAGATACCTTCACACCTGTACTTACATTACCATTGTATTTAGACATACTTATAATGGTTATGGGACTAGAGTAAGCTCTATAAAACCTATATGATAATATCCTTGCATAACTATTACAAGCATCTAAAATTAATGCTGAAGTTAAAAAAAAACTTTATGCAGTGTTTCTAACAAACTATATGCATTTCAGGTAAGTTCAAGCTAATGACCAGGAAGACGATAAATGAGCTTAAAGGTAGATATACTGCTTCCTCATATAATATGTTTACTACTTCAATTAATTTGCTGGACCTCCAAAACTATTTTATATAATCAAACCAGGTGCACCGTTCCGAAGACGTGCTGTAGGCACGTGTCAACGGGCAGACCTAGTATATATATATAAATAATAATAATAATAATAATAATAATAATAATAATATAATAATAATAATAATAATAATAATAATAATAATAATATAATAATAATAATAATAATAATAATAATAATAACAATAATATATATATATATATATATATATATATATATATATATATATATATATATATATATATACTAGTATAATGCACGTGCGATGCACGTCTATAAAAAAATTTATAGTAAAAAGTTTATAAAAAAGTTTAGTCATAAAATTAAATGAATTTGTATATCGTATAAGAAAAGAAATAGTAAAACATTTAACTTGCAAAATAGCAGGCTTCAATAATAGAATGCGGCCACGGGGGCAAGAGGAAGGATAGCCAGAGTTTTCCAGGTGGAGGAGTTTGACGATGATGAGGTACAGGTCAGGCCGACGCTGGACTGAGGGACTGGCTTCACCAGTCATGACAGTGCTTTGCCAGCTTGTGTTTTGTACCAACCTACTGTACTCTCTGGTTGCTTGATGTTTGAGTAGTTAGACCCACCCCCCCAGAGTTTGTTGGGGGTGTATGTTTGTTTGCTTGCATTTTCTTCCTGCATTGTAATTTTGGTTGGTACTTTTGTTTTCTCCCGGTACGCCGGGGTTGTTTTATTAACTTCTTATTAATGAAACAGGGTGGCCTTATTCCACCTTTTACCTCAAAAAAATAATAATAATAGAATAAGTGTGAACGATTATAGAATCAAACTTCAACAATACATAAAGGAGAAAAATCAAAATTATTATGTTAGCACTATTCTTTGGTCGATTCATACGAATGATTTTTAACCAAGGACTGAATAAACATGAACAACATACTTAGCTCAATATATATATATGTGCACATTTACTGCAATAAAAAACGTGCATCGCACGTGAAAATCTTCCAACTTTTATCAAAACATGCATCACACGAAATAATACGAATGTCCGAGAAAAAGTTCAAACTACTTTCTTTCTATTCGTAACATGAAGATTTTTTCAACATGATCAATAATGCAAAGGTTAGAAATTCAAATTAAATTTCTTTTGAATATTAGTGAACCTCCAAGATGGTAAGCAAAGTGCAACTAACTGCAATAAAAAATATGCTAGTGTCACTATTGCCCAATGGTAAGCTCATAAAAAGGATTCGGGAGTTCGAATTGCAGTTGCATCATAAAATTCTCAATTGAAATATATAAGGAGTAATAGTAGATGTGTATATATGGCTATGGCTAAGATCTTATTCCAAAAAAAAAACAAAAACAAAATCCGATGCAAAATAATGTTTTCCTAAACCAATTGGTAACTGAAATTAAGATGAACAATAATCAGGGAAAATCAAGAAGGAATAAAATGAGCTAGTATCCGTTGATTTCTGAAATGTAAAACACGCGCTCGTTATTAAAAAACTGAATGCAGCTTACTTAACAATTCAAACCATTTAGCATCAATATAGAGACGATGAGGATATTATAGTTTTGAGATGAAACATCAGGTTGCTACTTAGGGAGGTATCTTCAGCCACGTAGTTCCAATGCGACGATTAACAATTGACCATCTAATAGTGCACATATTTCTTTTTAATCCCCGTCATAGAAGACATCTAAATCAGATAATTTTGAAAATGAAATGATAGTATCTATTACATAGAGTTTTTTAGGCAGAGCATCCGGATCCAATAAAAAGATATTTTACGTCACTTTAGAAATAAAAAAAAAGGATGAATAGAAAAAAAATAAATTTCCCCTTTCCTCAACCCACAACAGTATGAAATCTATGCTATTAAGGATAACTTTTGATTATGAATTATAAGAAAATCTAAATATTTAACAGAGATTGAAGTCACATAGACTACACCAAATAGAACAACCATATCAAAATCAAAAAAATGTACCTAACCACCGGAAACGCCTCTTTCGTCACCGATTTCTTTAGTCCCCGATTATTCTGCCAAATCCCTGGGAAATTAACTAACATTTATCACATCAACCGCAATCAACAAATATGTTTTTCTAACAAAAGCATTGAAAACTCAATTTCCAATACCAAAAAAGATCTTACGTACCTTTTTATAGCTTAAAACAATATTACTGATAAATTCCGTGGCTTTTGTGCACTTTGGCAGAGAAGAGGTCGGTCGTTAGCTGAGAAGGTGGGGTGAGGTTGGCGGAGTAAGAGGCGGTGCTTCTTGGAATTGACTTCAACGACGTCGGTGGGAAGGCGGCTGAGTAGGAGGAGGGCGCGACGTCGGGTGGAAGGGAGGAGGAGAGATGTTTTGGATTTAGGGTTTGTTTTTCCAACAGAGAAGATGAAGGTTTTTTTTTTTTGGTAGGGGTTGCACGTGCATCAGACGAGTATGTTTGAGGATTTAGTTTGGCCGTATATTGCACGTGTTTGCTCAGTTACAAAATTAAGGTTTGTTTGTTTACAACCCAACTCTCCCATTAAAATAGTAGAGATATATATATAGGGAAAGCTTCAGTTGAGCACTACTCTAGTGCTCACCGCGTGAACACTAGGCCTTCGGGCGTTCATATCGAAAATCCGAACCATTCACATTGATCTACACATCTAAATTAGTCTAAATATGTAAAATCAAATCATTTGAAATTTATTTCCCCATTCATTGAAGTGTTACAAAATTTTATGGCTGAAAATTATTGTTTTTATAGTCACATGATGAATGGGCAAATGAATTTCAAATGATTTGATTTTACATATTTAGACTAATTTAGATGTGTAGATCAATGTGAACGGTTCGGATTTTCGATATGAACGCCCGAAGGCCTAGTGTTCACGCGGTGAGCACTAGAGTAGTGCTCAACCGAAGCTTTCCCTATATATATATATGGAAAGCTTCAGTTGTGCACTAGCCCAGTGCACACAGCCGTGTGCACTCGTCTTACACCGTCTGATCTGATAGCTTGATCATGATCGCCATCCAACGGTATGAAACTGCTCTCGCTCATCTGACTTAGTTGGGGGGGGGGGGGGGTAAATGCGTTATTTCATACCCCCCTCATCCCCAAATCTCCTCTCAGATCCTCACGCTCTCAGATCGCCCATGCTCACGCTCACGCTCACCATTCTTCCCTCTCCTTCGACGCCTTTTCAAAACCCTAGCTCCCAAAAATCCCCAAATCTCCTCGCGATCTCATCCTCCTGACGTTCTCATCATCCTCATGCTATCACCTTCGTTCCTCTCCTAGTCGCCTTCTCAAAACCCTAGCTCCACTAAACTCCCAAATCGAAACAGCATTCGAAATCCACCAAACCCTTGCTCCGAATCCATTTGATCCCTACTGAGTACCATTGAAATCAAGCAAACCCTGCCTCTCACATTTATTTGAGTTGCACCATATCAAAGAGATCTCAGGTATAAATTTTTTCCCTTTATTTCATTTCAATCGAAACCCTAATTTATATGAAGATCGGTTGTTTTTTAATGATTTCATCTCCAATTGTTTGAAATTAAGTTAAATTAGGTTTAATTTTTTTGGGCCACTTCATTGTTAAATTTGTTAGAATGTACTCATTTAGTTCATAGCTAATTTCGTAGCACAAGGGGAAATTTCTAGATGATTGTTCATAGGTTGAAATATACATAGGATCTCACATTTGAGACATTTGAAATGATTCTCCTATGCATTAATGAATTAAATGCCATAGTAAGTAATTGAACGAAACTATTGTAGTATATTAGCACTACTTTCGCCATGATTTGAAATGATTTTTGCCTAATTCTTAGTTGTTGATGCATCATGGTCACTATTAGATATGTTGTCATGCCATTTTAAACTGGTTTTTTTTTTTTTTGGAACCCCAAAGTATAATATTTTATCTTCAAATGAGTTAAATGGAAACCCTAGTTATCTTCTTGGAGTAACTATCTTCAGTAGAGGAATGCACCTCTTCTTCATTTAACTCCAAGAAGAAACTAGGGTTCCCATTTAACTCATTTGAAGATAAAATATTATACCTTGGGGTTCCAAAAATAAAAAAACAAAATCAGTTTAAAATGTCATGACAACATATCTAATAGTGAGCATGATGCATCAACAACTAAGAATTAGGCAAAAATCATTTCAAATCATGGCGAAAGTAGTGCTAATATACTACAATAGTTTAGTTCAATTACTTATAATGGCATTTAATTCATTAATGCAAAGGAGAATCATTTCAAATGTCTCAAATGTGAGATCCTATGTATATTTTAACTTATGAACAATCATCTAGAATTTTCCCCTTGTGCTACGAAATTAGCTATGAACTAATTGAGTACATTCTAACAAATTTAACAATGAAGTAGCCCAAAAAAATTAAACCTAATTTAACTTAATTTCAAACAATTGGAGATGAAATCATTAAAAACAACAACCGATCTTGATATAAATTAGGGTTTCGATTGAACTAAAATAAAGGAAAAAATTTATACATGAGATCTCTTTGATATGGTGCAACTCAAATAAATGTGAGAGGTAGGGTTGCTTGATTTCAATGGATTGAAGGGGAACACTCAGTAGGGATCGAATGGATTCGGAGCAAGGGTTTGGTGGATTTCGAATGCAGTTTCGATTTGGGAGTTTAGTGGAGCTAGGGTTTTGAGGAGGCGACTAGGAGAGGGACGAAGGTGATAGCATGAGGATGATGAGAGCGTCAGGAGGATGAGAGCACAAGGAGATTTGGGGATTTTTGGGAGCTAGGGTTTTGAAAAGGCGTCGAAGGAGAGGGAAGAATGGTGAGCGTGAGCGTGAGCGTGGGCAATCTGAGAGCGTGAGGATCTGAGAGGAGATTTGGGGATGATGGGGGTATGAAATGACACATTTACCCCCCCAACTAAGTCAGATGAGCGGGAGCAGTTTCATATCGTTGGATGGCGATCATGATCAAGCTATCAGATCGGACGATGTAGGACGAGTGCACAAGGCTGTGTGCACTGGGCTAGTGGACAAATGAAGCTTTCCCATATATATATATATATATATATATATATATATATATATATATATATATATATATATATATATATATATATATATATATATATATATACTATTATTATAATATATTATTATTTCATATATACTATTTTATATATACTATTATAATAATCTATTATTATTATAATATATATTATTATTATTATATATACACTACAACAAAAGAGTTATACCCCGGCGTTTCTACGCTGGCATTTTAGTAGGCACACCGATGTAGAAACCGGATAACCTAAAAGAAGAAAAAATTCAACTATACACCGACGTTTCTTAAAAACGCCGGCATAGGTAGGTATACACCGGCGTTTTTTTATGGAAACGCCGGGGTAAGTCACAGATAAGACCTACCCCAGCGCTCGATCTCTCCCTCTCATTTTACTTTCCCTTCTCTCTCCCTCTTTCTCGTTTTACTTCATTTCCCCCATTTTTTTTATATCTCTCAATCCCCCCACCTCCCTTCTCCAGCCCCCCTCCCCCGATGTCGCCCCTTCCCCCATCGCTGCCCCATCGCCGCCCCTCCCCTGCCGTCACCCCTTCCCCCATCGCCACCCCCCTCCCCCGACATCGCCCTTTCCCCCATCGCTGCCCCATCGCCGCCCACTACCTTGGCGTCGCCCCTTCCCCCATCGCTGCCTCATCGCCGCCCCCTCCCCCACTGTCGCCCTTCCCCCATCGCCACCCATCGCCGCCCCCTCCCCGCCGTCGTCCCTTCCTCTACACAAACCCTAGGTTTGTTCTTCAATTAATAACAAAAAAATTATTATCTCTTCTCACTCTCTCTCTACACAAACCCTAGGTCTGGGATTGTTGTTGTTTGATTGTTCTTAATTCCATCGATTTTATATATATCTGTTATTGATGTGGGAACGGCGGCAATCAGAGGAGCTTGAATTAACGAGGTGGATCTCAATGTAAGCGATATGTTCTTGATTATGTGGTACTTTTATTTTCTAAATGTAATTTTAGAGCTTCCATCCATGTTTACTTGGCAAGTTTATGTCTATATTGTTGGAACCTTTGTGAAAGTTTAATGATTCAGACTCGGGACACTGATTTGCATTTCTATGTTTCTTTAGAATTGGTTATTTGCCCAAGTATGAACGTTTCATTAGTGATTGCTTTTGATGATGCTCTTAGTTTATCTTATGTGGTGAAGTCTTGGATCCTCGAGTTTAATATAATTTTGTTAAACTGATGAAAATGAGTGTCTCATACCTGATGGTCTGCTTGGTTCTATGATTGTTCATATTCAAGGAGGTTATAGTTATCGTATTATTAGTTGTTTATTCATTTATGGTCCTTTACAATGATTAAAGGAGGATTATGTAACCTTTGACATGTATTGCTGTATAACTAGTGTGAGGTACACTTTCATGGGTAGTTCATGTAAACCCACAATTAACTCTCTTATCTTATAATGCTCAAATTGTTTGAATGCTTTAAGCTAACTGAAGTAATGCATGGAGAGAGTAAATGGGTTTTCTTGTCAGGTTTTTAAGGTCAAGTAGTTGGAATAATGTTTATGCACTTGGCTGTTCAAAAGCTGTTGCCATGTTTTCAATGTTTTGTATAGGCTAATTTGCCTTGATCTGCATGCTTGTCAGGCTGATTTTTGAGTTTTTGATTCACTCCCTCTTGAAAGAAAGGATAAGTCACATCAGGATTTTGGTTAATAATTGATGAGCTTGGAATGAATCTTTAACCAAAACCTAGTTTGTGAGATTGGTTTGCTCATTTGTTGAGTTGGATCTGTTGATTAATTTATTTGGTAGTGCTTTATGTTTACTTAAGTTTGTAACATGATCAAAATTAATGGACTTGATTTTATGAAACTTGTTCATACAAATGCACATGAGAAAATATTTATGTTGCTACTGGAGTTAGTAGATAATAGTGAGAAGAGGAATGGAATGCTAACATATGATAAAAATTGTCACTTTGATGCTTGCAGTTGGGATTTTGGTTTTTTGAACAAGGGATAAGAACATATGCTACTTTGTCACTTTGATGCTTGCAGTTGGGATTTTTAGTTTTTTGAACAAGGGATAAGAACATATAAGGTTCTTTTTTCACTTTGATGCTTGCAGTTGGGCCTAAAGAATTTTTTGAATAGGGGATACATTTCACTGATTAACTTAGCATTCATATCTCCTTCCTGCATATGCAATTTATTTGTCATTCTGATGCTTGCAAGTGTTATTTGAGGTTTTCGGCACAAGGGATAGCTCAAGTTTTTTTTCTAAGCATGAATGAATGTCTGGTAAGAACAGATGGTCCTTACTTTAAATACTGATGTTTGTTGTTGTGTTATTCGGGGTTTTGAATACAAAATAAATTCAAGGATAACTGATGCTTGCACTACTGATGCTTACCATGGGAAGTGATGATAAATGAGCAATTTGTTTGAACAGTGAGTCATTCATAATCTATAATCTGATCCCGCTACAGAAAACTAACAGATCACATGATTATGATATGATCATGATCTTATCTGATCTGGTTATATATATACATACATACTGTATACAGTTTACCAAACACCTTTCATACTTTAATTTTGAAAAAACTATTTTATGAAAAAAGTTTACCAAACAATACTCTGTTTTCGAAAATCACAAAAAACAACTTTATAATTTTTTCCCCCAAAAACTATGTTTAAAATGAATTTTCAAAACAACGAACCAAACGCAGAATAAGTTTCACTCAACAAAAGTGTTGAAGGTACAAACCACAGCGAATCAGGGCCACATGATTGAGGCCCGAATCTCAAAGCTTCCAGGGATAAAATAGTAATTTTTCAGCCAATACGGGCCTATATGGAGAACCTGGGCCGGGCCAACAAGCAATGAGTAATCTGCAACCCAATAATAGGAGTCCTGATTAGTCAAAAATTCTTGACCAAATCTTCAAACCGAAAGAGTGTTATCAACTAATTTTATCTCATTACCATGAGAATCAACAGTTTGAATACAAAAGAAACTCTTTTAAGCTAATCTTTTGTGAATAATTCCTAGCATATAAATACCCCCCCCCCCCCCCCCCCCACACACACACACACACCCCTCTCTCATAATCTAGTAATCATTATTTTGCAACAAAAAACTTCAGTAATGTTCAGAGTTCTGACTTGACCGTCGGGGGTCTTTTGCCGAGGAACACCCTGGTGTTCAGACATTTTGTAAGTTTCTTGGAGCGATCTTGATCGTCAAAATCAAATCTAAGTGTCCACAATCGTCAAAAAATCAGATTAAGGAGCAACTAAGAGTGAATAATTCTGATCAAAGTAAATGCTAGAATTTGATAATTTACGTTAAAGAATTCACATCATCTGTTAGTTCCCACACAAAAAAAATAGTAGTAACAAAAAAAAATGAGGTCATTTTGTCCAACAACCATAGCAAAAAGGAAAAACAATATTTAATCATCCTCCATACAATTAAAAAGACAAAGAATCATCATCCATTAGTTAAAAATAGGTATGGCAAAGGGACGGATTTGGGCCAGACCCATATAGGCCCAGGCCCGAGCGCGAGTTTGAGCCCAAAGTTTAAAATATTGGCATAAGCCCGGCTCGACTTTTCTTCGGGCTTAAAAAGTTAGGCCCAAAAAATAACTTTGGGCCTAGTGTGAAATAATTATACATGTTTTAATATATAACTTTTCAAAAAAACAAAACCACATCAATAATAATACACGAAGAAAAATCTCTAATATCATAATGGGAGAAGGCCTTAGTGTCATTTGTCATTGTGTCATTCTACCAACATGTGCAACGCACATATATAACTAATATAAAGGAGGTTTCCGGTTCAAATTCTCCCTACGTCAGAGTTTTTATTTTTATTTTTTGAAACTATTAAAACGCACATCGCACGTGTAAATTACTAGTAATAATAATAGGAATACTACTTCAAATTTTTGTATGATTCATATCTAATTTGTTTATTCTCATTTTAACTCTCTATATAAGACATAATTTCTATCTCTATAAACTTTAATAATTATTTTAACTTACATACATGAATATTCTATTTTAAAAAAACTCATATATAAATATACATGATATATACATAAATATATACATGCGCATGCACAAATTTGATTCGGGCCCATCGGGCCTAAGTAATTGAGCCCGAGCCCAGTCCGAAATGAAATTGTGCACTTCATCAATGTCTGAGAGATCAATCAAATTGTGCACTTCATTCTCTTGCAATCATCCAAACCCGCTACGTTATCAGTAGCACCACCAGTATCCAGGGCCGTCCCCACTATATAGGCAGGTAAGGCGGCCGCCTTAGGCCTCTGCGGATTTTACGATTTTAGGGGCCCCCAATTATGAACTTTCCTTGTAAATATAGGCACGTATTTTGGGTGTAAAAAAAAATGTTATTAGGGGCCCCCAAAATAATTATTTGATCCTTTAAAAAAAATTAAAAAAATTATTTGGGGGTATTGTGGAAGGCTTGATTGAAATTGAGGTTTTAAATTTGAGTGATTTAAAACAAATCCACATTTAAATGGATATAAAACCCGAAACCCACATTCAATTTAAAAACCCACATTCAATTTACAACCCGAAATCCGATTACCCAAACCCTCTTTTAAAACAAAACCCAACCACTTCGTTCTTTTCCCCAAAACCCAAACCCGAAGTCCCACTCCCACTCTCCCACTCGTTCTTTCAATTCTTCTTTTCCCCAAAAAATCCCGAACGAAACCCGAGCAGCGCCTTCCCTTCTTTGCTCCCAAACGGCGCCTTCCCTTCTTTTGCATATATGTATGATGCTTATGAGTAACTTGTTATTCAATTATATATATTTTGCATATTTTGCTTTGAACAATGTGCAAATTTTGTATATTTTGCTTTGGCAATTTTTTTTTATACATGTTTTTTTTAATGTATGGGGGCGGGGGGGCCCATTTCGGAAGTTCGCCTAGGGCCCCCCAGAACTCAGGGCCGACCCTGCCAGTATCCCCAGTATTTCCAGAACCACCATTAGTAGTAACATTTGCATTTTGTGGAACAAATAGTCTGCAGGTATCTGATATAACACTGAAGGTAACTTTCTTCTTCTTTGAAGGTGGTAGCATATCGTCAAAAAAAGAAGCAAAATAACAGATTGAATCAAGTATAAAGACAATATCAGTACTCTGCTTTTGAAATATTCTTTGATTTCTTTCCTTCGAGATTACCCAAATTAATGCCAACATTATCATGTCCAATTGTAATCTTCTATCCAAAGTTAATCCTCTTTAATATCCAAAGTTCACATCAAGATTAAATAGAGGAAGACAAACCCTTAAACTTTCCAAGCCATTTTAAGAATTATCCAGACCTGTCTAACAAAAGGACAATTAATAAAAATATAAAGAGCAGATTCATCACCAGCAGAACAAAGAATACATTTTCGACCAATAGCCATATTTCTTTTATTAAGATTATTCACAGTAAGAAGTCTATTGTGGATTGTATGCCAAACTAGTAATCGCACATTCAGTTGTGCAATGTTTTTCAATATATACCGGTAAAAAGGACAAAACTCACCTCAAGAGTTGAGGAATTTATAGAAATATTTAATTGTAAATGTTCATGTAGAATTCAAGGATTCTATTTAAACTCATTTATTGGTTTCCAATCATAATTATTAAGTATGTAACCTCCATTCCCATAAATACGTATTTTCTGAATATTTTCTGTATTTCGATATTATAGATTCATTATTTGTTAAAATAATTTTAGATTTCATATTAAAGTGTTTTTCTAATCGAAAATTTATTCATTTCAAATAATGATGTGTTTTGATCTTATTTTCTAGATCTTATTGATCAACTATTTGTATTTGAGTCCAAATTATATATATATATATATATATATATATATATATATATATATATATTTATTGGGTCATTTTAGCAAATTGTTAAACCAAGATATTATTTTATTGTATGATATTATTATAATAATTAATTATCATTTCTTGATTATTTAATTAAAATTCATCTATTGAATTATTTTGTTATTGTACTAGACCTAGTTTTCTTGGTGAATTCCAACTTATTTTCAAGCCCAGTTTATATTCAATTCATTTGCATTATTTATTTATTTATTTGGATTTAAATTCTTGTTCATGAAACTCTTTGATCTTCTTGATGAATTATTTTCTTGTTAATCCTATTTTTCTTTTTTTTATTGTGGGTATTTTTGATTTAAACCCTATTGATTTGGATCTACCTCTTATTGAACCCTAAAACTCAATTTCATTTGTTCTTGACCCAAATCTATTTTTATTGGACCCTAAACCACCAACCCAGTATCCTAATTGTATCATATAAATACAACTCTACAGCAAACCCTAGAATTGTACAATTTTGAAGCCCTAGAGCCGTATACACTCTCTCCTCCCGTTCTCTCTCTCTCTCTCTGGGTGTTTTTCTCGCCAAAACACCCCCCGACCACTTCCGTCGTCTTCTCCAGTCATCTTCTTGCGACGCCCCTCATCGCCACTCCCTCCGGCGACCCCCTTCGACGCACTCCCCAGCGTGCCGCCGCTCAACCCTACCCCGACCTCCCTTAGCGCCACCACAGCCAAAACCCCTGTTGCTTCCCTGTTCCGAGCGACGCCAGCAGCGCCGCCGAGCGCCCTCCCTGCTGTGCCGTCAGCCTCTAGTCAACGTGTCGCCGCCGCCCAGTCCCGAACGCCAGCACAGACCCTTGCCCTTGCTACTGTTGTTGTGTCCCTTCTCTCGCAGTAGCTGCCTCTTTGTTGTGTGATGTTGCTGATTTGTCTGTTTGAGTGCACGTATATTGCACGTATATTCTTGTGGTGGCTCGTGGGTTCGTTGCTTCGGGATTCTCATTCCGTTATTCTTGGTATTCGTTTTCACCGATTAACAGGCAAGCGACCGTCATCTTGAATTGCTAATTGTATCAAATTCAAGTGTTATTGAAATTCTTGCAAGTAGATCTCTTTGTTATCGTATTATCCTTTGTTATCTCTTTCGTTGGGTCTATTGAGGGTTTACACGAGCTAACCCCAATATTTTTGACATCGTGCCACTTTGACTCTGAGGTTTGGATCTTTCATGAATGCATATAGAATTGATAATAGGGTTATTCATACAAGTCACAACACAAATAAATTATTGTAGAGACAATCGTTAGGTTGTATGTCGCTTGATCGTTTGATGATTGATTGATGTTAGACTTGTATATGTGTGTGTTCTAAATTTTATTTATCATGTTTGGACACCTATCATGCTAGTTACACAATTTATTGACTATAGAATCGATACCCATCATGTTCAATTAATTTATTTTCAAGAAAAATACCCTCAAAACTGTACATGCTTGCTGACCTGAACTTTGATCACTGTTTTCGAACCAGTAAATGACCTTAAAATGAAATACTTTCTGAATATGAAATGTAGCCCCAAGTGTCTAGTTTCCAATAACATCCAGAATTTTTGAATTCCGATTTTTGTAGCAAAAGTTATGCCCGTTTTACTACAGCTGTGTTTTTACAGTTCAGACTTTCAGATTTTCGTACCTTTCATGTTCAAATAGTAAAAAGGCTGATCAAATGATAAAATTTTGCTATGAAAATTTCCAGGTTGTTGCTTAACATGTTTAGGAGTCCCAAAAATATTTTTACTGAATTTAATATTGAGTTTTTGCTGATTCAAAAATTAAATTAACATGATGTCGAAATTCTTCCTGAACATAAAACCTGTAAAGAACCATGTGGTTGACCTAGTTACTATTGTCTGAATTTGAACTTTAAATATGCGTTGGAACCGTATGGAAGTCTAGTTTCCAGATTTTCTGACGGATTTAACTTTTGATTTCTGAGTCAGCAGAAAACTACATTTTTGTATAGGTTGCGCTTGCTGTCCAGAATTTTGGATACTACTTTTTAATGAATTAATTATTCTTATATCGTATATTGCATGAATTGATGTATGTATGTTGCATTGCATGATCCTAATGAGTTATTGTCATCATTCTAATTATCCAATTTCATGTATCACCCTATTGTTTTCCTATTGATACTATTGTTCACCTTTTGTCCCTTAATTGTATATTGTGTTGTTGCATTGATAAATAATTAACAAGCCGGGGTTTAAGGGATTGACTTTTAGTAGTGGACAATATAGGGACTGTACTCGGAGGAGGGGCCGTGTTTACCTAAATAATGTTCCGGCTATTGTTTTATCGGTGATTGTGGTTATGGCCGTAACCCAATCTATCGTGTATTGTATCGTTGCCGATGACCGTATCGTACACCGAAAGGTGAATAATATTTATCGTTGAAGAGTACATGAACTATAGAGTCTACCACTATAGTCTAAACGAAATTGATTGTATGCATCGAACCTGTGGTACGGAACACATGAGACACAGTAGTACGTGCATTAGTTGGGATAAAAAATGATTAATAGACTTAAGGATCACACAATACCGCCATTGCATATTGTTCATCATTGTTCCTATTTATATCGAATATTGGCTAAGTGTTATTGTTATTGATCATTGATTACCGTTACCGAATATTGAACCATTGTTTATATCCATTGCAACGATTATCATGATTATTGTCCCATGTTATTGATTCCTATTGATCCATTGAATTCATTGTTATACCGTTATTCCATTATTCTCTGCTTTTTCTACTTGCTATCAATGACTTGCTCTAAGGACAATTTTCTCATCTTTTTAGATGAAGTGTATACAGGTAATGAAGGTAAATTGCCTGCTGGAATTGAAGAACAGACATTCTGAAGACTGCTGCTTTTAAATTGCTTATTGCTTTAATAGACTTAATGTATTGAGACTTATTATTATTTGGATTGTATTTATTATTGTTTTGAGCTTATGTCCCGGATTTTATTATTGTTTCCAGACGTTGGATTATTATTATTGTATTTGGATATTTTTATTGCTTAATTCCAAATATTTTTGTTCATGAGATCATTATTATTGTCTGTGCAATTATTCTGTATTGTTTGTATTGTTGAGTTAATCGGATAAACAGCTTATGGATGACGTTAGTCATTCGCTGGGCTTTTGTCATGTACTCGTATTCCGTATTTTTGAGAAGCAGGGCGTGACAAAGTAAATGGAGAAGAGATTGGAATCAAGTGTCTGTTGTAAAAATAAATTCCTTCTAAAATAAATATTTTTTTTGTTAAACGGTGGGTATATAACCCCCCACATTTAATTAAAGAGGATTTAACAAAACATACAACAACAAAAAAATGCTTATGAAGTTCAGATCCCAACAGGCTGGGTCAAAAAAATACATTGAAATCTATTCCTACTGATTGGCCGCTCCCGCCAGAGCAAATTTTTCGTGCTAATTTCGGCTCACACTCTCTCTCAGTCTCTCTCTTGTACACCGTTTTATCCTCTCCAACTATCGTATACTCTCCCTCATCGCCCCCAGTAGTGACCCAAACGACAAGTGTGATCACCATATGAGAGACACCGCAGACACTCCACCAATCTGACAAATTCATATCAAGATTGAGTCCTCGTTCTCATCCCCTCACTTCACCCTTGATGACTCTCATCGCAACTTCGCAACGAGGGTAGACGTTGCACCTGATGCTTGCGAGCCCCCTGACATGAAAGAAACCAAAGGCACCCCTCACTTTGACCAACCATGGTCAAAATAGAGTCCAAACTATAAACATGCCTAACAACAGTCGCCCACACCAATTAGAGAACATTTCATTGCTAATTGTAAGTTGGTTGTAATTTGGATATTAGGAAACCATCCATTCGAATTTCAAAGCTCAATTTGAAATTCAACACTCCCAAACCTAATTTTGAATTTCAAAACACACTTTGAAATTCAAAAACCCATGAGCCTGGCAGCCATGCCTCGACCCCCATGCCTCCTCGGCAGCACTCGTCCCCCCACTGTGGTCACCGTTCACATTCGCTTCGCCAGCAAACAGCCTCCATGAGCTCCCTTTTCGACCCTCCATGCTGATGCCAGCCCCGGCAACAACAACCACACCTTCCTAACCGCAGCCCCAATGCTGCAACCCCCGACGCCAGTCCAATGCTACCAACCTCGACGAGGGCGACCAATCGACGAAGGCCCCCCTGAGATCCCCCAACGCGCCCGCCCCAACACCAGTCGCCAACCCCCGCCGTACAACCTCCCATCGCAGGGACACCGCCGTGCTTTGTAATTTGGATTTTTAGGGGAAATAGTCATTTGGATATAAGGGAGGCTCGACACTCCTCCGTGATCTCCGTCGTTGGCCATCCTGTCGGTATAATCCCCCCATCGCTGCAGTCCACTACACCATCTGACCACCACCGACCCAACCTGACAAATCCACCCCCTTTGCCAGCCACGACGAACTCCTCCACTCCGACGCCATCCACGACCATGACTTAGGCCTCCAAACCAACACACCGTAGCCGCCCCTGACTCAGCCATCCACACCTCCGTCAACGCCTCGCATACCTCGCCTCTTCGACCCCGCCGAAGTGGCCGCGTGCGCTTATGAAGACCCCAATTAGGCGGCTATACCGCCGTCGTTGCCCCACGATCTTCGCCCCTTCAACCTCGTCGAAGAGGGAGCACGCACGAATGATAACAACCCCCTACTGGTAGCCATCGCTGCCCCACATCCAAGACCGAGAATGGATCCAAGCCCCATTCCGATCCCGCCGTTGGCTAGCAGCCTAGGTCACAGATGCACGAACCTTTCGGATCCGCAAGCCGACCCTCATCGAAGGTCGTGATGGGCCAAGAGGTCGGTGAACGAATGGGCGGGAAAGAAACAACAAGGGAAAGAGACGACTGAGGAATAGGCGAAAGATATACTCTAGGGGAGCACCGAGCGAACACAGCCAAATGGGGAGGGGGCGGCGCAGCCACCGCCCCCACCCCCTCCTGCTTTCAGATCTAGAGTTTCTCTTCTTTTTTTTAGTTTTTTGGGGGAGCTTCTCTTTCTAGAATTTCTAGAGGTAGCCTTCTAAAATAAATATTACACAATCTGTTGCTGGTATATAGTGAAAAAAACATTAACATTATATGGTGAAGCATATACGTGTTTGTGGGTGATCTCAATAAGCTTGTTTATTCGCACTTGAAACTGCACACGCTATCAACTTCACGTGAGATATCTCATCTGATAGTTTTGAATCCCTCGATTGATATTAATTGCTTATAAATTCCTCGATTGAATAAATTTTAGAGCATTCGAATGAATCTCAGCCCATGACACAGAACAAAATTAGATATCGGACCATTGCACAGATATATAACATAACAGTCTAGTATATGAATGTGAAAGCGTCACACGACTCGCACCATTTGCACATTTCAGCAATTCCTTACACGGCGGATCAGTAATAGAGAAATTGTGTTTTCTACAAAATGTGTCTCTTTATTGACTGAAAAGGTAGAATATTCTAACTATCTATTCATTGCGATAACCCCTCGCAACCTGCCTGCAAGTCCAAGCAATGACTTCTATAGACGACTTGGATACATTCCAGGATCAATGCAGCCATAGATATCATGTAGACTAAGGAATATGGAGCGGAGCAGGTAGCGGGAATGATCGAACCCGCATCGTTAGCTTGGAAGGCTAAGGGTTATAGTCGACGTTGATTTATCATTTTTAACATCTCTAATTCAAAACCGAACATGAAATTTTTGTTTCATTCGGCTCCTTTATGGAGGATCGATGTATTCCCAGAGAAAAAAATTAGATCCATAACATCTATGTCAGCTTTTCTTGATGAATTGAATGCATCCTTATCGCTTTCTAGATGATCTTTCATCCCATGGACAAAGGCAATGAATCTCTCCTCGAATTGAACCACTTAATGCCTTCTAATTTCCTAAGAAATGGATTACTAAGGAATTATTCCTCCTCATGTCTTTTATATTTCGTTGGGAAAATGGAGTGGTGTACGTATATTAATACTAGCCAAGGACTTCATTATACTAATACTAGCCAAGGACTTCATTGACTCCGTATACGCGCATGAATGGTTAAGATATAACTTGCCTCATTAACTCTCAGCCAAGGACTTCATTGACTTCATTGACTCTGTATACGCGCATGAGAATTTTTTCCCAAAACGCCCCATTTTTGCAAAGTATTTCCCAAACTGCCCTACTTTTTTTTTTAATTCCCAAAGCGCCCCACTCGGTCTCTCAAAGACCGAGTCTAGTGCAAATAGACTCGGTCTTTGAAAGACCGAGTCTTGCGCTTTGAAAATTCAAAGAGCAAGACTCGGTCTTCCAAAGACCGAGTCTATTTGCACTAGACTCGGTCTTTGAGAGACCGAGTCTTCACTCTGTGCGTTTTTATAATCGCAGATCCCCTTTCTTTCTTCTTCTTCTTCTCGACTTTAACCTATTCTATTTCTCTAACCCATCTTCCTAAATCTAGGGCGACCTCCTACTTCTCAAAATCTAATCTTAATCTAAATATATATAACAATATCTTCCTAACCCTCTAACGATCTCCACTATAATATCCCAAAACCCTTATTTTGAAAGATCAATTTTTTTGTTTTTTGCTAAATTTGAAGCGGATAGCAACTTCAACTCTTTTACCGAAATATCTACGGCTCTATCCTTGACGCTTGTGAAGGTATGATGAATATTGGCCTTTAATTTTCTGAATTTTGGTATAGATTTTGTTTGTGGTTAGATAATAACTCGCATATTTTAATAAATATACGTAGGTATGGATCTTGAGATTCCTATTTGGTTATACTTTGGTGGTGAAATTATTCGTGATCCAAAGATTGGTTGTTGTTATAGTCATTTGGAACCGGAAATAGTTTGGGTACCCCGTACCATTACATTTGAAGAACTAGTTGAGAAAATCTATGAAGTTACTAATTGGGATAGGAATGAATGGAATGTAAAAATTTTAGCTCGATACGCAGCTGGAAGAGGAGGTGTTCAGTATTTTATGACAGTGCCCGTACCTACTGATAATTCGCTGAAGTCATTGATTGCTAGGACATTTGATCCGAATTGTGCTTGGTCTGTATTAGAGTTATATATTCAGCAAATTCGAGTTGTAAATGCTCAGCCACATGATATCCCTAGTGCAAGCTTCATACGGGTAGTACCTACACAGCAGTCGAGACCTAACCCCGATCAATCTTCACAACCAAATCTGGTATCCTCACAAGAGAACACCTTCACAAATACAACAATTCCGGATTCTGTAAATGTTGAGCTGCCACGCCAACCAAGCCCGGTTCCTGACTCTGTTCCAAATGACAGTATGTTTGAACTCTTTCAAAATGCAGTGATTAACAACAGTTTATTAGATGATGATGAAGAAGAGGAAGAAACAGACGATGATGAAAGTCTGGAAAGTGATGATGGAGAAGAAGATGATGATGTAGCTAATGTAAATCCTTCGAACAATAGTTCTAATGAAGTGAGAGCTACTGATAGGTATGCTAATGTTAGCGCTCATGTTACGGAGGAGATGGCTGAAGCTGCTAGAGTACCCCCATTTCCACAAGAGTCTTCTGGTTCATCCAATGTAGAGGAATTCTACGTTGGACAGGAGTTTGTTAGTAAAGACTCCCTTCTGCATGCTGTGAAGGTGTATAATATCAAGAAACATCGGGAATTTGTCACATTGAAAACATCACCGTCACTATACACTGTTAAATGTAAAATGGCACCTAGAAAACGTACAATAGAGGAGATCGTACAAGGTCCCCCAGAAGTAAGTGATGGTGGATGCCCTTGGAGATTACGAGCTATTGTTCCAAAAGGAGGGAGAAATTTTGTGGTGAAGAAGATAGTTGGCCCTCATACTTGTACGAATCCCACGTTGAATCAAGACCACTGCAAAATTGATGCTAACCTTGTTAGTAATTTGATTGTGGGTGTGGTGAAGAAGGATATTGCTGTATCACCGGGGGTAATTATTGAGATTGTGAAAATAGAATATAATTATCAGATTTCATATAAGAAAGCTTGGAAAGCAAAACAAAAGGCAATTGAGAGGTTGTACGGTACATTCGAAGAAGCATACACGAAGTTGCCTTTTCTACTAACAGCAATTCAATCAGCAAATCCAGGTACCGTTGTCCACTGGGATAAATTTGTGTCTAGCCCCGGCGAGGAAACATTCAAGGGAGTATTTTGGGCATTTGGTCCTTCGATTGAAGGTTTCAAGTCTTGCAGACCGGTTATTAGTGTAGATGGAACTCACTTGTACGGTAAGTACAAGGGTTGTTTGCTAATTGCTGTTTCCCCGGATGCGAATGGTTGCTTATTTCCTTTTGCATTTGCATTGGTTGATGGAGAGAGTATAAACACGTGGACTTGGTTTATGACTTGCGTCCGGCATTATGTCACCGATCGCACTGAGTTGTGTGTTATCTCGGATCGTCATGCTGGTATATTGTCTGCTATGGATTTGCAAAACGGTGCTTGGAACGAACCGAATGGATTTCATCGTTATTGCATGCGTCATTTTGCCACAAATTTTTTTAGTAAATTTGGTAGCAAAGCATTGCGCAAGAAGGCCAAAAGTATAGCTTGTCAGCACCAACCCAAAAAGTTCATGGCCAAACTCGCCGAACTTGAAACCGTCAATGTCGAGGCGGCTAACTGGTTGAAAGAGAAACCGGTTCAGAAATGGGCACTTTATGCAGATGAAGGTCGACGATATGGAATGATGACTACGAACCTGTCAGAATGCTTCAATTCAGTACTGAAAGGAGTCCGTAGTTTACCAGTAACTGCAATTGTTGAGACGATTTTTTTACGTCTCAACTCTTACTTTACTACTCGTCGACAGGAAGCTAATAAGCTATTATGTGAAGGGAAAATTTTTGCTAAACGAGTACAAGATTTAATTGATATTCGCCGTGAAAGAGCAAATCAACATGTGGTCACAATGTTTCATCATCAGCCTGGAATTTTTTCCGTCAAAACTGGTATACGCATGGTAAATGGAGAACGGAAGGGTGGGAACTTGCACACCGTGAATTTGGGTACGAAAACATGCACATGTATGAAGTTTCATCTATATCATATTCCCTGCTCTCATGTAATGGCAGCCTGTGCATATCGTGCAATCGATCACAAGCCTTATGTTGATAAATTTTACCTTATCACGTCATTAGCAAATACTTGGGCTCCTGTGTTCAGTCCTATTCTAGATGAAGCATATTGGCCTACTATCGACGGTCCACGACTTGTACCAGATTCTAGTTTGCGACGTTCACGGAAAGGCCGGCCTAAATCCACGAGAATACGCAACGATATGGATGTGAGAGATAGTTCTAGCAGGGGTACAAGAATGAAATGTTCAAGGTGCGGGTTGGAAGGCCACAACAAGCGTCGATGTACTAACATAGCATCTCAAAACAATTGAAATTTCATTTTGTTTTTCCTATTGTGTTTGTAATATTTATTTCGAAATGAACACTTAGTTTGGATAGTTGTGGTGAAGTGAGTCTTGTTGCTGAGGTGTGGTGAGTCTTGATGCTGAGTTGTGGTGAATTTTGGTACTAAGTTGGTTTGTTGTTTGGTATTTTGAAGTGGTTTATTAGTTGTTTTGTATTTTGGTACTAAGTTGGTCAAGTGGAAGAAGCATATTGATCAGTTTTATATTTTGTTGTTGTGGTTTGTTGTGATTTTGAGTTGTTTGTTCAGGCATTTGAAGAAGAGGTGGTTGTTTTGAAAGATTGAAAAACACTCAAAATCTGGCTGTAGCTAAAAAAAATTCACAGCAACAAGACTCGGTCTTCCAAAGACCGAGCCTAGTACAACTAGACTCGGTCTTTCAAAGACCGAGTCTTGTTGCTGTGTCTTTTTTTGGTATCAGACTCAAGACTCGGTCTTCCAAAGACCGAGTCTAGTTGTTCTAAGATCGGTCTTTGGAAGACCGAGTCTTGATTCTGATAAACTCCAGAGCCCAACAAGCTCTCTGGAATATTGAAAACAACACAGTCGGTCTTTGAAACACCGCTCTAAAAACACCTAGACTCGGTCTTTGAAAGACCGAGTCTTCAATCTGTGAAATTTTGATTGAAGACTCGGTCTTTGAAAGACCGAATCTAGGTGTTTTTAGTGCGGTGTTTCAAAGACCGACTGTGTTGTTTTCAAACTTCCAGAGAGGCAGTTGGGCTGTGGAGTTTATCAGAATCAAGACTCGGTCTTCCGAAGACCGAACTTAGTACAACTAGACTTGGTCTTTGGAAGACCGAGTCTTGAGTCTGATACCAAAAAAAAGACACAGCAACAAGACTCGGTCTTCCAAAGACCGAGTCTTCTTGCTGTGTCTTTTTTTTGGCTACAGCCAAATGCTGAGTGTTCTAAACACTTTGCAAAACAACCACCTCTTCTTCAAATACCTGAACAAACAACTCAATATTCCCATCCAACCACCTCTTCTTCAAATGTCACAACAAACCACAACAAACCATTGAACAGAAGATTAATAAACTGAAGATTAATAAACCACAAGAAACCATTGAACAGAAGATTAATAAACTGAAGATTAATAAACCATAACAAACCATAACTCAATATTCCTCTTCTTGAAATACCAAATTCTACAAAATCACAACAAACCACAACAGAAGATTAATAAACTGAGCACTGATAAACCATTATACCAACTTAGCACCAAAATTCAACCGAGGTACTAAAATACAAAACAACTGAGGTACTAAAATTTCACATTCACTTCACCACAACTCAACAAAACTCACTTCACCACAACTCAACAACCACTTCTTGACACACCAATATCACCACTCCAACAATTTCAACCACATCAACAATTTTAATAACTTCATCTCAAACAGAGGAACATTTCAAAAATACTACATCAACACAGCTACAAGATCAGCAACCAAGTTAAAAAAATAAAAAAACAACATTAAAAAAAACTACATTAAAAAATACCACAATAAGAATACTACATTGAAAATACTACATTAAAAAAACTACAAAATCAAAATAATTAAAAATATTACATCAAGGGTCTGGTGTGAAGAAAACTGGGGGTCTTCTGTGTCGTCTATGACGATGGGGAGTTGCCTGTGTCAGTGCAGACAACGGGATCTCCGGCTCTTCTTCAATCTCATCCCCAACGAGCTGTTCTTCATCACCTTGTGCTTCAATATCAGGGTCTTCTTGTTCGTGTTCCGAATCACTTCGAGGTTGAGGTGGCGGCCTATGAACAGTTCTCTTTCGTCGTTGACCGGTACGACCGCCGGTTCGATGTGTGGGGGTCCTAAGTATCGCATCTAATGTTGCGCCCTCCCCCACAAGATCAGCTTGTGCACGGCAACACGATAACATCTCCCGTACAGTAACCTTCGTCTGATCGGCGATGTTGCTATTTAGCATATGAGCACATTTCTTGGCAAGGGACCAAGTCTGGGTCAACTGAGAAACATGAAAGGTTGAATTAGATGCACATAAATATATAAAAACATATTGATATATAAATTTCGAAAATTTAAAACGAAACATTAAAACTTACAAAGCCACGAATAGCGGATCCCTTTGGTTGGTACATCGGCAACCTCACCAAATGCTCATCTACTGGTTCGGTCCCTGGTCGACGTATCGGTACAACGACTCCGGCAGGAGCCTGCAACGGTGGGGAAATGAACCGTCTACTGACTCTCTCGTACCAAGACAAGTACACACCATGCAAGGAGAGGTCAAAAGGTGGGGTGTCAACGATGATTTCTTCGAAACGCTTTCGTGAGCCACAAATTACGCCTGAACGTACAGATAGGTGGCAGCCGAATCAATCGCTCCTCTGTGTACGGGGTCCACACCACACAGTCGGCGGCCAACCTGTCCAACTCGTCGCGGTAGTATGTCAAGCACCTGTTGGGGTTGGCCGTCCATGTCAATTTTCCTGTCCAATACACACCAATCGGAGGTAGCATGTCTATATCTTCAGAAAGAACTCTCCAATGTTGGGACTGGATCCGTACTACGGGCCGACCTACGTGAATCCGTTCCCAACTCCATATCTGCAGTAGAATTAGAGGTCCATTCATCTGGTTCGAACCTATACTGCACAGACACAGACTCCGATACAGTGCCGATAGAATTGCACTGCCCCAACTGAAACGGCGGATCCTACCTATATCGGCGATTAGGGGCAAGAACATCAGTGCTACGGTATTCCCGGTTGAGTTTGGAAACAGGACCGTGCCGAATAGCGTTAGAACATATGCCCTAAAGTAGCACTCCACCTCCGCTGCAGTTGAAGCGTCATTCAATCTATTTTTGAACGTATCCTTCAACCACTTTAGGCGGATAAATTTCCCATTTATCGCGCCAGCTTCCACTGCAACCCCTAGGAACTCCTCCACGAGATACACGGGATCGAAGTCCATCGATCCTGTCACTGCCTCTCCATCGATTGGAAGCCCGGTTAGTATAGCAACGTCTTGTAAAGTCACCGTCATCTCCCCGACTGGCAGGTGAAATGAGTGTGTCTCGGGCCTCCATCGTTCAAGCAGTGCTTCGAGAAGTGGACGATCGCACTTGATGGATGTCATCATGGAAATACCGTAGAACCCACAATCTCTAAGCAACTCGTGTATGCGTGAGTGCACAGGTAGCGGATGCCCAGTCCTAAAACGGCACTCCGTAGCCTCGCCGTTCCAAACATACTGCGATCGATGCATCGGCTGGAGAGTGAGAAGTGAAGGGTCGAGTGGTCCGGGGCCTGCAGGAGGGATGTATGAAGACGAAGGGCCCGCCTCATTTGGATTGAATTCAACCTATATAACAATAACATTTACATCAGTAGACCGAAAAATATAATACAATTCTATTAGAATCAACATTTAATTACTTACATTAGTAGCATCGGTAGAAGCACGACCACCACGACGACCACGACCACGATCACGTCCACCGCGATTACGTGGAGGTCTACTACTTTCTCCTACCTCCATGTTACCCCTTGTGCGTGCCATTTACAGTAAACTACAAATCCTACAAGTTCAACAAAAATGTTATTAACTACACAAAAGCTAGATATAAAAACAAATTATATATAACAAAGCCGTTCATTCTCTAATTTTAGCAAAACACTAGAGTATAACAAATTCAACAAATTCTATACATAACCTAGACTCTATAAAATTCTAAAAAACTAGATTCAACACATACTATATGGAATTATATACAAAATTGATTCAACAACAAAATTCTATTCAACAAGGTTTCAATAACTCTATCAACTCTTTCAACAAAATTCTATACAAAATTGAACTCTTTCAACTCAATATTTCTTTCAACTCTTTCAACAGAAGTCTATTCATTCCAACTTCAACTCTTTCAACTCTTTCTTTTTTGAAAATCAATAACTCAACAAAATTTGGGTATTAATACTAAAATTAACTCAACTATTTCTTCAACATATACCATCATCGTCAAAGTCTTTCCATGTAATATTATGCTTATATCATTATAAACACCATAATATTTCAGTTTTTTCCGACAGAATTAACACACCCAATGCATCCATCACCCAATGCACATACTGATACTTCAAATATCAGGAAGTGCTCACTATTTGTTTTTTAACATCAATAACTCAACTCTTTCATTTCGAACATCAATGCTAAGCAAAATTAACAGTGAAAATAACATCAATAAACTAATGAACTAGAATTTGGAAGATAATTAAATGTGTTTGTTTGGAACATAAATTCATTTGGAACATATCTGTACTAGTGAGTTCCATCTACACTAATTGGAAGTGAGTTTATTGATGTCCCCATAATTGTACAAGTGAGTTCCATTTGGACAAGTGAATTTCTTCAAGTGAGTTCCATCTAATGAACTCACTTGTACAGATGGAACTCACCCGCGAAACAAACAGCAAAATTCATTTGGAACATCAATAAACTCAACTCCTACTAATCTACTTTGTCAACAATAAGTCAAATTCAACTAATGAACTTCACAATAGCATCAACACTAACACAAATTTTGCTTAGGAAATGCTTAAGAAATATACCTAACAAGTGGGAGAATCCGAAGACGAAGACGAAATTGCCAAGAAGAGCTTGACCAGTACAACCGAAATCTTCCAATTATGGGTATTCGGGGTTTAGGGTTTAAAGAAAGAATCGATTTTGGGGAATAGGATTTGGTAAAATCGAAAATGAATTAGAAAGTAATTGGTTTTGGGAAGTTCAACATTCGATTAAGAGAGTAATCGAACGGAAAAGTAGAGAGTGCGACGGATTCGTTGAGGGAAAGAGCGAAAAGAAAAAAACAATCGAAAGTGAAGAAGAAGAAGAAAGAAAGGGGATCTGCGATTATAAAAACGCACAGAGTGAAGACTCGGTCTCTCAAAGACCGAGTCTAGTGCAAATAGACTCGGTCTTTGGAAGACCGAGTCTTGCTCTTTGAATTTTCAAAGCGCAAGACTCGGTCTTTCAAAGACCGAGTCTATTTGCACTAGACTCGGTCTTTGAGAGACCGAGTGGGGCGCTTTGGGAATTAAAAAAAAAAGTAGGGCGGTTTGGGAAATACTTTGCAAAAATGGGGCTTTTTGGGAAAAAATTCCGCGCATGAATGGTGGACTTCATTATGAGCATCGTAACTCACTTGTCACATACGCAAACTCCAATTTGCAAGAGACTCAATGCCTCAAGTGGTTAAGATAAGGAGGAGGTATGTGGTAATAGGACTGCATGTCTTTCCATTGGAAAAAAATGGAGTGGTGTATGTATACTAATACTAGCCAAGGACTTCATTGACTCTGTATACGCTCTTGAATGGTTAAGATATAACTTTCCTCGGTACTGCTCTCTCCACCATAATAATGTTAAATCAACGAAGAAAATGTTCACTACTATCAGCATTGTAACTGACTTGTCACATACGCAAACTCCAATTTGCAAGAGACTCTCAGCCATACTTGCTTTTCAACTAAATCTTTACCACATACCTCCTTATCATATAGCTTTCATGACTAAATTTAAACCCCTTAACAAAAAAAAAAAAACCAACTAATTTTCTAGCATATTCCACCAACTTAATTTCCGCTATAACTCACATAGCACGGTGAGAGCATGCAAAGAGAACCAATTTGTAGTTGAATATGGGAATGGAAATTTTCTTAGCTTGATAGGGATATAATTAACGATTTTCCCCCCAAACTGTCCCAGTTTTTTGAATGTTTTTCCCAAACTGCCCTACTTTTTTTTTATTCCCTAAATGCCCCACTCGTTTTTTGAAAAAGCCAGTCTGGAATGATTCCACTTGCTTTTTCAAAAAGCGAGTCTTAGGTTGCAGATTTTCAACATCTCAAGACTCGCTTTCTGAAAAAGCGAGAGAATTTATCCCACACTCGCTTTTTCAAAAAGCGAGTGTCGTTTGGGTCTTAAACCCCACCCCCTCACAAACAGATCTCACTTTCTCCATTTTCCTTCTCCCCTTCGTCACGAAGCCCTAACCCAACCTCTTCTCGCTCTGATTCAAGCGATTAACCCATCAAATTTCGTCGATTCAGTCCGAAATACTTCACTATCTCATCTCCGTTCAATTTGGCCACTTCGTTATTGGGGGTTGCCGCGATTTTGGGGGTGGATTGCCGTGTAGTTGTTCAAATTTGGGGGTGAGGATTTTGGTGGAGGTGTAGTGGTTCGCATCTTGCCTAAAGATTGTAGTATATTTCTCAAACTCTATATTTTTAATGTTGTATATACATTTAGAATTATTTAGTTAGAAATTGCTTATTGGAGGTACAATATGGATAGTGTCGATATTGTGGAAAAATCGGGGTAAAATGTTGGGATAATTTGGGTGTCAAATTTGGATAGTGTCGGTGGAGGTGGAGGTGTATTAGTTTTAAAAAGTGGATAATTGTAGAATTTGTAGGTAAAATTTGAATATCTCTACTACTATAATGGGAGAGCCCCTTAGTCAGTAACCCAAGTCAGTAACCCAACCCGTGCAACGCACGGGTTGGGTTACTTTGGTAAATATTTTCGACAGTGGACATGTTTGGTAAATATTTTCGAAAGTGGATTAGTTTGGAAATTATTTTCTTCTTACTCATGGACTAGCGTTGGTAAATATTTCCGTCAGTGGACCTGTTTGGTAAATATTTTCGAAAGTAATCAGTTTAGAAATTATTTTCTTTTTACCCTTTTCATTATCCTCCAATTTTTTCCACGTGCACGTGTGCATGTGTATAATACTAGTAGTTAATAATGATTGTATGTTTGTATGTGTTCTATATTTGTTGGTTATATATTTTGGTAATGTTAATAACGATTGCTTTTAGTTGTAGGATACTCTATTTTTTTAAAAATGGCACGGACGATGGGAAATGTGGAGGTAGGATCTAGTAGTAGACCTACTCATGGCGATAGACCACGTACATCTTTCGGCCCACCTCCTCGCGGTGGACGTGGTGGTCGTCGTGGTGGTACCACGCGTACTAATGTAAGCTTATAATTTTCTATATTCGATTTGTTTCATTATCATACAATTAAATGTTATATTTCTCTGTTGATGTAAATGTTGTTGTTGTTGTACAGGTACCAAGTAACCCAAATGTGGCAGGTACTTCTTCTCCGACCCCTTCTTCATCTTACATTTCTCTTGGAGGTCCAGGTTCCCTCGACCCCACACTTCTTACTCTTCAGTCGCAGCATCGTTCGAATGATGTGTGGGAAGGCGATTCGAAGGAATGTACATTCCGTGGGGGTCATCCACTACCTATGCACCCACGGATTCACCAGATCTTAAGGGATTGTGGACTGTATGGTATTGCACTGATGAGTTCCATCAAGTGCGATCGGCCTCTTCTTACAGCACTGCTTGAGAGATGGCGCCCTGAAATACACAGCTTCTATCTGACAGTTGGGGAGATGACAGTGTCGCTGCAGGACGTTTCTGTACTCACCGGCCTTCCAGTTGATGGGCACGTAGTGACAGGCTCAATGGACTTCGACCTAATATATTTAGTGGAACAATATCTTGGTGTCGAAGTGGAGGCCGGAGCAGTGAATGGAAAACAAATTCGGTTGAAGTGGTTAAAGGATAGATTCAAGAACCGATTGAGAGATGATTCCACTGATGAGGAGGTCCATCGCTACTGCAGGGCCTACATTCTGACACTGTTTGGAGGGGTGTTGTTCCCAAATTCTAGCGGACACTCTGTCCCCTTGATGTACCTCCCACTGATTGCAGATCTGGGACGAGTCAATCAGTACAGTTGGAGAAAATGATGAATTGGTGAAGTCTAGGATCGTATGATTTATTATTGATGCTTGGAGATGAATTGTTTGTTCGTATTGTTGAAGTTTGGAGTTGAATTGTTTCAGTTGCTGCGAAGTTTGTAGGGTTTATGTCCCACCTGAAGATGTTCTGATGTTGTTTTGTGTTTACAGACCCAAGACTCACTTTTTGAGAAAGCGAGTCTAGGTGTGATAGGCTCGCTTTTTCAAAAAGCGAGTGTTGGGCTGATCGTTTTTCAGAGGTGCGGTTTCTCTGGAAAACATACCACCCAACTGTCGCTTTTTGAAAAAGTGAGGTTAGTTTCACTTATCTCGTTTTTTCAAAAAGCAACTGTGTAGGCTAGGTGAAATCCAGAGAAATGCTTCTTCTCTGGATATCGCTCAGCTCTAGACTCGCTTTTTGAAAAGCCGAGTTATTTTATACCAGACTCGCTTTCTGAGCACACAGGCTCAGAAAGCTAAAGACTCGCAGGCTAAAGACTCGCTTTCTGAGAAAGCGAGCCTAGTTAATACTCCCACGTTTTTTCGGAAAGCAACTATGTAGGCTAGGTGAAATCCAAAGAAAGGTTGCATCTCTGGATATCACTGAACTCCAGACTCGCTTTTTGAAAAACCGCGTTATTTTGTACCATACTCGCTTTCTCAAAAAGTGAGTCTTTGGACTTGTAACCCCTGTTTTCGTTAATTTATATTTTCAAGTATTTTCCCGTATTTTAAATTAAACTATTCTCTTTTAATTTAATATGTTATTCAAGCTATTTTTGTGAAGCCCAATATTTGATTGTTAAACTGTTTTAACATTTGAAATGTTTTGGAACCCATTTTTTATTATAAGCCCAATAATTTAAATTATTTTGTATGAGCCCAAGCCAATTGTTTAAATTAAACCCAATGGCCTAATTATTTATTTTGAGCCCAACTCTATATTTAAATAATTAAATTATTTTGAGCCATAGACCAAGCCCATCCCCTATTGGGTCTTGAACCACTAGCCCAAACCCAAACTTTCCTTTGTTGACCAGATCAACAAATCCCCCTAGATCTCCCCTAATCTCTCCTACATCTGTAACCCCAAAATTTATTCCCTATCAATTAGCCATAAAATCTCTCCTCCTTATTTGGGTTGTTACAGCAAATTGTATCTCCTTTAATTCTTCTCCACTAATAGTCATAAATCCCCGTACCCCCTCCCCCTACTATCTCTCTACTCTTTACTATTATATTATTTTATACCTTTATTTTAATATATCTCTCTCTCTCCCCGTACTCTCCCTCCCTCCTTCTCTGATTAAACCTAAACAAACAAAACAAAACCCATCAGACGCCAACTCATCTTCCTCCTACCACCGCTCATCGCCCAAACCCATCGACTCTCCCATCCCCGTCGCCAACTTCGACCGTCACCATCGTCATCTCCAAACCACTTCCTCTTCCCTGCATCGCACTCCATTGCCCACACCACAAACCGAGCCCTTACTTTCACCTCGCATCGCCAACTCCACCACCTTCGTTGCCATCCCCACCGCCAACTCCATCACCATTCCCTGACCTCGTCGCCCCATCGTCGAGCCACCTTCATCCCCAATTTACCCATTTCCGGAGAACCACTCCGTTGAACCCAATCGAAGCACCAACAGAACCCACCTTCACCATCGACGAACCCATCGACTTCACCTTCGAACTTCACCGTCGCCTCTCCCAACCACCGATCGTTTCCTCCACATTGCCATGAGCCTCTCGCCCTCACCGACGTCTTCGTCGCAGCCCAGAGCCGCCACCATCCTCGCCTTCGACACCCCGAACCCAACTCCCCGCTCTCCCCTGTTTTCGAACAAAAAACAGAGCTCCGCCTCGTCGCGGCGATTGCCGTTGCTGTCGCTTCCCGACCGCAACATCGTCATCGCCGTCAGCCAGTGTCGCACCGTGCCGTCTCCGCCGCGCTGCCTCACCGTCCCCCCTCGCACCTTCTCTCTCTTCGATCGAAGGAAGAAGACGAACATCGATTCGTCGACTTCGTTGTTCCGTGTTCGGTGCTCACCCAATCGCCTTTTTGTTGTCCCGTGTTTGGAGGGATCCACTGTGTGGAAGAGAACTGATTGGCCGATGTCGCTGTTCTGTGTTTTGCCACACCAAATCCCATCCGGTGTTCGCTGTTTTGCTGATCCGCTGTGGAGTTTTGCTTTAGTTGCTGTGTTGTTGCTTGGACCTTTTTTCGTACGTAATTTTCGGAGCTTGCCGGATTATTCTCTTTCGGAATCGTCAAAAAGGCAAGTATCTCTTGTACAAATTTATTTGTTCTAGTACAAGCCCTTTGCAAAAATACCGCAAGTATATTATTTTGACCCCAATTCGCATTCATAAGTCGAATTGATACCTGTTTTTATACCTAATCCGTCGATCATGTATTCACATATGATCGTGAATACCTTGTTACCATATGCATGACATGAACACAAATTAATACACACATATGTACTCTTAGGATTATACATGTTTATGTGCAGGAATGTTTCACCCGTGAGAGTAGTTAAATATGAATAAGACATCTTGTACTTGTTGATTAAATTAAAATAAAAGTAACAAGCCGGGGTATAAGGAAAAGATTTAAGTAGTGGGCAATATAGAAGAGCGTACTCGGACGGGAGCTCGTGGTTTCCCGACGCAAGTTGCAAGTTACAAACTGCAAGATTGCAAATTACAAGTTTACATGTTTCACGTTACAAGTTTACACTCTACATGTTTCACATTGCACGTATCTCGATACAATATTGAATGTACATGTTTTTCTCGAGTACGTGACCTATAAAATCCACCACTAAATCTAAACGAAATTGTATTGACTGTAGCAACCATGTAGTAAAAATATGGATGCATGAAGTGCTACCTGGATAGAATCAAACATTAGACTTAAGTCAACACGTGCACTTGCATGATCCTATTACATGTTACATGGTCACGTTGATTTGATACTTGTTTACTTGATTACTTGTTGCCACTTGTTTCATAATGCCTTGTTCGTCATCATGTTTACATGTTGAAATTTTTCCCTATTTCATGACTCTCGATTCCTTGCTATCTTTTCCTGTTTTTCTTTATTTTGTTTATACATATTTTCCTTAGCTTGTACCCCCTTGCGGCCCGTAACTTGTATTAACGGGCGTTTTCTTGTTTCCCTTTTCTTTTCTTTTTGTTATAATCTACTTGCAGGCCCAAATGGAGAATTTCCAGAAGGTGTCGCTGACTAAGTGTTCTAGTTTATTGTTATCATGTTGTCTTTAGTTTGTGTTTTATTTTCTTGCAACTCTTTAATGTAATCCGGGCTTGTTTGACCCGTAAAAATTTGTATTTTCCAGTTGTTGGTTATATTATGGACTATGTCATGTACTTTCATTATCATATTGTGATTTACATGCCTGCGTGGATTATTTTATTATCTTGTTGTTGAGTTTACTTGTACAGCTCATGAATGATGTGTTTGCACCATTCACTGGGCCTTAGTCTCGCGCCCGTATTCCATATTTTGGGAAGCGGGGCGCGACAGGTCTGCTCGTTAAAACATACAGGCTGAAACCTCGCTTTCTGAGAAAGCGATGAGATCTTTATTAGACTCGCTTTTCGGAAAAGCGAGATTAGGTTATGAAAATGAAATCTTCATTTTTGCTTACAATACTCATCACGCAACAATCACACTCCTACATAAGAAATGGATACAAACGATTATTCAAAATCAAACTTTGTAACCTCAATTCTTCAAAATTAAACTCATACTGCTTAGTACAATTACACAGTCCAAATTAAATAGTACAATTACAAGCATACAATGGTTAAATATTTTGAGTTCCACTATTAATGCATCACCGCTTATTATGTCCATGCAAACCACATTTTGAACATTTCATCCCTGTACCCCTGCTAGACCTATCTCTTACATTTATGTCATTGCGAATTCTCGTAGATCTAGGCCTTCCTTTCCTTTTACGTTGCAAACTAGCATCAGATATGAGTCTTGGTTCATCAATAGTAGGCCAATATGCTGGATCTAGAATAGGAAGAAACACGGGAGCGTATATTTGTGCTAATGAAGTTACAAGGTAAAATTTATCAACAAAAGGCTTGTGATCGATTGCACGATATGCAAAAGCTGCCAATACATGAGAACATGGAATATGATATAGATGAAATTTCATACATGTGCATGTTTTTATACCCAAATTCACAGTGTGCAAGTTCCCACCCTTCCTTTCGCCACTTACCATGCGTATACCCGTTCTCACTGAAAAACTCCAGGTTGATGATGAAACATTATAACCTCATGTCGGTTTGCTCTCTCACGGCGACTATCGATCAGTTCATGTACTCTTCGAGAAAAAAGCGTCCCTTCAGATAAAAGATTACTAGCTTCCTGTCGACGAGTAGTAAAGTAAGAGTTCATACGTAAGAAGATCATCTCAACAATCGCAGTTACTGGTAAACTACGGACTCCTTTCAAGACTGAATTGAAGACTTCTGACAGGTTCATAGTCATTATGCCGTATCTTCGACCTTCATCTGCATAAAGTGCCCATTTCTCAACCGATTTCTCTTTCAACCAATTAGCCGCCTCAACATTGACGGTTTCAAGTTCAGCGAGTTTGGCCATGAACTTTTTGGGTTGGTTTTGACACGCTATAATTTTGGCCTTTTTCGCAATGCCTTGCTACCAAATTTACTAAAGAAATTTGTAGTAAAATGACGCATACAATAACGATGATATGCATTTGGTTCGTTCCAAGCTCCATTTTGCAAATCCATAGCAGACAATATACCAGCATGACGATCCGAGATAACACACAACTCAGTGCGATCGGTGACATAATATCGAATGCAGCTCATAAACCATGTCCACGTATTTATACTCTCTCCATCAACCAATGCAAATACAAAAGGAAATAAGCAATCATTCGCATCTGGGAAAACAACAATTAGCAAACAACCCTTGTACTTACCGTACAAGTGAATTCTGTCGACACTAATAACAGGTCTGCAAGACTTGAAACCTTCAATCGAAGGACCAAATGCCCAAAATACTCCCTTGAATATTTTCTCGCTAGGACTAGACTCATATTTATCCCAGTGGACAACGGTTCCAGTATTTGCTGCTTGAATTGCTGTCAGTAGAAAAGGCAACTTCGTGTATGCTTCTTCGAAGGTACCATACAACCTCTCAATTGCCTTTTGTTTTGCTATCCAAGCTTTCTTATATGAAATCTGATAATTACATTGTAATTTTACTATCTCAATAATTGCTCGCGATGTTAAACCGGTATCCTTCTTCACCACACCCGCAATCAAATTACAAACAAGGTTGGAATCAATTTTACGGTGGTCCTGATTCAACATGGGATTCGTACAAGTATGAGGCCCAACTATCTTCTTCACCACAAAATTCATCCCGCCTTTTGGAACAATTGCTCGTAATCTCCAAGTGCATCCACCATCACTTACTCCTGGGGGACCTTGCACGATCTCTTCAATGGTACGTTTTCTAGGTGCCATTTTGCATTTAACAGTGTATAGTGACGATGTAGATTTCAAGGTGACGAATTCACAATATTTTTTGATAGAATACAACTTCACAGCCTGCTGAATCGACTCTTTACTTACAAACTCCTGTCCAATGTACAATTCGTCTACATTGGATGAACCAGACGGCTCTTGTGGAACTTGGTGTGCTCTAGCACCTTGTGCCATCTCCTCGGTAACATGAGCGTCAATATTGGCATAGCTATCAGTAGCTCTCACTTCATTAGAATTGTTGTTCGTAGGATTTACATTTGCTACATCATCATCTTCGTCTCCGTCATCATTTTCTACACTATCATCAACTTCATCGTCTGTTTCTTCATCTTCTTCATCATCGTCTAATAAGCTTTTGTTAATGACTGCATTTTGAAAGAGTTCAAATACACTGTCATTTGGAACATAGTCAGGAATCGGACTAGGTTGGCGTGACAACTCAACATATGTAGAATCCGGGTTTGTTGTATTTGTGAAGGTGTTTTCTTGTGAGAACAGTGAATTTGGTTGTGAAGATTGAGCGGGGTTAGACCTCATCTGCTGTGTAGGTACCACCCTTACGAAGCTTGAACTAAGAATATCATGTGGCTGGGCATTCAAAATTTGAATTTGCTGAATATATAACTCTAATGCAGACCAAGAACAATTGGGATCAAATGTCCTAGCAATCATTGACTTCATAACATTATCAGTAGATACGGGCACTGTCATAAAATGCTAACCATCTCCTCTACCTGCTGCGTATCGAGCTAAAATTTTCACATTCCATTGATTCCTATCCCAATTAGTAACTTCATAAATTTTCTTAACTACTTCTGCAAATGTAACGGTACGAGGTACCCAAACTATTTCTGGATCCAACACACTATAACAACAACCAATCTTTGGATCACGAATTATTTCACCACCAAAGTATAACCAAATAGGAATCTCCAAATCCATACCTACGTTAATTTATACCAAAATACGAGTTATTATCTAGCCATAAACAAAACCTATGGAAATTAACAAAATAATAGGGCAATAAACATCATACCTTCACAAGATTATTTGAAAAGAAATTTATCGTAGATATTTGGGTCAAATAGTTGAAGTTGCTTTCCTCTTCAAGTATATCAAAATTCCAAAATTTTGATGTCTCGGAAGATGGGTTTAAGGTTTTCAAAGCAATTTTATGGGTTAATCCACAAATTTCGGTGGTACTTTGACGAATCTGAGATGAGAGATGGGTTAGGGTTTCGGGGTTAGAAGAGGAGGAAGATAGAGAAGTAAAGAGAATATGAGATCTGATATCGGGCGTGGGGGTTCATTAAACCCCAAACCGACACTCACTTTTTCAAAAAGCGAGTTTGGGATAAACCCCCTCGCTTTTTGAGAAAGCGAGTGTTGATGGGAAAAAAAAGTCCAGACTCGCTTTTTGAAAAAGCGAGTGTGGGATAAATCCCCTCGCTTTTTCAGAAACCGAGTCTTGAGATGTTGAAAATCTGCAGCCTAAGACTCGCTTTTTGAAAAAGCATTTATCCCAGACTCGCTTTTTCAAAAAGCGAGTGGGGCGTTTAGGGAATAAAAAAAGTAGGGCAGTTTGGGAAAAACTTTCAAAAATTGGGACAGTTTAGGAAAAAATTCTATAATTAACCGACATCGACATAACAATGTGAGGCATGCCAGTAAGTAGTCATGCATATTTAGTTAGAGTGGGAGTTTAATCTATGGACAGCTACTTCTTGACCATATTGGAATTTTTTCCCAAAACGCCCCATTTTTGCAAAGTTTTTCCCAAACCGCCCTACTTTTTTTTTTAATTCCCAAAGCGCCCCACTCGGTCTCTCAAAGACCGAGTCTAGTGCAAATAGACTCGGTCTTTGAAAGACCGAGTCTTGCGCTTTGAAAATTCAAAGAGCAAGACTCGGTCTTTCAAAGACCGAGTCTATTTGCACTAGACTCGGTCTTTGAGAGACCGACTCTTCACTCTGCGCTTTTTAAAGCGCAGATCCCCTTTTCTTTCTTCTTCTTCTTCTCGACTTTAACCTACTCTATTTCTCTAACCCATCTTCCTAAATCTAGGGCGACCTCCTACCCACAAAATCTAATCTTAATCTAAATATATACACCAATATCTTCCTAACCCTCTAACCATCTCCACTATAACCCACTATAACAACCCAAAACCCTTATTTTGAAAGATCCATTTTTCTGATTTTTGATAAATTTGGAGCGGATCCCAACTTCAACTCTTTTAACGAAATCTATACGGCTCTGTTCTTGACGCTTGTGAAGGTATGATGAATATTGGCCTTTAATTTTCTGAAATTTGGTATAGATTTTGTTTGCGTTTAGATAATAACTCGCATATTTTAATAAATATACCTAGGTATGGATCTTGAGATTCCTATTTGGTTATACTTTGGTGGTGAAATTATTCTTGATCCAAAGATTGGTAGTAGTTATAGTCATTTGGAACCGGAAATAGTTTGGGTACCCCGTACCATTACATTTGAAGAACTAGTTGAGAAAATCTATGAAGTTACTAATTGGGATAGGAATGAATGGAATGCGAAAATTTTAGCTCGATACGCAGCAGGAAGAGGAGGTGTTCAGTATTTTATGACAGTGCCCGTACCTACTGATAATGCGCTGAAGTCATTGATTGCTAGGACATTTGATCCGAATTGTGCTTGGTCTGTATTAGAGTTATATATTCAGCAAATTCGAGTTGTAACTCCTCAGCCACATGATATTCCCAGTGCAAGCTTCATACGGGTAGCACCTACACAGCAGTCGAGGCCTAACCCCGATCAATCTTCACAACCAAATCCGGTATCCTCACAAGAGAACACCTTCACAAATACAACTCTTCCGGATTCTGTAAATGTTGAGCTGCCACGCCAACCAAGCCCGGTTCCTGACTCTGTTCCAAATGACAGTATGTTTGAACTCTTTCAAAATGCAGTGATTAACAACAGCTTATTAAGTGATGATGAAGAAGAGGAAGAAACAGACGATGATGAAAGTCTAGAAAGTGATGATGGAGAAGAAGACGATGATGTAGCTAATGTAAATCCTTCGAACAATAGTTCTAATGCAGTGAGAGTTACTGATAGGTATGCTAATGTTAACGCTCATGTTACGGAGGAGATGGCTGAAGCTGCTAGAGTTCCCCCCTATCCACAAGAGTCTTCTGGTTCATCCAATGTAGACGAATTTTACGTTGGACAGGAGTTTGTTAGTAAAGACTCCCTTCTGCATGCTGTGAAGGTATATTCTATCAAGAAACATCGTGAATTTGTCACATTGAAAACATCACCGTCACTATACACTGTTAAATGTAAAAAGGCACCTAGAAAACGTACAATAGAGGAGATCGTACAAGGTCCCCCAGGAGTAAGTGATGGTGGATGCCCTTGGAGATTACGAGCTATTGTTCCAAAAGGAGGGAGAAATTTTGTGGTGAAGAAGATAGTCAGCCCGCATACTTGTACGAATCCCACGTTGAATCAAGACCACTGCAAAATTGATGCTAACCTTGTCAGTAATTTGATTTTAGGTGTGGTGAAGAAGAATATTGCTGTATCACCGGGGGTAATTATTGAGATTGTGAAAATAGAATATAATTATCAGATTTCATATAAGAAAGCTTGGAAAGCAAAACAAAAGGCAATTGAGAGGTTGTACGGTACCTTCGAAGAAGCATACACGAAGTTGCCTTTTCTACTAACAGCAATTCAAGCAGCAAATCCAGGTACCGTTGTCCACTGGGACAAATTTGAGTCTAGCCCCAGCGAGGAAACATTCAAGGGAGTATTTTGGGCATTTGGTCCTTCGATTGAAGGTTTCAAGTCTTGCAGACCGGTTATTAGTGTAGATGGAACTCACTTGTACGGTAAGTACAAGGGTTGTTTGCTAATTGCTGTTTCCCCGGATGCGAATGGTTGCTTATTTCCTTTTGCATTTGCATTGGTTGATGGAGAGAGTATAAATACGTGGACATGGTTTATGACTTGCGTCCGGCATTATGTCACCGATCGCACTGAGTTGTGTGTTATCTCGGATCGTCATGCTGGTATATTGTCTGCTATGGATTTGCAAAACGGTACTTGGAACGAACCGAATGGATTTCATCGATATTGCATGCGTCATTTTGCAACAAATTTTTTCAGTAAATTTGGTAGCAAGGCATTGCGCAAGAAGGCCAAAAGTATAGCTTGTCAACACCAACCCAAAAAGTTCATGGCCAAACTCGCCGAACTTGAAACCGTCAATGTCGAGGCGGCTAACTGGTTGAAAGAGAAACCGGTTCAGAAATGGGCACTTTATGCAGATGAAGGTCGACGATATGGAATGATGACTACGAACCTGTCAGAATGCTTCAATTCAGTACTGAAAGGAGTCCGTAGTTTACCAGTAACTGCAATTGTTGAGACGATTTTTTTACGTCTCAACTCTTACTTTACTACTCGTCGACAGGAAGCTAATAAGCTATTATGTGAAGGGAAAATTTTTGCTAAACGAGTACAAGATGTAATTGATATTCGCCGTGAAAGAGCAAATCAACATGTGGTTACAATGTTTCATCATCAGCCTGGAATTTTTTCCGTCAAAACTGGTATACGCATGGTAAATGGAGAACGGAAGGGTGGGAACTTGCACACCGTGAATTTGGGTACGAAAACATGCACATGTATGAAGTTTCATCTATATCATATTCCCTGTTCTCATGTATTAGCAGCCTGTGCTTATCGTGCAATCGATCACAAGCCTTATGTTGATAAATTTTACCTTATCACGTCATTAGCACAAACTTGGGCTCCTGTGTTCAGTCCTATTCTTGATGAAGCTTATTGGCCTACTATCGACGGTCCACGACTTGTACCAGATTCTAGTTTGCGACGGTCACGGAAAGGCCGGCCTAAATCCACGAGAATACGCAACGATATGGATGTGAGAGATAGTTCTAGCAGGGGAACAAGAATGAAATGTTCAAGGTGCGGGTTGGAAGGACACAACAAGCGTCGATGTACTAACATAGCAACTCAAAACAGTTGAAATTTCATTTTGTGTTTGCTATTGTGTTTGTAATATTTATTTCGAAATGAACACTTAGTTTGGATAGTTGTGGTGAAGTGGTGGTTTAGTTGTGGTGAAGTGAGTCTTGTTGCTGAGGTGTGGTGAGTCTTGTTGCTGAGTTGTGGTGAATTTTGGTACTAAGTTGGTTTGTTGTTTGGTATTTTGAAGTGGTTTATTAGTTGCTTTGTATTTTGGTACTAAGTTGGTTTGTTGTTTGGTATTTTGAAGTGGTTTATTAGTTGTTTTGTATTTTGGTATTAAGTTGGTCAAGTGGAAGAAGCATATTGATCAGTTTTATATTTTGTTGTTGTGGTTTGTTGTGATTTTGAGGTGTTGTGGTTTGTTGTGATTTTGAGTTGCTGTGGTTTGTTGTGATTTTGAGTTGTTGTGGTTTGTTGTGATTTTGAGTTGTTGGATGGGAATTTTGAGATGTTTGTTCAGGCATTTGAAGAAGAGGTTGTTGTTTTGAAAGATTGAAAAACACTCAAATTCTGGCTGTAGGTAAAAAAAATTCACAGCAAGAAGAGTCGGTCTTCCAAAGACCGAGCCTAGTACAACTAGACTCGGTCTTTGGAAGACCGAGTCTTGTTGCTGTGTCTATTTTTTGGTATCAGACCCAAGACTCGGTCTTCCAAAGACCGAGTCTAGTTGTTCTAAGCTCGGTCTTTCGAAGACCGAGTCTTGAATCTGATAAACTCCAGAGCCCAACAAGCTCACTGGAGGTTTGAAAAGAACACAGTCGGTGTTTGAAACACCGCTCTAAAAACACCTAGACTCGGTCTTCCAAAGACCGAGTCTTCAATCAAAACTTCTCACATTGAAGACTCGGTCTTTGGAAGACCGAGTCTAGGTGTTTTTAGAGCGGTGTTTCAAACACCGACTGTGTTCTTTTCACACCTCCAGTGAGCTTGTTGGGCTCTGGAGTTTATCAGATTCAAGACTCGGTCTTCCAAAGACCGAGCTTAGAACAACTAGACTCGGTCTTCGGAAGACCGAGTCTTGAGTCTGATACCAAAAAATAGACACAGCAACAAGACTCGGTCTTCCAAAGACCGAGTCTAGTTGTACTAGGCTCGGTCTTTGGAAGACCGAGTCTTCTTGCTGTGAATTTTTTTTGATATCAGCCAAATGCTGAGTGTTCTAAACACATTGCAAAACAACCACATCTTCTTCATATACCTGGACAAACAACTCAATATTCCCATCCAACCACCTCTTCTTCAAATGCCACAACAAACCATTGAACAGAAGATTAATAAACCACAACAAATTCTACAAAATCATCAAATTCTACAAAGTCAAATTCATCTTCTTGAAATACCAAATTCTACAAAATCACAACAAAACTCAACAAAACTTCATCACAACCACTTCACCACAACTCAACAAAACTTCACCACAACTCACCACAACTCAACAAAACTTCACCACAACTCAACAAAACCCACTTCACCACAACTCACCAACCAATACACCACAACTCAACAAAACTCAACAAAACCCACTTCACCACAACTCAACAACCACTACACCACAACTCAACAAAACTCACTTCACCACAACTCAACAACCACTTCTTGACACACCAATATCACCACTCCAACAATTTCAACCACATCAACAATTTTAATAACTTCATCTCAACCGGGGAACATTTCAAACATACTACATCAACACAGCTACAAGATCAGCAACCAAGTTAAAAAAATAAAAAAACTACATTAAAAAAAACTACATTAAAAAATACTACATTAAGAATACTACATTGAAAATACTGCACTAATAAAACTACAAAATCAAAATAATTAATAATATTACATCAAGGGTCCGGTGTGAAGTAAAGCGGGGGTCTTCTGTTTCGTCTAAGACGATGGGGAGTTGCCTGTGTCAGTGCAGACAACGGGATCTCCGGCTCTTCTTCAATCTCATCCCCAACGAGCTGTTCTTCATCATCTTGTTCCTCAATATCAGGGTCTGCTTCTTGTTCGTGTTCCGAATCACTCCGAGGTTGGGGTGGCGGCCTATGAACAGTTCTCTTTCGTCGTTGACCGGTACGACCGCCGGTTCGATGTGTGGGGGTCCTAAGTATCGCGTCTAATGTTGCGCCCTCCCCCACAAGATCAGCTTGTGCACGGCAACACGATAACATCTCCCGTACAGTAACCTTCGTCTGATCGGCGATGTTGCTGTTTAGCATATGCGCACATTTCTTGGCAAGGGACCAAGTCTGGGCCAACTGAGAAACATGAAAGATTGAATTAGATGCACATAAATATATAAAAACATATCGATATATAAATTTTGAAAATTTAAAACGAAACATTAAAACTTACAAAGCCACGAATAGCGGATCCCTTTGGTTGGTACATCGGCAACCTCACCGAATGCTCATCTACTGGTTCGGTCCCTGGTCGACGTATCGGTACAACGACTCCGGCAGGAGCCTGCAACGGTGGGGAAATGAACCGTCTAGTGACTCTCTCGTACCAAGACAAGTACACACCATGCAAGGAGAGGTCAAAAGGTGGGGTGTCAACGATGATTTCTTCGAAACGGTTCATGTTCCATCTCTGAACGTATTCGAAGAAGCAAGTGGCCCAGTTGTGTCCCGGTGTACGGCCCATTCCAGTGATGTTATGCATCTCGGCATTGAACGGCACAGTAACTGGAATCCCCTGGTGCAGACCAAACTGCCGTAAGACCCTATCGGGGTAGTAGAACTCAACAACCCCGAAGTTGATTAGAGGTGCTCTCGTGAGCCACAAATTACGCCTGAACGTACAGATAGGTGGCAGCCGAATCAATCGCTCCTCTGTGTACGGGGTCCACACCACACAGTCGGCGGCCAACCTGTCCAACTCGTCGCGATAGTATGTCAAGCACCTGTTGGGGTTGGCCGTCCATGTCAGTTTTCCTGTCCAATACACACCAATCGGAGGTAGCATGTCTATATCTTCAGAAAGAACTCTCCAATGTTGGGACTGGATCCGTACTACGGGCCTACCTACGTGAATCCGTTCCCAACTCCATATCTGCAGTAGAATTAGAGGTCCATTCATCTGGTTCGAACCTATACTGCACAGACACAGACTCCGATACAGTGCCGATAGAATTGCACTGCCCCAACTGAAACGGCGGATCCTACCTATATCGGCGATCAGGGGCAAGAACATCAGTGCTACGGTGTTCCCGGTTGAGTTTGGAAACAGGACCGTGCCGAATAGCGTTAGAACATATGCCCTAAAGTAGCACTCCACCTCCGCTGCAGTTGAAGCGTCATTCAATCTATTTTTGAACGTATCCTTCAACCACTTTAGGCGGATAAATTTCCCATTTATCGCGCCAGCTTCCACTGCAACCCCTAGGAACTCCTCCACGAGATACACGGGATCGAAGTCCATCGATCCTGTCACTGCCTCTCCATCGATTGGAAGCCCGGTTAGTATAGCAACGTCTTGTAAAGTCACCGTCATCTCCCCGACTGGCAGGTGAAATGAGTGTGTCTCGGGCCTCCATCGTTCAAGCAGTGCTTCGAGAAGTGGACGATCGCACTTGATGGATGTCATCATGGAAATTCCGTAGAACCCACAATCTCTAAGCAACTCGTGTATGCGTGGGTGCACAGGTAGCGGGTGCCCAGTCCTAAAACGGCACTCCGTAGCCTCCAGGTTCCAAATATACTGCGATCGATGCATCGGCTGGAGGGTGAGAAGTGAAGGGTCGAGTGGTCCGGGGCCTGCAGGAGGGATGTATGAAGACGAAGGGCCCGCCTCATTTGGATTGAATTCAACCTATATAACAATAACATTTACATCAGTAGACCGAAAAATATAATACAATTCTATTAGAATCAACATTTAATTACTTACATTAGTAGCATCGGTAGAAGCACGACCACCACGACGACCACGACCACGATCACGTCCACCGCGATTACGTGGAGGTCTACTACTTTCTCCTACCTCCATGTTACCCCTTGTGCGTGCCATTTACAGTAGACTACAAATCCTACAAGTTCAACAAAAATGTTATTAACTACACAAAAGCTAGATATAAAAACAAATTATATATAACAAAGACGTTCATTCTCTAATTTTAGCAAAACACTAGAGTATAACAAATTCAACAAATTCTATACATAACCTAGACTCTATAAAATTCTAAAAAACTAAATTCAACACATACCATATGGAATTATATACAAAATTGATTCAAGAACAAAATTCTATTCAACAAGGTTTCAATAACTCTATCAACTCTTTCAACAAAATTCTATACAAAATTGAACTCTTTCAACTCAATATTTCTTTCAACTCTTTCAACAAAATTCTATTCATTCCAACTTCAACTCTTTCAACTCTTTCTTTTTTAAAAATCAATAACTCAACAAAATTTGGGTATTAATACTAAAATTAACTCAACTATTTCTTCAACATATACCATCATCGTCAAAGTCTTTCCATGTAATATTATGCGTAAAGCTTAAATCATTATAAACACCATAATATTTCAGTTTTTTCCGACAGAATTAACACACCCAATGCATCCATCACCCAATGCACATACTGATACTTCAAATATCAGGATTATAAAATTGTACAAGTGAGTTCCATTTGGACAAGTGAATTTCTTCAAGTGAGTTCCATCTAATGAACTCACTTGTACAGATGGAACTCACCCGCGAAACAAACAGCAAAATTCATTTGGAACATCAATAAACTCAACTCCTACCAATCTACTTTGTCAACAATAAGTCAAATTCAACTAATGAACTTCACAATAGCATCAACACTAACAAGTAATTTCTTAAGCAATAGCATCAACACTAACAAGAAATTTCCAATAGCATCAACACATAGACTTAGGAAATGCTTCAGGAATATACCTAAGAAGTGGGAGAATCCGAAGACGAAGACGAAATTGGCAAGAAGAGCTTGACCAGTACAACCGAAATCTTCCAATTATGGGTATTCGGGGTTTAGGGTTTAAAGAAAAAATCGATTTTGGGGAATAGGATTTGGTAAAATCGAAAATGAATTAGAAAGTAATTGGTTTTGGGAAGTTCAACATTCGATTTCGAGAGTAATCGAACGGAAAATGAGAGAGTGCGACGGATTCGTTGAGGGAACGAGCGAAAAGAAAAAACAATCGAAAGTGAAGAAGAAGAAGAAAGAAAAGGGGATCTGCGCTTTAAAAAGCGCAGAGTGAAGAGTCGGTCTCTCAAAGACCGAGTCTAGTGCAAATAGACTCGGTCTTTGAAAGACCGAGTCTTGCTCTTTGAATTTTCAAAGCGCAAGACTCGGTCTTTCAAAGACCGAGTCTATTTGCACTAGACTCGGTCTTTGAGAGACCGAGTGGGGCGCTTTGGGAATTAAAAAAAAAAGTAGGGCGGTTTGGGAAAAACTTTGCAAAAATGGGGCGTTTTGGGAAAAAATTCACCATATTGTCCCCATCCTTAACATATTCAATAGAATAAAAGAATACCCACCACTAATTCTCATATTGGTTTATAAAAGAAAAGGCTAAATCCAACCATTTTTAAAAAAATTTTTTTTGAACAAATGATAGAATCCGAGCCAAATAAATCCAACCAATTGTTAAAGGTCAAATACAAGATTGATGAGGGTGACAAAATCACCATATTAAAATTTGTGAGTGGTGGTGCGCCAAAAGTTTTTGAATATAAATTTGTATCAAGTAAATGTCTCACAATGAAAAATAATATGGGTGTCATCCGTTAAGGAACCGGCTAAAAAACAAGGCCTAAGTTTGACTCAACAAAAATAGTTTTAATTAAGTTCACTTTTTCCAACTCCCTATAGCCGAAAGGATATACAATTTTCATTTCATCCTCCTTGGATAATAATAATAATAATAATAATAATAATTATAATGATGATAATAATAAGATAGAGCTAACATCTGAAAGTATATTCACGATCTATATGTTCATCTTTTTCGACAATTTTAACAGAAATTTTCCCATTTTGTGCATTCAAACATTAAAAGTGACCTTTCTAAATAAGGCCCCTTGGCATTGCCATATTCAAATTGCATGATAAGGACACAAAGAGAAATGCTAAAAATTCATCTTTTTTTTCTTTCTTACGAACAATTCGCCGCAGAAGCTACAACACTAATATATATCTGTAACATTAGTAGTACATTTCGAAAGAAAGAAAAATGCATTAATCTACATACTAAAATTTCCTCCCGATCTCCTCCATATATATCGATGCTAAATAAACCAGAAAGACAGAGAAGTACAGCAAAAATTGCGCGCCAGCTCCCAGCATCTTCCTGCTTCAGTTTAGGCTATAACTATAAGACTGCACATGAACTATTTATAAGTTGCTAGGGAAATCAGTAATGGTGTTCTCTGCTTATTGCACTTGGAGACCATAATTCCTTTTACTCACTTTGCAGGTTGGACTCAGGATGTACCTACAAGAGACAATTTAAATACCGGCCAGCAACAAAAATTATGGTTGTATAATATAGACATATATGTATGTATCAGTGTATGTGTGCATGGTGTGTATAAAATTTTCAGTTAACATGTATTGCGTGTGTATATGACTAGCACAAACTGGATGTTAATTTGTATGTATATATGTCTCAGTTTAGACACACCTGTATACACAACTTTCCATATCATATGATCCTGATATCACTACTGTTGTATATATGACAAACCTTCTTTGCTACGATCGACAGTTTGAGAGACTTCTATTACTCACTATAACCATTATTGTTACAGTGTTGAATTAAATATGAATTTCTCTTTACCTGAACTGAAGGCCCTGTAGTGTTCTGTCTTCATTGAAGCTCACTAATCTATGCTTGAATTCCTCTCTGCTCGTAGTGAAGACATCCAATATTTCAACATCCACAACATCAATGCTACTGCCGTTGCTGCCCAAACGATCCAGTCCTATCTTGATCCTGCTCAGCCAATACATTTCATGATATGATATGAGGAACTTTACAAGGATCACTTACAAAAGAGGGAAATTTAGCAATAAATGAAATGATTATTACAATAAATCAAAGTTATTGTTATAGTACGTATATACAGCGGTTTATTTTAAATCTGATACTGAGTCTAACAATGATACATAGCTTCTTCTTGAAGTGCTTCTGAAACTACAGTAACTCCACCTTCAGCCAACTTGGTGTGTACTAATAATCTGTTCAATTACTCAAAAAATGAAAACGAATGGAGTTTCTGTCCTTAATAAAACTCTTGGGATTTTGTGTCAAAAAACGAACTCTTGGGATTTTAAAGATAACAGACCGTATGAAATTAGGATATGGGGAGTCTTATGGCATAGGAGGAATATGGCGCACTAAAAATCTTGTCTCTACATGCAAAATTCATGATCCACTCCGTTAAAGTTGGTCTACATACGATATAAGATAGATTGATATATAAATTCACTAAATTTGAACATGTTTTATCCATTTTTCATGAGGAAAATTTTGCAATCACTTAATGCATGGACAAAATATATTCAACTTTAATGACATTTTCCTCTCATATTTAATGACATGTTGAACACGTACTTTAAACGGTGTGGATGGTGCGATTGGAAGGAGATAGAATTTTTAAGGGTGACATGGGAGGAAATTTTCTCCTACGCCACCTTCATTCGGTTTTCTCACTTGAAATTTAGGTCTTTATTACAATTTAAAGATAACTATCAGAAGAGTTAAACTTGTGCTTAAAGAATCCAGAGCTCCTTTCTTGCCAAATTGACCAACAAAAACAAATTAAGTAATATGATACTGCTAGTTGGAAATCATGTCCTTACCACTAGCTGGTTTTGTAGATGAGACGGCTTCTGTAAACGGCTTGGACACTTTCAACGATCAACTGCAGCAACAGTTACGAATTATTGTTTCCCTGGTCATTTCTATTGGAAGAATGGAGTGGTGTATGTACACTGGTTAAGGACTTCATTAATAACTAGCCCCACTAAAAAGATGTTCACTACCATCTGCATCTTAACTGACTTATAATCGCATAGACAATGTCCACTCCACAAGAGACTATCGACTATTCTTGCTTTGATTTTTGGTTTAAAATTTGCTAGAATTTTTAACTACTGAAAGCCTTAAGCATAAAGAAGTAGTGACTATGGAGGTCAAAATACATGTTATCTCTTCTACTCTATCCTCATTCCCTTCACCATCTTCCACCACCACAATTATTCCTCCCCATGTCTTTTTATTGGGAAAAAAAGGAGTGGTGTATGTATGCTAGCCCAGGATTTGATTGACTATTTGACTCTGTATACGCGCATGAATGGTGAAGATATAACTAGCCTCTCACTACTCCATCATAATAATGTTCTTTCACTACTATCAGCATCATAACTGACTTACCACATACGCAAACTCCAATTTGCAAGAGACTCCTAACCATGCTTGCTTTTTAACTAAATCTTTACCACATGCCTCTCTATTATATAGCTAGCTTTCATGAGTAAATGTAAATCTAAATTAACCCCGGCCCCTATAAATAAAAAGAACCAATTAAACTTTTTAACTTACGCTGTAAAGTCACATAGCACGGTGAGAGCTAGGGAAGAGGACCAACTTGTAATTGAACAATGGGATTAATGGAAAATTCTTAGCTTGATAGGGGTATAATTTACCGATATATGGACTTATTTCAACTGAAGTCAACGAGAGAAAAGTGAATCAATAGCATCTATATGAGAAACCTGCCCTTTCTATTTATATTCTAAACTTTGTTAGGATTTCAAAGTACCAAAAACCTTTTTAAGAGGGGAATTAGGAAGCATTAAGAAGTAGTGACTATGGAGGTCATAATACTCTTCTTTCTACTACTACTCTCATCCTCATTCCCTTCACCATCTTCCACCACCAGTACCACCACAACTTCCACCATCAATGGTGGAAATGAGACTGATATGCTCTCACTTGTTGCATTTAAGAGTCAACTTGGCTCCTCCTCCTCATCGGCCCTAAGCTCATGGAATGCTACAATCCATTTCTGTGGCTGGAGTGGGGTTTCATGCAGTAGCAAAAAGCATCCTCAAAGAGTCACCGCCTTGGACCTCAGCTATTCAAGTCTTGCAGGCTTCATTTCCCCTTCTTTAGCCAATCTCACCTTCCTCACCATTCTCAATCTATCAAATAATGGTTTTTACGGCACAATACCCCCCCAACTTAATTTCATGCACCATCTACAAATTCTTGATTTGGGCTTCAATTCTCTTCATGGAGAAATTCCTATTCGGTTGACCACCAATTCCTCCAACCTCATGAAACTCAATCTGACAGGCAATACTTTATCAGGAAAAATCCCGATGGAGCTTGACTCATCAAAGCTCCGCATGCTGGATCTTTCCAACAATAGCCTCACTGGAGAAATTCCATCTTCAGTAGGTAACCTCTCGTCTCTGATGAAATTTAAAGTAATAATTAATCAACTGGAGGGAAGCATCCCGTACGAAATTGGCAGGCTTCAATATTTACAAGACTTTGGAGTTAGTGGAAACAAACTCTCTGGTAGAATTCCTTCCTCCATGTTCAATCTATCATCATTGTCCATTTTTGCAGTGACCGAAAATCAACTAGAGGGGAGCCTCCCCCCAAATATGGGCGTAACTCTTCCATATCTTAAATTCTTCTTGTTTGGTCTTAATCAATTTGAAGGCCTAATTCCACATTCTCTTCCAAATGCCACAAAACTCGTTACGATTGAAATAGGTGATAACAAAATGAGTGGAACATTGCCTCCCAATCTGGGGATGTTGGCTTCTCTTTCCAAATTGATTCTGCAATACAACCAGTTCAGAACAAGCAGTCCGAACGTTATGGAGTTTCTAACTTCTCTATGCAACTGCAGTCATTTGGAAAGACTCGGCTTATTCTCCAACAACATCAGTGGTGAGTTACCGAAATCAATAGGCAACCTCTCTACAAATCTTCAGTTTCTAGGACTAGGTAGTAACTACATATTTGGGCACATTCCATCAGAAATCGGAAACCTAGTTAATTTGACAATTTTAGGTCTGGATCAAAACCATCTTACTGGAGCTATTCCAGATAGTATTGGAAAGCTTAGAAGATTGCAAGCTTTAGGATTAGATAATAACGGGCTAGTAGGAAACATTCCTTCATCTTTAGGCAACCTCACCAACTTACTATACCTCTCTTTAGATAGAAATAATTTGGATGGTCTCATACCTCCGAGCCTAGGCACTCTTCAACAGTTAGAATTATTCTCCCTTGCAAAAAATCAATTCAGTGGTACAATACCCAAAGATATTTTTAGCCTTCAGTCCCTCAGACAAATTAGTCTACCATATAACTCTCTTGTTGGCCACATTCCCTCTGAAATCAGAAACTTGAAATCTCTAGAATTGTTATTACTTGCTGGAAACAAGTTAACCAATGTAATTCCGAGTGAGCTGGGGGAGTGCCAACTTTTAGAAATCTTAGACTTGAGCCAAAATCATCTCAATGGGAGCATCCCATCAACTTTTAGCAATATGAAGGAATTGCAACATTTAGATCTTTCTGAAAATAACTTGTCAGGACCCATTCCACAGTTCCTAGAGAGCTTGAGCCATTCCTACGTGAATTTATCTTTCAATCATTTTGAAGGAGAAGTTCCTATTAAGGGTATCTTCCAAAATGCATCTTCAATTTCGCTCCAAGGAAATGATGGCCTTTGTGGAGGAATTCGAGATCTTCACTTGCCTCCATGTCCCACAAAATCATCCGAAAGAAGAGGAATATCTCTGCTGCTCAAAGTAGTGATTATAACTGCGAGCATTCTCTTCAGTTTGTTTACTTCTCTTCTTTTTGTTTATTGGAAAAGAAAGTCAAGAAAAGAAAGCCCCTCCTTGCCTTCCTCAAATGACCAATATCTCAGATTTTCTTACATCGAACTGGCAAAAGCAACCAACGGGTTCTCTCAAGCAAATCTGATTGGAACAGGAAGCTATGGCTCTGTGTACAAAGGGACTACTGATCAGGGTAATAATGTGATAGCAGTGAAGGTGTTCAATTTAGAGGAACAAGGAGCTTTCAAGAGTTTCGTAGATGAATATGAGGCTTTGAGACACATCCGCCATCGCAATCTCAACAAGATCCTTACCTCTTGCTCATCAATAGATTCACATGGCAATGATTTCAAAGCTCTAGTGTTTGAGTTCATGCCCAATGGGAATCTTGAGACATGGTTGCATGTCAAAAAAAGCATTAGTTTGATCCAAAGGTTAAACATAGCCATTGATGTCGCCGACGCATTAGATTATATGCATCATGACTGCCAACCACCAATTGTTCACTGTGATCTAAAACCCAACAATATTCTTCTCGACAATGCCATGGTTGCTCATGTGGGTGACTTTGGACTTGCAAAATCCTTGCAAGATTCTAGCTATTCAGTTGGGATAAGGGGAACCATTGGGTATGTTGCACCAGGTATATTCCAATATAAATGGTTAAATTTTTTAACAACTTATGCACAAAAGTTAACCTATAAAAATATGAACTAACTTTAGATGTTTGAATTGTAGAATATGGTAAAGGAAGAAAGGTGTCTACCTCTGGGGATGTATATAGCTATGGAATCCTTTTGCTAGAGATGTTTACTGGAAGGCGACCTGTAGATCATATGTTCAAAGATGGCTATAACCTACACGAGTTTGTCGCAATGGCTTATCCTAATAGAATTGTGGACGTTATAGATCCATTGCTGTTACTACAAAATGATGGTGAAGATTCTAATGGCCAGGGAGAAATTTGTTGGAGTTCAAGAAGAGGAGTTCAAGAATGCATAACATCTGTTGTATCGGTCGGGATTTCATGTTCAAAGGAATCGCCAAGAGAACGAACAAACATGAGAGCTATTGCAATGGAGTTGCATGCGATAAGGGACGCATTCATAAGACAGGGAGTTTAATGGAAGGTAATTCAGTTATTCCTTATAATCTCACTAATAACAAGTGATTTCAGCGATTTAGCTATATCTGTTTACACTCTTTAAGTACTGATCTTTTTATTATGCAAATTAATGTAGTTATATTTGTTTAAACTTTATCTATTTATGTCATTAGCTGCTTTTACATTAGTTTTTTTTGTGTATATACATATATAGGATTTCTATCATATTGGTTTTTGTGCGCGTGGACGTCTCCACATTTGGGTTAGTATTAGTAATTGATGAATGCTTATGTAGACGATAGGCTAAAATGCAAAAAACTGCCTTGAAATTTTAGCAAAATTTGAAAAATACATTAAACTGGTTATTAGCAAAAAAACTGATCTACAATTTCCCTGTGCTCGCATCAGAGGCAATTAGAGAGAAAGTGAGAACGAGATTTGACCCTATTCAGGATGGGGATACTGGACAACAGACTCTCACAGGGACGGAGGAGGAGCTAGAGGACACGACCAAGATAGGAGAGAGTGATTGACTACATTGTGGAATTCTTGTGCTGCTTCTTGTTGTAGTGCAAAGAGAGCTTGTATCCACTTTTGCTATGTATTTTGTTGTTTTCTTTATTTTTCAGCTCTTTTGTTGTACTCGAGATAGTTTCGTTAAACTCTTATTAATGGAATGCCGGGTGGTTTAGCCTCACAAAATTTCTCAAAAAGAAAATTATGCATGAACATATTTGCCTAGCCTATATGTTCCAAAATTGCTTGGGCCACAAATTTGCCTAGTTTACATGCTAAGTGGTGTATTCCAAAGGAACAAATGCTTATTTGAACATCCTGTATTGTCTCTGTAATGTCTGACTTCATTGAAGCTCACCATGCTTGAATCCGCTCTGCTATTACAGAATGAAGGTGGAGATCTAAAGACCTGCACGAAATTGGTTGGAATTGAAGAAGAGGAATACAAGAATGTATAACATCTCAACTAATGGTTGGCCTTTCGTGAATCACCAAAACAAAAGACGACTTTGCGATAATGCGAGCTGCTACAATGGTGTTGCATGATATAAGAGATGCATTCATAGGAAACCATTTTATGGAGGGCAACAGAATTTAGCTTTTCAATCTCAATTACTAAAAAAATTAAATATCTTAGACATCTCTCCAGTTATATGTTGTATTATATCTTTTTGTTTAGTCTGCGCATTTTAAAATTGTGTATCTGTATAGGTATACCTGCATACTCTATGAAGCTGGAGGCTTGACGTTTACTGATTGTATCTCTTAAGCTATATAACAGTATTACTATATGATACTGATATCACTGTAGTATAATTTTTTTTGATTGAAAACGGTGGGCACTAGGCCCCCCGCGCTTCATTAATCACTGTAGCATAATTGCAAACCTTCTTTGGAGAAATTTGCAGTGACGATTTGAGAGATATATTATTCAGTGTGACCATTATTATTAGTGTTAAATTTTAAAAATGAAATTTCTTTTTATTCTTTTCCTACCCAAGTATGGGTATATACAAGTGAACAATAATACACATAAACATATCTCTGCCTAGTCTACATGTTCAGAAAATGTTGGGCTAAATATTTGCCTAGTCTACATGCTAAGTGGTGTACTACTCCAAAGAGAAAAATGCTTACCTGAAGGTCCTGTAATGTTCAGAAAATTTGGGCGAAATATTTGCTAGTCTACATCCTAAGTGGTGTACTCCAAAGAGAAAAATGCTTTACCTGATCGAAGGTCCTGTAATGTTCAGTCTTCACTGAAGCTCACAGTCTCTGCTTGATTTCCCCTCGGCTCATTGTAAGCAATAACATCAACTCTGCTGTCGTTGCTATCCAACTGAGTTATATCTTTATCCTGCTCAGCCAAAACATTTCATGATATGGGGAACTTTACAAGCATCACTACTGTTGTATAATACAAACCTTCTTTCAAGAAATTTGCTTTGATGATTTGAGAGACTTATATTACCATTATTATTACAGAGTTATATATGGATATAAAGTTTCTCATTATTCTTTTCCAACTAATATGCCTACGTACCGAAAGCGTGTATATATATATGTATAGACACACAATGTGGCAAGAAATGAAACGATGATAACAATAAAATGAAAGTAATTGTTATAAGTATAAATAAAAGTGTTAATCTGAAATCCAATGCTGACTCTAATCATGGTACATAGCTTCTCCTTGAACTGCTTCTCAATCAGTAACACCATCTTCGGCCAAGTTGGTGCATAGAGCAGCTAATAACCAGCTCAATTACTCAAAACATGAAACTAATGGAGTTTTTGTCGGTAAAAAACTCTTCAGCGTAGAAACGCAGGCGTGAATAGGAGGAATACAGCAGTATAAAATGTGTGATGATGATAGTTTTTATAGTGATCTGTTCATCATCAGATCTTTTAAGGAAGGTTTTTTGGGTAGACTTTTAAGCAGCAGGATTAGGGTAATAAACTGGGTATCCATCCATGGAATTCTGGTGCATTCAGGGACACTGACATGATATATATGGTCTCTGTGTGGGTAAATAATTTTTTTCCCCTAGTAGTCACATTCAACTTTCAGTTATAATGTGGCTGTTTTGCCTTTTACCATAATATCTTTGAGCTAATATAATCAATTCCCTAGAAACTTAAATTTGATTTTTGTGCATAACAATCTGTGTGTGTAATTTTGATGTTTGACAACTGATCTCTTTTGATGTTAAATTTGAGGTAAAGGATCGATCCTCTTTTTTCCTTTCTCCTTTTATTATAAATATAATTTTTTAGAACGGATTTTGAAGCTTATATATATATATATATATATATATATATATATATATATATATATATATATTGATTTCAGGTATGAAGATAAAAAAGAAGGGTGATAGGACAGGTTTGATGCGAATTGGACTGGGAAGGAGGTATGTGTAAACATTGGATTGGTCAGAAGTGAAGGATCCTCCTTTCCTAAATTTTCATTGTGTGCACGGATTTTAAAGCATTATTCTTTTAATTTCAGGTTTGAAAGATGAAAAGGAGGAGATGTTTTTACAGGTTTGACACGACACTGGATTGTCTCTGCTTGTGTCAGAGTTCCACTAGTGAAGGAGGTATGAGTAAATTTGGGCAGAAATGAATTGATTTTTTAGTGAGTTTGTGCAAAAACTGAATGTTAAGAAATTTAGCCTATTTTGTTTTTATTAATGTGCAAGAGCATATCAGGTTGTGAAGGAGCAGCGTGGTTCTGTTGGTCCGCATAAAGGGTTAAGCTCTCCATCTCTGTCTCTCCTAACTGTTTTAAGTATGCATTTGTGTGAGTAAAAGTATATTAGGAGAACTTTGTTTCGTTAACTATTCATTAATGAAACAGGTGGCAAGCAATGCCTTGGCGAATATCTAGTGCATAGGGGGTGTTCGGTTTTAAGTGATGGGATCAACTAATGTATGAGAAGTTTCTCGTAGAGTATATGTATCTGTATATTGACGTACAATGTCCATAGTGTGAGAATGCATGTAGTATGAAAATGATATGATGATATTGTCAACTGCATCTGCATCTGCATAATGTGAAGGGAAATAGAACAATATATAATTTATATTATATGAAAAATTGTTTACGGTTATGACCAAGAAATTTTGATAATTAAGAAATCTAAATAATTGCACTTCTTTATAGTGGTTAGTTAATAATTAGTAAGTGGTTGGGATCGAAGAACAAATGGAAACCAAGGTTGCTAATAATTATTTCATTACAATTGGATTTGAAGCATCTGTTGTAGATTGTAATGGCAAGGATCTAATTCCATTGTGTAGGCATGCAGACAAGGATTGCTTCACTCTGCTCATAAACTTGCAGTTGTCTACTTTTCTTACTAGCATTAGCATTCATGCATAATAAGTGTCTGTCGATGGTGTGCCGGAACAGCAAACTGGGTTCTAGATCAGTAGAACTTGTTTGCTGAGAATATAACATATCTTTCATATGGCTTTGGATACAAAGTTAATGTAGGGAAGGATAGTAAGGGAGGGAGGAAATCCTCGTTTCTATTCAGTTGTATTAGCTTATTTCATTAATCATTATTTTGTTTCAGTGAATACTCGGTTCTATTTTCGCTGAAATTCCTTTCAGCAAACAGCCTTTTAGACAAATTGCTTCCTGTCTCTTAATTTGCATATGATTTGAAGTAGGCAATTACCACCAAGGGAAGGGAAGTAAATGCAACAATATCATAAACTATAAAATACTCATAGAGTTCATGAATGTTTATAAAATACATGAATGTTTTATAAACTATAAAATACATGACTGTTTTCATGTATCATAAGCATTAACACATTCAAATTGTTTATCATGGTATTAGCAATTATTGAAGTATGCAATTAATCAAACTTTTCATTTTAGTTAGATGTCCAAATAAACTTCTGAAGGGTCGCAATTAAACAAACATATCAAGTGTAATCAAATTATTTAACACATATTTAAGTGCATGTATAAGAAACAACCATAGCAGAGTAGGTTTTATGGTTAGTGAAGAATGATATACAAATGAGTTGGTAAGGTAATAGTGTAATACTATGAAACATTAAGGTAGAGAAACTGGAGGTAATAAAATGGGATGGGGTAAGAGGGTTTACCAGTCGAGTACAATAGTTTTCTAGGTTGTGAACAAGTAAACTGAAGGGGGAGCTGAAGTCTAGGGAATCGGAAAGAGACCATATAAGAGGGTGAATTATTGAGAGAGCGAGATGTGGCTTGCGCTTTAGTTTACAAGGTTGGACCATGGATTCATTCAAACCAAATATTTATGCCAAGATTCATTCAGTAACAAGGCTGTGGCCGAAGCGGCAAGGTTGCTGGTGGGGCCCGTGATGAAGAGAGATTATCATGCTTGGACAGGTCAGAATGCTGGTGGTTCGTGTGCGCATTGGATAACAATGGTGCTGACGGAAACGGGGATTCTTCGGATCACTTATGAGGATCGCAAGGATATTTGTGTTAGAGTGTGGCTTCACCAAATGTTCTTGACGTAATCTCCGGGGAAGGTATGGGGGTAGGAGTCGCGGTAGACGAGGCTGAAGATGACGACGGTTCTGGCGTTGGTTAGATTATACCCTGTGAGAGCTCTTTAACTTTTATTGTGTTAATAATGTCGCATTGCAGGTTGGTAGGACACGGCCATACGGAACGTGTCTCCATTGTTTGTTTGTGATGATTTTTGCTATGTATATATTGAGAAAGTAAAACTATACTGTAACGGTTTTTAATATGTACCCTCTCAGTGTTGTATGCAAACTTTTGTGGTCAATATTGTCAGAAACTAGTTTCAAGTTTCTTGTTTCCTTTAGTAAAGTGCGGGTGTTAATTACTAATAACATGTGGGACGGTCGGTTTGTGAGATACACTCTGGCGGTGGGGTGGCTTGGAACGAGGAGTTGCTGTGATTTTCAAATGAAGAAGGCAATTTCTCCAGCGTCATATCACACGGCAGCAATCATTGTTGGACTTGATCACTGTATCTGTAGATGTAGAGAGACAGGTCGAAGCAAAGCCTGTTGCTTCACTTGATGTACATGGTACTTATCTCATTCCAGAATTTTGTGTACAGGGGAGGACTGCCAATCTGACAAAGGGGAAGCATGCTCACTAAAGGGGAAGCATGCTCACCAATCTGGCAATCGAAATGTCCGCTCTGCATGCATGACTAGTTTCTTCTATGGATGCTGAGGAGGAGAGATGTTGCACAGGGTTTTGTGGTTTTTTTTTTTAAGCTTAATTAATGAGCCTGCACATGAGTCTTATGTATGGAGTAGGTCTTCATCTTGCTCATAATTGTTCCAATATCAATTCAGGTCTTCCGTTCCTTTCTGTTATCATGAATGGCCTATCTATATTAACATGTGGATCGGCTTGTTTCTGTTATATTATAATAATAATTGCTAGTAGTTGGTTTCAAGTAGTAACTTCACTTGCAGACTATTCTGATGTCATCACACTGGGAAACGTAGAAATAGCTCACAATGTGTCACATTTTTATTGGACTAAACTGGCCCAATTACATTTGAAGGGGCCCAAAATGAAAGAAGGAAAAACATAAACACTGAACAGTGGCTCTTGTTTAGTCTCATATCGGCCGGGATTACAAAGTGAAAGGTGAGAGTTGGTGTATAACTAAGTGACCACTAGGTGTGATAAAATTAAGCAGCTGCGTGGTGAGTACATAGCGAACTATTCTTTCGCCTTTTACTAAAGAATACCGTGTGCTCGCCATAATAAAACAGCATACTCTACTTTTTGAAGGGTTGACCTTTATCCAAAAGACCTTTATCCAAAAGGGAACCCAACAATTCTTTAATTTAAAATATTTTATATCTTACTTGGTTTAATTATTTTTGTTTCTAAATGATTCTTTAACCCTGTTTTTAGTCCTTTTATGTTAGTACACAAGAAAAGTAGCCTGTCAAATACAAAATAAAATTTTTCAGTAAAGCCATTGTAATATTCATGAGTTTGCAACCCCATTTTAGATATTTTTTTGGCAGCCTACTTGTTAGAATATCCACGTTTGTTGCTAAAAACCTAAAATATGTAAACTTTACAAAAAATCATCCGTTTGCCAAAAACCTACTAACTTTTTCAAACAAACATTGCTTTGTCACCAAACAAACTAGTACATAGCACGTGTAACTCCCAATATATTTATTGATACGCGCAAGTCAAAGTTTTTCTTTCTTAATTTTTAAAAAATTATGTATATCACCCATTCAGATCCATTTTTTTAAAAAAATAAGGCATTTATTCCACATGCTAATTACTACAAACTTACGTGTATTGCATGTTTAACTCAATTCTTTATCAAAATGTACAATTTTAACTGGATGCTTTAGATATTGATTAAGAGTAATAGTACTGTGAATGTTCAATTTTTAATTATATATATATATATATATCTAATTTGTATTATAACAATATTATTATTAATTTTGTAAGATCCAAATGTGGCCCGACCCAAGAATAAATGTACCATGTGGCCCGCTAACATAAAAAATTGTAGTTATTATGCGTTTAGGCCACGCAATTAAGCCGTGCACCGCCTAATTACATCTATCTATATATATATATTTATCCTTGTCCTTTCCTCAATCAAAAGCGTCGATCAAATTTGGGACGATTGAAGGGTGATGCCCTCGTAGTCATATAAGACATCATATACGCGGTTTTTCATGAGAAACATATAGGATTGCGGGCAAAAGACAATCTCAAATCCACAACCAAAACCCAATCTCATCGGATCCCAAAATTCCTAATCTCCATCTTCTCTCACCACTTCCGCCACTCTAACATCCTCCTGCTCCTCCGCCGCCGCCGCCGTATGTCAGGGATTAGCTTCCTGACTGAACTTGAAGTTGCCATTAGAGGGAAGGTTGGAAGAACTAGGGTTGAGAAAGAGAAGATTTGGGAAAGAAATTAGAGATTGAGGAAGAACTAGATTGATTTCATTCATTCATTCATTAAAACTCTATTACATTTCACTACTTATAGGCAGTGGAGATTTACTATGGCACGTGTGCAATCTGTAAAAAGAAACAATTGGACTTTATAATCAGTCCTTACACTTCCATAAGCTAGTTGAAAAGGTGCATAAAGCACGTAAAAATCAAATACAGACTTGAACTACTAAACCCCTGGCTGAACCCATGGTGTTGCTTGGTTGTGATGAGTACTCCGGAAATAAGCTCCGATGGTCAGGTCGATGATCCTGACAACTCCACCCCCCTTAAAAATGAGCTTGTCCCAAGCTCAAAATCATGAAATTGCTCATTATAGAACAGGTATACATAAGGTGGTCCACCATTCCTTTCTTCCTCTGATGCCATTTTCGCTTCTTCTTCAACAAAGATTGGTGTTGCACTCACTTCAAATACCTTCCAAGGGCCAGACAGTACTGAAGGTTGAGTCCGTCTTCTTTGTGATATAGGTTTTAGATCAAGAACCTGGTCATCATTTCCGTCATAAAGACTGACTGGACTGATCCACTGCTCCTCATATATTGCAACCCTGATAATTTGTATATCAGATTCCTCTTCACCAAACTCAATAGTGTGCACAATTCGCAGTCTCTTGTGGCAACCTTTCACTAAACATTGCTCAAACTTAAAGATTGGGGAAAGAAAGTACTTCGACTCGTCAAATTCTCCCACTGGTATATCAACTGGACCTCTAGAGTACGTTCCATCCTCAAAGAAGACAAGACCTAGTTCCATGCTCATTGAGTCTTCTTCCAACAGTTCACTCTTTTCAAAGTCAAATGACCCAACAGATGGCAAATCAATATTTGAGTTGATTACAGTATGCGTCCCTTTCTTAGAATCAGGACTTTCTCCTTTATAATCTTTAAAAGTACCTTGCATTTGCAGCCTATTTTCTCCAAAAGGATTCAAAGCCACCCAATTTGTCTTTCTATGAATCTGTGAGCAAAGGCCCTTAGAGGGTGACCACTCAATGCGAGATAGGGTGTAGAAGTCATAAAGTTTTTCATTCTTGTTCCCTATGACAATCGCTTCTATCTCAGCATTTGCCATTCTTTTCATTTTACAGAAGCCACTGATCATTGTATTAAATGTAATCTGATTCTTTGCTAGTCCTCGAGCTAGAATATCATTCCACAGCTTCATTGCTCGCTCAAAATCGTTCACTTTGATAAATCCATCTAGCAAAGTACTGCAGCTGATTTCATTAGGCACGATACCCCTTTTCAACATAGAAAACTGCAAGAAAACAGCATCATCCATAGAACCCTGCATGCAGAAGCCTTTGGAAAGAGTATTATAGGTTAGGATTGTAAGAGCATTGCCTTTATCCACCATCCTAATACAAATCCCAAAAGCCTTCCTCATAAGGCCATTTTTACCCCATTCATATGCTCTGTCAAGAAGATAAGAGTATTCAAGATCCTCAAAGCATTTCTGCAAAGATGAAATGGGTTCATTGAAGTACACAGGAAGACAAACTTTTGTGAGATCCTTCACAATGCTGTCTTTTATCATCGACCAGAGGCTCACACCCTTCTCCTTTTCAACTGGATCAGGCAATTTTTCCCGTCTCTTGATATACGAATAATTAAAACTCCAAGGCCTAACTGAAGAATCAAAACCATCAACTGAACTAATGGAAAGCTTCTCATCATCATCTGATTCTGATCGAAAATTGCCAGCTGTGCTGCTCTTGAAAGAACTTGATGAGAGAAAATCTTGTGTTTCAAAAAAAAATACATTATCTTCCTTAAACTCATTTGATTCACTTGGAACAGTATAATTTCTCTGTTGTCCCCCTTCAGTAGTCCTCTTGGACCTTCCATCCTCAATGCTAACTCTAAACATAGCATGCCCATAATCAACTCCCACAACTTTATCCCTATTGAAAACCTTTCTACACCTGGTAACAAAACCTTCCCAACTCAGAGCTCTTTTCCCTGTTAACTTCCCCAACTTCAAAACCTCACTCTTCCAACGCCAAGGGTGTCTACATGACCAACTTTGCGGAGTAAGACCCATACTCATACTAGCGAAAACCTTCTCCATAGGAGTGAGATTGACCATGCCACTTAAAAGGAAAAGAATTAATTGAAGTTCACTTACTTTGAAAACTTCTTCCATGATGTTCCTTAGTTTGTTTTGTTCTACATTTTCTTCTTTGACAATACTTGCATTTTTTTGATTCTCAACATCAACCATCTCATTAACATGATTTGTCTCTTTATTATCTGGTTCTAGCATTTCATCAAACACCTTGAATGTATCATCACCATTCGTCTCAACACTCTTTACTTTAGCTTCAAAACTCAACAAATCTTCACCATTTACAACAACTCCATCCTTAATTTGAGCTCTAAATACATTCCCACCATCATAACAACTTTTAGAATTAAAAGAGTTGGAGTTAGGATTAGTTACCTCCCTCCTTTCAACCCGTTGAGGTGCTATCGAGAACAATGGAAAAGTGGAAATCAGTGGCGTGTGGTGTGGTTGTGGGCTGGATGAGTAGATGTAGTTGTCGAGGGTGATTGGGTTGGAATCTGAAGAAGGGAAAGATGGAGCTGAGGGCTTCTTTGTAGTCAAGGCTTTTGTAGAGGGGGAATCGGATCCCCATTGAAAGCACGAATATTGAGGATTTTGGTGGTTGATCGACTGAGAGAGGATGCATAGGGAGGCGGCAGCGGTTGTGGCATTCAGCGGCGGCTTCTTCGGCGGTGGCGAAGGATAGGATGAGGGTGGAGGGTGGAGTGGATAAGCTCCGAAAAGAGTGGTCGAGCTAGGGTTAAGGTCAGATAATTGGTAGTGTTGTGGTTGTGGGTTTTGATGTAGTAGTGGAGGAGGTGGCAGACCATTGACGGTCTGGGGTGGAGGTGGTTGCTGTGAATTGGATTGCTGCAATATCGACATCATTGCATCCAATTTCTCTTCAAGTTTGGTCATCCTCAGCTCAAACTCTTCATTGAGAGAATCGAGTCGCTTCTCCAACAAATTCGATTGCAAATGGAACGCTCGAATCCCCTCCTTCACTGAACGAATACCCTCCTTCACCGTCAACGTGCCTCCGGTGAAGGTTGGCTCTGATACCACTTTGTCAGGGATTAGCTTCCTGACTGAACTTGAAGTTGCCATTAGAGGGAAGGTTGGAAGAACTAGGGTTGAGAAAGAGAAGATTTGGGAAAGAAATTAGAGATTGGGGAAGAACTAGATTGATTTCATTCATTCATTCATTAAAACTCTATTACATTTCACTACTTATAGGCAGTGGAGATTTACTATGGCACGTGTGCAATCTGTAAAAAGAAACAATTGGACTTTATAATCAGTCCTTACACTTCCATAAGCTAGTTGAAAAGGTGCGTAAAGCACGTAAAAATCAAATACAGACTTAAACTACTAAACCCCTGGCTGAACCCATGGTGTTGCTTGGTTGTGATGAGTACTCCGGAAATAAGCTCCGATGGTCAGGTCGATGATCCTGACAATAACTCTAAGAAGAGACACATTTCAACTCCGGTCGTGAGGTCACGTTGGTGAGTTTATTTATTTTCGCTTTCCTTTTCCTTTTCCTTTTCGAAACATGTATCTAGGGTTTTGTTTAGTCTGTTAATTCATCAAGAATAAAGAGGGATTTTCGTCCTAGATATCTATCAGCTTGAATTATTACAAGTTTAGGAACCATAATCTTCCTCTTTCTTCATAGTTTGCCATCGATTTCCGACAAATTCTACAAGTTTGGAAGAAGATGGGTTCGAAATGGGCAAACCTGACGGACGATTTCTCATTGCCGTCGAATTCGAAGTTTGCAACCTTTATCCCCCATTATTTATAAATATTTTTTAGCACGGATTTTGAAGCAATTTTCTGTTGATTTGATTTTAGGTTTGAAGGGAAAATAGAAGGGGTGGTTGGGACAGGTTTGAGGTGAATCTGGATTGGGAAGGAGGTATACGTGAATATTTTCTATAAGTCAAAGGAGATAAAAAAAATTTCCACACAGATTTTAAAGCATAAGGGATGTAATAGGTTTGATGCGGAACTGGATTGTGTCTCTTAGTGCGAGAGTTGACAAGGTATAAGGAGGTATGCGTAATTTAGCCAGAAATAAATAGAGTTTGTGATTTTGTGCAAAACTGAAACTTAAGAATTTCACCTAATTAGTTGTTTAATGTGCAGAGTAGATGAGATTGTGAAGAAGCAGAGCATTTACGTGTTTCTCTTGGTCGGCGTGAAGGTTAAGCTCTCCCTCGCAAAATATGTTTTAAGTATGTGTTTGTCTATATCACCTAGTAAAAATATATCAGGAAAGTCGATAGCAATTGAATTGTGTAAGGAGAATCTATTAGGCCATGTTTTCCTAGTTGTCGATGAATGAACTTGCAACCACGTAATTGCTATGTAGAGAAATGAAAGGAGAATGGTGAAAAACAGATTTAAAAAGCAATTTCATCAATAGTCCAAACAGAATCGAGGGTGTTTGGTAGGAAATTCATACGAGTAAGCATGTCTTCAGTCATTTCTCATATGATATGTGATTCTTCAATTAAATATAATATGAAGTAGTGTGCGCACTCATATGATAGACTAGCATAAATGGCCCGTACTGCAGCAAAATTGGTAGAATTTAAATTTTTTTATGCTCTTTATTTAATAGCTAGCATCATGATTTTATCTTGTTTTTCCATATGATTTAGGTTGCTAACAAATGCCCACAATTATTTCATTTTTATTTGTTGTTAGGTTGTAATGCTAACAATTACTTGTTCTAGATTTCAATGAAAGTGAAATTACTTGAAGTTTGGGAACCCTAATCTTCCTCTTTCATGGCTACTAATCGACTGGTTCACATTATTGCCTTGACTACATGATTCTTTGATCTTTTTCACTTTGGAAACCAACCTTGGAAACTATAAATTTTTCTTAAGTTTTGGCCATCAGATCCAAGACGATAGAGGCCATGTTGTTAATTTGAATTTTGGTCTGACCTAAAGGCTAAACATAATATTGCAATATGATGTTAAAGATGGTATGTATATAACAACAACAACAACAAAGCCTTTTTCCCAACTAGTAGGGGTCGGCTACATGAATCCTAGTTTTCCATTCTGTTAGGTTTAGCGCAATATCTTTTGTAAGGCCACAAGCTATCTTATCTTTTCTCACCGTTTCCACCCAAGTTAGTTTAGGTCTTCCCTTGCCCCTAACTCTACCCTCAATACTTATCAAATCACTCTTTCTAAAGGGGGCACTACTAGGTCTACGTGTGACATGATCAAATCATATGAGGCGATTCTCCCTTAACTTATCTTGGATAAAGATGGTATGTATATGTTTTCTTCAATATCACTTGCTTCTGTTTGCATTCACATCCCTTTTCCATGTTTCATACACTGAATCGCATCATCCAACTTTTTAATTAATGCATATTCATTTTACTTCTATAGATGTCATGCTGGGCTGCAGTCGGAGGAACTCGCTTCTTGGCCAAGCGTATAGTGGGGAAGGGGTCATTTGTAATTGTCTTTCAAAGGTGTCGTTACAGTCTCTCTTTCTCGGTTCTCTTTTAACTTCAATTTGCAATTCTTTTCATATTTGGTAATTTGTTTGCAGGCCAAATGCTTGGAAACAGGGGGAGACTGTTGCTGTTGTGGGACACGATAAAGTTCCAAAGAACAGGGAGCTGCAACTAATGTGGTCAATGGATCATCCTCATCCTACTGTGATTTCTTTGAAGCATTGTTTCTTCTTTACCCAAGTTTGTTTCGAGCGTTTATTCCAATCCGGACAACCTGAACCAGAGTATGCCACTTATAATGTGAACCTTTACACTTATCAGGTTGATCTCCTTTTCTCTGGCTCGTGCATGCAATAGTGTATCGGTAAATGGTTGAGTTGGTCAAATCAGTTGGGTGTTTAATATGCAGATTTTGAAAGGGCTAGCTTTATTGTATATTCATGTTGTTCCAACAGCAGAAATTCGAAGCAACAATATCTTCTGGTATCCCCGCAAGCTTTATATTTAGTTCCTCATGAATAAGTGTTTTTTATTTTGTATTATTTACCTCCTAACATTAATGGCATTATGCAATGCAGGTTGATCCTCTTTCTCACCTGCTCGTGCTCTGTGATTTTAGAATTGCTAATTTGCTGGTAATATTTCTTACTTAAAATGCCCTTGCAGTATAATGTTACATTATCAACTACACTAGTGAAAGAAACGTTTATGTGCTTTTGCTTAATATATTCTGCTTGATGCTAGGCTACTAGTTAAACCTATCTGACTTCATCATTTAGTGGAAAGTTTCGTCGGGCATTTAGTCACTTTCATTGAATGGATTTAGCAAAGTGTGCACTGTTAAGGTTTTCTTTTCCGTAGAATTCATTGTCCTGTTTGTAGTGTTACAACACTTTTGATAACCTGTATGGCTATATCATTAATATGTGAACACTGTGACAGTGTTAAACTTTCTACAATCTATAGGTTCAGTTAATTAATTAGAATTAATTTAGTTAAGTTTGATTGTTGGCAATTTATGGTCCTATGACAGTATTTGAACACTTTCTAGCGTGTGCTCAACTATATTGGATGGTGTGGAGCAGAATTAGGCAATACTACCTCTTTTCGGTTTGTTCAGTTGACTAGTTAGAATGCGAAAGTGTTTATTGATGGCAAGTCATGTCCTAATGGGCAGTATTTCAACACTTCATGATCACTTGCATTTTTAGTATGTGCATGTTGAGACTAGAGAGGAAGAGAAGATATCCATATTTTGCTTGACACTGATAAATGCCAAGAAATTTTCAACGTAGGTTAGAACTCGGCAAATAAAATCAAGGTAAAGTCTAGACTCTAGACTCTTTTTGAAGGTCGAAAATGAACATTTTATCAAATGTTAAACCAAACCAGTCCAAACACTCAAGACAGCTAGTTGCTTTATCGAAAACCAGAAGAAAACAGCGAAGAATATATGATTGGAAATTCATGAAGTTGTTAAACAGAAGGAATGTAAAACTATGGCAATTTGAAGATTAAAAGCGAATAAAAGGGTTTGGCTCCTAAAATTATTTGCTATGAAGAGACTGTTTGTTGTTAGGAGGGGGATTAGGGGAAAACGGAGGAGTAGGGTTTGGCTGCCAAAATTGGCAACCCCCTTCTTCTCTCTTTCTCTTTCTCTCTTTCTAAAATTTGAAGCGTATGAAGTAGATGACTTTGTTTGTGGAATTTCTCAGATTTACGGTTCAAAAAAGAAGAACAGAAATCCCTACTACTACTTCTTTCTCTTCTTCTATAGTGAAGGCGAGGCAACTTGCAGTCACTCGCTTGTGTAGGAGAGAGGGAGAAAGGATGGTAGGGTTGATCAGGTCCTCTTTCTTATCCTGTCCTTCAATTTACTTTCTATTCGCTTAATTTATAATTTTTTTTTGGGGGGGGGGGGGGGGTGTTCTAATTATTTTTAGAATTAAATTCTTTTTAATGGTTTGGTTTTACTTACTTGCATGTTGGAGAAATACTAGTTTTAAAATGGTTTTATTTGAATGGTTTGCTTATCTTTTTCTCTGTGTATCTGCGATTTATTGTTTATATATCTTCAGCTGCTTTTACTTTTTGATGATTTATTGCTTATTTTGGTTAATGGCTAGGACAGTCGAGGTCAATTTCACGGAAACAGATGTTCTGACAGCAGCCATGACCATATATATATACATTGTATTATGTATACATTGCATACAGTAATGGGGGACTCTTTGCTGAAGCGCTATATATATGGGTTGGTGGTGAGGCTGTCAAGTACATGCTGATTTACGGTTGACCTGACGTGGTAGTTAATTTGCACTTCTTTTCTTTGCCAATATATATCCTACTTCTTTTCTTTGCCAATATATAAGCAAATTGCAGCTCTGATGTATTCTGTCTTTTACCTGTGGTTTTGTGTAATTTGGTGGTTAATTTCATTTTTTCTGGCTGTTCAAATTGATTTTGGTTATTTGAGAAAGTGATCATTTACTAAATCACCTTGAGGGTAGAACTGTGTACAAAGTTTGAATATTTTTATGTCACTTTGCTTCACAATAACTTTATATTTGACAAATGTTGTACCATCAGATTTGTCAAACAATCTATTTTAAATTTTGGTTAAAAAATTAACTTCATATTTGTTCAATTTCTTCAGGTACTTTTATGTTTTGTGATTTATTACTTATTTTGGTCCACGGCTATGTTGGTTTAGTACCCAATTTCAATCACAAATATTCCTTGACATGTTCTGACAGCGGCCAATGCCATACATATATATACATTGTATTATGTATAGATTGCATACAGTAATGGGGGACTCTTTGTTAAAACACTATATATATGGTTGGTGGTGAGGCTGTCAAGTACATGCTGATTTACGGTTGACCTGACTTGGTGGTTGTGGCACTTCAACTGAGCCAATAGAAGTATCCTTCTTCTTTTCTTTTGCTAATATATAAGCAAAATTGCAGTTCTGATGTATTATGTCTTTTACCTATGGTTTTGTGTAATTTGGTGGTTATTTTCATTTTCCTGGCTGTTCAAATTGGGTATATTTACCTCTGAATTTTAATGATTTTGGTTGTTTGAGAAAGTGATCATTTACCTAATCACCCTGAGGGTAGAACTGAGTACAAAGTTTGAATGTTTTAATGTCACTTTGCTTCACAATTATTTTATATTTGACAAATGTTGTACTATACGATTTGTCAAACAATATATTTTTAATTTTGTTCAATTTCTTCAGGTACTTTTAAGTTTTGTGATTTATTACTTATTTTTGGTCCACGGCTATGATGGTTTAGTACCAATTTCACGAACAAATATGCTGACAAATATGCCTTAACAGCTGACCTGACCTACATGTATACTCTGTATACTATTTTGGGGGACACCACTTGCGAAAAAAGAAGAAGATTAAAATGGTTTGGGGCGAGGCTGGCAAAGACATCAATTTACGATTGACCAAAATAAGTGGTTTTATGGTACTCAGACTGAGGCGAAAGAAGCAGCCTACTTATTTTATTTGCCTGTATAAAGGACAATGGACAATTGTGACACGCCCTTTGTTTTTTGCCTATGCTTTTGTGTAGTTTGGTGGTTATGTTGGTTTTCTAGGCTGTTGGGTCTTAGTATGTATACCCAAGATTTAACTTATTTTGTTGCGAGAAGGTAACCATTTACTTAAGATCACTTAAGGGGTTGGAAACGAGTAAAAGTTTTGAAGTTTTAATGTCATTTTACTTCAGATTATACATTATATTTTTCAAACATTGTATTAAATTTTTTTTATCATGCAATTTCTTTTTTATCTGTTTAATTTTTTCAGGTATCTACTTTTTGTGTTACTTATTTTGGTACATGGCTATCATAGTTTAGTGCCAATTTCACGAGTAGATGCTTTAACAGTTGTTGGAAAAGCTATTATATTTTGGTTATGAGACTGGCAAAGCCAGCGATTCCTGGTTAACCTGAATTGGTGGTTTTAGGCACTCAAACTGAGCTAGAAGAAGTATCCTACTTGTTTTATTTGTCAATATATAGGCATATCCCATGTTTTTTTTGTGGTAATTTGGTGGGGGTTTTTCAATTTGTATGCTGTTGGAATTTGGTATGTTTCCCTCTAAACTTAAAGTGATTTGGTTGTGTGAGAAGGTGATCCTTTCATTGAAGTTCACCTTGAGGGGTGGGAACTGAAGACATTGTTATTTTTTTTTATTTATAACAATTTACTTTTTATGCTTATTCAGATTTTCTTGCACTTGTACATGTTATTTAATTTTGGTACATGGCTACGATGTTTTAGTGTCAAGTTCTTGATCATGGATGTGTTAACAGCCCTGAAAAGCTTTATATGATTGGGGCCGAGGGTATCAGACACGGTCATTTATGGTTGACCTGATTTGGTGTTTATGGCACTAAAACTGAGCCTATTTACTTCTATCGTTTGCCAGTATATAGGCAAGTTACAGAAGTTCATTATCTCCTTTTGTCTGGCATTTTTGGGTAATTTGTTGGTATTTTATATTTTCGAGGCTGTTGGGTTGGAGATATGTTTTACCCAGCCAATATTTTGACTGATTTTCATTGTGAGAAGGTGATCATTTACTTAAATTCCTCTAGAAGGGTAGGAATTAAGCAAAAGTTTTTATATTTTTTTATTTCTATTTTAAATGTTATCTTACATTATGTCTCTTGTTATCTCTACTACTATAATGGGAGAAGGCCTTAGTGTAATTTGTCCATCTACCATCCCGTGCAACACACATGCATAACTATTGTAAATGAGGTTTTAGATCAAACCCAGACTACGTATGAATTTTTACTTTTAAAAACACTATACTTATTAAGACGTGCATCGCACGTGTAAACTACTAGTACATTTAAATTGGAAAGGGTGGGGGCGATCCCTTGAACTTTTCCTATTTATTGTACCTACAACCAAATGAAAGAAACCCAACATCAATTCTACGTGATTGTATTTCCAAATTTTGGATGACGAGGAAGTAAACAGCATCTAGCCCCTTCAGGTATGCCCTGAGAGCATTTATAAGCCCTATACTAAATTATTGGCATCTTAACACAACAGATTTGGCCAACCTCTACCAGTGCTGGAATTGTTAATTAGGAAAGCACGTTCAGTACTTGGGATTATTAACAAATTAATTTAAATGAAAGTTAGCATGGAATTGTAATATATATATAGTATACATTTTAAGTTGTTATCTGATTCCAACTCAGTCAAGTAGTAAGTTACTTGTTTGATATATTAGTTTCGCTTGCATCTGGAAAGTTTAAGATTATTTTGCTTGAGATAGGAGATGATAAGCTCTTGATCTTGCTTTGCCTTGACCTGATACTCTATTTGCTAAAAGAGCCATTTTTATGGTTGGACAAGACTGCCAAAGACGCTGTTTTAAGGTTGACTTGAATTTGTAGTTCTATGACACTCTAAACTGAGTTGAAAGAAGTTGCATACCTGTTTTATTTGTCACATATATCCGGATTTTTAATGTATCCTATATTCCTATGTTTTTTTACCCGAGTTTTTTTTGTAATTTTGTGGTAATTTTCATATTCTAGGCTGTTGGGATTTTTTGCCCGATATTATTATTAATTTTGTAATTTCAAATGTGGGCCCCGCCCAAGAATAAGTGTACACTGTGGCCCGCTAATATATAAAATTGTAGTTAGCACGCGTTTATGGCACTCAATTAAGCTGTCTTAATACGGCATTTGTGCACCGCCTAATTACATCTGTATATAAATCCCTATCCTTTCAATCAGAAGGGTCGATCAAATTAGGGCACAATATTTGGGACGATTGAAGGGCGATGAGGATGCTTTCATAGAAGGCATCATATACGCTCTTTCCCATAAGAAAGAGATATTGCGGGCAAAAGAAAATCTCAAATCCACAACCCGAATCCAGAACCCAATCGCATCGGATCCCAAAATTCCCAATCTCCATCTCTCACTGCTTCCGCCACTCTAACATCCGCCACTGCCCTAAAACCCTAAGCAGCCACACCGTTCAACTCCGGTCGTGAGGTCACGTTGGTGAGTTCATTTATTTTTGCTTTCCTTTTCCTTTTCGAAACCATGTATCTAGGGTTTTGTTTAGTATGTTAATTCATCAAGAATAAAGAGGGATTTTCGTTCTCGATTTCTATCAGATTGAATTATTACAAGTTTGGGAACCCTAATCTTCCTCTTTCTTCATAGTTTGCAACCGATTTCCAACAAATTCTACAAGTTTGGAAGAAGACGATTTCGAAATAGGCAAACCTGACGGACGATTTCTCATCGCCGTTGAATTCGAAGTTGGCAACCTTTATCCCCCTTTATTTAGAAATAATTTTTAGCACGGATTTTGAAGCAATTTTCTGTTGATTTGATTTTAGGTTTTGTTTGAGGTGGATCTGGATTGGGAAGGAGGTATATGTGAATATTTTCTACAAGTGAAAGGAGATAATTTTTTTTCCCGCACCGATTTTAAAGCTTAAGGGATGGAACAGGTTTGATGCAGAACTAGATTGTGTCTCTTAGTGCGAGAGTTGACAAGGTATAATGAGGTATGCGTAATTTAGCAAGAATTAAATAGAGTTTGTGATTTTGGGCAAAACTTAAAGTTAAGAATTTCACGGTCACCTAATTAGTTGTTTAATGTGCAGAGTAGATGAGATTGTGAAGAAGTAGGGCATTTACGTGTTTCTCTGGGTCGGTGTGAAGGTTAAGCTATCTCTCGCAAAATATGTTTTAAGCATGTGTTTGTCTATATCACCTAGTAAAAATATATCAGGAAAGTCGATAGCAATTGAATTGTGTAAGGAGAATTTATTAGGCACTGTTTTCCTAGTTATAGATGAATGAACTTGAAACCGCGTAATTGCTATGTGCGGCATGATATTTTTTGATATTATTGTATTGTTTAATAGCTGAGACAGCCTGAGAGAAATGAAAGGAGAATGGTGAAAAACAGATTTAAAAAGCAATTTCATCAGTACTCCAAACATAAACTAGGGTGTTTGGTATGAAATTCCTACGAGTAAGCATGTCTTTAGTCATTTCTCATATGATATGTGATTCTTCAACTAAAGATAATATGGAGTATTGTGCGCACTCAAATGATAGACTATAGCATAAATGGCCCGTACTGCAGTGAAATTGGTAGAATTTAATTTTTGATGCTCTTTATTTAGTAACTAGCATCATAATTTTAACTTATTTTTCCATATGATTTAGGTTGCTAACAAATGCCAACTATTATTTCATTTTAATGTGTTGTTAGGTTGTAATGCTAACAAATTAATTGTTCTAGATTTCGATGAAAGTGAAATTACTTGAAGTTTGGGAACCCTAATCTTCCTCTTTCATGGCTACTAATCGAGTAGATGACATTATTGCGTTGACTACATGATTATTTGACCCTTTTCACTTTGGAAACTGACCTTTGAAACTATAATTTTTTCTGAATTTTTGGCCATCAGATCCAAAAGGCGACAGAGGCCATGTTGTTAATTTGAATTTTGGTCTGACCTAAAGGCTAAACATAATATTGCAATATGATGGTAAAGATGGAATGTATATAACAACAACAACAACAACAACAACAAGAAAGCATTTTCCCAACTAGTAGGGGTCGGCTACATGAATCCTGGTTTTCTATTCTGCTCGGTTTAGCGCAATATCTTCTGTAAGGTTACTATAAGGTCACAAGCTATCATATATTTTCTCACCGTTTCCACCAAAGTTAGTTTAGGTCTTTCCTTGCCCCTAACTCTACCCTCAATACTTATCAAATCACTCTATCTAACGGGTCTACGTGTGACATGGCCAAATCATATGAGGCATTTCTCTCTTAACTTATCTTGGATAAAGATGGTATGTATATGTTTTCCTCAATATCACTTGCTTCCGTTTGCATTCACAACCTTTTACCATGGTTCATACACTTAATCGCATCATTTAACTTTTTAATAAGTTCATATTCATTTTACTTCTATAGATGCCATACTGGGCTGCAGTCGGAGGAACTCGCTTCTTGGCCAAGCATATAGTGGGGAAGGGGTCATTTGTAATTGTCTTCCAAAGGTATCGTTACAGTCTCTATCTTTCTCGGTTCTCTTTTAACTTCAGTTTGAAATATTTTTCATATTGGGTAATTTTGTGTGCAGGCCAAATGCTTGGAAACAGGGAGACTGTTGCTGTTGTAGTACACGATAAAATTCCAAAGAACAGGGAGCTGCAACTGATGTGGTCAATGGATCATCCTACTGTGATTTCTTTGAAGCATTGTTTCTTCTTTACCCAAGTTTGTTTCGAGCGTTTGTTCCAATCCGGACAATCTGAACCAGAGTATGCCACTTATAAATGTGAACCTTATCAGGTTGATCTCCTTTTCTCTGGTTCGTGCATGCAATATTATATTGGTAAATGGTTGAGATGGTCAAATCAGTTGGGTGTTTAATATGCAAATTTTGAAAGGGCTGGCTTTATTGTATATTCATGTTGTTCCGAAAGCAGAAATTCGAAGCAACAATATCTTCTGGTATGCCCGTAAGCTTTATGTTTAGTTCCTCATGAATAAGTGTTTTTTATTTTGTATTATTTATCTCCTAACATTAATGGCATTATGCAATGCAGGTTGATCCTCTTTCTCACCTGCTCATGCTCTGTGATTTTGGAATTGCTAATTTTCTGGTAATATTTCTTACTTAAAATGCACTTGCACTATAACGTTACATCATCGACTACACTAGTGAAAGAAACGTTTATGTGCTTTTGCTTAATATTCTACTTGATGCTAGGCTACTAGTTAAACCTATCCAACTTCATCATTTAATGGAATTTCGTCGGGCGTTTAGTCATTTTCATTGAATGGATTTAGCGAAGTGTGCACTGTTAAGGTTTTCTTTTCCGTAGAATTCATTGTTCTGTTTCTAGTGTTACAACACTTTTGATAACCTGTGGCTGTATCATTAATATGTGAACACTGGGACAGTGTTACTAGAGAAGATGGTACATTCTACAATCCATAGGTTCAGTTAATTAATTAGAATTAATTTAGTAAAGTTTGATTGTTGGAAATTTATGGTCCTATGATAGTATTTCAACACTTTCTAGCATGTGCTCAACTATATTGGATGGTGTGTAGCGGAATTAGGCAATACTACCTCTAAGAAATTTCTCTTTTCGGTTTGTTCAGTTAACTAGTTAGAGTGCAAAAGTGTTTATTGATGGCAAGTCATGTCCTAATGGGCAGTATTTCAACACTTAATGATCATTTGCATTTTTAGTATGTGCATGTTGAGACTAGAGAGGAAGAGAAGATATCCACATTCTGCTTGACACTGATAAATGCCAAGAAATTTTCAACGTAGGTTACAACTCGGCAAATAAAATCAAGGTCAAGTCTAGACTCTAGACTCTTTTTGAAGGTAGAAAATGAACATTTTATCAAATGTTAAACCAAACCAGTCCAAACACTCAAGACAGCTAGTTGCTTTATCGAAAACCTGAAGAAAACAGCAAAGTATATATGATTGGGTTTCTAATTCATGAAGTTGAGAAACAGAAGGAATGTAAAACTATGGCAGTATGAAGATTAAAAGTGAATAAATACAATTCCATAGCCTATTTAAAGGTGTCTACTTGTGTCCAGGGGCGGAGCCAGGAGAACTTTGCTGGGGGGGGGGAGTAATAAACAAATTTAGGAAGAAAAAAAATTATAAAGTAAATATAATTTTTTGGCATTGAGATATAGTCTTCTAAACATAGTTCACATATCATACTTTTAAACAAAAATAAACAGAAAAAGTCAAGTTATCTTGATTTCTTACAAAAATCCCAAAAAGTATATTTTCCACAAAAATATATGTAGCCTAGAAGAACTGTGATCTGCGTTCTTTCATAGAAGAAAATTCTATTAAATCTCCTTCGCATTCAATTTCATGTCTAGTAGAATCAATTCGTGGAAATTTAAGAGGAGGTTCTTTAACTAAAAGAGTTGATGTTTGTGTATCGGCTCCTACTGAGCATTTTCTCTTCTAAAAAAAGAATCAATGGTGGCTTTTTTCCCCATTGATATTTTATAAAATGAAGAAATTCTGTACATTAACAAATTTAAAGAAATATCAAACTCATTATATATTAATAAGAATTATTAATATATAATAACTCATTCCAGTAGTTAAGTTCAACTCATCCTTTAACTATTTAATGAAGTTTTATGCCAATGATTAGCAATGAGTTTTATATTTGATGATCATTACTTCTGCTGATAGCTAACTTGTTTACATTTAATCATTTGGATCTTTGTTTGTTTCAATGAATTTGAAGTCCTTCACATATTCCTCAAAAAAGAGTGAATGTGTCCCTACTTTTATCACACCCTTGTGTCTTTTAATTGTTATTCTAGGGATCATCAAATATAAAACTCCAGTGAAGTAGCAGTTCCATTCAAACACTTCTCAGAAAAATGTTTATGCCTACATTTTTTACCAAAATACCCTTGAGAGTTTGAAAGAAATCAGTCGAGTTGAGGGCATGTTCGACATTTGAAATTTGCAAAAGGGTGTTGTTCTAAAAAAGAAGTATAATGCAAATCTCAGTGTCCAATAGCTACAGATATGTTAATTAATCAGTTTTTAAAATTGAAAAGAAATTTTGTAGATAGATCTATCAAGACTAAAAATTAGAGACCCATCTTTCAAAACCGACCAATCTTCAATCCGATTGCATCAAAATCCAATCTTTCAATCAAAATCAGCTAGATCTAACAGGGATATGTAAGTACATAAATAAAATTCAATAAACACCCAAATATTAAATATATTGATTAAAATTCAATAAACACCCAAATATTAAATATATTGATTCAATAAAATTCAATAAACACCCAATAAAATTCAATATTATAATAATAATAATAATAATAATAATAATAATAATAATAATAATAATAATAATAATAATAATAATAATAATAATAATAATAATAATAATGCTTTAATTGGGGAGTAAAACCCTTCTTTGTATGATTGTATCAAAGAAAACCATTTCTCTCTCTTCTAATTCATCCGTTCTTTGTATGATTTTGGGAAGGGGAAGAGGCAGAGGCAGAGGCGAAGAATGATTTTGGGAAAGGGGAAATATAGCTGCAGGAGCTTTGGGGAAAAATAAGTTAGTCAACAATCAATATGTATATAGGGAGTATTTTTAAATTTTTCATGAGGGCCAAACCGTAAATTTGTATATGCTAGGGGGGTTTTGAAAATTTTCCGGGGGGGGGGGTGGGCCCCCCGGGCCCCCACTATGCTCCGCCCCTGCTTGTGTCTGTATCCCTAGGTATCAACTTGAATCTATATCCCACCCTATGTTCCACAGGCATCTTGGCTATTTCTAATTCCAAAGCTAGTTTTAGCAAATAAAAATTTGATTTAGAGACATAGTAAAATAAATAAACCATTAAACAGTACATGATTCAGCATGTCAGTTTGCCATGTATATGAGAGAGGATCTTGGTCAGTGTTTAACTTAACCATGCTTGATTCGTACTCTGTATAACATCATCCAACTTTCCATTTTGTGTGTATTCATTTTACTTTGTAGATGCCATTCAGGGCTGCATTCCGAGGAGCTCACTGAATTTTCATATATTAAAAAGAAATGGTTAGAATAAAGAAGCAAGGTGGAACTAGCTTCATCTTTACCTGCAGTGAAGCCAAACTGCTTCAGTTTAGTGTCAATGTATGTTACTGGATTGTAAGATTTGAAACTATTGCTTCAATTTGATATTCCTCAGTTTACTTTATAATAACTGCTAGTTATTGTTTGTTGCAAGAACAATTTGTTGTAGAGGCGGAGGATTCGAATATCAGGCAATATCATCTATGCAACTATTGAAGGCAAGAATGGTTAACCAAACAGTGTGAGTAGTTTTTGGATCGATGTGTTTATGTACAATCCCGCCGATTTAGATTTGTAGAAAATTTAATGGGTTATTTTTGTTTACTCAGAATGCAGACTATTAGCTACATGACCGAGCATATAATGAGGAAGGGGTCATTTGGAATTTTCTTTAAAAGGTCCTATCAGAATGTTTGTTTCTTGGTTCCTTTTAACTTCAATTTTTGTTTCGTTTCATTTTTGGTATTTTGTCTGTAGACCAAATGCCTGGAAACAGAGGAGACTGTGAGGGGACTCTTGGTAGCAGGACAAGCGAATACGAGAACCAGGAGCAGCAATTGATGCAGTCTATGGTGGTACCAGTGTGATTCCTCGCTTTTTCTCAACCTAGATTCCGAAGCATTATAACATTGTGATAAAGGATGCCACATACATATGCGAGGCTTCAAACTTATCAGGTGATATCCATTTCTGTGGCTTGTGCTTGCATTAGTATAATCGAAATTTGGTGAATTGGTAAAATCAGTTGATGTTCTGTGCAGAAAAGGTCAGTGTATATTCATGTTGTTCCGGGAGCAGAGATTTGAAGCCACAAAATCTTCTGGTATGTTTCAGAAAGCTTTGTATTTAGTTGTTTCTTATGATTGAGTGATTTTTTTTTTAAATAATTAATTTACCTCCTATTATTAATGGTATTCTGTAGGTTGATCCTCTTACTCACCAGGTCAAGCTTGTGATAATGGAATTTGGAATTGCTATGGTAATATTTCTTGACCTTAGAATGCATTTGCACTGTAACATTACATTCTTGACTATGGCTACAATTACAAAGTCTGTTGATGACTCCACCTGTAGAGCTGGAATATAATTAAGGAAGCATGTAGAGAAATCTAAAGATGGGATGTAAGAAAGCTTGACTAAAACTGAATCATTTGACTATAAGGCTCACTTAAATGTAGATGATATGGGCTAAATGCATCGAACCTTTAGTTTGTCTTAGTCCGTAACAGGATGCCCCTAGACGTAATCCTCAACATGTCTGCTTTCTTTAGCACTAAGTCAAACATCTATATAGTAACTAATATCTATCAAATATAGAATTGACTATCATTATAACCATTTTAGTGATGGGTACTTGACTACTTGGTGAATTGAGTTGGAACACTTGTAGAATGTTCATTTCATTGCCCTTTCATATCATTTTCTTGTACTATGATTGTTGTATCATGAACAATAATGCAACATAACCATGTCTTATATTTTTTATTTTCAAAAAGACTACTTATGTTGTGTCGCATTTGTTTGAAATTTAGTTTAACGTAATTTTTTTGTCAAGCATGGATTTAGTTGAAGAATCATTCGTCTATCCGCTCCAAGTAATGAACTATTTTGCAATATTTAGTGAATTTGTAATATCATGTTGGTCACTAGATTCTTGTAGGTGTGAAAAGATGATCTGCGAAGTTTTATGTAGTTACTGATTCAGTGGGATGATCACTCTTTGTTCTTCTATGTGTTAGATACTCTTTGTTTTTTTAAATAATTAATTTACCTCCTATTATTAATGGTATTCTGTAGGTTGATCCTCTTACTCACCAGGTCAAGCTTGTGATAATGGAATTTGGAATTGCTATGGTAATATTTCTTGACCTTAGAATGCATTTGCACTGTAACATTACATTCTTGACTATGGCTACAATTACAAAGTCTGTTGATGACTCCACCTGTAGAGCTGGAATATAATTAAGGAAGCATGTAGAGAAATCTAAAGATGGGATGTAAGAAAGCTTGACTAAAACTGAATCATTTGACTATAAGGCTCACTTAAATGTAGATGATATGGGCTAAATGCAACGAACCTTTAGTTTGTCTTAGTCCGTAACAGGATGCCCCTAGACGTAATCCTCAACATGTCTGCTTTCTTTAGCACTAAGTTAAACATCTATATAGTAACTAATATCTATCAAATATAGAATTGACTATCATTATAACCATTTTAGTGATGGGTACTTGACTACTTGGTGAATTGAGTTGGAACACTTGTAGAATGTTCATTTCATTGCCCTTTCATATCATTTTCTTGTACTATGATTGTTGTATCATGAACAATAATGCAACATAACCATGTCTTATATTTTTTATTTTCAAAAAGACTACTTAGGTTGTGTCGCATTTGTTTGAAATTTAGTTTAACATAATTTTTTTGTTAAGCATGGATTTAGTTGAAGAATCATTCGTCTATCCGCTCCAAGTAATGAACTATTTTGCAATATTTAGTGAATTTGTAATATCATGTTGGTCACTAGATTCTTGTAGGTGTGAAAAGATGATCTACGTAGTTTTATGTAGTTACTGATTCAGTGGGATGATCACTCTTTGTTCTTCTATGTGTTAGATACTTAGATATTAGTTTACTCTTCGACATACTCTGTTTGATGCCTGAAATGCACCTGTTTTTTTTTACATGAGGTGATAGTAACTTTGTTTGATAACTGAAATGCACTTGTTATCTTACATAAGGTGATATCCCATTTCTCAAGGATTTACTAGTTATAGAACTAATTGCTTAGTTATCCTACATGTTTCCGTATCAGCGCATCTTATTATTTGCGGGCAAGGGTGCACGGAACTTTGTTATACAAATAGTAAAATACTTGTTATAGGTGGCAACTTCAGGTTATTAGCTTGAAATAGGAATATTGGAAAACTCTATTACAAGTGACGATGATCTCTCTCTTCTCATCTTCTTCTATTGTGACTATCTGAGAAATTTCACAAGGGTTTGGCTCCTAAAATTATTTGCTATGAAGAGACTGTTCGTTGTTAGGAGGGGGATTAGGGGAAAACAGAGGAGTAGGGTTTGGCTACCAAAAATGGCAACCCCCTTCTTCTCTCTGTTTCTAAAAGAGGAAGTGTATGAAGCAGATGACTTTGTTTGTGGAATTTCTCAGATTTACGGTTCAAAAGAAGAACAGAAATCCCTACTACTTCTTTCTCTCTGTCTACAGCGAAGTCGAGGCAACTTGCAGCCACTTGCTTGTATAGGAGAGAGGGAGAAAGGATGGTAGGGTTTATCTGGTCCTCTTTTTTATCCTGTCCTTCAATTTACTTTCTATTCACTTAATTTTTAAAAATTTTTGGAGGGGGTGGGAGGGTGGGGGGTGTAATATCCCTAAAACAAGTACCAAACATTTTGTACAACCATGTTTGGTTAATACATTTTTCATTTTTTTTGTTATATATATAGTTCCTAGACGCTTCCGTGTGCATAATTAAGCTAAGTGGTGAAAGGCCAAAGAAGCAAGGAGGAGAAGGAAGCAACTTGAAGCAAAAAACAGTTTTCTGAAAACAGTTTCTGAAAAGAGTTTTCTGAAAATGAGAGTGTAAAAGCTGTTTGGTAATAATTTTTTATGAAAACAGTTTTTTGAAAATTAGAGTATAATGTATGTATATGTTTGGTTGTATGTATATACTGTATACAGTATATATACTCTGACATATACATGCATACTGATATATGATAATATAAAATATTTTATTATAATAAACATATTTAATAATATACATATATATAATAATATATAATAATTATAATAATATATATGTAATAATAATATATTCAAATTATATATTAAACAACTTATTATAATAATAATAAATTATATGATAATATATATAATAATATATAATAGTAATATATAATAATAATAATAATATATATTATAATAATAATAGATTATTATAATAGTATATATGAAATAGTATATATGAAAAAATAATATATATTATAATAATAGTGTGTGTGTGTGTGTGTGTGTGTGTGTGTCTATATATATATATATATATATATATATATATATATATATATATATATATATATATATATATATATATATATATATATATATATATATAATAATAATAATAATATAATATATATAATAATAATATAATATAATAATAGTACATATAAAATAGTATAAAATAGTAAATATAAAATAATAATATATATAATATTATTATAATATAATAATAGTATATATAAAATAATATATATAAAATAATAATATATTATAATAATTGTATATTATATAATAATATGAAATAATTTATTATAATAATCATATTTAATTATATACATATATATAATAACATATAATAATTATAATAATATATATGTAATAATATATATAATAATAATAGTATATATAAAATAGTATATATAAAATAATAGTATATTATAATAATTGTATATTATATAATAATATAAAATAATTTATTATAATAAACATATTTAATTATATACATATATATAATAACATATGATAATTATAATAATATATATGTAATAATAATATATTATAATAATATATTATATAATTTATTATAATAATAATAAATTATATAATAAATTATATAATAATATATATAATAATATATAATAATAATATATAATAATAATAATATATATTATAATAATAATAGAATATTATAATAGTATATATAAAATAGTATATATGAAATAATAATATATATTATAATAATAGTATATATATATATATATTATTATAATAATAATAATAATATATGTAACAATAATATATTATAAATATATATATAATAATAATAATATATATAAATAGATTTAGAAAGAGGATGTGAAAAAACAGAAAATAGGTGAAGTGGAGTTTTGTGAAAACTGTTTTCAAAAAACAACATAACCAAACGGGTTTTGGAGTTTTGAAAAACAAAAAAAAGGAAAAAACAACAAACCAAACAGACCCCGCTTTCAATGTAATTTGCTTAGTTGTTTAGCGATAGGTAATAATTTCACACATTCGTAACAATGTTTGAACTTTTTGGTGGCCCTTAGTTGAAAGTTCAAACCCTTAGGCAAATTATTACCATAATTTCACACATTCGTAACCAAACAAAACTTTGTAACCATGTTTGAACTTTCGTTTGAGGATTTTTAGTTTTCGTTAAATGGAACGGACAGGAATGGAACGGATGGGAAATGATCCGTTTAAAAAAAAAATCCCGTCCGATCGTTAAAAATTTTTTAAAAAAATTATATATATAAATATATATATATATATATATATATATATATATATATATATATATATATATATATTAAAGGGACGGGGAATAATCCCCCGTCCGATGAGTACTCGTGAAAACAAATCTCTCCGACGAAAAATAATATTTCGTCCAATCTCGCCGACGAAAATAGCTCCGAAACTCAAATTTTAGGTATTTAGCCAACGACTATAACACTTCTTTTGCCAAAATTTGAAAATTTTTGCAAAATGGCCAACCGAAACTCCCATTTATCATTAAGACAATTCCCCAAATTTTTATCATTAGGACAGCATTAATACCTACACGCATTTTAACTGTATTCTTCAACTTCGGAAACCAGTAACCAAAATCAGCCATTTTTAGTCGAATCAATCTCATACCTCTAACTTCATGATGTTCATATGATAACAAGGTTTCATACATAGGGAAAAAATAATAAGAGAACACACATATATATAGAGAGAGACAGGGCATAATATATGCACTAATTTGTTCATACATTTTGCCTTTTAGTCAAACAAGTTGAGCTGATTAATTCTCTCCAATAAACTTTCAACTACAAGTCTCCACTGCGAATCCAACTCTAGAACCTACATTATCATACACTACCCTCTGGTTCTTCTGCTGGTAGTTTCCGATGATCCCTACCCCATCTTCATCCACTAGGGTCGTCGCCGCCAAACACACCTGAGATGCATCCTTTTTGACAAAGTAGAGTACCCCACTCACATCCACCCCTACATCCACTCCTCCTTCAAACCCAAATCCTAGTTTCGGTACCCTAACCTCCTCATACTTGCTCAAGTCAAAACAAGTGTCCAATATGGAGAATGATGGTGCCCTAGGGTATTGTGAGAACTGCCTAACAAATTCATTCTTTAGAACCCCGTATATTGAAGGCACAACACGAGTTATTACTGTGCCCGAATCGATCATTACCCTATTACCCTTGGTAAAACTTAGCTCCACCCTACCAACTCTTATCCCAGTTAGATTGAGGAAGTAGAATGGGGCTTGCCTTGGCCCTTGTATCATTCTAGTGTAAGCGATTGGGGTGGTATTCTTGTAAATATTTGAGTCATCATCGCCTCCCCCGAGAACTAGGTTTCCGGTCGAGTTGAATACCCTAGCAGGCAAACAGTAGGAGAAGACACCTCCAAATTGAGGTTTGGTTTGTGAAACTAAAGAGATCTGTCTTCTTCCTAACCCTACCAAACCAGAAGTGCCACCAAAGAGACCTTTATTGGTCCTCCCACACCCGAACACAAACCCCTCTATATTAGTATCCCCTAAGCTGATTGTTTCCTGAGCCAACACACCTACGGTGTAAGACCCATCTCCATACCTAACCCCTTATTTTTTTGTATCCTGCAGGTTTGCAGTGCTGCAAGTGGATGATAGGAAGAATGTGCAGGTAGTTGAGTTACATGGGATTTGGTGATAGGTTGGGGAAGTGGAGGGGTCATAGATAGGGTTCTGTTGGGAATAGCAATAGGAGCAGGGCTTGCATTGGACCCAGGTGAGGTCGCTTCCCGTGTCAACAATGACAGTCGTGGGGTTGCTGCCTATCTTGATGTTGATAATGTAGTTCAGGGTCTGAAGAGTAGCGCCTGAGGTGAGGGGAATTTGAGATTGCAATTGGTGGAGTTGGTGCTTATTTGGAAGAGGATTTCGGATTCGGCTTTGGAGGGAGGAGACACGAGCCTCGTCTGAGATTACGAGCTTCCGAAGAAAGTGATGGAGGTTTTGCGTGTTGACTGTGGTGGAGGGAATTGAAGGCTTCAGTTCTAACATGGTTGAACTCTTTGTACTTATCCCTGCAATCACAGTGATTATGGACACAAATAATTAGGAATAAGCATTAAAAATTTCTTGGGTTGAAAGCTTTTCATCCAAAACCATCAACTGCTTAATTACCAGGTGAACATATATATAGTGTGTCTACAATAGAACATATGGCATTTGTTTGATAGATGAGCGAAATCTCTGTTACATCATTTGTTTTGTGTACATTGTGTACACATGCATCATATATATGAAATTGAAATCACCACCACAAAGGAGATGAATCAAAACAAGTTGAGTGACAGTGATAAATAACTTCAGCATAGTTACTATATGCTGGTAGTTTTTCCAGTTAAGCTGTACGGTATGCACATTACTTTTCATTCTGATTTATTACTGTGGATTCCACACTAGCTATTAAATTAGCTTTAGATGCAATATTAGTCAGTTCAGTAGCCGAATGTTTAATTTAATATATATATATGTATATGTCGAAGAACAATACCTGATTTTTGGAGTGAAGAGAACCTAGAATTGGGTTGAAGAGTAATGGTTTGATCTGTTCCCCATTGCAGGTGATAGATGGAGACCAATACGACGTCTTCCTCTTTGCGGCATCCAACTCTGTTACCTCCTAACAGAAGAAGAACAAGAAGAAAAGGTATTCTACTCATCGTTTAGTTTGTTAATTCAATTTTTGAAGATGAAGTAGAGATGAACTGAGCAAAGTCAGAAATGTATATCTATAATTTAAGCTTGGGGTGTTTGCTTTGCAACTAGATTGAAAGAGAGTGACAGATAGAACAAAAGATGGGCTGTAACTTTGGAGGGATTTGCATTGCATGCTAATCTTGTTACTATGTGTCACGTGCATCTGCTGGTCTTCCTCCTCTGTTTTAGGGGTGGGGTGGCTTGGAACGAGGAGTTGCTGTGATTTTCAAATGAAGAAGGCAATTTCTCTAGCGTGTCATATCACACGGCAGCAATCATTGTTGGACTTTATCAATGTATTTGTAGATGCAGAGAGACAGGTTGAAGCAAAGCCTGTTGCTTCACTTGATGTACATGGTACTTGTCTCATTCCAGAATTTTGTGTACAGGGGAGGACTGCCAATCTGACAAAGGCGAAGCATGCTCACTAATCACCTTACGTGGCAATCGAAATGTCCGCTCTGCATGCATGACTAGTTTCTTCTATGGATGCTGAGGAGGACGGAGATGTTGCACAGGGTTTTGTGTTTTTTTTTTTTGAAGCTTAATTAATGAGCCTGCACATGAGTCTTCTGTATGGAGTAGGTCTTCATCTTGCTCATAATTGTTCCAATATCAATTCAGGTCTTCCGTTCCTTTCTGTTATCATGAGTAGCCTATCTATATTAACATGTGGATCGGGTTGTTTCTGTTATATTATAATAATTGCTAGTAGTTGGTTTCAAGTAGCAATTTCACTTGCAGACTATTCTGATGTCATCACACTGGGAAACGTAGAAATAGCTCACAATGTGTCACATTTTTATTGGACTAAACTGGCCCAATTACATTTGAAGGGGCCCAAAATGAAAGAAGGAAAAAAATAAACACTGAACAGTGGCTTTTGTTTAGTCCCACATCGGCCGGGATTACAGAGTGAAAGGTGAGAGTTGGTGTATAACTAAGTGACCACTAGGTGTGATAAAAATTAGCAGCTGCGTGATGAGTACATAGCGAACTATTCTTTCGCCTTTTACTAAAGAATACCGTGTGCTCGCCATAATAAAACAGCATACTCTACTTTTTGAAGGGTTGACCTTTATCCAAAAGGTAACCCAACAATTCTTTAATTTAAAATATTTTATATCTTACTTGGTTTAATTATTTTTGTTTCTAAATGATTCTTTAACCCTGTTTTTAGTCCTTTTATGTTAGTACACAAGAAAAGTAGCCTGTCAAATACAAAATAAAATTTTTCAGTAAAGCCACTGTAATATTCATGAGTTTGCAACCCCATTTTAGATATTTTTTTGGTAGCCTACTTGTTAGAATATCCACGTTTGCTGCTAAAAACCTAAAATATGTAAACTTTACAAAAAATCATCCGTTTGCCAAAAACCTAATGTAATTTGCTTAGTTGTTTAGCGATAGGTAATAATTTCACACATTCGTAACAATGTTTGAACTTTTTGGTGGCCCTTAGTTGAAAGTTCAAACCCTTAGGCAAATTATTACCATAATTTCACACATTCGTAACCAAACAAAACTTCGTAATAATGTTTGAACTTTCGTTTGAGGATTTTTAGTTTTCATTAAATGGAACGGACGGGAAATGATCCGTTTAAAAAAAAAATCCCGTCCGACCGTTAAAAAAAATTTTAAAAAAATTATATATATAAAAATATATATATATATATATATATATATATATTAAAGGGACGGGGAATAATCCCCCGTCCGATGAGTACGCGTGAAAACAAATCTCTCCGATGAAAAATAATATTTCGTCCAATCTCGCCGACGAAAATAGCTCCGAAACTCAAATTTTAGGTATTTAGCCAACAACTATAACACTTTTTTTGCCAAAATTTGAAAATTTTTGCAAAATGGCCAACCGAAACTCCCATTTATCATTAAGACAATTCCCCAAATTTTTATCATTAGGACAGCATTAATACCTACACGCATTTTAACTGTATTCTTCAACTTGGGAAACCAGTAACCAAAATCAGCCATTTTTAGTCGAATCAATCTCATACCTCTAACTTTTTTTTGATAAAAAGATGACTAAGTCATCGCTTCATTAATTAGGAGTTAACGAAACAGTAACAAGACTACAAAAAGAGCTCGAAGGCTAACATCATAAAAGTTCTGTTGCACTAAGGCCACAACAGGAACTATTCAAAATACATCAAACTAAACAACCATTCATTGCAGAAAATAAAACTGCTCCTTGGGCATCCTCCCTCCCATGAGCTACTCCTCCTCCTCCACTCTCCTCTTCTTTCTGGCATTGAGCAACCCTGTCCATTCGAAACAACAAAATTTAATTTTATGCATCAGAACAGGTAATCTATGATCTACGCTATTGAAACAGAGATCGTTACGGTCTAGCCACAGGTTCCACAAGATTGAAGCCACTAGTAAATCCCAATAAATTCTTACATCCCTCCTAATCCTGTGCTCTCTAATCTCCCCCCAGACCTCCGCACTAGACCCTGGACACTGAACAACTCCGAACGCTAGACCTACTTTTCCCCACACCCATCTCGCTCTGATGCACGTAAAGAATATATGATTCGTATCCTCTTCGTGATTTAAGCACCTATTACAAGAGACGCCATCCATGAAACCCCTTTTCCTAAGGTTAACTTTAGACAGAATCGCGTCATTATCTACCAACCACAAGAAAACTTTCACTTTAGAAGGTGCTTTGATTCCCCAAATAACCGCAGCACTCGCGTTCCTTAAGCCTCCGTCATTCAGCCTTTTATATAGTGAGGATACCGTGAACTTGCAATTTGCCTCCAGAGACCACCATCTCTCATCTTCTGGCTGTTGCGTGACACGCCCTTCGCTGCGAATGTAGTTGTTGAGCTGTTGTAGTTGAAGTATAGCTTCCTGTTCCAAAAAGTCCTTGACTTCTAGTTTTAATGTATTATTCTTCCACACATCGTAAACAAGAGTATCAATGTTGATAACTGCCCCTGCAGCTGCTGGGAACAACCCCATCAAAGAGTTGCTGCCGCACCACCTATCTTTCCAAAATCTTGTCTTCTTGCCTTGCTTCACCTTACACAGGGTGTTGTTATGGAATACTTCCCCTGTCTTGAAAACCCCTTTCCAAAGACACGATTTCCTACTAAGAGGACCCCTACCCCCGAATCTGAACTTCTTTCTTGCCCGGTAGTTGGACAGAGACTTGCACCACCAATTGTTACGCCGACAATCCATTTTCCACCACCACTTACTGAGGAGTGCAGTATTCATGTCCCTAAGGTTGACGATGCCTAACCCCCCAAATTCTTTCCTTTTGCATACCCTCCCCCAGCTGATAAGATGGATCCCTTTACTTCCCTCGTTTGTTCCTTTCCACAAAAACCTCCTACGGCATTTGTCTATCCTCTGGATTACCCATACTGGTAATTCGTAAATAGACATGAGATATATCGGAATACTGTTGATGACGGAGTTCAACAGCGTGATCCTCCCCCCTAGAGTTAAGTATCTACCCTTCCAGCCTGCCAATCTTTTCTCGATCCTATCAATAAGGGGCTGCCAGTCATCCCTAACAAGCTTCCCAGGCCTAATCGGAACTCCTAGGTATGTAAGCGGGAACTCTCCTTTATTGCATCCAAGCATTTGTTGAATTGAGGAGATGGGGATAGAGCATTCTTCACTAAGTTGTAAGACACAGCTCTTAGAGAAATTGACCTTCATGCCCGACCATGCCTCGAAGCACTTTAATACCGACCCCATAGCAACGATGTCCTCTTTAGTAGCCGAGCCGAAGAGTAGAGTATCATCTGCGTACTGAAGGATTGATATAGGATCTGAAAAAGCTTTGATTTTAATGCCGAAGATCGATCTTTCCTTACTGCCGTTAGCAATCATTTCTGCCAGCCCATCAGCTACGATGGCAAATAGCAATGACGAGAGTGGGTCCCCTTGCCTGAGACCTCTCTTGCATCGGATTTCTTTCCCCTGTTCCCCGTTCATCAAAGGAAACGATTTTCCTCCTCTAATGCATCGAGATATCCATTTTCGCCACCTTTCGCCGAACCCCTTCAGTAACAGAACCTCGTCCACCGCATCCCATTCCACCAAATCATACGCCTTTTGAAAGTCCACTTTGAAGAGGAATCCGTCCGATTTTTCTTTGGAAGCCCGAAATACAATTTCGTGCGCCGAGGCAACGCTATCCATAATGTCACGACCTTTGATAAATCCGCTCTGAGAATCTCCAATGATATCCTTTAGAATTGGCCCCAATCTGTTAGCCAACACCTTGGTAATGATCTTAAAGGATCCATTGAGCAGGCTGATCGGTCTCAAATCTCCAACCTCTTTAACCTCCGATTTCTTAGGAATGAGAGAAATATTCGCGTAATTGATTCTATCTAAGTCTGCCTGTCCATTATAGAAATCCAGAACAATGGCCATAAAATCCTTTTTGATGATTCTCCAATATAGCTTATAAAAGAAAATTGGAAATCCATCTGGGCCAGGCGCCTTATCCTGACCCAACTCATTGATAGCATTAACCACCTCTTCTTCTGAGAAACAACCTTCAATACATTCACTACCATTAATTCTGGAGTCTTCCCACATGTTCAGATTCAGCGAGCACCTGTGTTCTCTTCTTTGACCTAACAGTTCCTTAAAATTATCATTGATATGATCGTTGATTCTATCCTCATTCTCACACCAAACTCCATCCACCATAAGTCCAGCTATGTGATTTTGACGCCTTCTGCCATTGGCGATCCTATGAAAGAATTTGGTATTCGCATCCCCTTCCTGCAACCACTGAAATCTAGAGCGTTGCCTCCAATAAAACTCTTCCATCTTCTGAATATGAAGGATATCTTGTCTCTTGCTGTAGAGCTCCTCAAATTCACTCCCTAATAAGTCTCTTTCCTCCTCTATAAGTTCCAATTGCTCTATCCTCTCCCCTAAAACATCTTTAAGTCTTTGGTTTGTGCCAAATTCTGATTTGGCCCAAAACTTCAGTTTAGATCTTAGTCTTCTGGTCTTTTGGATCCAACAACCCACCGCTGATAGAGACTCCGTCGGCTCGTTCCAGCACTCCTCTATTATCTTTGACAACCCATCGCACAGCATCCACGATTTTTCGAATCTAAATTGATGCATACGTCGCTTTTGTCCCACTCCACAATCCAAGCATAGCGGTGTGTGGTCAGAAGTGAATCTAGTCAAAGCAGTAGCCCTGGCTAGTGGAAATTCATCTTCCCATTCAGAGGACACTAAAATTCTGTCTAATTTGGCCAATGTAGGGGCAGCTTGTAAATTTGACCAAGTGAATTTCCTATTCGTTGGATCGATTTCCACTAATTCTAAAGCGCTGATAATCGCATTAAACTGATCCCTATCTCCCCTGGACGCACCTCTACCCAAATGTTCATGTAGAAATCTAGTAATGTTGAAATCGCCTCCCACAACCCAAGGTCCTGTACATCTAGCTCTAATGCTCCTCAGTTCGTCCCAAAAGAAGCTCCTCTGGGCGGACCCATACGGACCGTAAACAGTAGTGACCGTATGAGTCCAATTATCAGCTCGACGTCTTAACCTAATCGTAACCGAAAATAAGCCCGCAATCTCGTCAATAATCTCGAACAATCTATGATCGACCCCAATAGCTATCCCCCCTGAAAACCCTCTCGACGATTTGAACCTCCAATCAAAGGCTCCTATTCCTTTAATGTTCTGAAACTCCTCTGGGGACGGATTTTCCACTCTAGTTTCTTGAAAAGCGCAGATCGAAGGTCTATGTCTAATAATAGTATCACTAATGAGTCTCTTTTTTGACTTCTGTCTCATCCCTCTCACATTCCAAAAGATGTATAACATAAATAACCGTATCTATGAACACCTATCATCTAGACACCCCAGCTACCCACTACAGCTCTAATTGACCCTTGCTAACCCCTCTAATAACTTTAACCCTAACCATTTGCTCTTCTCTATTGGAACCCATAGCTAGACCGTAAAGACTAGCGAAGTAAATAAGCGAATCGTCATTTAACAAATTAAGGACTGAAAAATCAGCAGAAGAGTTACCTAAACAAGCAGAGGTAGGCTCTTTAGTCTTTGCCGCAGATCTGATGAGATCCCCCTCACTTGGTCCACTAGAGCCCCATCTGTCCATCTGTCTTTTGCTTTTCCTCTTATAATCCAGAAATTGCTTGTTCGCCCCTTTCCGATCGCTCTCCCCCACACTCCCCCCAGCTAACTCATTAACTTGCTTAACCCATTTTTCATGTTCTGAGTCATATGTACTTCCCCCACTATGAAGACCATCTAATGCACCTATCATTCCATTCAAGATCTCAGGGTCAATGACATTATCATCTAGCTCTACGGAAGCTACGGAGTCGACCTCGACTGTGTCCGTGGGCTCCCCTAGACCATCTTCATTAAGATCACCTAATAACTCATTTTCAGCTAATATCCCCGCATCATCTAAAGCTCCTTCCTCTATATCCCGATGCTGAAGCCCAAGCCCATTGGAACCAGCCTCTGGCCCATCTACAACCAAAGGGTCGGCTGCTTTAGAGATAGGGTTAAAATCATTGTTAAGCTTGGAGCTTGTGCCGTCCACACCAGTACCCATCACCAATCCATCCTGAAAATTCGGGATCTGACTTTGAGCGGCAATCTCCGAACGGCGCGCTAGTTCTTCAATAGCTCGTTGGATAGCTACCTGCAACTGATCTTTACTCATCGACTCAAAACCAGGATCCTCCCTTGATATCTGTTCCGAAGCTACGATATCTGTGCTAGGTGCGATTTTCAGAATCCCCGGCCTTCGTAGCTGTGTCGGTCTAATCCTCGTACCCTCAATCCTATCTCCCATCACCTCATGCCGCTGAAGAACCGAAGGTCCCTGAGATTGCTCCTTATTTCCCGCAAGCCGTACCGTGGATTTGAACGCCTCATCGAGATTGGAACCATATTCATCTACAATCTTGATGGGTTCCTGCGGTTGGTGATTTGTTGAACGGCCCAGATCCTTCGCAGCCAAATCGGGTGGACCTCCTTCATCGTCAACCTTCGAACGCATCGAATACGCATCTATGCACCTGTCATCCGATTGCTCTTCATCTTCCCGACTAGAGACTTTGGCGAAAGAAACGTTCTTCTTCTTCTCTACGATTACTTTGACATCAAAGAAGTCACCTTCGAACTCCACTTGTATCATAGACGGGATCGCTGCAAAATTCTCACATCCCACTCTAATTCGAGCAAATTCTCGCCGCGATTGGATTGTAGTACTCTTATCAACTTCCAACAGAAAACCAAACGAGCGCACTAAATTCTGGAATCCAGATCGCAACCAGCAGTGGAAGGGGAAGTTGAACAGACGAAGCCAAACCGCTGGCAATTCCTGTGTCTTTAACGCTCCTAGTTTGCGAGACCATTGGGAGAAGGTGACGAAGAAGTCGTCGGAACCCATACCTCTCTTCCTCAAAACTTCGTTCAATCTTTCCTCGTCATGGCAATGAACGATGAAGGCGCTGACGTTGAGACGCTGGACCTTCCATTGTAGGGTCTGCGAAGTGGTAGTGTTAGCGTTGAGCAACCTCTCGATATCCTCCGCCAACGGATTCCCGCTCTGAACCTTGATAACACAGCAGAAACGGAATCGACGCTCAAATTCCGCCATAAGAGGAGTGGGCGTGATGGCCGCTTTAATCATCACCCTCCCCCCCGCGTGGCTTTCTTGTGTTTTGCTGTTGAGTGATCTGGTCGGAGATAACGAGCGTGACGCCGGAGACTGGACCCTTGGAGCAGAGAATGCTGGTGACAGCTTCTTCTTCATATAGGGGCATTCTCTGGAAATATGGCCATATCGACGGCAGGCGTAACAAAACCATGGATTGGGGCACTGCGAGATGGTGTGACCCCAGCGAGCACACTTGTGGCACTGCTGTCCGGCCCCCGTCGATGTCGAATCCTCTCTAACTTGTTTTTTCTCCGCTTTGATGATCTTGCGCGACCGAACAAGAAGCCATTCACCCTCGTCGTCTTGCTTTGTGATTCTAGTTGTCTCCTTCGGTGATGTCCGTAGAGTTGAGCTTCTAACAGGTGAGGTCTTCCTCGCAGCTCCCATGGCAGCTTCCGCGTACGAGAGGCGTTGATGAACCGGCTTGGCCTTGGCAGACTCTCTAACAGGCGAAGCATCTCTTATCTTCTTTCCCTTATCACGAATCTCAGCTTCTCTAAGAGGCTCATACATTCTCCCTCTATGGGACGAATGTTGATCTCTGTGGAGCGAGCGACCCCTCGATCTATTCGAGTTGTCCAGCTCCTTCCAAGCATCTAGCGTTCTATCCTCTCGCCTGGCCACGGAATCGTCCCTCCTCCTTTTGGCCATGTCCCTTCCTGCGTTGAAGTCGAGATCTGTGGGCTTAGAAGGTCTTTGGTAGGAAGAGCTATGGTTGTTGTTGCTGTGAAGATGAGGGTTAAGGGTTGGGGACCTCTCACGCTCTCGCTCTCCTCTCGCTCTCCTCATTTTCCCTTCTATCTTTTATGTTGTGTTCTTGTGATTACCTAAACTTGATGTTGTTGCTAAATTTCTTCTTTATATTGTGTCTTCTAAAATGCAGTTGTATTCCTCATACCTCTAACTTGATGATGTTCATATGATAACAAGGTTTCATACATAGGGAAAAAATAATAAGAGAACACACATATATATAGAGAGAGACAGGGCATAATATATGCACTAATTTGTTCATATATACATTTTGCCTTTTAGTCAAACAAGTTGAGCTAATTAATTCTCTCCAATAAACTTTCAACTACAAGTCTCCACTGCGAATCCAACTCTAGAACCTACATTATCATACACTACCCTCTGGTTCTTCTGCTGGTAGTTTCCGATGATCCCTACCCCATCTTCATCCACTAGGCTCGTCGCCGCCAAACACACCTGAGATGCATCCTTTTTGACAAAGTAGAGTACCCCACTCACATCCACCCCTACATCCACTCCTCCTTCAAACCCAAATCCTAGTTTCGGTACCCTAACCTCCTCATACTTGCTCAAGTCAAAACAAGTGTCCAATATGGAGAATGATGGTGCCCTAGGGTATTGTGAGAACTGCCTAACAAATTCATTCTTTAGAACCCCGTATATTGAAGGCACAACACGAGTTATTACTGTGCCCGAATCGATCAATACCCTATTACCCTTGGTAAAACTTAGCTCCACCCTACCAACTCTTATCCCAGTTAGATTGAGGAAGTAGAATGGTGGGGCTTGCCTTGGCCCTTGTATCATTCTAGTGTAAGCGATTGGGGTGGTATTCTTGTAAATATTTGAGTCATCATCGCCTCCCCCGAGAACTAGGTTTCCGGTCGAGTTGAATACCCTAGCAGGCAAACAGTAGGAGAAGACACCTCCAAATTGAGGTTTGGTTTGTGAAACTAAAGAGATCTGTCTTCTTCCTAACCCTACCAAACCAGAAGTGCCACCAAAGAGACCTTTATTGGTCCTCCCACACCCGAACACAAACCCCTCTATATTAGTATCCCCTAAGCTGATTGTTTCCTGAGCCAACACACCTACGGTGTAAGACCCATCTCCATACCTAACCCCTTATTTTTTTGTATCCTGCAGGTTTGCAGTGCTGCAAGTGGATGATAGGAAGAATGTGCAGGTAGTTGAGTTACATGGGATTTGGTGATAGGTTGGGGAAGTGGAGGGGTCATAGATAGGGTTCTGTTGGGAATAGCAATAGGAGCAGGGCTTGCATTGGACCCAGGTGAGGTCGCTTCCCGTGTCAACAATGACAGTCGTGGGGTTGCTGCCTATCTTGATGTTGATAATGTAGTTCAGGGTCTGAAGAGTAGCGCCTGAGGTGAGGGGAATTTGAGATTGCAATTGGTGGAGTTGGTGCTTATTTGGAAGAGGATTTCGGATTCGGCTTTGGAGGGAGGAGACACGAGCCTCGTCTGAGATTACGAGCTTCCGAAGAAAGTGATGGAGGTTTTGCGTGTTGACTGTGGTGGAGGGAATTGAAGGCTTCAGTTCTAACATGGTTGAACTCTTTGTACTTATCCCTGCAATCACAGTGATTATGGACACAAATAATTAGGAATAAGCATTAAAAATTTCTTGGGTTGAAAGCTTTTCATCCAAAACCATCAACTGCTTAATTACCAGGTGAACATATATATAGTGTGTCTACAATAGAACATATGGCATTTGTTTGATAGATGAGCGAAATCTCTGTTACATCATTTGTTTTGTGTACGTTGTGTACACATGCATCATATTAGTCAGTTCAGTAGCCGAATGTTTAATTTAATATATATATGTATATGTCGAAGAACAATACCTGATTTTTGGAGTGAAGAGAACCTAGAATTGGGTTGAAGAGTAATGGTTTGATCTGTTCCCCATTGCAGGTGATAGATGGAGGCCAATACGACGTCTTCCTCTTTGCGGCATCCAACTCTGTTACCTCCTAACAGAAGAAGAACAAGAAGAAAAGGTATTCTACTCATCGTTTAGTTTGTTAATTCAATTCTTGAAGATGAAGTAGAGATGAACTGAGCAAAGTCAGAAATGTATATCTATAATTTAAGCTTGGGGTGTTTGCTTTGCAACTAGATTGAAAGAGAGTGACAGATAGAACAAAAGATGGGCTGTAACTTTGGAGGGATTTGCATTGCATGCTAATCTTGTTACTATGTGTCACGTGCATCTGCTGGTCTTCCTCCTCTGTTTTAGGGATTAGGTTTGAAATCTTTTGGACCATGGAATTGTACTCCATATCACTACAAAACCATAACTAGCTCTCGTGAACTTTGGGGTTTTTTTGTACCCCCTATGTGTGTGTGTCTGTTGATTCACTCATTCATTCATGATAAGAGAGGAATGAAATCATATCGTGAATGTGCACTGTAAGATGCACGTAGGACACGTGTACTGCACACTATTTTATAGGATGTATGTGCCCCGGAACTTGCACACCGGCAAAACCGTGACTTTTCTTAGATTGATACTTCAATGTAATAGCTTAAACACAAATTAAGCAGCGGAAATGTAATAGCTTAAACACAACTAGTGAAATTATGGTAATAATTTGCTTCAAGTCCTTGTTTCTAGTTTCTTTGCGAATAGTTCCAATTGCTTAGTTGCTTTCTTGCTTTGAATTTCCAACAAAGGCTAGTTTGCCCATGCTTTAATGGCCGCGCATTATGTCCTAGGTAGTAGAGAAGTAGCATAGTGCCCCACACAGTGCTAGTTTTGATTAACATTGTTACCCTATTAGTTTAGAAAGGAAAATGTTTATTAGTGTACTACTTTATTTTTTTTACTACTTTGTACTACTAGACTTATGTAGGTGGAGGAACCATGTGAAAAACTTTTGCAGTAATACATTGTGGGCTCCATCTCGATGAGTGTAGTAGTACAAAATAGTGAAAAAAGAGTAGTAGAATCTGCCCTTGTATTGCAACTTTTTTTTGATTAGAAAAGAGAACAAGAATGTATATCAGTGTTGTTTTTCTGTGTTTCATCCTTGGATCCGCTTTGATATACTAATGACATTTCCATCTGCAGTTGCTAATTTGAAGAACAATTTGGGAACGTTCTGTCTTACAAAGATTCGTGTTATTTTTCTAGAAAATTTTGGTTATGTTCTTTAAATATGATCATAGAAAAGTGAGTCCACACTCTACATGCACATGGACATTAATTGTATTCTGGGTGTTTAGTTTGGAATGGAATCTCTTCATAGTTGCAGGAATGGGTGGAATCTCTTCATAGTTGCAACTGCTAATCCACACCCCAATGGACTGAATTGGGACACTAATCATTGTCTTTCCCTCATCTTTCAACCTCATAAAGGCTGGCTGTTTTGGGTGGACTAGCTGACTCATCTTAAGGTCTATATCGCTCAACTAAATGTTATTTCTTTTATGTTCTTTTAAGCTCATCTTACTATTTGTAGCACATACATTACACATGTTTGAAGTCCTATTTTTCATACTAACCTGAGCGATTTTGGAAATTGATGAGCAGAGACTTAAAATAAGGCTGTTGACAGTCATACAGACTATAGAGAAATAGGTTACCCACCCGAAGTTTCTCTTGTTGTAGTATTGGAAATTGGAAAAGAGTGTATCCACATCAAAAGATCCATGCATTAGTGTTATATTGCCTCAACCGTGACACTGATAATGAAACTCAGGGGTGTATCTGAGTTTCAGGGGGGCCTAAGCAAATTCTCAAATAGGGCCTTTTACAGGTTGACAAAATAATAATGACAATTATTTAAATGCAAACAAACTTTGAGCATTGAAGAACAAACTATTTAAATGAGAACAAATTTATATATATATATGTTTCCAAAAAAAAAATGATAACGTACGTTTTTTATATGAAATGCCTTGTGGCCAAAAGAAACTCGAGCAAACTCTTAAGAACAAAAACGAAATATGTTATCTCAAAGAGGTAAATATGATATATTGGATAACACGATCATAATGAAATGATGACGAATATATGTATATGAGAATACTAGTTGGAAGCTTAAAATGTAAAATAATCATATACACTTGAAGATTTGGTTAGAAATTTAACATAAACAGGTAAATATGATATACCATGGAACATTAAAAAATATCATATAGTGAAAAATGGTAAATGACATGTATGGCTATGTAAAAAATAATTAGTTTAAAAATAAAAAAGATTGAAAAATTAATTGGTACATGTAAAAGTTTTGAACCTACAACCTTCACATTATTAGCACAACACTCCAACCAATAGAGCTAATAAGACAACTATTATTATAGTGTAATTATATGAGAAAGTATTACATTTTACTTTTTAATATTGTAAATACTTCAAAAATATGGGGCCCTATAAAATTGGGGGCCCAAAGCAGTTGCTTGTGCTGCTTGGGCCCAGATCCGCTCCTGATTAAACTTCATCGATATTTCTTACTTGCTATATTGATAGGGTTTTGTACACTAGAGACAAGAATTGTATTGTTCCCCTCTTCCTTTGTTTTACATAAAAATATTTGTTTATGATTACTTTTGGAAAGAAAACTAAATTTGTATTTAATTAATCATATAACAGACTAATCAAATCCATGTACTTGAACAGAAGATTTTATGACTACTTTATTTGTTACGTAGCGTGTATCTATTAGTTTCAATCCAATAGGCATAAGATCTGATTCTGCTTGCATTGTTCTTGAGTTATCGTTAGCCTCTGTTAGATGTGTAAAATACCATTGTGGCTAAGTATTAGGAAATTCCGTGGCCTTGTTAGTTTATATACCTGAGAAGATATGCATTTTTATTTTGTAATCAGCATAATTTTCTAACTAGACTTGCATTTTTATGGTCATGTAATTAAAAAATCGTAAAAAAGGACCCCAATGTTGTGAGTTGTATGAAACTGTTTTCAAGTTTCCACAACCCTTATGTGCTCACTGCTGAGTATCCTTCTTAAACCATTCCTTTAAATATGGTGTAATAGGAAGAGATATATGTTTAGCCATCTAATAGAAAATTGAAGCAATAGACATTATTGTTATTCTACTGTTAGATTCGTTATGTATGTGTAACTGTGTAACTGAGTCCCAAGTCCCGAGTCCCGAGTACTCTCAGTTCACTCTTGTTGGAAATCCTTATGGAGATGTGCTTGATTGTTACCTTCTAAGCTAAGCACTTATGCCATATTTCAGACGCTTAAGTAACCAAACCCCCCCCCCAAAAAAAAAAGTCCCTGGCTCTTGGTAATCAGTATGACTTTTAGCACTAATGATTCCCATTCGTTTCTCATTCCCATTCGTTTCTCATTGTATCATACTATGTATCCGATGAGGACATCAGTTCGCGACGATTCGGGCATTTCTATAAGCGCAGACATCGTCTAGGACGACTGTTCCATTAACTTAGTATTTTATTTCAGTTCTTATATTTGTTTTTGGCAATTATAGCCATATGTAATAGTTTTACGATTTGCACCATTTATTTTATGCATTAAAATATTTTTGAGATTTGTTTTGAGTATATATATATAGGCCTTGAGAATAATAAGAAGATATGCTATTTTGATTAAAAATATTATTGTGATTGAGTTTTTGCTCTTCATTCATCTCTTTTGTGAGAGACATTGTGATAAAATTAGGGTTTATGAGAAATCCTAAATTATACCATAATTCCCAAATTCACTACAAATTCGAAATCCTAATCCCCAAACTCCCTTTCTCTTTCTTCTTCTTCTTCGCCGGTTCACCCGAAACCCACAAAACCCCACAACCTTCTCTCCTTCCTTGCTGCCTTCTTGAACACAACAACCCCCGATGCCAGAACCACCTCCGTCGACTTCACATCTCCACCATGACCACTCCAAGCCCTTCCCTCGCCGTCGTCGTCACCCTCCCTTTCCCGTCGTTGTCATCAACCCTAAACCTAACCCCGTCGTCGTTGCCCCTGTTCTTCATCTCCGTCATCCCAGTCCTCATCAACGCTAGTACCGCACCCTTGCCACCTCCTCCACCTGCAGCACGCTGAGGCAACCCTTGCTGCCTTCTTTTCTGCTACTGACAACGCCCCCGTCCATTTCAAACAGTATCGGCAGCCTCCTTGTTGCCTTCAATTTCCACCGCGACCTCTCCATTGCTATCCACTGTCTATGACTCTTGGTAACTTCTTTCCTCTCGTCATTTATTTGTGATACTATCTATCGTCTCTAGAATATTATTTGATTTATCTATCGTCCACAAATATTGAGAGTGTGTTTCTATTTGCCAATTAGCGTATGATTCGTTATTGAACACCTTACTTGCTAATCACTCTTAGATATATTTATTGATTGTTATGAGTGAATCTTTAATTGGGCTTGTTAAACTATTTCATATTTTGAAAATCTATCAAACCAATTAGTAGTTTAATTTCTGACTTAATATGTATTACGTGTTGGTAAACTTAATTTTTTAAAGTTCTCGAAAATTCTCTACTTAGGGTTAAGTTTACATCAGCATCTCAACTTTATTCTTTAGTTGTTAAGAGCATCCACAGTCGTTTTCTAAAATTCCCATATTTCCAAATTATAGCAAACGAATACAAAAGAGACGCTGTAGTCGTTTCTCAAATTCCCATCTATTTCCATTTCTCAAATATGAGAAACGATCTGAGCTTTCTCAAATTATAAAGGACGGGGTATGATACCCCGTCTCTTCTATATAATAATTTTTTAATCGTATCAGACGGACGATCATATATCGTCTTTATCATTAACCAATTTATTTTTTTTTAAAAAGTGCTCAGACGGGGAATGATACCCCGTCCGGGGTATCAAACCCCGTCCCACAAATTTTCCACAATTTTTTTTTTAAATCTCCTCAGACGGGGATAGATACCCCGTCCGGGGTATCATTCCCCGTCCGGAGATATATTTAATTTTTTTTTTTTTTTTATGTTTTCTTTTATTCCTAATATGCCCTTCATGTTGGCTGGGCCTTCAATCCAAGTTGTTGTGTAGCCATGGGTTTTATAGTCAAATGTCCCCTGGCATTCAATCCAAGTCCATTTAATTCAAAGTGGCATTAATGGCTGATTTCATGGACGGGGTATGATACCCGTCCGATGCTTTGGGTTTTTTTTTTTTTTTTTTTTTTTTTTTGGAGAGACGGGGAATGATTCCCCGTCCTACCCTATTTTAATATTAAAAAATGTGGGACGGTAAATCATATCCCGTCTCTAACGAATATGAGAAAAAATTAGCAAACTACGACTGCACGACTTTCGTCCATTTGCTATTACTGTAGCTGTCATTTTATAAGAAATGAGAAAAACGACTGTGGATGCTCCAAATTCTAGTTGTAAGGTTGTTCTGGCTTTTGAGTGAATGTTTTGTCTGTCGACATGTCTTGATGTTTACTGTCACGAACTTTTTAGTCACGAGAGAAATAGAGTTGTCAAAGATATGTCTGAAACCTTACCCAAAAAAAAAGAAGGTACGTCTGAAACGTAATGACAAGAAGTATTTATTCACAGGAAGGACAGATAAACTTGTCAGAAATTTATTACTCCTAGACTCTGAGCATCTGTAATTTTGATCAATATTTATGGTAAGTTTCATGCTGTTTTAGTGTTTTATCAGGTATATTAGGAACATCTTGTTTTTCATTTGGTTTCCTGAAGATAAAGAGATATTGTATAATTTGCCTTTGCTCTGTCGTTTTTCCACTATATATACTCTATATTTGTTATAAATTCCGGACCCATTTTTCACATCATTTGGCTGATATTGTTAGAAGTGGATATCAAACTGATTTTAAATATAACTGGTTATTTCTATCTACCAATGAATTGGAGCGAAGCTAGCCAGTTATCCAAATCTAGCTCATCAATGTGATTGTTTATTTGACTTTCTTCTTTGTCTATGTGTGCAGGTGAAAGATAGAGAACAATTGACTGAAGATTTTGCTGTGATAATGTGAGGAAAAGGAGAAATCAGATATAAAGAAAGGTCTACTATTTTGAGTATAGTCAAGATCGTTTTTCTTTGATGAATTTTCAAGTGGCCAAACCTGGATTAAAAGATTACTTGGGATTTTTTCGTAAATTCTAAGAGCATACGTAGACGTTGTAACCCAAATTTTGAGCATTTGGCAATTAGATATAGGAATTCAAAGTTAGAGCTATAGTCGTCAAAAACCAAAATTTGGGGTTTTTAAAAAAAAAAAATATAGTAACGGACGAGGGATCATGTTTCGTCCTATTGATATTTAAAATTAAAAAAAATCAACGGGCGGGAGATGAAATCCCGTCTGAGAAGATTTCTGAGAGATTAAAGCAAAAAATTTTGTGCGCATATGTATGTATAACATTTTCTATAGACCCATTCCATCTCAGCCCTTGATCCCCAAATGTACACAAATCTCAAAGCTACAAGATTGCATAATAATTCCTATAAAGATAATTCCATAGAAACATCCTTGGAATGTTTTAGGAGAGAAATGAACGGACGATGGATCAGTTGCTGTCTGAGAATTCTTTTATTTTTTATTTTTAAAATTAGCCAAGGACGGAAAATGATTTCCCGTCCGATATATATGAAAAAAAAATGAAGCGACGAAAGATGATATTTCGTCCGATTCATTTTTTTAAATAAAATGAACAGACGATAGATCATCGTTCGTCCGGCTATATTTTCGAAATTTCCATATCTTCTCCTAAATATAGCCGACCACTGTTCCCTTAGAGCATCTGCAGTCATTGTCTAAATTTGGAAAATTTGAAAATTTTGGGGGAAAAAATGCTGTAGTCGTTCCCTATATTTGGAAAATTTGAGATTTGGGGAACAATATTGCCCTAATTTGAGAAGTGATCTGAGAAATCTCCAAATATAGGAATCGAAAGATCATCTGTCGTCCGTTCTAACTTTTTTTGAACGGACGAAAGATGATCTTTCGTTTGATAAATAATATAAATAAATAAATAAATAAAGGGTGTCAGACGCAAGATGATTTTGCGTCCATTCTATTTTATTTTTATTTTTAAAGGTGTTGGACACAAGTTCATCTTGCGTCTGACCAAATTTAAAAATAAAAAAATTCCAAACGGTGATCGCACGAAATAAGATATTTCATCCGAGTCAAAATTAAAAGAAAAGAAAAGAAAAGGGAATGGACGGCAGATTTTATTCCGTCCATGAACTTTTCCCTTCCACTTTTAATTTTTTTATATATGGAAAGGTATGCATAGAATTATTATGCATGAATAAGTTTGAGATTGGTCCAAATTGTTTGATCAAGGGTTGAGTTGGAATCTACCTATAGGAATTGTTATGTGTAACTTGCGTACAATTTTTTTTAAATCCTGTATGTGCTGGACTCTTTTTATTTTTTTTAAATCAATGGCTGAGATTGAAGACACTACAAGAAAATAGTTCTACACCGGCGTTTCTACTCCGACATTTTGGTAGAAACGCCGCTGTAGAGAACATGTAATCTGGCAGGGGAAAAAAATACAGCTGTACACCGGCGCATGTGAAAAATGCCGGTGTATGTACGTATACACCGGCGTTTTAGAGTTAAAACACCGGTGAATGTGAATGATAAAGAACGATTCTATCGATCTCATTTCCCTTTATTTTCCCTCCCCGTCCCCCAATTTTTCCCGCTCTCTCTCCGTCTCCCTCCTCCCCAATCGAAAACCCCCATCCCATCGCCGCCCCCCTACCCCGCCGTCGACCCTTCCCCCATCGCCGCCCCGTCCTCCGACGTCGCCCCTTCCCCCCATCGCCGCCCCGTCCTCCGCCATTGCCATTTATAGGGTTTTACCTTCTCCTTCGTCGTAGGGTTAGGGTTTCTTCTCTCGCCATGGGGGAAACCGGTCGAGGCCGGCGAAGAAAGGTAAGATTTTAGTTAAATTAGCTATTAGTTTGATGACTTGTGATTGTTGAAAAACCTAATAGGAATCAGGAGTGGGATGTTCTCAATTATTCTATTGATGTTTTGAATATATAATGGGTTGTGTGATGTATTGCATAGGAAAAAAATGACAAGTTAAACATGATGAGATCTGTTACTGTTAGTATATATGTATGGACACACTATTGATGCCCCAAATTTGCTATTTTGTCATTATAATTGTTTATAATCGTGGAATAGACTGTGGTAAATGATTTGGGTATGTATATGAACAGTTTTGAATTAAAGAATCAAGTCTTGAGGTGAAAAAAGAAGGATTTTGTTTGTAGGGTCTGATGCCTATGGCAAAGATTTGAGTTTGGTGATTTTTTTATGAAGTTTCAATTGAGATTTGAATGGTTCTAGACTGGGATAGTTTTAAACCTTATAATACATATATATATGATGGATTCACTGATACACTAATACATATACATACACCCACTCACTGTTATATGGTTACTCTACTTAAACCCAGAGGGCTTGCACAGATGCATCAACTCAAATTTGAGTGATATGACTAACTAGCAACAATACAATACTACAAATGAAGCAATCCTGGAATAATAATAGGATAGATCAAATGTCAACTTAACTTTGCCTAGTATTATAGATGATCCTACATAAAACATTTTGCTGCATCAAGGTCAAGCTGCTGAGGAGCAGTTTAACTGCCATAACTTGCTAGACTAATAATTAAAGACCATAGAAAAATGAAATATGAAGTTCCCCAAGAAACCCAATAAATAATCAGAGTGAACAGTTAAGAAGAAAAAGCTAATAGCAATATAATCATGACTTTAAGAATGAGAACATAGAAGTGACAAACACCCGTTGATCCTTTTCATCAGTGTCGACATCAGTTGAGGTATCAGTCTTGTTGGGACTTGCCCCACCATCAGCCATCGAAGATTCTCCCCAGTTCTCATAGTGACCCGGGAATAGTAAGACGGGAGCTAACTTTAAAATGAAATTTTGTGAATTTTGATGGATTTTGAGTGGATTCCGATTTACTTTGGTTTTGAGATAGTTTAAAAATCCTATTGTTTTTATTTGGTGAAACCCCGATGCTAAAACGAATGCTTAAATTCTATTTGAACATACACAGAAATATATTCACTGTTTTGAGAGGTTTTTGTGAAAAAATTATAATTTTTAGATCTTGATGTGTTTTGAAGTGTCTTGATGACTCCTACATGTCATACTAGACATGTTCAAACACCTCTGGAAATTAGATTTTTAGTTTTCAAGTTATATTTGAGTATCACACGAAAACATGCACGATCATGAATGTCCTGTTTGGTAGTTTTGAAGGAAATTGAATCTGTAACTCATCTTTGATAAGAGGTCTTTGTAAGGAGGGAATGTTAGATGGTGCAATTGAGATTTTTGATGTAATGGAGGAGAATGACTGTAGGCCTGATATAGACAACTACAATGCACTTATACTTGGTTTATGCAAGGCTCAGAGGACTGATGTATCATTTGATATTTTTGAGACAATGATTGAGAAGGGGTATGTTCCTAATGAGATGACTTACACAATCTTAGTCGAAGGGATTGCTCATGAGGATGAAACCGATTTGGCTTCCACTGTTTTAAAAGAATTATACTTAAGAAATGCTGTTACCCAGAACACAGTGCAGTATGACTTGGAGTGAGTCGTGACCGAGTCCTTTTGCTGTGATGGTATACTGTGAGGTGATAATTTTGCATGATTTACCTGGTTCTTAGCTATATCAATCTTTTAATAACTCTCTTTGCTTATCAAAATTAATAAAATCCTTAAGACATTTATGTACTTTTAGGAATAACAGTTTGAGTTGGTTGCCCCTGGATTCCATTGCATGCTTACTGATTTCCCATATATTTATGCCAAATGGTCCTTAACAAAAAAAAAAAATGAAATTGGCAAAGGGTGGTTCAACCCTGATTCATACTACATAAGTAGCTACTTGTAATCATACAGAGATTGTCCTATGCTATAGGAATTTGTCTTCATATATATTTTACCTTATAATCAATCATGCCTCTTTTATAACATAGACATAATGTTTGTATCTCTTATTATACCCACAACAAATTACACACAAAACAGATGTTAAACAAGAAAACCTTAAAACTTGGTATTAAATAAATTATATGAGTTTAATAAATTATATGAAAGATTTGGTATTGATGGTTGAGTTGTGAGTCTGTAAAGGGTGTGTGGGACCCTAGGTACCGGCAGTTGAGTTTTTAAGCTATACTGATCCCCATTTTCAATATATACCCGTAGCCGTTCTTAAGCTATACTGTATTGCCTTTTATTATCCTCAAAGTTTGTGGATTCATTTTGCCATCTTCCTTTGCTTTATGAATATGTTTTGTTTTTTCAATATGAAGGATGGATTCCAAAGTGCTTATTGGACTACTATGTTGGCAGTTGTGAGAAGTTTTCTGAGACACCCAACATCAACTTATTACATAATTATACAATTTGGATGTAATTACATTTAACTAATGCCCAGTAAGGTACTGCATATTTCTTAACGCTGTTTCCAGTTAAATTTGCGGAGTTTATTTGCTCTATTTTGAGCCTGAGCCTGCTTTGTAATTCATGCAGAGCTTCGGATTGATTTGAGTGTGCCCCCATAATTGAGTCATTTATTTATTTCTTCAGATTGATTTGAAGGGGTAGCACTTGATGCTATTAACTCTTGTGGTGGTATCTAATTTTGTTTCAAAGCTTCTCTTTTCCACTTAGTGTCCACCCAGAAATGGAGATGAGATGAGATGGATAATGTATCTGAAGTTGCACATAATGACTTTTTTATATAGGAGTGACTAGTGATGGAAATTTTTTTATCTAAACTTTATATACAATTATATCATGATGTCTAGATGAGTATCAGTTTCTAAGATAATGTTCATGCTTGTTGCTTGGGTTTGAAAATGAGATTGTTCTTTCTCATTGGTTTTAAGTGATGATGAGATGGATTATGTAACTGAAGTTGCATACTATGATTTACAGAGGGGTGACTAGTGATGAAATAATCCTGTTTGAACTTATGTTGTGGTTTCAATTGATAGTTATCTCATGAGTATTATAAAAGTATAAGTTTCATCTCAGTTAGCATCTTGACAGTGAAAATAATCTTTTTCACTCTTTGTAACTCAATATTTTGAACTCTATATTTTGGTTATGAATGTGGTGAGATCACATTATTATGTTTATGAGATTACAATTTGATGATATTATACTTGTCACGCCCCGCTTCCCAGAATACGGAAACACGGGCACGTAACCGAGGCCCAGCAAATGATGCAGATATATCATTCATAAGCTGTATATTTAACTCAACAACAGATAACAATTTCAACCACGATAACATATAGAATCACAACAGGATAACAAAGTACATGAATATTACATGAACCAACAACTGGAAAGAAACATAGTTACGGGTCAAACACGCCCGGATTACAACAAGGATTACATGAATAAAACAATAATTAAAATAACATGAAACTAAACAAGACTAGAATCTCTGTTCAGCAACACCTTCAGGTAATTCTCCATCTGGACCTGCAAGTGTATTATTACAAAGGAAGAGACAAGTGGTACCCGTTAATGCAAGTCACGGGCCGCAAGTGAACAAGCTAACGGGACAAAAGAACAGAATGAAACGAAAGCAGGAAAACGAGCAAGGAATCAAGAATCATATAATAGAGCAAATACAACATGTGACAGAATCAAGAACAAGACCTCATGGAACAAATAGCATGCATGTGAACAAGTAAATAATCCATAGGAACATGTAACATGTAAACGAGTAAGCAAGTAAACGTGTCAACATGAACGCGTAACATGTAAACAAGTAAACCAGTCATCATAACATGTAACATGTAAACGGATCGTGCAAGTATACGTGTAAATATCATGTCTTTTATTAATCTAACTAGGTAGCACTTCATGCGTCCCATACCACATGGTTGCTACTCACAATCAAGTGAACGTTTAGATCAGTGGTGGATTCTATAGGTCACGTACTCGGAAAAGTTGTATCTTGTTCGAGATACGTGCATGTGGAACATGTAGTGTAACTTGTAGCGTGAAACATGTCAAGTAACCTGTAATTTAGCAAAATTGTAACTTGTAACTTACAAATTTGCAGCGAGGAACCACGAGCTCCCGTCCGAGTACGCTCTTCTATATTGCCCACTACTAAATCTTTTCCCTTTATACCCCGGCTTGTTATCTTTTTATTACAATTAAACATGAACCATAACTACATGCAACAACAGGGACGGGTAACAAGGCAAGGGTAACATGACAAGATCAAGTATCAAGACTTATACGAGGCAGGAAACATATTTCAGGGCTTATAAAACATGTGATGCAACTAATGACATGCATAACACTTAAACAAGAATAGAGATATTATAACAACATGCAACCTAGGAACAAACAATTCATGCACAACATCATGTATAATTATAGGAGTATATATGTGTATTGTGTTCATGCAACGTACATGGCAACAAAGTATTCGTGATCTTGTACGAATACGGGATACGGATTACGCATGGAAACGGTTATCAATTCGACTTATGAATGCGAATTGGAGTCAAAAATAATATACTTGCGGTATTTTTACAAGGGCTTGTACTAGAACAAATAAAATTGTACAAGAGACACTTGCCTGTTAGTCGACGACGATTAAATTGAAACAGAATAACGGGATCAGTATCCCGGGCAGTAGAACACGTGCGAGATGATTTGTGGCAGCCACGCCAAATCAGCAACTCCAAATAGCAAACAACAACAACTCCTAAAAGCAACTCCAAAAGCAAACTCCAATATATGAGTCAACTCCTTCACAATTTCCAAGACAGTTGATACCTCCAACAACTTCAAACACCAACACCAACTGCAACTATCAATACTGTCCTTCTTCTTCTTCTTCTTTATCTCAGAACATAGATAGGGAGAGAGATAGAAAAAGAGAGAGAGAGAGAGAGAGAGAGAGAGAAAGCGATGGCGGGAATGAGGAGGGCGGCGATCGGCGACGCGCTCGCAAGAGCGGTGAGCGACTGGACGACGGTAGGGCGCTCGAGCGGCGAGCGAACGGGGGTTGAGCTTCGAGCGGTGGTCGTCGCGAGCGAAGACGAGGAGAGCGGTGGGGAGATTCAGCGGGAAAGAGGGCGGCGACGGCTTGCGGGGAGCGAACGACTGGAGAGCTCGACGATGGCACTGGCTTCGGGATTTGCGGCTGTCTACGGAGGAGAGGAGTGGGAGGTCGGCACAGGGGAGGGTGATGGACGGTGGAGGCGCGTCGAGCTCGGCAATGGGAGGTGCGAGGCGGAGAGCAGTGAGGGAGGAACTGACGGGTTGGTGCGACTAGAGCTCTCGGCTGTGGTTGCGACGGAGTGGGAGTTCGTCGAGGTCGGGGCTTCAATGGTGGGGCTTGAACAGTGGAGTGTGGCACTGTGGTGGCAGGCGGAGGAGATGAGCGGCGTGTGGAGGAGGAGCGGGAGATGGACGGGAAGATGCGATGGAGAAGGAAGAAGATGGAGAGTTGGGTTCTTTTGGGTTTTGTTCTGTTTTGTGTTTGGTTCTCTGTTTTGATTGAGAGACAGAGAGGAAGAGATTGGGAGAGAGAACGAAACGGGAGAGGAGATTTTATAATAGTATAATAGGAAAAAGATAATGGGGGAGAGAAGTGGGGGTAGTTACGAGACATGGGGAAGTGCATATGCAGAGTGGGGAGTAGTTGGAGTACGGGACAAAAATGGGGGAGAAAAATAATTTGTATACGGGTAGGGATCTGTACAATTATATGAATTTTGGTTTAGTGGGCTTGGGCTTAAAAGTGGCTCAAATTATTAAATAAAACATTTAGGGTGTTGGGCTAGATTTTTTTTTCGGCTCAAATTAATTTAATAAAATCAAACACGAAATTGGGCTTTAGAATAAACAGAATAATAAAATCAAAATATAACTTGGGCTCACATTAATAATTAATAAAATCAATGATGTAAACTTGGGCTTAGAATAACAATTAAACAATTGGGCTCAAAATAGTTTAAATAATAAAAATCAATTAGGGAAAAATAATTATAAGATACTCAAAATTTAAATACGGAAAAATACTTTGAAAATACGTATTAATGAAAACAGGGGTTACAATACTATTATGCTTCATTCATATATATTATAATGGGTCTCTTTTAGTTTTGCAATTGGTTTTGATTAGTAGAGTGCTGAAGTTTTTTTTTTGTTTTTTTTATTTTTTATTCTAATTTTTATTTTTTTAAAATTTTTTTTTTTAAAATATAGCTACACCGGCGTTTTTACAAGCGCCGGTGTAGCTTTCAGCAAAAATCTGGCGGTCTACACCGGCGTTTTAAAAACGCCGGTGTAGGTGATCGCCGAAAAAAGTACTTCCAAACGAAACCACACATTCCCCGGCATTTTTACGGCCGCCGGTGTAGTTTTAACCTACACCGGCGGGCGTAAAAAATGCCGGTGAATGTCCCTAACCTACAGCGACACACGATTCAGCGATACTTGCACCGGCGATTTATAAAACGCTGGTGGTATCTACAGCGGGGTTTATAATCGCTGGTAAATGTGCAAAAAAATGCCGGTAAAGACTGTTAGTCTTGTAGTGAGATATCGGTTATCATCCACCGTTCGTCTAAATTTTGGGTTTCAACGACTACACGCCCAACTCAAAATTCCTATTTGTAAACCCCAAATATGGAAAATTTGAATCTTAACGACTACATATACTCTTCAAACCCAAAATTTGGGTATATAGCCAACGAGTACAACTCGCAATTTAGGCAACCACTAGAGATGCTCTAACCTTTGTTATGGCCTCTCTGGTGCAGAAGGTGGGCTAAGTTGGGGTGTAGGCCTGAATAAACTAATCAAGCTAGTGTAGGCCACCCAATGGGAAACAATTAAGGTTTAACTAATCACGTGCAAATTTAGGTTTGGCCGATCCTCTCCTATTGCCGGGCATGCAACAATAGGGAGTAGGAGATACAAAGAGGCATAGTCTTTTTACAAGTTGTAAAGGAATATCACTCATGTGTTTTATTTTGAATATCTGACGACATTGCACATGCGGCCATGTTAAGGACCTCACAACAATGACACCATAATGCTGAGTCTAATTGGGATATGGGTTGGGTTTAAAGTTATATTTGGATACCAATATGGGTTACGACGAGTTGAGAATTTTTGATGTGCTTAATCGGAAGCTGATGAAGATCAAGCCACGCACTTCAGTATATTGGAGCATTTTTTATGGTAAGAATAGTCAGGAATGCCCCCGCCTCCACAGATTAGTTGGGGATATCTTTCTCGATGAATTTTTTTGGGTCGTGCGTTGACAAGGCAGGCATCAGGATGTTGAGCATCACGGATGTTGAGCATCACTGATGATTTTGGCATTGAGATGGTTTAAGCTTTCCTTCAATTTTTGAGATATAAACTGAGTCGTAGTTGTTTTAGGTATAAACAATAAATAGTCAGGGATTTCTTCCCCGTATTAATTACGCATGATTCTCAAATGCAATTCCAGATAATTAAAGATCATCAATTTTTTTTCTTTTAAGGTATTTAATTTTCCTTTTGTAGATTCTTGAAGCCTTGATTCTGCTAATGCTCTTCAGAGGCAAATGTTGAAGTCATCTTTAATTTCTTGTAGGTGTTAAAGTAGATGCATGACCACGATGAGCTAAATCTTCCCTTTTCTGATGCTCATCACATCACTGGCTGGGGATGGAATGCAAACAAATTTATTAAGGTGATCACGTCTTCTTTTAATATGAATCTTTCAATCTATATTCAGTTTAATTCTAATCTATACTCTCATCACATATGTTCTTCTTTCTGCAAAGAGCTAGAATCCTGTGACTCTACAGTCATTTTTTTACTGCCCACCATGTGCTCTATCAAATTCTTATTGAGAATTTTGTATCAAAATCTCAGAAAAAAGATCATATACGGACATGGTATTTGATGTTTATATAGAAATGCAGAGAGACTATCAGATCTCATCAAAATATTATTTACCTCTTTTATTATGGGTTTGTTTAATATAACTGTTTTTTGTGTGTGTTTGTACTTGGACTCATTATGGGTTTAACATGTTTAGGTGGATAAATGCAACCTTGATTGACTTCTAGGTTAATGTGGTGTTAATGCAGGGGCAATTTCATTTATATCCAGATCCCTTTTGTACTTGAATTTGGCGTTACTTTTATGTTATACCTACAATATGTCTTTCAGGTAAAACAAAAAGGTTTAGCTCAATCATTATGGAATTCATGAATTGCATCATGAGATAGGCCACACTATGAAGCTGGTCAAGCTTTAGGTTTGGGAGTTCTTTTATAACCATCATACCTTTTATTCCTCTAGTGTATGTATGTATGTACTTAACCAATTTATCCACCTCCAGGTTGCTCGTTGGATTCGATTTGAATGAAGTTCCCATGCAAGCAAGAAGTCAGGTATCCGTTCCATCACTCTTTACGAAGTGCACTTGAGAAATGAGAAGTACCTAATGTTGCTCCCTATTATGGTTTTGCTTACCTGCATTTATATATTGCATGTTGCCGTTTTCTTATGTTGTGTTTAGACCGAACGCATACTTTTCAGGAACTAAACTATAGGAGCGGAAAGGATACTAGATTCTGGCAAGATAAATGGTGCGGGGACAGGAGTCTGATTAACCTATTCCCAGCAGCGGCAGATGCTACAATTAATAAGGACACAATGGTGGCAGACGTATGGCAGAATCAGAGACTTAAGATGGTTGTTAAGGGGAATTTATCCACTGGCGCAGTGGCTGAACTGACGGAACTTAACTCATTTATTAGGGCTGAAGGACAGTTCACCAACGAGGAAGAGGACAGTAGGGACTGGATGCTGCAATCCTCAGGGGAATTCTCGGTAGCTTCAATGTATAGACGTATCAACGACGAGGGTATGCGTTGCAAGAATGCGGAGATTATTTGGAAGCTATGGGTGCCTCTGAGGGTTAAAGTTTTCGCGTGGCTAGTAATGAACGATGCTATTCTATCAAAGGTTAATCTTCGCAAGAGGAATATACAAGTGGATGTAAAATGCGAGGCATGCTTAACGGAAGACGAAGATACAAACCATATTTTATTTTCTTGTATTAAGGCTAAACTAGCTTGGGAGATAGTCAGTATTGGTTTTGGATTGGTAGAGAGACCGGAGTCTAGTTTAGATGTCTGGGGTCGGTGGTGGGTAGATCTAGTCAGAAAGGAAGATAGAGAGGCATGGGGGGTGATGACAACAGCCACAATGTGGTGTTTGTGGTTAAATAGAAATGATTTATGCTTTCGAAAAACTAGCTGCTCACTTTCAACTATCATGCATAAAATAATATCTTTGTCTCATGGTTGGGCAGGAAATAGGGGGCCTATGAAAAGGCTGCGCATGGAAGAGGAAGAATAGAAGAGTCAGGATGCGACAGAGCAAATGATAGGTCCTTAGACCAAACTCTGGAGGTCTGGGGAAGAGCGGTTTCGAGGTGGTTCAGTCCCACTAGAGGGGTCATGAGATAGTAACCCTTGTATCTTTATTTGCTTTGTTTACTTTAGACCATCAATGTATTTTGGATGTTGGATGTTACTGATTCCGACTTATGTAAATAGTACTACTGTGTTTCTTTAATTCCGTATTAATGAAACGATGACAGGGTCATCTTTTTTTATAAAAAAAAAAAAAAAACACTATCCATGTACAAGTAGATGGTAATTTTTATTAGATGCATATGAATGATTGAAAGAACGTGAGGCACATGAAAACAAATTGGTTAATAGCTTGGAACTATTAACCATAAGCTTAGTTATTTACTTTTTCTCATGAGTTAATTAGAGCAAAGAAGGCTTGTCATTTTGTAGTAAGTTGAAAATCTATAATGATTAGGATTTAGTTTTTTTTAAATATCAACTATCTAACCCATTTTCAAAGTTCATATTAAAGATCATAAACAAAGGTTCTTACAAATGGACCTAGCAAACATGCCGGGTTGGGGGTACCTGTGGGTCCGATGGGCCAGGTCCAAAAGTAACCGCAAAAAAAAAAAAAAAAAAAAAAAAAAAAAAAAAATCTCGACCCCGACTCGGCCCACAGGACCCGTGAAATTTGATTTTTTTATAGTCAATTTTTAAATAAAGAAAACTAAAAAGTTAACATTTTTCTATAATCTAAATATAAAAGGAAAAAAAAAAGGAATGAATTGGTATTACAAATGGGTTTTGGTTATCTATATATTAGTTATATATGTATCGGGTTTGGGTTGATAGGTGTGTAGTGGAGTAGTGGGTTATGAGTGTGGGTTTTTATGTGTATTTAACTTAATTTAATTTATTTAAATATATGGGTACCCGTGAGTATAACAGACCCGACTCGCAAATTCACAGGTCAGGTAAAAAAGTAATCGTTGTTTTTTTTTTCCAACTATTTCCTTACTCGTACCTAGCCCATACGGGTACACCCGCGGGTATCCACGGGTTATGGGTTGAGATTGTTGGTATACTTACATATAACATCATCCCACTTAACAATGGCTGGATATTCATCATTCTACTTCTTTCATGAGGGAACCTCATCCTTTTGGTCCAGCTAGTGTATTAATATTTTTGGTTTAAGAAGAAAACATAGGTATAGCCCCCAACGTTTCATTACATAGACACATGTTATCTGCACTCATGCGATACACACCCTAAACTCTTGCAGAAATCACAATACTCGATGCTCGTCGACGGTCATCGCGATCTGCCATCATTCTCTTCCCTCTCTCATCTCATCAACTCACAACAACCAAAACAACAAAAGCAAGATTATTGTATCAAACCCTAACCCTAACCCTAACCCTAACCCTAACCCTAATTTTTGGATTTGACGCGAAATTTAAAGCGGTGCTTTTGAGATGACGAAGGTGAACGGGAAGTGAAAATGGGTACTATATGAAATGGAGCCATTGTTAAGGATTGGAGATTTGGATGTTCTAGGGTTTTGGGGAGGACTGGGGATTTCGATTTGGATATGAAAATGGGAGAAGAGTTGGATCTGAATTTTTTTTACCCCCAGTGGAACCAACTTTTTATATATATAAATGACACTTTTATAATTGATTATGTCATAGATAAATTTAAATTTTGAGGGTGTTATGGTAACCGACAATAGTTGAGCAAAAATATGGTTAGATAAATTTAAATTTTGAGGGTATTGCCTGTCCCAAGTCAGGAATTCGGCCACATACTGGGTAAGGAGGAGGGTTGCGTTAGATAGTTGATAGTCAGCACAAAACTTTGTCAAAATTCTATGATCATGAATCCTAATAATATACGCGCAAATGCTAGGCATTCCCTGAAAGCTATGCGTTGTGCCTACCTCCGGGTACTTCGAAAAATGTGCAAGGGACGTCGCATCGGTGCCCGGGTGCGGTGAAAAATGGGCAAGGGTTTCTCCACCAATCTGGATGGGTGCGGGTAAAGAAGCTAGTCCAGGAAAATGGGCTTAGGTTAACGACTTGAAATATAGGAACATTGACAGGAAAATGTGTAGAACTAGTAGATGCCATGATTAAAAGGAATATTAATATAGTTTGTTTACAAGAAACAAAGTGGGTAGGGGAGAAAGCTAAAGAGATAGATGGTTTTAAATTATATTATACCAATAAAATTAGAAATAGAAATGGAGTAGGAATTCTAGTAGATAAGAAATCAAAAAAGATGTAGTAGGTGTTAATAGGAAATGGGATAGAATAATACTAAATTAAGCTTAAGGAAAAACATAATTAATGTCATTAGTGCTTATGCACTTCAAGTAGAATTAGATGCACAAGCTAAAAATAAAATTTGGAAAGATATGAATGAGTTAATTCAAGGAGTATCCTTAAGTGAGAAACTATTTATAGGAGAAGATAACATGGAATATGAGAGGGTGCATGAAGGACATGAATTTGGAAATAAGAATGATGGTGGAGAGGCTCTATTAGACTTTGCGGCTTCGTATGATCTTATACTAGCAAATACTTATTTTAGGAAAAGGGGAGAACATTCGATAACCTTTAAAAGTGAGACAAATAGGAGCTAGATTGATTTTTTCATCACTAAAAAGGTGGATCACTTGACATGTAAAAATTGTAAAGTTATACCGGTAGTGTTTAACTGCACAACATAGATTAATGGTATTGGATGTTAAGATTGGAAAACACATATGTGTAAGGAAGGAGATCAGGAACCCAAGAATTAGGTGGTGGAACATGAAGGGAGAGAAACTAGAAGTTTTTAGAGATAAAGTCCTTAAAGGAGCATCATGAAATTGGGAAGGGGAGACAAATATGATGTGGACTAAAATAGCTAAGTACATAAGAGAAATTTCAAAAGGGGTACTGGGAGAATCTAAGGATAGAGGGTTGCTAAATAAAAAAAAACATGGTGGGCAAGAAGAAGTTCAAAATATTGTGAGAGAAAAAAGATCAACCTTCAAAATATGGCAAAAGAGAAAATGAAGAGGATTTGGAGAGATATAAGACCGTTAGAAAAGAAGTTAAGAAAGAAAGCGGTAAGAGATACAAAAGAAAAAGCTTATGATAATTTATACATAAAATTTGGAACAAAAGGAGAAAATAATATTTATAAGCTTGCTAAACAAAGGGATAGAAAAGCAAAAGATCTAGATACAATTAGATGTATTAAGAGCGATGATTCAAAAGTCTTAGTAAAAGATGAGGAAATTAAGGAAATATGGCGAAATTACTTTGAGAAGTTATTAAATAAAAATGTTGAGAGCAACTTAAATATAAAGGACGCAACTTAAATATAAAGGACTCAAGGGAGAGTCGAGAGCATATGTTTTTCCGTAGAATTAGGACCTCAGAGGTACGAAATGCTCTAGGAAGGATGAAAATAGGAAAAGCTTTAGGACTGGAAGATATACCCCCATTGAAGTTTGGAAGTGTCTTAGGGATGTAGGAGTGGGTTGGCTAACAAAATTATTTAACAACATTTTGAGGACTAAGAAGATCCCCGATGAATGGAGAAAGAGTATTTTAGTACCTATATTTAAAAATAAAGGAGATATACAAAGTTGTTCCAACTACCTAAGGATTAAATTAGTAGTCATACGATGAAAATTTGGGAGAGAGTGATCGGATATAGACTGAGACTAGAAACTACAGTGTGAAAATCAGTTTAGATTTGTCTGGGAGGTCAACAATGAAAGCAATTTATGTACTGCGGAGATTTATGAAAAAAATATAGGGAGAATAAGAAAGATCTACTTATGGCTAGGCAGTTAAAATCGGTTTTTGGAACTAATCGGTGTAGGAGCGATTAGTGAATAATCGGTTAATCGGAAAATAATGGGGGATTAAATCGGAAAAAGTGTAATATATAATTTTAAAAAGATATATCCTCATTATGTAGCAACCCTAAATCCTAACATAAAATTATTATGAAATTATCAAATAAGAACATATAGTTATGGAGAAAATGAAGAGAGTACTTGGTTTGAGCTGAGTTTGGATCCTGGATGTGGGTCGGGTCGGGTTTGCTGGTCGGTTCCATCAAACAAAAACAATCGGGGAGGAGCAGTGAAAGCAACAAGAGGTGTAGCAGATGCGGATTGGGTCAAGTATGTGACGGTGTAGGGGGTGCGATGGCGGGTCGGGTTTGGGTTTGCTCGAGGAAGAAGAAGATAACCAGTTTGGGTTTGAGTTTGGGTTTGCACGAGAAAGAAGAAGAGAGCGGCGATATGTCAGATTTGGGTTTGCGTGAGGACCAGAAGAAATTTGGATTTTGGATTTGGGCCGGATTGAGCCCAAATAATGCAAACGACCATGAAAATTAGAGAAGGAGATTAAATCGGTTAATCGGTCACTTAAAATCGGCCGATTAACCATTAATCGGCCGATTATTCCCGATTAAATCGCTAACTATTAAAATATTATAAATCGCTAAAAAAATAATTGTTTGGCCTCTGATGCGGTTTATTTCTGGGAGATGTGTGGATGCACCAGGTGTGAGTTCGGACTCAATTTGTATTGAAGGAGAATGCTGCTCGTCTGCCGACCTTCGGTTGACCTTCTGGAACCTACGATGAGCTAGGAATGATGTTGAAGTCTGGGCTCGGATCAGAGGGGTCGGATCCGAGGTCTTGTGTACCTGCAGACGGTCCTGAAACACCGGGGTTTATCCCGGTGGCGGACCCTCCGACGATCTAGTCAGTCTCTGTGAGAGAGTAGCAATAACTAGGTATATTTAAGTGGCAAAAGATTGATCACCTCAAAAGGTGGGTGTGGGTCTAGTATTTATAGAGAATCCCAACCGGGTTTGGTCCCTCTTGGGGGGCCGGGTCTGGATCCGAAAGCCCGTGGGCCTGACATGGCAGAAGGCCCAGGGGGTTTAGGGCAGACGTGGCAATACCAGGAGTGGTATAGGGCTGACGTGGCAAAACCCTTGGTGGTATTTGGAGCTGACGTGGCTGATCGTGGGTCTCCTGTGCTTCTGGGGGGAATCGGAGGGCCTAGGCTGCGCCAGGTCATCCATCTGCTTCGCCAGAGGGGGGGGACGGCCTGTGGGACTGTCACGGATCGGACTCCGAGGACTACCGAGGCTCGTCGGTACGAGGAGGCCAGTACTGTGAGGGTAAACTGGAGGTTCGGTGCTGACCCTGCGGTGGCTCGAGGCCGAACGATACTGTTGTTTCTTCCATTTTTGAGGGAGAGTTGTATTGGGCCCTGGTTGGGCCCCCAGCCATTTTTACCCTACCACACAAGCCCCCCACTCCTGCGGGGGTGCGGGAGCTAGCCGTGGAGGAGTGTCTATGGTTGTAGAAATGGGATGGCGAGCCATTGTGTCTTTCTGAGAATATTACCCTGGTGTTGGACCCGACCTCGAGCAGGCGAGGGACTTATGGGCCAACAAGGGGGTGGCGAGCCGTTGAGCCTTCCTGAGAAGACTGCCCTGGTGCCAGACCATGACCTCGAGCTTGGCGAGGGATTACGGGTCGGCAAGGGCGATGGCGAGCCGTGGAGCCTTCCTGAGAAGACTACCCTGGTGCTGGACCCGACCTCGAGCTGGCGAGGAACTTATGGGCCAACAAGGGGGGTGGCGAGCCGTTGAGCCTTCCTGAGAAGACTGCCCTGGTGCCAGACATGACCTCGAGCTTGGCGAGGGATTACGGGTTGGCAAGGGCGATGGCGAGCCGTGGAGCCTTCCTGAGAAGACTACCCTGGTGCTGGACCCGACCTCGAGCTGGCGAGGGACTTATGGGCCAACAAGGGGGGTGGCGAGCCGTAGAGCCTTCCTGAGAAGACTGCCCTGGTGCCAGACTTGACCTCGAGCTTGGCGAGGGATTACGGGTCGGCAAGGGCGATGGCGAGCCGTGGAGCCTTCCTGAGAAGACTACCCTGGTGCTGGACCCGACCTCAAGCTGGCGAGGGACTTATGGGCCAACAAGGGGGATGGCGAGCCGTTGAGCCTTCCTGAGAAGACTGCCCTGGTGCCAGACTTGACCTCGAGCTTGGCAAGGGATTACGGGTCGGCAAGGGCGATGGCGAGCCGTGGAGTTTTCCTGAAAAGACTATCCTGGTGCTGTACCTGTTCCCGAGTCGGCGAGGGATCTACGGGTCGGTAAGGGTGGTGGCGAACCGTTTGAGCCTCAGGAATGTGGAGGAGGGTAGCCTGCCGTCTTTGCGGAGCATTAAAGGCGTCCCGGGATCTGTGCGATGTTCCAATTTCCTAGGTGCCTTAATGGCGCCGTCTAATAAATGCGTGGCGCCTGGTCTTCCGTCGTTTGGTTTCCCCCATGTCATAAAGGCTGGCCTGTGGGGGGCTATAAGTATCCCTCTCTCTGCAGTGGGTTGGATCACAGCAAGGGTGGTCTATTGGCCATCAAAGGTGTCTGCTCCGGCGGACGTCTGTTTCTTGCTAAGTTTAATCCCGGTCGTGTCGAGGAGGTGGATTCTCTGCCGCCCCGATCTTCTCTTGGATCTGATGGCTCCGAAGTGGTAATCAGATCCAGGGGGGATCAGGGCGAGAGGGGTAACCACCGAAATTTGGACCGATAGTTGAGGAGCCTCGGATTGGTGAAGCTTCTGCCGTCTGGATCTTTTTTCGGGTCAGACGACCCTGATCTGGTTGTTTGGCCCGAGAGAGATCCAGACGGGAGGGGCATCTACCAAATCAAAGGTTTAGGGGCCGAAGTGCCCCGGATGGGTGGGTCGTCTCCCGATGGGAGGTTGGCCACTCTATCTTCAAATAGGGCTCCAGGTGATGGTGGTTTCTGTCTCACCCTCGAACAGTTCGGGGTTTCGGCTGTTGAGGCTGTAAGTCCCGAGCTGCTCGCGGGTGAAAGGGGAACCGACCGAGTCCTGGAGCCCGGGGCGTCTGTCTGAGGACGGCGCCTTAAACCTTTAAGTAAAAATGTTCTCTCCGTCGCGTACTCCATCCGAGCCGACCCCTGAGTTGGGCTGTCAGTCTGGCATCTGATGACGTCAGCAGCACACGTTTCGAGGACGTGGCGCGATTTTCCAGGCGGCAGTTGTGCGTCAATCAGTGAATAGTAATTGCGGAAGTCGAGGAGTCGTTCTTCTCCTCTATAAGTATTCTCCTCTCTTCCCCTTTCGCCCACTTCTTTCTTGCTGCCTTCTTCCTCAAAAAATCTCTCAACCCTTCAGCACCTGTTCTTGCAGCTTGCCGTACTAGGGTCGTCCTTCCGAAGCGGTTCCAGGTCAGTTGGTAAGTTTGTTTAGCTTTAGGCACAGATGGATAGGGCTCAGTCCGGTTCGTCGGCGTCGACGTCCAGGGGGGAAGTAAAGCCTGTCTCCATATCGACGTCGTGGGAAGAGCCCGTGCTTGAGGAGGGGTCGGTGCCAGTTGCGGACCCTTCTGGCTCGGTTCCGTGGGAGGACTCAGAGGGTGAGGGGGAGGCGGTACACAAGATGAGGCCGTCACGCTCCCGACGTCCCTTTGTGGTGGCGAGTAGCGAGTCAGAGGAAGCCGGCGATAGTTCGGACGGCATTCGTGTACTGGAGTTGTCTTCCGAGGAGGAGAGAGGCGAGGGTGATGTGGTGAGGAGGTCCACCGTTCAGGGTGTAGGTTCCAGACTCACGCCGACAGGCCTGGGGCCATTGTCTACTCCTTCGTCGGAGCGAGCCAAGAAGAAGAAGAGGGCCCCGAGGAAGGCGGGGTCGAGGACCGGCGGTTCGAGCCAGGCGCCTGATTTCCGCAATTTGATGACGGGTTCGCCCGTACAGCCGAAGCATTTCCGTCAATATCCCGACGATCTTTCTGACCGGGAGCTCTTCAGAGTGCAGCCCTCTTCGCCGAGCCGGAGGAGGGTGATGATGGACTCGATCTCGACCGTTTTGGAGGACGGGGACTTGGAGGTTCTGCAGCTGGCGTATCATATAGGGCCTGGCTACGAATTGCTGCTGCCGAGCTCTACCCTGCGCCCCACCGATCCCCTATCAGCTTGGTATTGTGTCTTCCCTGTGGATGCTTTCATCTCCGGCCTGAGGTTGCCAATCCACCCGTTCGTTAGGGATGTGCTGAACTGGGCCTCCTTGGCGCCCATGCAGTACGGGCCGAACTCTTGGAAGCAGATCATCTGTTTTGTGTTGATGTGCGAGGAACAGCAAGTGCCCATGCGGCTGAATGTGTTCCGCGCGATGTTGATGGTCAGCTCGTCGGCCGAGGGTGTATACTATATCTCTCCCCGGAGTAAGGGGAAGGTCGTTCGCAACCACCCGGATTCCATTAAGGAATGGAAGAAAAAATATCTGGTGATCCGGAGTGAAGAGCCATGGGACATTCCCACTCGATGGAACCACTCCAAGCCGAGCTACCAAACGTCAAGGCAGAGGGATCTGTCGGCCGAAGAATGGGGGTTTGTCGAGCGCCTCCGTCTGTCACCTAGTATTGATTGGACGGAGGTGACGGAGGCCAACCTGGCGAGCGTTGGACTGAGCCCAGCCGTTATGTGTATGTAGTTGTTTCTTTTCTCTTGGTCCTTTCGTACTTTCTTGCTCATTGCTCTTAATGGCTTTTCCCGCAGATATGGACGAGGCGTCGATCAAGGCAAAGAGGCTCGCCATGAGGAAGGAGAAGGCTGAGAAGGAGGCGGCGAAGAGGCCGAGGGGGTCGTCCCTAGTCATCTCGGAGGTCCAGATCGAGCCGGGGACCAAGAGGGTTTGCTCGGAGACGAGCAAGGGGGCGGCTGCTTCGAAGGGTCAGGGCCTAGCGGGGGCCTCGGTTCTTGACAAGGGGAAAGGTCCCTTGGTCGAGGTCGAGGAAGAGGATCCGGTGGTGGAGTTGTTGCGGCAGCGGTGGGCTCCGGACTGGTCGGTTCGGATGGGGGACTGCCTGACCGAGGAGGCCCAAGCCGTTGAGGTGGTGGAGAAGTTGGCGACCCCTCGTGACCGTAAGGCGATGGAGGGCGAGCCCGTGGAGGTGGCGTTCGCATGCCTGGCGCAGGCCACTGTGCTGGTAAGTCCGCCGACCCTGTCCCCCTCGTTGACTTTCGTACGGAAGTCTTATCCTTATCTGTGCTCGTTGGTTGTAGGCTTGCATGTAGGGGGCCAACATAAAGAACCTCTACGAGGCGTCCCTGGCCCACGAGCGAGCTCGGGCGGAAAAGAGCGAGTGGGAGATGAAGGAGATGCGGATCGAACTCGAGGGTTCGCACAAGAGGGAGCAGCAGCTGGAGCTCCAGCTCAAGGCCAAGGATACAGAGTGGGAGAAGAAGGTGGCTTCCCTGAAGACGAAGTTCACCAAGGAGGCGAAGGAGGTGATGACTACGGGTCAGATGATGGTGATCGAGGCCCAGGACAAAAGTTATGCGAAGGCCCTCAGTCACGTGAGGCACTTCTTCCCGACCCTCGATTTGTCCAATTTTGAGTATGACATGGAGATCGAGGGGACATCGAAGACTCCTGGCAAAGAAGGGCCTGCCCTCGATCCACCGGCCGACGCACCCGTGGATCCGTCCGTCGACGCTGAGGTGGGACACTGAGTTGTATACTTTTTATCTTTCTTTTTCTCTCCCTCGACTGTATTTGCCTCCCGCGGACTGGCCACTGCATCTTTTGTAAGAAGTACCAGGATTTATAGTAGTAGTAAAAAAAAGTTTTTTGACCGGCCAATTGCTTTGACCTCGGACATTTCCGAACCTTCTTGCGAATGTGTGTTAAGTTGGCTGGTTTTCTTGTAGGTCGCGGCTCTCCTCCCCGAGGTGGACTCCCGTAGTTTCTGTGTGGCGTGGCTCCGGAGTAAAGTTAAGGCCCTGGAGGCCGCGCTGGTTTGTCACCGAAGGGGGGCTCGGGACACTGATACGGCTTGTAACTTTTATCGGAATAAGTCCGAAGCCTTAAGTGAGGAGGCGCGTCGGCTGAGGAGGGCGATGTGGGATCGGGAGCTCGGCGGTGTGGACCTTGTACAGGCCGAGTTGAGTACCTTGGTGCCGAGGCCCTTTCCTGGGGGGTTGCTTCGCGACGTCTTTGTGGAGAAGGAGATGGAGATACATCGTTACAAGGCGATGTTCGGCGTCTCGTTCTCTTCCTCCGCGGGTCGTCAAGCGGAGGGGGTTCCCTCTGCGCTGCTGCTGTTGCAGCGTACGCGACCGGATGACGCCCAGAGTACTGTGGCTGGAGTGTCGACCGCGACTGAGGCTAAGGACTATCATAACGAGGAGAGGGGCTCCTAGTTGCTTGGTCGGAGTACTTTCGTGCCTCGTTGGACCCGAAGGGCCCTAAGATTTCTTCTGGTTTGAGATGAGCGGAGTGGTCCTGTAACGGTCTTTGTTTCTTTTATTTTTTCAGAACGAAAATAAAGGGGCATGAATAAAGAATCCTTTTCCTTCATCGCTCCGGCTAGCAGTGTAGCGCACAATGTCGAAGGTAAGGTTTGGCTCCACCGATCCGCGAGGGATCGAAGTGGGGCCTTAGGAAGAGCCCTTAGTCTGGACTCGGATTGAGTCTACCGAGACATTTGGATTCGGACAAAAGGGGCATCTTTAGTATGAGATAGGGAGGGCTGCTAAGACAGCCCTTTACACATGAGGGTTTACACAAAAATAGATTTACACTTAGCCAGGCCATAATCTATGTTCGTTCGGCGTCGAGGGGGAACACACCTCCCCCGACGGTGGTCATGTAGCATGATCGCGCTGCTTCTTGGCTGCCTCGGACGATGCCGACTCCTTGTGGGGTGGGGAATTTGAGCTTCAGATGGTAAGCCGAGGGCACCGCTTGGAGGGAGCACAGTCCAGGTCGGCCGAGTATGGCGTTGTAAGCCGCCTTGACGTTGACTACCATGAAGTCCATGGATTCGGTCCTTTTGATAGGAGTCGATCCGGCGGTAACGTCGAGGGTAACAATCCCTTCTATCACGACAGGGACGCCGGAGAACCCGTGCAAGGTGTACCCGGCCGGCTTAAGTTTGCCTCTGGGTAACTTGAGATTTTCGAAGGCTTCGAGGAAAAGAATATTCACCGAGCTGCCGTTGTCGACGAGGATTCTGTGAACTTCACAATTGGCCATGTGGAGACTAATGACGAGGGCATCGCAGTGGGGCAAGCGAACACCTTCGAGGTCCTCCCCCGAGAAGGAGACCGGCCTCGACTGCAGTTTGGGTGAGGGGTTGTCTCGGACAGCGTTCACTTCTCGGATGAAGGCTTTTCGGGAAGTATTCGATTCACCTCCCATCGGCCCTCCGTGGACACAGTGCAAGATGAAAGGCATATCTGCGGCTCCCTCGGAATCGGGGTCCCGACCCTCGGTGTGGTTTAGGGGAGGGTTCGGAGGCGAGGGCCTCCGGTTCCTAGCGTCTCGCCGATCCCGTGGGCCTTCTCGGGTAAACTCTCGGAGGTACCCTCTGGAAATGAGTTCTTCGATTTCGTCTTTCAGGGCTCGGCATTGGTCGGTTTCGTGCCCGTGATCTCTGTGGAAGCGGCAGTAGAAGCGCTGATCTCGATTCTTATTGTTATTAGGTCGGGGAGGTAGTCGGACAATGCCCTTGTCTTCGATTTCCAAGAGGATGGCGGATACGTTATGCGTCAAGGGGGTGTACCTCTCGAAGCGGGGGACCGGCGGGACCTTCTTCATGGCCCCCGGGTCCCTCGGAGCTTTCTTTGATGGTTCGACTTCTTCGGTCTTCCGCTTTCCCTTCCCGGTGGCATCCCTGGCATCTTCGGGGTTAAGGGCCTCTTCTGCCCTAATGTATTTCTCGACCCTATTGAGGAGGTCGGGAAAGTCGACGGGGGGTTTCTTCGCCAGAGAAGCCTTCAGCTGTCCGTGACGGACGTTGTGTCGGAATGCCGCCGAAGCGACGCCCGGGTCGAGGGAGGAGACTGACCTTGCCTCAGCGGTAAATCTCCGGACGAACGCTCTGAGTGATTCCCCCTCTATCTGTCTGAGCCCGAGTAATGAGGCGCTGGTCCTTTCGGCCTTCCGGCTAGTGACAAAGTGGGCGAGAAAATTGCCCTCGAGTTGGTCGAAGGAGTAAATGGAGCCGGGGGCGAGCTTTGAGAACCACTCACGAGCTGGACCCCGAAGGGTGGCAGGGAAGGCTCGGCATAGCAGGGGATCCGAGGCGCTGTGAATCATCATGAGGGTTTTGAAACCTTCCATGTGATCAGCAGGATCTCCCTCGCCGTCGTAGGTCTCGAATTGAGGGGGTCGGAAATTCCTGGGTATTTCCGCTTGGAGGATGGGGGCGGAGAAGGGAGGACGGACAGGTCTGTACCCCTGAGCCGCTCTTTGGCCGCCGTCCCCTATGTGATCGAGGCGATCCTCCATTTCTTGTAGGCGCCTTAGGATTACGCCATCGTCCTCAGGCTGGATTGTTGATGGGCGGGACGCGCTGGTTTCGGCGTCCGACCCTATCTGGGAATGGAGGGTTTCTTCCCTGGGGGTCCGTCGGAGAGCTCCCAGAATTTCTCTTCGGAAGTCTTGGAACTCCTTGTGAGTGACGGGGGCTCCCTCGACCCGGTTTGGTCGGTCCGAGGGTTGTCTTCCGACTCGGCTGAGCGCGGGTCTTCGTCCCTCGGGCGGCGGTCTTGGACGGTTCGGGGCCGGGTTGGAAGCGGCCCTTTCCCTGTTGCGGGTAATCTTGCGGTTGAGGATTATCCCCCGGAGGTCTGGCTGGGCTGGCTGGGCGACGCTCCTTTAGGACTCCCGAGGGGGAGCCCTGTGTTTCGACGTGCGTGGCCCGGCGTTATCAGTTGGTGGGGGCGAGTCCCGTCGGTTGACGGAGGAAGCAGCCCCCTTGCCCTTGGAGGCCATGAGGGTTCGGCTGTCGAGGTCCCTTGATGGTCTGGTTCGGATCGGCTTCTGAAGCAGGTTTCCCACAGACGGCGCCAACCTGATGCGGTTTATTTCTGGGAGACGTGTGGATGCACCAGGTGTGAGTTCGGACTCAATTTGTATTGAAGGAGAATGATGCTCGTCTGCCGACCTTCGGTTGACCTTCTGGAACCTACGATGAGCTAGGAATGATGTTGAAGTCTGGGCTCGGATCAGAGGGGTCGGATCCGAGGTCTTGTGTACCTGCAGACGGTCCTGAAACACCGGGGTTTATCCCGGTGGCGGACCCTCCGACGATCTAGTCAGTCTCTGTGAGAGAGTAGCAATAACTAGGTATATTTAAGTGGCAAAAGATTGATCACCTCAAAAGGTGGGTGTGGGTCTAGTATTTATAGAGAATTCCAACCGGGTTTGGTCCCTCTTGGGGGGCCGGGTCTGGATCCGAAAGCCCGTGGGCCTGACGTGGCAGAAGGCCCAGGGGGTTTAGGACAGACGTGGCAATACCAGGAGTGGTATAGGGCTGACGTGGCGAAACCCTTGGTGGTATTTGGAGCTGACGTGGCTGATCGTGGGTCTCCTGTGCTTCTGGGGGGAATCGGAGGGCCTAGGCTGCGCCAGGTCATCCATCTGCTTCGCTAGAGGGGGGGACGGCCTGTGAGACTGTCACGGATCGGACTCCGAGGACTACCGAGGCTCGTCGGTATGAGGAGGCCAGTACTGTGAGGGTGAACTGGAGGTTCGGCGCCGACCCTGCGATGGCTCGAGGCTGAACGATACTGTTGTTTCTTCCATTTTTGAGGGAGAGTTGTATTGGGCCCTGGTTGGGCCCCCAGCCATTTTTACCCTACCACAGCCTCCAATTAGCGATTAATCGGGAATTAATCGGGCGTAATCGGAGATTTTAACTGCTTAGACTTATGGTTTTTATAGATCTAGAAAAAGCATATGATAAAGTTCCTAGACACATAATATGGTGGGTGTTAAATAATAAAATTGTAAACTGTCCGGTATATTGAGGTAATTGAGGATATGTATGAAGGTGCAACGATCACAATTAGAACAACCACAGGTGAGACCAATGATTTTTCTGTTACAGCAGGTTTACACCAAGGTTTGGCTTTAAGTCCATACCTACCTCTTTACTTTAGTTATGGATGAATTGACGCGAGGAATACAAGATGAGGTGCCTTGGTGTATGCTTTTTGCAGATGTCGTCTTAGTGAACGAGACTAGAGCAGAAGTCGATGCTAAATTAGAATTGTGGAGAGAAACTCTAGAAGCTAGAGGTTTTAGGTAAAGCAGAACTAAAATAGTATATATGGAGTGTAATTTTAGTGATATTCAAAACATAACTGAGGAAGTAGTGAAGCTTGATGGTCAAGAGATACCTAAGAGGGACCGTTTCCTATATTTAGGCTCGATTATACAAAGAGATGGGGAGATTTGTGAAGATGTTATACATAGAATCCAAGTATGGTGGCTTAAGTGGAGAAGTGTTAGTGGTGTTTTGTGTGACAAACGTATGCCTTTGAAGTTGAAGGAAAATTTTTATAGGACGGCTGTTAGACCGGCAATGATGTATAGAGCAGAGTGTTGGGCAACAAAGAAAGAACATGTCCAAAAAATGAGTGTAGCGGAGATGAGGTTGCTAAGATGGATGTGTGGTAAAATAATGAAGGATAGAATTAGAAACGACTATATACTAGACATGCTAAAAGTAGCTCCAATCAAAGATAAGTTAAGAAAGAATCACCTCAGGTGGTTTGGACATGTCATACGTAGACCCAATGGTGCCCCCGTTAGAAAGAGTGATTTGATAAGTATTGAGGGTAGAGTCAGGGGTAGAGGAAGACCTAAACTAACTTGGGTGGAAACGGTGAGAAAAGATATGATAGCTTGTGACCTTACAGAAGATATTATGCTAAACCGAGCAGAATGGAAAACCAGGATTCATGTAGCCGACCCCAATTAGTTGGGAGAAAAGCATTGTTGTTGTTGTTGTTGTTGTTGTTGTTGTAGGGTATTATGGTTATTGACAATAGTTGAGCAAAAATATGGTTAACATAACTCCTACTTAAAATCGTGTGGTTGAGTTTAGATCAATCAAGTTGGTTTGTCAGTTTGTCTACCAATTGAGTTGATTTGTCAATAAATGATAACTCCTATTTTTCCATTATAATATTAGAGATTAGCAACAAGGATTCAAACAAAAGATGAAATACAAATCAACATATTTTAATGAGATACAAGAATGAATTGGAGGTCCAATAGCATTAACTTTTTTTTTGTAATTAAAAGGTGACCGCGTCACCGTTTCATTAATGAAACGTTAATGAAACAAAGTAGTACATAAACATAAATGATAACACGAGCTAACAATAGTCTGATACATCAAAATAATCATCAAAGTAACACTACTACATAAGATACTAAGCAGATAGTACTGTAGTCTAGATATCCAACCATCCACTCTCCTTCGTTAGCTCGACTCCACCTTTTGTCCTACTCACCTTCTTCTATACAAACCTCTTCCTTGCACATGCCCATGAGTTGATGAAGGCAAAAAAATTTACGCATCAATACAGGAAATCTACTATTAATATGACGAAAGGATGATTCATTTCGATCTAGCCATAAACCCCATAAAGTAGCAATAACGGAATTATCCCAAGCTATTCTACCTCCCTAGCTAACTTAGCCTTAGGGCACTTAAATAAGATATGTTTAGTATCCTCGTCTTCTCTGGTACATCTCGTGCACATAACATCCACCGGGATGTTGCGTTTGTTTAGGTTGACCCTTGAGAGAATTGCGTCGTTAGCCACCAGCCATAGAAAAGCTTTCACTTTCAATGGATCTATCGTCTTCCAAATCATTTTAGCTTCCTTACACTAACCCCTTGGTCGTTAATCCAAATATACATTGTTGTAACCAAAAAGGTATAATTAGATTCCAAAATCCATCTTCTCTCATCGTCCCCCCTCGTCCCTCCCTGCTTAAATATTTCCTTCCTTCCATAATGTATTCCTCAACCTCTGAAATTGATGATGACATTCCTGAGATGGTTGATCTCGCATTTGAATCCATAATAGCATTAACTTTAGGAAAGCAACCACATTATTGTGATGTTAAGGGTATATCCCTTGAGTGGGGATTTATCCTTTAGTCAATAAAAAACTTATTTAATATACGATGAATGATGCACGAATGATGTATGATTTCCATAATTGCAATTTGCAAAAGAAAGATGCATCCTTCAACATCCATTTTGCTTTAAATTCTTATCAGCCCAGATAATTCATGCATGCATGATGCATAATTATTTTAATTTCAACATTTTATTTGATGCAATAAAAAGCTACTCTATGTGGTTGGATTTCCTGAGCATAGTTTAAAAAAACCTCATTGATAGATCAGGTGAACTGATGACGAGGGAGTGAAGAAGTGAGGTGAAAACCTTGGAATTACTTAGAAAAAAAAGTATATTACCTCACTTTGACCATCTCATTCTTAATCATTCTAATGAGGAAAAATGGGTCCAATTTCACTACAAACAGATAGCCTTGAATTGATTGTCGGGCTTATATACAAAAGGTTGGTAGAATTTTTTCCCAAGATAAGCCAAAATTTGGAACTTCATCCCATAGGGGATAGTGAACAAACTTATTCCACACGTGGACTAAAATTTGCCACGTTAGCATAAGCAGCGAACTAAACTTTTTGATGCCGCTATTCGCAACTGCGGCATTGTTCAAACGTTTGAATGTTAAAGGAATAAAGATAGCAGTTCCCACGAATGGCCGCAGCTATTCACAAAACGAGGTGCGGCCGCAGATGGGAATAACGACTTAATATAAAAATTTAAGGAACTGCAGTACCCAACTGCGGCCTCATAATAGCTGAGGCCACAGTTGGGAACTGCATCTGCTGACGTGGCATAAAAGAGTCCACCCGTGGGATAAGTTTGGTGAATGGGATATATTTGAAAACAGGCTTATTTTGAGGAATAATTCTGGGTTGGTACACATGGTCCTTCTCTGAGAAGCAAAATCTTAGTGTACTTTTTTTAAACTGACTTAAAACTTTGTGTCCTTTTTTTATATTTAGCCTTAGTTATATTGATGTCTATGGATCTTCTCGCACCATGGGGGTCTGATTATAAATTTCAAGGAAGTCTCAAGTTTCTTTAAGATGTCTGGTAGTGACTTCTAGTGCTTGAACTTGTGAATTCGAAAGAGCTAAAAACTATTGACTGTCGGATGACTTGTGGATGTCTCTTCAATCAACCACATGTTTGAAACTAACTTCATAACTGTTTGATGAGTTTGCAGCTCTCTTTGATTAGAAACTTAGAGAACAGAAGTCATTAAAAAATCATTGTTTCGATTTTGTTTAATTTATTCGTTCTTCAAAACATAATCAGGCCCACTTAATGTTTGAGGATGCCTGCCTTCATTAATTATCTGATAAACCTAACTACGTAGACCCAAGTGGTGGTCAGATACACATCCTTGATGAGGCCTCCCTCAGCTCACTCAAAGTGCCATTAATTTTTTGTACATGGAATTCTACGGTTACTGCATCTTCAATCGGTTGACACCATGTTGAGTCTGTGCATGGGCTACGAGGGAGCTTATTTTGATTGGTACAAAAGCAGAGGGATTCAGGTTTTTCATTTTATAAGGAGATAAGAATCTCTTCTTGGTTACACTGCTTTGAATGTTCAAGATGTGCACAAGGATAATCCTTTGCATAACTAAGAATCGTTGACCAGTGTATAAAATTGGGACGCAGCTTATTTAACACGACCTGCAAAAGTTTTGTTATGTGTTTGCATACTTTGGGTTGGAAATGGGCCAATTATATGTAATCACATCTTGACTGAATTAGATGTAGGTCGTTTCTTAAACTACTTACCCCCCTCTAGTATGTGGCAAATTTAGTGTAGTACTGATTCATTGTATGTTCACTCTAATACTATTTAGAACTGTCCAACTACTTTTGTAGGCATCTCAGCCTACACTTTGGGACATTTATGTGCGAGCAACAAGTTATTGGTTCCATGTTGCAAAACTATACTTTTGCTACTGATGATCTTTCAATCATTGTCTTTCCTTGATCTCTTCAACATTGTCCGTAAGTTAAATGATGGAAGAGAACGGGTTAGTTCGGGCATGCACACGATCCAAGAGTCTATAGTCAATCTTGTGAAGGATCCATTAAGTAGTTTTGAGAATTGGGTTTCCGGTGATCGGAGATTCTGTTTGAAAGAGTAGTCGAAGATGAAGAGTTTGCTTTTTTTGGTGAGAAAGAAGTCGTATCAGTGAACCTAGACTAAATTGAAGCTTTTGGTATTCAGTTCTAAGAGCATGCACAGTCGTTTTAAATTTCCATATTATCCATATTTTAGCCTGTGCGCCTGCAATTGTTTTCTTTTTATTCATATTCTGGATAAATCGCTACATGGATAAATCGCTATAGTAGATTGCTATATTTGAGAGACGATTTGAGAATATGCATATTATAGTCCCAAATAAATGTTAATTTTTTTTATATAGTCCCAAATAAATATTAATTGAAGTTCCGTATGATGAAATTAGATAATTTTTTGGTTTTAAAAATTGTATCAGAAATGACATTTGAGTTGGGACGACACTTCTCTAGCCGTCCGTGAAAAAAGGGGATGGGACGGAACTTCTGAGAATTTATTGTCAAAAAAAAAAATTTAATGGTGAATTTATTTGCTTAATGCATGCATGGCTTCTGAGAGAAATCCAACTTAATGCATGCCTGGAGAAATGGCTAGTTGACTGAGTTTGATTGAAGGGTCAAGATATGGATTTATTTGCTGTGGTTTTGAAGCCACCACCTTCTTTTATTTTAGCTTAAGCATTTCATTTTTTTCGGACGGCTCTTGTGCCGTCCCACGCCGTGAGAAATTTCCCAGTTTGCACAGACGGATCTTCACAATCCGTCTGATGTAAATTATTATTATTATTATTATTATTATTATTATTATTATTATTATTATTTTAACCCCGACAGTCCGACCGAGCTTCAAGTTGCGTCTGTCATTTTAAAATATTAAATTATTCATTTGATTTTTTTTTTTGCGGGACGGAACTTACATCTGTCCGATCATATTTTATTTTTGTTTGCTATATTATAGCATTTCACCATTACAGCAAACTAAACTTTGCTAAATGTATAATATACATTTTGCTATTTTTTACCAATCACGACTGTGGATGCTCTAACCCAGTTCTGACCTAAACAGTTGACTGTTGAACCTTATTATGTTTCTCTGCTATATCATATACAATTAGTGTTAATTTAACTTGTTTATATCTTAATTTTAATTTTATCTTATTATGTATATTGCTGGGTCTTGTCGGTATGCTGCATTATACCATTTCCAACGCTAATCGCTATTCCTCCCAATTAGCCAAAATAGCGACTAAATCCCCAAAAATCCTCTCCAACGGACTCGCCAAATCAGTCACTATCCTGGCAATCTGATTTTCGCTCGCAATCCGCTCGCCAAATCTGGCGAGCGGGATCCGCTCGCCATATTACTTCTGCTGAAGCCCTCCTCCAAAATCGCAAGCAAATCGAAATCACGAAGCCCTCATTGTCGAAGCCCTGTCGTCGTCGAAGCCCTCATCGAAGCAGCTCTGTGGTCGTCGAAGCCCTTATCGAAGTCGAAGCCCTGTCGTCGTCGAAGCCCTGTCGCAGTCATCGAAGTCCTGTCATCGTCGAAGCCCTCATCGAAGCAGCCTTGTCGTCGTCGAAGAGGGAGGAGGGGGAGTTGTTGGGAATGTAGGTGAGGGGTTTGGAGGCGGTGGAGCAGGAGACGGAGAGGAGGATCTTGTAGACGTTGAGGGAGAGGTCGGGGTGGGAGAAGGGGAGAGCGAGCTCGCAGAAATGGGAGAGGAGGGAATCAATGGAGGAGGGGGTTGAGGAGAGGCGGAAGGAGGTGGAGGAGTGGCGGGCGAAGTCGGAGCAGTCGCGGAAGATGCGAGCCATGGCGGGTTCTTGGGGGGATGGATTTTAGGACATTGAAGTTGGGAGTCTGTTTGGGGAGAGAGAGAGTGAGAGAGAGAGAGAGAGGTGAAAGTTGAAGAAAGGGAAATTGGATTGGATGACAGTACAGCAGTACAGTAGACAAGTAGACCAGTAGTATCTTAGTTACTTGATGGTGATGTATTGAAGGGCTAAGGATTTGGTTTCTTGCAATATAATGATTGATGGGTATTTTTTCGAGCTGGTTTGAGTGATGAAGCTTTGGAGATGTTTAGAGAGATGGCTGTGATGATTACTATTGTTCTTCGCGTTTGTTATGAGATGAAGAAGTTGAGAGCCCTGTCGTCGGTTCATGTGTGCAATTGTGAGAAATTAGTATGAATGTGATGTTGCCGGTTATAACATGCTAATACTAATGTATGCAAAGTGTGGGCGTAATAGCTTTGGTTTTGTATTTTTATTTAATTTAATTTTGGACTTTAAATTATTAATGGTTATTCAAAATAGATAACATAATTGGAGTGGATACTTTTTTCGCTAGCCAAATTATCCATTTGTTATCCATTTTGGCTATTTTAGTTAGCCAAAATAGCTAACGTCGTTGGAGATGCTCTTAGCGTCCAGCTTTAACAAAGGCTTTGTCGCTGCTGCATATACAAAGATGGGACTGGCAACCGTGGCTGCTTCCAGGTCAGATATATATCTAACTGTATGTCAATTTTTTTTTTAATTTGCTTTAATCATTCTTCTTTGTCATTAACTAATATCATGGTGTATAAGCAGATATGGTGCAACAATGACCTGCTTATCTTCAGCGAAGAGGAACAATGCCTTGATTTTCGTGCTCAACACCTCTGCTTTCATGGCTATGTCTAGGATTTGGTCGCAGAAAATAGTCAACACTGGGAAGGTAATCAGTTTGTTTTATACACTTCTTGGTGTCATATGGGCTGCATATTTCTTGGTTGCATATATATATTTAATAGGCTGGGATACAGAATAGGCCTAGAATATCTGAGCTGAAAAGGAAAACACCTTAGAAGTCTGACCAAAGGTGGGCAATAAACACTAGGGAAAAGCCTACCTACCAAGTATGTTCTTTAGAAAATATTCATTTATAAACAAGTGATTGAATAAAACAACCAACAACAACAACTATTAATAATATTGCTACTAAAATTATATGAACATGAATATATTTCTATTTTAACATAGGCTTGTAAGTATTTTTTATGTTGTCTGACAAATTTATAGATTCTAAATTTTGGGAGAAGAGTTAGTCGACAAGAATATTATTTTAGAAAATAATTCTAGGAGGGTGGAAATATGACTTCTCAAAGTCAGGAGATCATACGTCAGAACTTGAAAAGTGATGGGTGTTTACAAAAAATTATCTTAAACTATTGTAGCTTACATTTGAAAATTACATAAGAAACCCAAATTAATGGGGGAAATTTGATGTAAACTTAGTCATAGGTAGAGAATTTCTAAAAATATTAAAAGATTAAGTTTACCAACATGTAGTGCCGATTAAGTTAGAAATTAAAACTAGTGATTGGTTTGATGACACCACTTGTCCCGGTTCCTCTTCTTCTCCGGGGTATTCATCTTTGGAGGGGACGGAAGAAGACCCTCTTTCCCAACCTCCATCAGGATGGCTGAGACACTCGCATTGAGCGAAGTGAACTTCTCGAAGCGGGGAAGAGGACAACGCTAGCCTTCATTGTCTTTCTGGAGCTTCTTAGCTCCTTCTTCTTCATACGATTTTGTAACACTTCAATGGATGGACAAATAAATTTCAAATAATTTGATTTTACACATTTAGACTAATTTAGATGTGTAGATCATTGTGAACGGTTCAGATCGTCGATACCAAGGCGAGAAGACAGAGTGTACATGCCGTGTGCACCATCGGTGGTGCACAACGAAAGACTTCCCTATATATATATATATATATATATATATATATATATATATATATATATATGCTCAGTTGAAAACGCAAATGTTGTGAAAACCCGTAAAAACAACCTATAAACAACCTATGCCGTTGTTGGAAACAATGGCTTCCAACAACAGCTTCCAACAACGGCCTAGGTTATAATGCATTATAACCAACAACGGCCTAGATGGTTTTTCACGTTTTCACAGACATTTGCATTTTCAATGGAGCATTTTCCTATATATATAGAGAGAGAGAGAGAGAGAAAGGTTCGGGTGAGAACCATTCACTGGGGTGAGAACCTAAGGGCCTATCCCAGCCATTCATCTGACTAATATTAACGGTCTAGATGTTATCCGTTATAATTAATTAGATTAATTAATTTTTGCATTAAGATGTCAATCCCTTTAATTAAGGGATGGGGACCGCATAATAAAAGGAATGAAGATATTCGACAGATTATTAGGCAACATATATTGCCTTTTTTATTTTATTTAAAAGGAATGTAGATCACAGATTATTAGGCAACATATATTGCCTTTTTTATTTTATTTTCAGCCGAACCACAATCTTCATCAGGATGAACAACATTTGTTGCTACGTACAATGTTGCTAAATATGAAATTTTTATCTACTTACAATACAGTCAGTTGCTATATAGTGAACGAATTGGTGAAGGAACGAATTGGTGATGATTCTGAAGTTGATATTAAGTTGGGATACAAAATCTTCTCGAATAGCAACTGTAATAATTATAAATAGCAACTGTATAAATTATAAATAGCAACTGAAATAATTATAAATAACAACTGAAATTGGTGAAGGAATACTATAAATAGCAACTGAAGTTAAAATTATAAATAGCAACTGAAGTTGCTATTGTATCTACTTACAATACAGTCAGTTGTATTATAGTGAACGAATTGGTGAAGGAACGAATTGGTGATGATTCTGAAGTTGCTATTAAGTTGGGATACAAAATCTTCTCGAATAACAACTGTAATAATTATAAATAGCAACTGTAATAATTATAAATAGCAACTGAAATAATTATAAATAGCAACTGAAATAATTATACAGCAATACCTAACCACTTAAACAACAACTGTAATAATTATCAATAGCAACTGTAATAAACAGTAACTGTAAGGAACGAAATGGTGAATGATTATGCAGTTGCTATTAATTTGGGAAACAAAATCTTCTCCAATATTTTACGGGAATAAATTATTTCTCTCTCCAATTTGACCAAATTTGCCTTAACCGTCGCACACAAAAAAGGCAATTTATAATTATTCCTTTTATTACGCGGTCCCCATCCCTTAATTAAAGGGATTGACATCTTAATGCAAAAATTAATTAATCTTATTGTTTAATTTTAAAAAATCTTGACCGTTAAGATTACACAGATGAATGGCTAGGATAGGCCCTTAGGTTCTCACCCCAGGATTGGTTCTCACCCGAACCGACCCCTATATATATATATATACTACTTTTACTGTTTGGAAGAGTTTTTATGAAAATTTGCTCTTTTATGAACTTGATGAGATTTTTATTTGATTTATAAACTCCAGTATGTTAGATAAGTTGTAGTTGATCACCTCAGGATTTTAATATTTTAAATTCATACTTTTAAAAAGGTTTAAATTAAGTGTCAGTTGAGAAGTGCACGAAATTTAAAGCTGTTGTATGGGCTGTTTTTGACATGAAGGTCGACTGTCCATTTTTTGAACTAGAATGAAGGTCGACTGTCATGTCGGTCGACTGTGACTTTTGAAGGTCGACCGACATCATTGTTTTTGGCTGTTTTGTGAGTTCTTCCGTTGTTTTTCTTGAACGATTATTTCTTCGATATTATGGATTATTGATCTACTGTTTTAGATGATGTTTTTTGTTACAAATTACAGTATTTTACAGAGAGTTATATTTTAATTATAATAGAATTTAAATTGTATATCTACAACTTTATAAAGTGAAATATATATAGTTTTCGAAGAAACTGATGTTTTGTGATATTCTATGACTTCAAAAAATGATTCTCAGTTACTTGATGGATTTTATATCTTATTTTAATTCTGGAATTCGTGAGTATATTAAACGAATTTAAATTTTGTTGACTTAAAGAAGTTTTCTTGATATAAACGTTTTAATGATGAAATTAAGAGCTTTATTGAAAGTTTTGGTGTTGATATTCGATTTGTGAGTCTTTAGGAGTTGAGTGTGAGTCCTGTGAACTGGCAGTTGAGATTTTGTGGATTTGGACTAGTTGGGTCTTGGGATTGTTTTGTGGAATGAAGTTCGGCAGGATACACTAACTCTAAATAGGGGGATTTGTGTTTTATTAATAGTAATCAACTTAAGGACATACACTAGTGGAGATTGTTAGGAATTATGAGGATCTTGTTGAGTTTTTGACACAATCAACCCAAACCACCAAGCAAGACTTGATCACACCAATCACACAAAGCACGCAAGAATTGTCCCGGTTGAGGCTTTTGCCTTAATCCGGGGGAAAAAGAACCGAGATATTATTTCAACTAAAGAAGATACAAGAATATTACAATTCTCACCACGATCATCTCTCAAGCGTATTGGAACTTGATGCTGCTTACAATGGAGAAACTCTCACCCTTCTCTATGAAGTACTCTCTTCTTCTATTCGGCACTCAATAGAATCCTATGGATCTATGAGCCGGTGCAATTGTTTATATAGATCTAGAGACAAATCCTAAGTTAATATCTTGTTACAATAGCCATTGGATAGTACATAAGTGATAACCCTACGATAGGAGCCACACGATCTAACCTGAAGAGCAAGTTGGGCTTTTCACGAATCAGCCAGACTCAAGCTCGAAACCTATCAGCGCCGCGAACGGTCGACTGCACCAACAAGTCGGTCGACTGTCGTCCTCTTTGGAAGACTTCGTGCAGGGGACGGTTAACCGTACATGAGGGACGGTTGACCGTAACTTATGCTGTTGCTGCCGTTGACTATTTCTCACCTCCACTCCGTTTCCAATCGTCTCGATCCCTCCATCACCTTATCGTCTTCTTATCCAACATTGTATGCAATACATAAACCCAACAGAGATGTGATGGAACTTGGAAAACGTAAGTATATGCTCTTGGGGTCCAGTCCAACAGATGCGTGCTCTTGGGGTCCAGTCCAACGGATGCGTTCCAGGACTTGTATGTTCTGTCTCGAGAGGACTATTAGTATGTTCGCGTGTTGAGGGTCTGCAGACCTATTCATGGAACATACAAGTACATTCGCGTGTCAAAGGCCGACGGGTCTATTCACGGGATGTGCCTGTGTACTTGCACGTCGAGGGGCGGCGGTGGGGTACACGGCAGGGAGGTGATTCTCCGGTTTTTTAGCTATTCTTACATGATGCTTGCGCGTCGAAGGTTGTGATGCTTATTCGCGGAGTAATCTGGATCTTGTTTCCATCACCGTAGTATGATTAGTTGCAGAATGATGGATCTAACCCTATAAAGTGGAGAACGTAAGGGCTTGCACCGGACCTATGTAGTATGGAATGAATAGAATCCGACAAGTATGCATTAGAGAGTCATCATACTGCATTTGTATTTTCTTGACATGGTTTTATGCATATTTGTTTTCTGTTTTCCTACACTTGTCACTTAGTCTAGTTTCACTTGATTTTTTCATGTTTTATTTATTGTTATTTCATATTCTATTGTTGTTATTCTTGATATGTGTTGTTTATAACTTTATTCATCATTTTTATTTACATTGTATTTCTTTTGATGCCACTCACACCGTTATGGCTGATCCCTATAGTTTTGGGGGTTAGGGTTATCTCTAGCTTTATTTTTTACAGGTAGTTACCTAAAGCATGGGATTTGGATGTATGTGGTAGAATGATAATGTGGCTTATGTAAATTGTAAAAGAATGTATTGTAAAACAAAGAAAATGTAATTCAAGGTGTTTAACTTTCCGCTGTGCTTTGTAAACAATTGATGTAATAAAAAAGTATTAATTTTTCCTGTATTTGGTTGCTGTGTTTATGATTACATTGAAGCTGATTCTGGAAATTGTGCCACTATTTCTAATTTTATTTATTGAAAATTTGGGACGCTACACTATATGTAGATCTTTCTTATTCCATTTATATTTTTCCATACGTCTCCTTAGTACATGCTTTCATTGTTGACCTCCGAGACATAAATCCAAAATGATTCTTAGACACTATTATTTATTGTCTCAAACTATGTTCGATCACTATTTTCCAAAGTTTTATCGTATGGCTCATTTATTTAATGCCTTGGTACTTTGAACAACTTTGTATATCTCCTTTATTTTTACATATATAGGTACTATAATGTTGGATGTATAGGTATATTCTCATTATAATAGGATAATATTGTGTATATTATTCTATGGGGCAACACGGGTTTACACGTGTTATGTTTTAATATTGGAACGGGTTGAGTGGGCTAAAAGCCCAGTACCCTAAACCCAGTCTAATCTCTATATAAGCTGGTCTAGAGGTAGTGCCCTGTGATATTCCAATACTGATAAGCAGGGTATAATATCTTAAGCGGCTAGAGATTTACCCTAACCCTAATTTCCCAAATCAGTATCAACAATCTTAAGATATTAGACTTCTTACCTCCGACCAAAAGAAGCCGACGTCTGCTACATCACGACCACCGTGGGCGCCGTCGCCATCGTGGTTCGATCCAGTCGTGGCCGCATCCGACCACCGTGGGATCCATCGCTGCTGTGGTTCGATCTAGTCGCAGCCACCTCTGACGACCGTGGGATCCATCGCTGTCGTGGTTCGATCTAATCGCGGCCGCCTCCGATCACAGTGGGTGCGATTGCTGTCGTGGTTCGAACTAATCGCGACCACCTCCGACGACCGTGGGCGCCGTCGCAGATAGAGAACGCCGCAGCCGTTGTTAGATCTGGTCATCTTCTTCCTTGGATCGAGTGCTGCTGCTGGTGTTGTTTGGGGCTTTTGATTGGATCAGATTGGGTTCTCCTCTTGATTCATTGCTGTGTGCTCTCCAGATTTGGTCCATTCTAAACTCAGTTATTTTTCTCTTTACTAAATCAGTAGTAACTATTTAGAAAGAACTCTCTATTGTTGGGAATCTATTGTTTATTCCTTTGTGATGGAAAAACATAGTCGTCCGTACGAGGTTCCCAAATTAGAGGGATTCAGTAGTGCTGAGTTTAATAGTTGGAAAAGAAAAGCCCAATACGGGATGAAATTCATGAAAATCTTCTATACTTGTCAAACAACATATGATGAATGTGTTGAAGATGTTGACGATGCAACATGGGTAACTGATGAAGACTTATGTAGAGAATTCTTATTGAATAGCATATCAGATCGCCTTGCAGACGTGTATATGAAATATGAAACTGCTAAACAAATTTGGGATAATCTACTAGATGAATTTAAGAAAGAAGAGAAAGTTTCTAAGGCACATCTAGTTGATAAATTCATGGGTTTCACTTTTAAAGAAGAAAATGCAATCCTTCCTCAGGTAACAGATTTAGAGAATCTGGTAGGGAAACTAAAAACTGAAAACATTACTGTGTGTGATGAGTTCCTTACTGGAGCAATAATTTATAAGTTACCTGCTTCGTGGCTATCTTTTAAGACTGAGATGTATAGGTTGCCTGAACAAATTAAACTTGCACATCTAAAACGTTGCATCAAAGTTGAAGATGAGACTAGAACTAGGATGAATTTGGAATTGGTTAATAAACAACTTTCTACTGCTAATGTGTTAACCAATACCAAACGCACTCCTAAGTTTAAGAAGAACAAGTTTAATTTTAAAGGTGAACCAACTAAGTTAGAAGTCACGAAGAAAATTGCTAAAAAGAAAGGGAAATGCTACAACTGCAGAAAGTGGGGACATCATGCCTCTGAGTGCAGGCTACCCAAAGTGGAACAACCCAACATGGAAAAGGTGAACTTGTTGGAGGGGAAAACTGAGCCCACCAATTTTCTTTGTGTTGTTGGTGATGTAAAGGCCAGTACCTCTGCTAGTTGGTTGTTGGACTCGGGAGCCACCTGCCATGCTTGCAACGATGAGACCCTACTATCTGATCTGAGAGCTGCAAATGAATCAGTTTCAATGGCAAATGGAGAATCAGTGAAGGTGCTTCAGACCGGGACAGCGAATCTCAGTCTCTCCTCAGGTAAAACTTTAATTTTACGAAATGTTAAATATGTACCTGCTTTAGCTAAGAACTTGATCTCTATTAGCTTACTAAATCATGCTGGTATGGTTGTTACTATGATTAGTGGTAAAGCTATCTTGTCTGTAAATTCTTTTTATTTTGGTTGTGCTTATTTAGTTAATGGCATGTTCAGAATTAGTTTAGCAGATGAAGTAATCAACAATATTAGTTCCAAATTGTGTAGTCCACATACATGGCATAATAGGCTGGGACATGTGAACTATGTTAAGATTCTTAATGTTGCTGAAACTTTTAACTTGCCGATTGACACATCCATTAAAGGTGACAAATGTGAAGTGTGTGCTCAAACAAAGATAACTAGAAGACCTTTTCGTACCGTCTCTAGGAGTACACAACTACTTGAGTTGATACATTCTGACATATGTGATTTCAAGAGTTTTATGACACAAGGAGGTCGGAAGTACTTAATCACCTTTATAGATGATTACTCTAGATATTGTCACATTTATCTGTTAAAAACTAAGGATGAAGCACTAGAAAAATTCAAAGAATTTAAGGATCGTGTTGAGAATCAGTTAGATGCTAAAATTAAAAGATTTAGATCAGATAGAGGTGGCGAATATGTTTCATTAGGATTCAGAGAATTTTGTAACTCACATGGAATCATAGCAGAAACTACAGCACCCTACTCACCACAGTCAAATGGTATCGCCGAAAGAAAGAATCGAACACTCACAGAGATGTTGAATTCTATGTTGTTGACTGCTGGATTACCTTCACATTTTTGGGGTGAGGCTGTATTAACTGCTAATAATATTTTGAACATGTTGCCACACTCTAAGTTACCTGCTACACCGTATGAATTGTGGCATAAACACACACCTAATTTTAATAAATTAAGAACATGGGGCTGTATTGCTTTTGTTAGGATACCTGACCCTAGAAGGCCTAAAGTGGGACCTCGAACAAATACGTGTGTGTATTTGGGTAGTGCAGTTGATAGTGCTGCAGACAGATTTTTAGATCTATCTCTCAACAAAATAATAGAATCAAGAGATGCAGAATTCTTTGAAGATATGTTCATCAAAGATAAAGGCATCTCATTATCTGAACCTGCAGACACAAGGAATGATTCACAACAGGAATCTAGATATACTTCAACTGACACTGAACCCTCACATAATGTTGAATTAAGAAGACTCTCTACAAGAGATAAAACACCTAGAACCTATGGTGATGACTTCGTGACATATGCACTAGCAGCTGACCCTGTTAGTGTTAAGGAAGCCTTAAGGTCTAGGGATGGTTTGCTTTGGAAAGAAGCAATTGATGATGAAATGGATTCTTTATTGCAGAACAACACTTGGGAATTGGTTAATTTGCCAGTAGGGGCCAAAACTATAGGAAGCAAGTGGGTTTTGAAGAAGAAACTTAATCCTGATGGAACTGTAGCTAAGTATAAAGCACGCTTAGTAGCTAAAGGTTATACTCAACAAAGTGGGGTGGATTATTTTGATGTTTATTCACCAGTTTGCCACATTGCTACAATAAGGATTCTTCTAGCCATAGCATCTATTGAAAAATTTGTTATTCATCAAATGGATGTTAAGACTGCTTTCCTAAACGGTGACCTCAATGAAGAAATCTATATGAATCAACCTGAAGGTTTTGTACTTAAAGGTTCAGAACATAAGGTCTGCAAATTAATTAAATCTTTGTATGGTCTAAAACAAGCACCAAAATTGTGGCATGAAAAATTCGATAAAACAATAAAGAGCTTAGGTTTTGAATCTAGTAATTCTGACAAATGCCTTTATTATCGTGATGAATCGAATAAAATTGTCATTATTTGCTTGTATGTTGATGACTTGCTAGTTGTTGGAAGTGACCTCTCTATTGTTATAGAAGTCAAAACCATGCTATCCAAACAATTCAATATGAAAGACCTGGGTGTTGTGGACACCATATTGGGTATGAGAGTGGGCTTTAGAAGGCAAGGAATAACCCTTAGCCAATCCCACTATATTAAAAGTGTGTTGAAGGACTGGGGATACAGTGATTGCAAAAGGTTTAATACACCTTATGATAATACCAAAAAATTGACACCTAACGATGGTGCAACAGTGAGACAGTTAGATTACTCTAAACTTATTGGGAGTCTCATGTATGCAATGACATGCACCAGACCTGACATAGCCTTTGCGATAGGCATGCTGAGCAGGTTCACTAGCAATCCTAGTCAATTACACTGGAATGCCCTTGAGAGGCTACTGGGATACCTAAACGGTACCCAAGAGTTTGCTTTGTGCTACTCTGGTTATCCTTCAGTACTAGAGGGATACTCTGATGCATCGTGGTGCTCAGGAAATGGTGACAGTAGGTCCACTAGTGGTTATGTGTTTACACTAGGAGGAGCAGCTGTGTCATGGAAATCTAAAAGACAACCTGGTCTTGCCTTTTCATCCATGGAGTCAGAACTCTTTGCGCTATCTTCTGCTAGTGAAGAAGCGGAATGGATAAAAGAGCTATTGTTAGATATTCCTTTGAGAAGGTTTAGAGTAACCACTCTCAGTCTTTATTGTGACAATCAAGCTGCAAATATTGTAGCTAACAACACTCTCTACAATGGTAAGAGACGTGTTGTGAGCCTTAGACAGGCCAAGTTGAACTATCTCATTAAACAAGGGACAATTGCCCTTATTGATGTACGATCAGAAAAGAATGTGGCTGATGCCTTTACAAAAGGACTAAGTAGAGATCTAATTATCAAAACTGTGGGGGAAATGGGGTTAAAAACTTTTGAGGATAAGTTTTAACACCCTAGTTATTTTGATAAATTAGAATCCAAAGTTGAAAGCCATAGAGTAGTTCAAACTTTAAGCATCAATCTTGACAGTTGACATGCTTTAGATAATTAGAAAAGTTCTATGTATTTATTGTTGATATATAACTTCATTCCAAATTTGATGACGTTATGTATGTTTCAAAACTTACATAAAATTATCTTTTATTCCAAAAGAAAGCATGAAAATTTGTCGATGTGTTTCCGATGTTTAGAACTGTTGTTATATCATTCCAATTTTGATGATATATCTCTTTTATGGGGTTTATGTTTCATTCCAATCTTGATGATTCAGAACTTAACCATAATTGATCTAACAATTCTATCATTCCAACATGAAACACAGTATAGTTCTTGTGTAGAAACTATAATAGTTCTTGTACTTTATTTTGATAAAGATACTTGATTGTGATGCTTATGATGTACCTTTGCATATCTATGTTGAATTGTACTAAGTTCTTTAGCATGAACTAGATACTCTTATACATTTCATTTGAACTCTAAGAGAAGCGACTCATGAGATTTCTATGTGTTATGTTTAAAACAGATGGCAGCAAAGGCAATGGAAATGAATCAGTCAACTTTGATTTTGAGAATGATGATTTGCTCGATATGGAGGAGTAGACACAAAAGAACTCGCAAGATTTGTTTGTCAATTGCTTGGAGAAACTTCTATTTCAAGTTTAAGACTCTTTATTTGATTGAGCTTAAAACTTTTCGTTTATTTTGAAGTTTATTGTTTGGTTGACTTGAGATTATGATTTTGCTTTGTTGGTTTAGTCTTTGTGAACTATTCATTTATGGTTTAGAACTATTTGATTATTTTGGTTTAGTCATATTTGAACTATTCAAGTTATAATTGATTTAGTCTATGATCCATGTTCTTTATGATTCAATAATGTTTGAATTTTTGTGATCCAATATTATAACATTGCTTAGCCTAATATACTGAGAATATAGGAGGAGATTGTTGGATGTATAGGTATATTCTCATTATAATAGGATAATATTGTGTATATTATTCTATGGGGCAACACGGGTTTACACGTGTTATGTTTTAATATTGGAACGGGTTGAGTGGGCTAAAAGCCCAGTACCCTAAACCCAGTCTAATCTCTATATAAGCTGGTCTAGAGGTAGTGCCCTGTGATATTCCAATACTGATAAGCAGGGTATAATATCTTAAGCGGCTAGAGATTTACCCTAACCCTAATTTCCCAAATCAGTATCAACATATAATACTCTTCATCCATCGAACATCTTCTTGATCTTCAAAATCTCATTAAACAATATTGTTAGTCAATACACTGCTACATCCCCAGGACGCTTTTAAACTTCAATGGGTATACCATCTGATCCTAAAGTTTTTCCTATTTTCTTCATTTCTAGAGCATTTCAAATATCTGAGATCTTTTTCTAAGGATAAACATTGTTCTCAACTCTCCCTCGATTCTTCTATATTTAAGTTGTCCACGTCCTTTTCATTTAATTACTTCTAAAAGTAACCTCGTCATCTTTCATTAATTTCTTCATATTTTACTAAGACTATTGAATCTTCATTCGTAATATACAAATTGTATCTAAATCTATTGTTTTTCTATTCCTTTATTTAGCAAGTATATAGATGTTATCTTCGAAGGCAACTCCATCATTGCTTGTCCCAAGCCGGGAATTTGGCCCCAAACCGGAAAAAGGAGGATGCGTTAGGTAGTTGACAGCCAGTGTAAAATTTTGTCAAATCCCATGAACATGAATCAGTAAATTACTAATTTTTATGTGGGTAATTTCTTTAAAAAAACCTTAGATTTTGGGATTTTTGAAGTTCAAGTTTTACGGGAAGTTATATAGAAGTACAAGATTCATTGGGGGTATAGAGAAATACTTATGTTGGTGGTAATATAAAAAAAAACCCCGAAATTTTAATATTTGTCAGAAAAATGGTTGTATAACTTATAATGATATTTTGGAAATGTAACATTTATTAATGTTTTGGTTTGTTGGCTCAAAATCTTAGTTTGCACAAGATAAACAAAAGATCACGTCTAGTTAGTTTGGTTCTGTCCAACTGTCGAAGTCGGAAGCACACTCGCAATTACAACCCCTTGCTATTTTCAAACTTGATTACTACATAGGAATATATGACTTGATACTTTTATGAGATATTGATAAGGGTAATGCTAAAAGTAAATCTACAATCTTCTTACTTACTTTAAATGGGAGAAGTTGTCAAACAAACAAACAATTTTAAAATATTTTTTTTATCACAAAACAATTACGTGTATACAACTTCAAATTTACTTATTAACCGTGTGTTGCACGTGCAAATCAAAGTTCTTCATTCAATTTTTTTTACAATTACGTGTATCACCCGTTTAACTCCAACAATTTCAAACAAACACTACTTTGTCACAAAAAATCCGTGCATCGCACGTGTAACTCAAAATCTATTTCTTAATGCGTGCATCACACGTGCAAATTGAAAGTTTTTCCTTCTTAATTTTTAAAAAATTACATTTACCGCCGTTCAGCTCCAACTTTTTTGAAAAATTAAGGCATTCATCGCACGTGCTAATTACTACCGACTTACGTGTATCGTATGTTTAACTTCAACTCTTTATCAATTTACACAAACAAACAAACAATTTAAAAATATTTTTTGGTCACAAAACAAAAATGTATGTTGCACGTACAACTCTAAATCTACTTATTAATACGTTCACCACACGTGCAAATTAAAGTTTTTCCATCAATTTTTTTACAATTACGAGATCGCTCGTTCAACTCTAACTTTTTCAAACAAACATTGCTTTGTCACCAAACAAACTAGTACATCGCACGTGTAACTCCCCATATATTTATTGATACGCGCAAGTCAAAGTTTTTCTTTCTTAATTTTTAAAAAATTATGTATATCACCCATTCAGATTCATTTTTTTTAAAAAAATAAGGCATTTATTCCACATGCTAATTACTACAAACTTACGTGTATTGCACGTTTAACTCAACTCTTTATCAAAATGTACAATTTTAACTGGATTCTTGAGATATATTGATTAAGAGTAATAGTACTGTGAATGTAAAATTTTTAATTATATATATATCTAATTTGTATTATAACAATATTATTATTAATTTTGTAAGATCAAAATGTGGCCCGGCCCAAGAATAAATGTACCATGTGGCCCACTAACATAAAAAATTGTAGTTATTATGCGTTCGATGTAATTAGACCACGCACCGCCTAATTACATCTATCTATATATATATTTATCCTTGTCCTTTCCTCAATCAAAAGCGTCGATCAAATTTGGGACGATTGAAGGGTGATGCCCTCGTAGTCATATAAGACATCATATACGCGGTTTTTCATGAGAAACATATATAGGATTGCGGGCAAAAGACAATCTCAAATCCACAACCAAAACCCAATCTCATCGGATCCCAAAATTCCTAATCTCCATCTTCTCTCACCACTTCCGCCACTCTAACATCCTCCTCCTCATCCGCCGCCGCCGCCGCCGTATAACCCTAAGAAGAGACACATTTCAACTCCGGTCGTGAGGTCACGTTGGTGAGTTTATTTATTTTCGCTTTCCTTTTCCTTTTCCTTTTCGAAACATGTATCTAGGGTTTTGTTTAGTCTGTTAATTCATCAAGAATAAAGAGGGATTTTCGTCCTAGATATCTATCAGCTTGAATTATTACAAGTTTAGGAACCATAATCTTCCTCTTTCTTCATAGTTTGCCATCGATTTCCGACAAATTCTACAAGTTTGGAAGAAGATGGGTTCGAAATGGGCAAACCTGACGGACGATTTCTCATTGCCGTCGAATTCGAAGTTTGCAACCTTTATCCCCCATTATTTATAAATATTTTTTAGCACGGATTTTGAAGCAATTTTCTGTTGATTTGATTTTAGGTTTGAAGGGAAAATAGAAGGGGTGGATGGGACAGGTTTGAGGTGAATCTGGATTGGGAAGGAGGTATATGTGAATATTTTCTATAAGCCAAAGGAGATAAAAAAAATTTCCACACAGATTTTAAAGCATAAGGGATGTAATAGGTTTGATGCGGAACTGGATTGTGTCTCTTAGTGCGAGAGTTGACAAGGTATAAGGAGGTATGCGTAATTTAGCCAGAAATAAATAGAGTTTGTGATTTTGTGCAAAACTGAAACTTAAGAATTTCACCTAATTAGTTGTTTAATGTGCAGAGTAGATGAGATTGTGAAGAAGCAGAGCATTTACGTGTTTCTCTTGGTCGGCGTGAAGGTTAAGCTCTCCCTCGCAAAATATGTTTTAAGTATGTGTTTGTCTATATCACCTAGTAAAAATATATCAGGAAAGTCGATATCAATTGAATTGTGTAAGGAGAATCTATTAGGCCATGTTTTCCTAGTTGTCGATGAATGAACTTGCAACCACGTAATTGCTATGTAGAGAAATGAAAGGAGAATGGTGAAAAACAGATTTAAAAAGCAATTTCATCAATAGTCCAAACAGAATCGAGGGTGTTTGGTAGGAAATTCATACGAGTAAGCATGTCTTCAGTCATTTCTCATATGATATGTGATTCTTCAATTAAAGATAATATGAAGTAGTGTGCGCACTCATATGATAGACTAGCATAAATGGCCCGTACTGCAGCAAAATTGGTAGAATTTAAATTTTTTTATGCTCTTTATTTAATAGCTAGCATCATGATTTTATCTTGTTTTTCCATATGATTTAGGTTGCTAACAAATGCCAACAATTATTTCATTTTTATTTGTTGTTAGGTTGTAATGCTAACAATTACTTGTTCTAGATTTCGAGGAAAGTGAAATTACTTGAAGTTTGGGAACCCTAATCTTCCTCTTTCATGGCTACTAATCGACTGGTTCACATTATTGCCTTGACTACATGATTCTTTGATCTTTTTCACTTTGGAAACCAACCTTGGAAACTATAATTTTTTCTTAAGTTTTGGCCATCAGATCCAAGACGATAGAGGCCATGTTGTTAATTTGAATTTTGGTCTGACCTAAAGGCTAAACATAATATTGCAATATGATGTTAAAGATGGTATGTATATAACAACAACAACAACAAAGCCTTTTTCCCAACTAGTAGGGGTCGGCTACATGAATCCTAGTTTTCCATTCTGTTAGGTTTAGCGCAATATCTTTTGTAAGGCCACAAGCTATCTTATCTTTTCTCACCGTTTCCACCCAAGTTAGTTTAGGTCTTCCCTTGCCCCTAACTCTACCCTCAATACTTATCAAATCACTCTTTCTAACGGGGGCACTATTAGGTCTACGTGTGACATGACCAAATCATATGAGGCGATTCTCCCTTAACTTATCTTGGATAAAGATGGTATGTATATGTTTTCCTCAATATCACTTGCTTCTGTTTGCATTCACATCCCTTTTCCATGTTTCATACACTGAATCGCATCATCCAACTTTTTAATTAATGCATATTCATTTTACTTCTATAGATGTCATGCTGGGCTGCAGTCGGAGGAACTCGCTTCTTGGCCAAGTGTATAGTGGGGAAGGGGTCATTTGTAATTGTCTTTCAAAGGTGTCGTTAGAGTCTCTCTTTCTCGGTTCTCTTTTAACTTCAATTTGCAATTCTTTTGATATTTGGTAATTTGTTTGCAGGCCAAATGCTTGGAAACAGGGGAGACTGTTGCTGTTGTGGGACACGATAAAGTTCCAAAGAACAGGGAGCTGCAACTAATGTGGTCAATGGATCATCCTCATCCTACTGTGATTTCTTTGAAGCATTGTTTCTTCTTTACCCAAGTTTGTTTCGAGCGTTTATTCCAATCCGGACAACCTGAACCAGAGTATGCCACTTATAAATGTGAACCTTTACACTTATCAGGTTGATCTCCTTTTCTCTGGCTCGTGCATGCAATAGTATATCGGTAAATGGTTGAGTTGGTCAAATCAGTTGGGTGTTTAATATGCAGATTTTGAAAGGGCTGGCTTTATTGTATATTCATGTTGTTCCAACAGCAGAAATTCGAAGCAACAATATCTTCTGGTATCCCCGCAAGCTTTATATTTAGTTCCTCATGAATAAGTGTTTTTTTTTTTTGTATTATTTACCTCCTAACATTAATGGCATTATGCAATGCAGGTTGATCCTCTTTCTCACCTGCTCGTGCTCTGTGATTTTGGAATTGCTAATTTGCTGGTAATATTTCTTACTTAAAATGCCCTTGCAGTATAATGTTACATTATCGACTACACTAGTGAAAGAAACGTTTATGTGCTTTTGCTTAATATATTCTGCTTGATGCTAGGCTACTAGTTAAACCTATCCGATTGCATCATTTAGTGGAAACTTTCGTCGGGCGTTTAGTCACTTTCATTGAATGGATTTAGCAAAGTGTGCACTGTTAAGGTTTTCTTTTCTGTAGAATTCATTGTCCTGTTTGTAGTGTTACAACACTTTTGATAACCTGTATGGCTATATCATTAATATGTGAACACTGTGACAGTGTTAAACTTTCTACTATCTATAGGTTCAGTTAATTAATTAGAATTAATTTAGTTAAGTTTGATTGTTGGCAATTTATGGTCCTATGACAGTATTTGAACACTTTCTAGCGTGTGCTCAACTATATTGGATGGTGTGGAGCAGAATTAGGCAATACTACCTCTTTTCGGTTTGTTCAGTTGACTAGTTAGAATGCGAAAGTGTTTATTGATGGCAAGTCATGTCCTAATGGGCAGTATTTCAACACTTCATGATCACTTGCATTTTTAGTATGTGCATGTTGAGACTAGAGAGGAAGAGAAGATATCCATATTCTGCTTGACACTGATAAATGCCAAGAAATTTTCAACGTAGGTTAGAACTCGGCAAATAAAATCAAGGTAAAGTCTAGACTCTAGACTCTTTTTGAAGGTCGAAAATGAACATTTTATCAAATGTTAAACCAAACCAGTCCAAACACTCAAGACATCTAGTTGCTTTATCGAAAACCAGAAGAAAACAGCAAAGAATATATGATTGGAAATTCATGAAGTTGTTAAACAGAAGGAATGTAAAACTATGGCAATTTGAAGATTAAAAGCGAATAAAAGGGTTTGGCTCCTAAAATTATTTGCTATGAAGAGACTGTTTGTTGTTAGGAGGGGGATTAGGGGAAAACGGAGGAGTAGGGTTTGGCTGCCAAAATTGGCAACCCCCTTCATCTCTCTCTCTTTCTCTCTTTCTAAAAGATGAAGTGTATGAAGTAGATGACTTTGTTTGTGGAATTTCTCAGATTTACGGTTCAAAAAAGAACAGAAATCCCTACTACTACTTCTTTCTCTTCTTCTACAGCGAAGGCGAGGCAACTTGCAGTCACTCGCTTGTGTAGGAGAGAGGGAGAAAGGATGGTAGGGTTGATCAGGTCCTCTTTCTTATCCTGTCCTTCAATTTACTTTCTATTCGCTTAATTTATAAATTTTTTTTTTTTTGGGGGGGGGGGGGGGTGTTCTAATTATTTTTAGAATTAAATTCTTTTTAATGGTTTGGTTTTACTTACTTGCATGTTGGAGAAATACTAGTTTTAAAATGGTTTTATTTGAATGGTTTGCTTATCTTTTTCTCTGTGTATCTGCGATTTATTGTTTATATATCTTCAGTTGCTTTTACTTTTTGATGATTTATTGCTTATTTTGGTTAATGGCTATGACAGTCGAGGTCAATTTCACGGAAACAGATGTTCTGATAGCAGCCATGACCATATATATATAAATTGTATTATGTATACATTGCATACAGTAATGGGGGACTCTTTGCTGAAGCGCTATATATATGGGTTGGTGGTGAGGCTGTCAAGTACATGCTGATTTACGGTTGACCTGACGTGGTAGTTAATTTGCACTTCTTTTCTTTGCCAATATATATCCTACTTCTTTTCTTTGCCAATATATAAGCAAATTGCAGTTCTGATGTATTCTCTGTCTTTTACCTGTGGTTTTGTGTAATTTGGTGGTTAATTTCATTTTTTCTGGCTGTTCAAATTGATTTTGGTTATTTGAGAAAGTGATCATTTACTAAATCACCTTGAGGGTAGAACTGTGTACAAAGTTTGAATATTTTAATGTCACTTTGCTTCACAATAACTTTATATTTGACAAATGTTGTACCATCAGATTTGTCAAACAATCTATTTTAAATTTTGGTTAAAAAATTAACTTCATATTTGTTCAATTTCTTCAGGTACTTTTATGTTTTGTGATTTATTACTTATTTTGGTCCACGGCTATGTTGGTTTAGTACCCAATTTCAATCACAAATATTCCTTGACATGTTCTGACAGCGGCCATGACCATACATATATATACATTGTATTATGTATAGATTGCATACAGTAATGGGGGACTCTTTGTTAAAACACTATATATATGGTTGGTGGTGAGGCTGTCAAGTACATGCTGATTTACGGTTGACCTGACTTGGTGGTTGTGGCACTTCAACTGAGCCAATAGAAGTATCCTTCTTCTTTTCTTTTGCCAATATATAAGCAAAATTGCAGTTCTGATGTATTATGTCTTTTACCTATGGTTTTGTGTAATTTGGTGGTTATTTTCATTTTCCTGGCTGTTCAAATTGGGTATATTTACCTCTGAATTTTAATGATTTTGGTTGTTTGAGAAAGTGATCATTTACCTAATCACCCTGAGGGTAGAACTGAGTACAAAGTTTGAATGTTTTAATGTCACTTTGCTTCACAATTATTTTATATTTGACAAATGTTGTACTATACGATTTGTCAAACAATATATTTTTAATTTTGTTCAATTTCTTCAGGTACTTTTAAGTTTTGTGATTTATTACTTATTTTTGGTCCACGGCTATGATGGTTTAGTACCAATTTCACGAACAAATATGCTGACAAATATGCCTTAACAGCAGACCTGACCTACATGTATACTCTGTATACTATTTTGGGGGACACCACTTGCGAAAAAAGAAGAAGATTAAAATGGTTTGGGGCGAGGCTGGCAAAGACATCAGTTTACGATTGACCAAAATAAGTGGTTTTATGGTACTCAGACTGAGGCGAAAGAAGCAGCTTACTTATTTTATTTGCCTGTATAAAGGACAATGGACAATTGTGACACGCCCTTTGTTTTTTGCCTATGCTTTTGTGTAGTTTGGTGGTTATGTTGGTTTTCTAGGCTGTTGGGTCTTAGTATGTATACCCAAGATTTAACTTATTTTGTTGTGAGAAGGTAACCATTTACTTAAGATCACTTAAGGGGTTGGAAACGAGTAAAAGTTTTGAAGTTTTAATGTCATTTTACTTCAGATTATACTTTATATTTTTCAAACATTGTATTAATTTTTTTTTATCATGCAATTTCCTTTTTATCTGTTTAATTTGTTCAGGTATCTACTTTTTGTGTTACTTATTTTGGTACATGGCTGTCATAGTTTAGTGCCAATTTCACGAGTAGATGCTTTAACAGTTGCTGGAAAAGCTATTATATTTTGGTTATGAGGCTGGCAAAGCCAGCGATTCATGGTTAACCTGAATTGGTGGTTTTAGGCACTCAAACTGAGCTAGAAGAAGTATCCTACTTGTTTTATTTGTCAATATATAGGTGAATTATGACATATCCCATGTTTTTTTTTGTGGTAATTTGGTGGGGGTTTTTCAATTTGTATGCTGTTGGAATTTGGTATGTTTCCCCCTAAACTTAAGTGATTTGGTTGTGTGAGAAGGTGATCCTTTCATTGAAGTTCACCTTGAGGGGTTGGAACTGAAGACATTGTTAATTTTTTTTTATTTTAACAATTTACTTTTTATGCTTATTCAGATTTTCTTGCACTTGTACTTGTTATTTAATTTTGGTACATGGCTACGATGTTTTAGTGTCAAGTTCATGATCATGGATGCGTTAACAGCCCTGAAAAGCTTTATATGGTTGGGGCCGAGGGTATCAGACACGGTCATTTATGGTTGACCTGATTTGGTGTTTATGGCACTAAAACTGAGCCTATTTACTTCTATTGTTTGCCAGTATATAGGCAAGTTACAGAAGTTCATTATCTCCTTTTGTCTGGCATTTTTGGGTAATTTGTTGGTATTTTATATTTTCGAGGCTGTTGGGTTGGAGATATGTTTTACCCAGCCAATATTTTGACTGATTTTCATTGTGAGAAGGTGATCATTTACTTAAATTCCTCTATAAGGGTAGGAATTAAGCAAAAGTTTTTATATTTTTTTATTTCTATTTTAAATGTTATCTTACATTATGTCTCTTGTTATCTCTACTACTATAATGGGAGAAGGCCTTAGTGTAATTTGTCCATCGACCGTCCCGTGCAACACACGTGCATAACTATTGTAAATGAGGTTTTAGATCAAACCCAGACTACGTTTGAATTTTTACTTTTAAAAACACTATACTTATTAAGACGTGCATCGCACGTGTAAACTACTAGTACATTTAAATTGGAAAGGGTGGGGGCGATCCCTTGAACTTTTCCTATTTATTGTACCTACAACCAAATGAAAGAAACCCAACATCAATTCTACGTGATTGTATTTCCAAATTTTGGATGACGAGGAAGTAAACAGCATCTAGCCCCTTCAGGTATGCCCTGAGAGCATTTATAAGCCCTATACTAAATTATTGGCGTCTTAACACAACAGATTAGGCCAACCTCTACCAGTGCTGGAATTGTTAATTAGCAAAGCACGTTCAGTACTTGGGATTATTAACAAATTAATTTAAATGAAAGTTAGCATGGAATTGTAATATATATATAGTATACATTTTAAGTTGTTATCTGATTCCAACTCAGTCAAGTAGTAAGTTACTTGTTTGATATATTAGTTTCGCTTGCATCTGGAAAGTTTAAGATTATTTTGCTTGAGATAGGAGATGATAAGCTCTTGATCTTGCTTTGCCTTGACCTGATACTCTATTTGCTAAAAGAGCCATTTTTATGGTTGGACAAGACTACCAAAGACGCTGTTTTAAGGTTGACTTGAATTTGTAGTTCTATGACACTCTAAACTGAGCTGAAAGAAGTTGCATACCTGTTTTATTTGTCACATATATCCGGATTTTTAATGTATCCTATATTCCTATGTTTTTTACCCGAGTTTTTTTTTTGTAATTTTGTGGTTATTTTCATATTCTAGGCTGTTGGGATTTTTTGCCCGATATTATTATTAATTTTGTAATTTCAAATGTGGGCCCCGCCCAAGAATAAATGTACACTGTGGCCCGCTAATATATAAAATTGTAGTTAGCACGCGTTTAGGGCACTCAATTAAGCTTTCTTAATACGGCATTTGTGCACCGCCTAATTACATCTGTATATAAATCCCTATCCTTTCAATCAGAAGGGTCGATCAAATTAGGGCACAATATTTGGGACGATTGAAGGGCGATGAGGATGCTTTCATAGAAGGCATCATATACGCTCTTTCCCATAAGAAAGAGATATTGCGGGCAAAAGAAAATCTCAAATCCACAACCCGAATCCAGAACCCAATTGCATCGGATCCCAAAATTCCCAATCTCCATCTCTCACTGCTTCTGCCACTCTAACATCCGCCACTGCCCTAAAACCCTAAGCAGCCACACCGCTCAACTCCGGTCGTGAGTTCACGTTGGTGAGTTCATTTATTTTTGCTTTCCTTTTCCTTTTCGAAACCATGTATCTAGAGTTTTATTTAGTATGTTAATTCATCAAGAATAAAGAGGGATATTCGTTCTCGATTTCTATCAGATTGAATTGTTACAAGTTTGGGAACCCTAATCTTCCTCTTTCTTCATAGTTTGCAACCGATTTCCAACAAATTCTACAAGTTTGGAAGAAGACGGTTTCGAAATAGGCAAACCTGACGGACGATTTCTCATTGCCGTTGAATTCGAAGTTGGCAACCTTTATCCCCCTTTATTTAGAAATAATTTTTAGCACGGATTTTGAAGCAATTTTCTGTTGATTTGATTTTAGGTTTTGTTTGAGGTGGATCTGGATTGGGAAGGAGGTATATGTGAATATTTTCTACAAGTGAAAGGAGATAATTTTTTTTCCACACCGATTTTAAAGCTTAAGGGATGGAACAGGTTTGATGCGGAACTAGATTGTGTCTCTTAGTGCGAGAGTTGACAAGGTATAAGGAGGTATGCGTAATTTAGCCAGAAATAAATAGAGTTTGTGATTTTGTGCAAAACTTAAAGTTAAGAATTTCACCTAATTAGTTGTTTAATGTGCAGAGTAGATGAGATTGTGAAGAAGTAGGGCATTTACGTGTTTCTCTGGGTCGGCGTGAAGGTTAAGCTATCTCTCGCAAAATATGTTTTAAGTATGTGTTTGTCTATATCACCTAGTAAAAATATATCAGGAAAGTCGATAGCAATTGAATTGTGTAAGGAGAATCTATTAGGCACTGTTTTCCTAGTTGTAGATGAATGAACTTGAAACCGCGTAATTGCTATGTGCGGCATGATATTTTTTTGATATTATTGTATTGTTTAATAGCTGAGACAGCCTGAGAGAAATGAAAGGAGAATGGTGAAAAACAGATTTAAAAAGCAATTTCATCAGTACTCCAAACATAAACCAGGGTGTTTGGTATGAAATTCCTACGAGTAAGCATGTCTTCAGTCATTTCTCATATGATATTTGATTCTTCAACCAAAGATAATATGGAGTATTGTGCGCACTCATATGATAGACTATAGCATAAATGGCCCTTACTGCAGCGAAATTGGTAGAATTTAATTTTTGATGCTCTTTATTTAGTAACTAGCATCATGATTTTAACTTATTTTTCCATATGATTTAGGTTGCTAACAAATGCCAACTATTATTTCATTTTAATGTGTTGTTAGGTTGTAATGCTAACAAATTATTTGTTCTAGATTTCGATGAAAGTGAAATTACTTGAAGTTTGGGAACCCTAATCTTCCTCTTTCATGGCTACTAATCGAGTTGATGACATTATTGCGTTGACTACATGATTATTTGACCCTTTTCACTTTGGAAACTGACCTTTGAAACTATAATTTTTTCTTAATTTTTGGCCATCAGATCCAAAAGACGACAGTGGCCATGTTGTTAATTTGAATTTTGGTCTGACCTAAAGGCTAAACATAATATTGCAATATGATGGTAAAGATGGTATGTATATAACAACAACAACAACAACAACAAGAAAGCCTTTTTCCCAACTAGTAGGGGTCGGCTACATGAATCCTGGTTTTCTATTCTGCTCGGTTTAGCGCAATATCTTCTGTAAGGTTACTGTAAGGTCACAAGCTATCATATATTTTCTCACTGTTTCCACCCAAGTTAGTTTAGGTCTTTCCTTGCCCCTAACTCTACCCTCAATACTTATCAAATCACTCTATCTAACGGGGGCACTACTAGGTCTACATGTGACATGGCCAAATCATATGAGGCATTTCTCTCTTAACTTTTCTTGGATAAAGATGGTATGTGTATGTTTTCCTCAATATCACTTGCTTCCGTTTGCATTCACAACCTTTTACCATGTTTCATACACTGAATCGCATCATTTAACTTTTTAATAAATTCATATTCATTTTACTTCTATAGATGCCATACTGGGCTGCAGTCGGAGGAACTCTCTTCTTGGCCAAGCATATAGTGGGGAAGGGGTCATTTGTAATTGTCTTCCAAAGGTATCGTTAGAGTCTCTTTCTCGGTTCTCTTTTAACTTCAGTTTGAAATATTTTTCATATTGGGTAATTTTGTGTGCAGGCCAAATGCTTGGAAACAGGGAGACTGTTGCTGTTGTAGTACACGATAAAATTCCAAAGAACAGGGAGCTGCAACTGATGTGGTCAATGGATCATCCTACTGTGATTTCTTTGAAGCATTGTTTCTTCTTTACCCAAGTTTGTTTCGAGCGTTTATTCCAATCCGGACAATCTGAACCAGAGTATGCCACTTATAAATGTGAACCTTATCAGGTTGATCTCCTTTTCTCTGGTTCGTGCATGCAATATTATATCGGTAAATGGTTGAGTTGGTCAAATCAGTTGGGTGTTTAATATGCAAATTTTGAAAGGGCTGGCTTTATTGTATATTCATGTTGTTCCGAAAGCAGAAATTCGAAGCAACAATATCTTCTGGTATGCCCGTAAGCTTTATGTTTAGTTCCTCATGAATAAGTGTTTTTTATTTTGTATTATTTATCTCCTAACATTAATAGCATTATGCAATGCAGGTTGATCCTCTTTCTCACCTGCTCGTGCTCTGTGATTTTGGAATTGCTAATTTTCTGGTAATATTTCTTACTTAAAATGCACTTGCACTATAACGTTACATCATCGACTACACTAGTGAAAGAAACGTTTATGTGCTTTTGCTTAATATTCTGCTTGATGCTAGGCTACTAGTTAAACCTATTCAACTTCATTATTTAATGGAAAGTTTCGTCGGGCGTTTAGTCACTTTCATTGAATGGATTTAGCGAAGTGTGCACTGTTAAGGTTTTCTTTTCCGTAGAATTCATTGTTCTGTTTCTAGTGTTACAACACTTTTGATAACCTGTGGCTGTATCATTAATATGTGAACACTGGGACAGTGTTACTAGAGAAGATGGAACATTCTACAATCCATAGGTTCAGTTAATTAATTAGAATTAATTTAGTAAAGTTTGATTGTTGGCAATTTATGGTCCTATGATAGTATTTCAACACTTTCTAGCATGTGCTCAACTATATTGGATGGTGTGTAGCGGAATTAGGCAATACTACCTCTAAGAAATTTCTCTTTTCGGTTTGTTCAGTTAACTAGTTAGAGTGCAAAAGTGTTTATTGATGGCAAGTCATGTCCTAATGGGCGCAGTATTTCAACACTTAATGATCATTTGCATTTTTAGTATGTGCATGTTGAGACTAGAGAGGAAGAGAAGATATCCACATTCTGCTTGACACTAATAAATGCCAAGAAATTTTCAACGTAGGTTAGAACTCGGCAAATAAAATCAAGGTCAAGTCTAGACTCTAGACTCTTTTTGAAGGTAGAAAATGAACATTTTATCAAATGTTAAACCAAACCAGTCCAAACACTCAAGACAGCTAGTTGCTTTATCGAAAACCTGAAGAAAACAGCAAAGTATATATGATTGGGTTTCTAATTCATGAAGTTGAGAAACAGAAGGAATGTAAAACTATGGCAGTATGAAGATTAAAAGTGAATAAATACAATTCCATAGCCTATTTGAAGGTGTCTACTTGTGTCCAGGGGCGGAGCCAGGAGAACTTTGCTGGGGGGGGGGGGGGGGAGTAATAAACAAATTTAGGAAGAAAAAAAAATTATAAAGTAAATATAATTTTTTGGCATTGAGATCGAGTCTTCTAAACATAGTTCACATATCATACTTTTAAACAAAAATAAACAGAAAAAGTCAAGTTATCTTGATTTCTTACAAAAATCCCAAAAAGTATATTTTCCACAAAAATATATGTAGCCTAGAAGAACTGTGATCTGCGTTCTTTCATAGAAGAAAATTCTATTAAATCTTATTCGCATTCAATTTCATGTCTAGTAGAATCAATTCGTGGAGATTTAAGAGGAGGTTTTTTAACTAAAAGAGTTGATGTTTGTGTATCTGCTCCTACTGAGCATTTTCTCTTCTAAAAAAAGAATCAATGGTGGCTTTTTTCCCCATTGATATTTTATAGAATGAAGAGATTCTGGACATTAACAAATTTAAAGAAATATCAAACTCATTATATATTAATAAGAATTATTAATATATAATAACTCATTCCAGTAGTTAAGTTCAACTCATCCTATAACTATTTAATGAAGTTTTATGCCAATGATTAGCAATGAGTTTTATATTTGATGATCATTACTTCTGCTGATAGCTAACTTGTTTACATTTAATCATTTGGATCTTTGTTTGTTTCAATGAATTTGAAGTCCTTCACATATTCCTCAAAAAAGAGTGAATGTGTCCCTACTTTTATCACACCCTTGTGTCTTTTAATTGTTATTCTAGGGATCATCAAATATAAAACTCCAATGAAGTAGCAGTTCCATTCAAACACTTCTCAGAAAAATGTTTATGCCTACATTTTTTACCAAAATACCCTTGAGAGTTTGAAAGAAATCAGTCGAGTTGAGGGCCTGTTCGACATTTGAAATTTGCAAAAGGGTGTTGTTCTAAAAAAGAAGTATAATGCAAATCTCAGTGTCCAATAGCTACAGATATGTTAATTAATCAGTTTTTAAAATTGAAAAGAAATTTTGTAGATAGATCTATCAAGACTAAAAATTAGAGACCCATCTATCAAAACCGACCAATCTTCAATCCGATTGCATCAAAATCCAATCTTTCAATCAAAATCAGCTAGATCTAGCAGGGATATGTAAGTACATAAATAAAATTCAATAAACACCCAAATATTATATATATTGATTAAAATTCAATAAACACCCAAATATTATATATATTGATTCAATAAAATTCAATAAACACCCAGTAAAATTCAATATTATAATAATAATAATAATAATAATAATAATAATAATAATAATAATAATGCTTTAATTGGGGAGTAAAACCCTTCTTTGTATGATTGTATCAAAGAAAACCATTTCTCTCTCTTCTAATTCATTCCTTCTTTGTATGATTTTGGGAAGGGGAAGAGGCAGAGGCAGAGGCAGAGGCGAAGAATGATTTTGGGAAAGGGGAAATATAGCTGCAGGAGCTTTGGGGAAAAATAAGTTAGTCAACAATCAATATGTATATAAGGAGTATTTTTAAATTTTTCATGAGGGCCAAACCGTAAATTTGTATATGCTAGGGGGGTTTTGAAAATTTTTCGGGGGGGGGGCCCACTATGCTCCGCCCCTGCTTGTGTCTGTATCCCTAGGTATCAACTTGAATCTATATCCCACCCTATGTTCCACAGGCATCTTGGCTATTTCTAATTCCGGGGGGGGGGGGGGGGGGGGGGGGGGGCACTATGCTCCGCCCCTGCTTGTGTCTGTATCCCTAGGTATCAACTTGAATCTATATCCCACCCTATGTTCCACAGGCATCTTGGCTATTTCTAATTCCAAAGCTAGTTTTAGCAAATAAAAATTTGATTCAGAGACATAGTAAAATAAATAAACCATTAAACAGTACATGATTCAGCATGTCAGTTTGCCATGTATATGAGAGAGGATCTTGGTCAGTGTTTAACTTAACCATGCTTGATTCGTACTCTGTATAACATCATCCAACTTTCCATTTTGTGTGTATTCATTTTACTTTGTAGATGCCATTCAGGGCTGCATTCCGAGGAGCTCACTGAATTTTCATATATTAAAAAGAAATGGTTAGAATAAAGAAGCAAGGTGGAACTAGCTTCATCTTTACCTGCAGTGAAGCCAAACTGCTTCAGTTTAGTGTCAATGTATGTTACTGGATTGTAAGATTTGAAACTATTGCTTCAATTTGATATTCCTCAGTTTACTTTATAATAACTGCTAGTTATTGTTTGTTGCAAGAACAATTTGTTGTAGAGGCGGAGGATTCGAATATCAGGCAATATCATCTACGCAACTATTGAAGGCAAGAATGGTTAACCAAACAGTGTGAGTAGTTTTTGGATCGATGTGTTTATGTACAATCCCGCCGATTTAGATTTGTAGAAAATTTAATGGGTTATTTTCGTTTACTCAGAATGCAGACTATTAGCTACATGACCGAGCATATAATGAGGAAGGGGTCATTTGGAATTTTCTTTAAAAGGTCCTATCAGAATGTTTGTTTCTTGGTTCCTTTTAACTTCAATTTTCGTTTCGTTTCATTTTTGGTATTTTGTCTGTAGACCAAATGCCTGGAAACAGAGGAGACTGTGAGGGGACTCTTGGTAGCAGGACAAGCGAATACGAGAACCAGGAGCAGCAATTGATGCAGTCTATGGTGGTACCAGTGTGATTCCTCGCTTTTTCTCAACCTAGATTCCGAAGCATTATAACATTGTGATAAAGGATGCCACATACATATGCGAGGCTTCAAACTTATCAGGTGATATCCGTTTCTGTGGCTTGTGCTTGCATTTGTATAATCGAAATTTGGTGAATTGGTAAAATCAGTTGATATTCTGTGCAGAAAAGGTCAGTGTATATTCATGTTGTTCCGGGAGCAGAGATTTGAAGCCACAAAATCTTCTGGTATGTTTCAGAAAGCTTTGTATTTAGTTGTTTCTTATGATTGAGTGATTTTTTTTTTAAATAATTAATTTACCTCCTATTATTAATGGTATTCTGTAGGTTGATCCTCTTACTCACCAGGTCAAGCTTGTGATAATGGAATTTGGAATTGCTATGGTAATATTTCTTGACCTTAGAATGCATTTGCACTGTAACATTACATTCTTGACTATGGCTACAATTACAAAGTCTGTTGATGACTCCACCTGTAGAGCTGGAATAGAATTAAGGAAGCATGCAGAGAAATCTAAAGATGGGATGTAAGAAAGCTTGACTAAAACTGAATCATTTGACTATAAGGCTCACTTAAATGTAGATGATATGGGCTAAATGCATCGAACCTTTAGTTTGTCTTAGTCCGTAACAGGATGTCCCTAGACGTAATCCTCAACATGTCTTCTTTCTTTAGCACTAAGTCACACATCTATATAGTAACTAATATCTATCAAATATAGAATTGACTATCATTATAACCATTTTAGTGATGGGTACTTGACTACTTGGTGAATTGAGTTGGAACACTTGTAGAATGTTCATTTCATTGCCCTTTCATATCATTTTCTTGTACTATGATTGTTGTATCATGAACAATAATGCAACATAACCATGTCTTATATTTTTTATTTTCAAAAAGACTACTTATGTTGTGTCGCATTTGTTTGAAATTTAGTTTAACGTAATTTTTTTGTTAAGCATGGATTTAGTTGAAGAATCATTCGTCTATCCGCTCGAAGTAATGAACTATTTTGCAATATTTAGTGAATTTGTAATATCATGTTGGTCACTAGATTCTTGTAGGTGTGAAAAGATGATCTACGTAGTTTTATGTAGTTACTGATTCAGTGGGATGATCACTCTTTGTTCTTCTATGTGTTAGATACTTAGATATTAGTTTACTCTTCGACATACTCTGTTTGATGCCTGAAATGCACCTGTTTTTTTTACATGAGGTGATAGTAACTTTGTTTGATAACTGAAATGCACTTGTTATCTTACATAAGGTGATATCCCATTTCTCAAGGATTTACTAGTTATAGAACTAATTGCTTAGTTATCCTACATGTTTCCGTATCAGCGCATCTTATTATTTGCGGGCAAGGGTGCACGGAACTTTGTTATACAAACAGTAAAATACTTGTTATAGGTGGCAACTTCAGGTTATTAGCTTGAAATAGGAATATTGGAAAACTCTATTAAACGATGATCTCTCTCTTCTCATCTTCTTCTATTGTGACTATCTGAGAAATTTCACAAGGGTTTGGCTCCTAAAATTATTTGCTATGAAGAGACTGTTCGTTGTTAGGAGGGGGATTAGGGGAAAACAGAGGAGTAGGGTTTGGCTGCCAAAAATGGCAACCCCCTTCTTCTCTCTGTTTCTAAAAGAGGAAGTGTATGAAGCAGATGACTTTGTTTGTGGAATTTCTCAGATTTACGGTTCAAAAGAAGAACAGAAATCCCTACTACTTCTTTCTCTCTGTCTACAGCGAAGTCGAGGCAACTTGCAGCCACTCGCTTGTATAGGAGAGAGGGAGAAAGGATGGTAGGGTTTATCTGGTCCTCTTTTTTATCCTGTCCTTCAATTTACTTTCTATTCACTTAATTTTTTAAAATTTTTGGAGGGGGTGGGAGGGTGGGGGGTGTAATATCCCTAAAACAAGTACGAAACATTTTGTACAACCATGTTTGGTTAATACATTTTTCATTTTTTTGTTATATATATAGTTCCTAGACGCTTCAGTGTGCATTATTAAGCTAAGTGGTGAAAGGCCAAAGAAGCAAGGAGGAGAAGGAAGCAACTTGAAGCAAAAGCTAATATATTGAAGCTTGCAAAAATCATAGTGGGTAATTTCTTTATCCTAATAGTTGTTATTTATTTATATGAATGAGGGTATGATGTGTTATTTGAAAGAATCATATGCTTAAGTTCATGTATAGGATCATATAGAATAAACATAGCAAGAAAAGAAATTTACTAGAAGAATTGTTGGTGTAGTACGCTTGTTTGAAATTCATGTTTTATTTTTAAAATGAATCATTATTTATTGATTATGGTTGAAATAGTTGTATGTAGTAGTAGAATTTTGCATGTAGTATGTTGTGGTAACTTATATGCTTATGTGTAGTAGTAGTAATTTGCATGTAGTAAATTATATGTAGAGATTTTACGTGTAGTAATATTACATGTAGTAATTTGTAGGTATAAGTAGTGGTAGAAGTAGTGATTTATATGTAGAAAATTCTATACATAGTAATTCATGTTTTTTTTATTGTAGTTAACTACTTGTGTTTAATTACTTGTAGTGGACTACTTGTAATGTCTAGTAGCACTTGTGATAGTAGAAGAATATGAAGTTATGGGGGTGTATAAAAGTTCATGAAGTAATAGTAAGGAGGTGATTAGAATAAAATCTATGTTTAAATTATTCATGCTAAGTTCATGTTGTAATGGTGGAAAGGAGACTAGAATATCTCTAGAATAACTCTATAATAATTCATATAATGAATAACTTCATATTTAAGTTCATAATCCTAAATGAGTAAGTGCACAACAATGGTACCTATGTTTGGTTTTTTGTATAGAAATTTGTATAAAAGAAATTGAATTGGTAAGTATACATGGGTAACTGGAAGCTAGTAAATATGTAATTAAAAGGTTGGTAACTTAAAGAGGGAAGGAATTAAAGTTGAAAGAGGTATTAGTATACTTATATGAGTGCATACCATGATGCCTAGTGCATAATAGGTACACTAGTTGGTGTATGTCGGGCATATATGTTGAGCTGACTCTTAGCTTAATTGGTGAATTGGGTTGAATCCAAATTTGAGTTGATGTTGTAAGACAAAACTAACTTTTGGGACTAGGTTTAATGTACCTAGTATTCAACTATTATTGAGTAAGCAAAGTAAGAAATTCAGTTAAGAAAATTTGTTATTGAAAATGGGGAAAAATGAAACATGCAGAAAATAGAAAGGTGAGAATAGAGTCATTAGAATCAAGTAAAAGCATTGTGTAAATATATTTCCTAATCATATAGTGTAGTGGCTCCTGATCGTGTGACCAATAATATAAGGACCGACACTAGTTGGGAGTGTACTCACCTATCAAGGAGACACGTGCGACGTCGTTTCGTCCGGGATGCGACGTGGTCTCGACTGTTAATTTCTGAGATTTAGTGATGAGGAATATCGAAATCTAAGGGAATGGACCCTCATGAGTACATCTATGTTCTAAGTTATCCATATGAACAAAGAGCTAGAGTGTAACTCTTAAACAAATTCTGGCAGAGTAGGAGAATGCTTGCCGATTCGCCTTATGTTCGGATAACTTATGGTAAGAGTCCGAGTGTGAAAAAAGACCACTGGTTCCGGTAGGACTGCAGCTCATCTGAATGATCATTGGCCTGACAGGAGTGGAGAGAGACCACCAACCAGGCGGAGTGGACAGAGACCTCCGATTCTGATCGATCGGAGTGATCACCGACCTTAGGGAGTGGAGAGAGACCACCGATCCGATGCAGTAGATAGAATAGACCGTATATGCTGCAGCTCTACCAGTCACTAAATAAATGTCAAGAAAAGGAAAGAGTACAAGAATAGGTTTGCATTGCGAGGGAGTGAACCCTATAATCTAAAGAACGCTCAAGCTGGACTAAAAATATGTAGTATTGAGTTACACATGCTTCCAAAATCAAGTGTGCATTAGAATAAGAGCATTGTGTGCATTAGATCTTAGGTCATGTCATACACCAACACTTATTTTATATGATTTCCACATTTATTTTCGCATAAATATTGTTTTATTAAGGATTTTGGGAAATTGCGGTCTTATCCATTTTGCGTCACAAGTGACACACCCACAGTTGGCTGGTTTGTAGGACCCATCGTGGGAGCAAAAAGAGGGTTTTGAGCTGTGGAGCATCCAAGTAGGAGTACAACTTCCCTTGTACAATGTAAGTTTTAAATTCCTGTGTTGTGTACTCATTCGAAGCAATGATCATGGGTTGTGTCATGAATTTTCTGTATATGGATCTCGGGGCGTTACGCGCGGGGGGGGGGGGGGGGGGGGCTTTTTCTAATTATTTTTAAAATTAACTTCTTTTTAATGGATTGGTTTTACTTGCATGTTGGAGAAATACTAATTTTTAAATGGTTTTATTTGAATGGTTTGCTTATCTTTTTCTCTGCTGTCTGAACATCTGTTTCCGTGAAATTTCTCCAACATGGTTTGCTTATCTTTTTCCGTGAAATTTCTCCAACATGGTTTACAATCTGTATGTATCTTTTTCTTTTTCACGGAAACAGATGTTCTGTCAGCAGCCGTGACCATATATTATCTTTTTCTCTGCTGTCTGAACATCTGTTTCCGTGAAATTTCTCCAACATGGTTTGCTTATCTTTTTCCGTGAAATTTCTCCAACATGGTTTACAATCTGTATGTATCCTTTTCTTTTTCACGGAAACAGATGTTCTGTCAGCAGCCGTGACCATATATATATATATATATATATATATATATATATACACACACACATTGTATTATGTATACATTGCATACAGTAATGGGGGACTCTTGCTGAAACGCTATATATATGGGTAACGGGTTGGTGGTGAGGCTGTCAAGTACATGCTGATTTACGGTTGACCTGACGTGGTGGTTATGGCACTTCTTTTCTTTGCCAATAGAAGTATCCTACTTCTTTTCTTTGCCAATATTTAAGCAAATTGCAGTTCTGATGTATTCTATGTCTTTTACCGGTGGTTTTGTGTAATTTGGTGGTTAATTTCATTTTTCTGGCTGTTCAAATTGAGTATGTTTACCTCAGAATTTTACTTATTTTGGTTGTTTGAGAAAGTGATCATTTACTTAAATCACCTTGAGGGTAGAACTGAGTACAAAGTTTGAATATTTTAATGTCACTATGCTTCACAATAACTTTATATTTGACAAATGTTGTACCATCGGATTTGTCAAACAATATATATATTAAATTTTGGTTAAAAAGTTTACTTCATATTTGTTCAATTTCTTCAGGAAGTTTTGTATTTTGTGATTTATTACTTATTTTGGTCCACGGCTATGTTGGTTTAGTACCCAATTTCAAGAACAAATATGCCTTAACAGCAGACCTGACCTACATGTTTACTCTGTATACTATTTTGGGGGACACCATTTGCGGAAAAAAAAAGATATTAAAATGGTTTGGGGCGAGGCTGACAAAGACGTCAATTTCCGATTGACCAAAATAAGTGGTTTTATGGTACTCAAACTGAGGCAAAAGAAGCAACCTACTTATTTTATTTGCCTGTATAAAGGACAATGGAATACCCTTTATTTTTTTCCTATGCTTTCGTGTAGTTTGGTGGTTATGTTGGTTTTCTAGGCTTTTTTTGCCTATGCTTTCGTGTAGTTTGGTGGCTATGTTGGTTTTCTAGGCTATTGAGACTTAGTATGTATACCCAAGATTTAACGTATTTTGTTGTGAGAAGGTGACCATTTACTTTGATCACTTAGAGGGCATTTGGTAGGGAGATTTTTTTTGTTCCCGGGAATCATGATTCCCAAGAATCATGATTCCTGGGAACAATGATTCATGGGAATGTTGAAAATGTGTTTGGTAGGCTTTAAATATTCCTTGAAATGTTATTTGGTAATCTTGATTCTCTTATTTGGTTTAAATGGTGTCTTTCATTTTTTCCCTATGCTTTCGTGTAGTTTGGTGGTTATGTTGGTTTTCTAGGCTTTTTTTGCCTATGCTTTTGTGTAGTTTGGTGGCTATGTTGGTTTTCTAGGCTATTGAGACTTAGTATGTATACCCAAGATTTAACGTATTTTGTTGTGAGAAGGTGACCATTTACTTTGATCACTTAGAGGGCATTTGGTAGGGAGATTTTTTTTGTTCCCGGGAATCATGATTCCCAAGAATCATGATTCCTGGGAACAATGATTCATGAAAATGTTGAAAATGTGTTTGGTAGGCCTTAAATATTCCTTGAAATGTTACTTGGTAATCTTGATTCTCTTATTTGGTTTAAATGGTGTCTTTCCTAGGAATGTTTTTTTATTTACAAAAATACCCTTAAATATAGATTATATGAAAATGGAAAATTTAAAATATTATTAAAATGTTAAAAATTAAAATAGTTTGAAAAAGTATATGTTAATTATTTTTCTTTGATTTATAATAATTATTATTTATTATATATAAATTCTAAAATATTAATTATATTACTAATATTAATTCAATTTTTTTATAATTTATTGTTATTATTTATTATATATAAATTTTAAAATATTTGGTTTTTTTTATTAAAATATAATTATTATTTTAGAAAATTCAGAATAAAATTATTTTCTAAAATAATAATTATATTTTAATAAAAAACAACATATTTTAATATGGCTAAAAGGGATATGAGCAACTTGCTCATTTAGTAAATGAGCAATTGATTATGTGGCGTACATGTGATTGGACAATCTTTAAAAGGGTTAGTTGTCCAATGTATCACATGCATGCCACATAATCAATTGCTCATTTACTAAATGCGCAAGTTGCTCATATCCCTTTTACCCTTTTAATATTTATAATAATAATAATAATAATAATAATAATAATAATAATAATAATAATAATAATAATAATAATAATAATAATAATAATATATAATGTCGGAATAATTATATTAATAATGATATAATAATTAATAATAATAATAATTGATAATAATAATAATTGATAATAATATATAAATTCAAAAAATATATTAAGAATAATAATTATTAAATTCAGAATAATAATAATGTATAATTACTAATAAATTCATAATAAAAATTATTTTCTAAAATAATAATTATATTATAATAAAAATAAATATTTATATATTTATATATAATAAATAATATTAATATTAATATTTTATATGGGAAATTAGGATATGATAGTATTTTCAAATATAAAATTTTTTCATACCCATGGGAAACTAGGATTCCACCCCTCCCATGGGAATGTTTTTGGGGGAAACATAGCCAAAAACATTCCTGGGAATGTTAGTTTCCTTGGAATTTGCTTTTCAAAAAAGCATACCAAACATGGGAAATTAGGATTCACAAGTCAGGATTCCTGGGAAACTAAAAAGAATCCCTCTACCAAACGCCCCCTTAGAGGGGTTGGAAACGAGTAAAAGTTTTAAAGTTTTAATGTCATTTTACTTCACATTATACTTTATATTTTTCAAACATTGTATTTTAAAATTTTATCATGCAATTTTCTTTTTATTTGTTTTTTTAGGTATCTACTTATTTTGGTACATGGTTGTCATAGTTTAGTGCCAATTTCACGAGTAGATGCTTTAACAGTATACCTGACCATATATATGCTTTATTTACTGTATTCGGGGAATCTAATTGTTGGAAAAGCTATTATATTTTGGTGATGAGGCTTGGCACAGCCAGCGATTCATGGTTAACCTGAATTGGTGGTTTTAAGGCACTCAAACTAGTGATTCATGGTTGACCTGATTTGTGGTTTTAGGCACTCAAACTGAGCTAGAAGAAGTATCCTACTTGTTTTATTTGTCAATATATTGGTGAATTATGACATCCCATGTTTTTTTTGTGGTTATTTGGTGGGTATTTTCAGAACTAAAACATAGTATATGGAGTGTAAATTTAGTGATATTCGGAACACAATTGAGGAAGTCGTGGAGCTTGATGGACAAGAGATATCTAAAAGAGACCGTTTCCGATATTTAAGCTTGATTATACAAAGAGATCCGGAGATTTGTGAAGATGTTATACATAGGATCTAAGCAGGGTGGTTTTAGTAGAGAAGTGCTAGTGATATTTTGTGTGACAAACGTATACTTTTGAAGTTGAAGAAAATTTTTTATAGGACGGCCATTAGACCGGTAATGATGTATGGAGCAGAGTGTTGAGCATCAAAGAAACAACATGTCCAAAAAATGAGTGTAGCGGAGATGAGGATGCTAAGATGGATGTGTGGTAAAACCAGGAAGGATAGAATTAGAAACGAGTATATACGAGACATGCTAAAGGTAGTTCCAATCCAAGTAAGTTAAGAGAGAATCTCCTCAGGTGGTTTGGACATGTTACACGTAGAACTAGTAGTGCTCCCGTTAGAAAAAATGATTTGATAAGTATTTAGGGTAGAGTTAGTGGCAGAGAAAGACCTAAACTAACTTGGGTGGAAACGGTGAGAAAAGATATTATAGCTTGTTACCTTACAAAAGATATTGCGCTAAACCGAGCAGAATGGAAAACCAGGATTCATGTGGCCGACCCCGACTAGTTGGGAAAAAGGCTTGTTGGTGGTGGTGGTGGTGGGTATTTTCAATTTCTATGCTGTTGGAATTTGGTATGTTTTCCCCTAAACTTAAGTGATTTGGTTGTGTGAGAGGGTGATCCTTTTATTGAAGTTCACCTGGAGGGGTTGGAACCGAAGACATTACTAATTTTTTTTTCTTTCTAACAATTTACTTTTTATGCTTATTAAGATTTCTTGCACTTGTACTTGTTATTTGATTTTGGTACATGGCTACGATGTTTTAGTGCCAGGTTCATGATCATGGATGCGTTAACAGCCCTGAAAAGCTTTATATGGTTGGGGCTGAGGGTATCAAACACGGTCATTTATGGTTGACCTGAATTGGTGTTTATGGCACTAAAACTGAGCCAATTTACTTCTATAGTTTGCCAGTATATAGGCAAGTTACAGAAGTTCATTATCTCCTTTTGTCTGGCATTTTTTGGGTAATTTGGTGGTTATTTTTATTTTCGAGGCTGTTGGGTTGGAGGTATGTTTACCCCAGCCAATATTTTGACTGATTTTTGTTGTGAGAAGGTGCTCATTTACTTAAATTCCTCTAGAAGGTTGGAATTAAGCAAAAGTTTTTTTAAAATTTTAAATTTCTATTTAACTTACATTGTACGTCTCTTGTTATACATTTAAACAAACATTGGAAAGGGTGGGGGCGATCCCTTGAATTTTTCCTATTTATTGTACCTACAAGTCTACAACCAAATGAAAGAAACCCAACATCAATTCTACGTGATTGTATTTCCTAATTTTGGATGACGAGGAAGTAAACAGCATCTAGCCCCTTCAAGTATGCCCATGGAGCATTTATAAGCCCTATACCAGATTATTGGCGTCTTAACACATCAGATTTGGCCAACCTCTTCCAGTGCTGGAATTGTTAATCAGGAAAGCACGTTCATTACTTGGGATTATTAACGAATTAATTTAAATGAAAGTCAGCATGGAATTGTAGTATAAATGTAGTAAACATTTTAAGTTGTTATCTGATTCCAACTCGGTCAAGTAGTAAGTTACTTGTTTGGTATATTAATTTTGCTTGCATCTGGGAAGTTTAAGATTATTTTGCTTGAGATAGGATGATAAGCTCTTGATCTAGCTTTGCCTTGACCTGATACTGATGTAAATCTAACCCTAAGATAGAGAATTTTCAAGAATCTTAAAGGATTAATTTTACCAACATGTAATGCGGATCAAAGTTGGAATTTTAAATAATTAATCGGTTTGATGGATTTCCGAGAATTGAATTAAGTGTCACAACCCAATTAATAATTCAGTTCTAACAATCAATAATTAAATTCTAAGCATTCTTAACAAGTAAAAAAATTCAATACTGATTTGTACTATAATTAGGCAAGTGGAACGCTCAATCTCAATATTTGTGGTTGACAGTTAAATTGAATAATATAATAGAGATAATAAAGTAGTATAACACAAATATTTAAAAGTTGGAAGAACTAAGCGTAGATATCGGAAGAGCACAGCAATGACAGCAACAACTTCAAGAGCGATGACAGAAGGTGGTCGACGACAATGACAGAAGGTGGTCGACGGCGTCACTGGCTGACGTCGACAACGGCGGTGGGCGTGACGACGTGGCAACGGCGGTGTCGCGGCGACGACGCGACGGAACAGGGAAAGGCATCGGATTTGGTGGGTTTCGATTGGGCAGTGTAGTCGCGGGCTGAGGAGGAGGTCAGGGGTGGGGTTCTGGGCTGTGGAGGAAGGAGAGGAGAAAGGGGACTAGGGTTTCGATCGAAGGAGGGGATGGGTTCGGGGATGAAGTCGATGGTGAAGGGGGTGGTGGCTGTTGATTTGGTCGTAGTGGTGGTCGGCGAAGGCGAGGAGGACGGGATTGGTCAGGGATTGAAGGTGGAGATTTGGGGTGGTGTTGGGAGAGATGATGGGGTAGAAGAAACGAAGGAGAGTTAAAGGGTTAGGGTTTGGTTGATTTTATTTGGGGGATTTTTAATCTGGGGTAGATTTTAGAGTTAATCACTAACTCTAAAATTGTATTAGGATTTATCACAAACCCTAATAATTGAATCTCAATTGTATTACACAAAAAGTGACGGGAAGTGCAAAACTCAACACAATAATTTTTTAAATCAAGAATGACATATCTTTCTCATTAATCTCAAGGCCTATATATAGGCTCAAAACATATCAAGATACAAATCTCAGAATATTCTCAAAATCTCAAAAATATTCTAATGCATAAAAAAAAGATTACATATGACTATAAGTGCCAAAAACAAATATGGTATTGAAATAAAATCCTAAACTAAATAAAATTGATGTCCTCATCAGATACTCTATTTGCCAAAAGAGCCATATTTATGGTTGGGCTAGACTGCCAAAGACGCTGTTTTAAGGTTGACCTGAATTTGTAGTTTTATGACACTCTAAACTGAGCTGAAAGAAGTTGCATACCTATTTTATTTGTCACATATATCCGAATTTTTAATTTATCCTATATTGCTATGTTTTTTGCCCGAGTTTTTTTGTAATTTTGTGGTTATTCTCATATCCTAGGCTGTTGGGATTGTGGTCACCTAGAGGGGTTGTGACTCAGGTTAAGTTTGAATGTTTTGAAGTCATTTTACTTTCCAATAAACGTTATGTTTGTCAAACTTGTACTTTCAGATTTATCAAACTATTTTATTTTCAAATTTTGTCTGCCTTTTTTTTACTGGTATATTTTCAAATTTTGTCAAACAATTTACTTTTTGTTCGTTCAATTTCTTCAGATTCTTTTTTCCTTTTGTGATTTATTTCAATTTTAGTACATAGTGACAATGGCTTAGTGTCAATTCCACAAACATAGATGCCTTAATAGCAGCCCTGACCATAAGTTTACATTGTACTTAGGAAAAGAGCAATTTATATGGTTTGGTTGAGGCTATCAAAGAAAGTAGATTATGGTTGACCTGAATTCGTTGTTTTATGGGACTCATATTGTGCTGGAAGAAGTAACCTACTCATTTTATTTGCCAACATATCGAATTAGATTTATCCTTTGATTTTTACCTACATTGTGTGTTTATATGCATTTCTTTTTTTCACTTTCTAGGCTGTTTTGATTGGGTATGTTTACCACAGAACTGGCTGATTTTTTTCGTGGAGTAGCAGAACATTTATTATAGATCTCCCAGATTGGTTAGATCCAAGAAAAGTTTGACTGAGATAGGCATCAAAGCTGACATCCTGAAATAGAATGTTCCCACCAGCATTTGTAGGGATTCCATGTGAATGGTGAGCTGCTTTGAGTCCTCAGCAACCCATTTTTGCATATTAGGATGCATTATGCATACAATGAATATGAGTTCCGCCTGCAAGTTGACCCAACCCTACTGTCTACCGTGGAGGTGGTGTCAGGTGACAGTGAATTATTCCCCACTTGTAACATTAAATGCGTAGACTCTCACCTATGAGGCCTGCTGCCTGGCGAAACCGACCCATCCCTCCCTGGCCTCATATACTCCCCACCTGCTGCTGAGAGTCAGTTCAGCCTTCCCACTCTTCATCCAAGAATTTGAGCCCCATCGACCTTAACCATTAACTTTACCCTCTGTTACTTTTCAGTACCACCAAACTATTCTGTTCACTATGGATCGCTGTTGGAAGCCACGAATAGATGCGCTTTTCTCATCTTTCTCTATTGATGACACTTGAAATCTATTAATATTCAGCTTAATTCAGGTTCAGTTGACCATGTCTTGTTATGTCCCCTGCTAGAAACCTGTTCCTCCCCGCTGTCAGAATCAGCATATGGATTTTTCAGTATGGTTGTTTCTATTACTTTGGATCATTACCTAGGTGAATATGTTGGACAGGATGAGGTTTGATTTAATTTAAATCCATTTGTTTATGATGAGAGCTCACTTAATTGTCGTGCAAAAAGAGAGAGCTGCAATGTCTTATCATTGACGGGAAAGATGAAGGAGAAATGGAAGAAGGGTTCATTAGCATTCTGGAAGATATCCGCTTGGACACTTTGTCTGATTCAGCATTTCAACATCTCATGTTTTCTATCTGAAATGTCCTTCACTTGTTTCCTGACCAGCCCTCTCTGTCTGATTTGATTCATTAAATTTAACAAGAGATAAGATGGAGGTTGACAACTCAGATCATTCGTGTCATTGGTTTGACAATGACACTTCATGGAGACTCCTCATCACATGATATTTCTTACCTACTTCATATATAAATTGCAACGAACATCTAAGCGAACCTGCAATCTGACTGTTTATGTTTTGGCTTTTCGGGTTTTGCTGTTATTGCAGGTATTATTTCAAACTGGATTCGAAGCTAAACTCCTTAAGTATACATGTACATATATGCCGCAGAAATCCTCTTGATATAGAACAAGTCGTTCTCATATAGGGAAGTCAAATCGTGTAACTGAATAAAGTATATTTCTTCGTTTTTCTTTCATATTTTCTTTCTGTCTTTCTTCACTCTACAAGTCAAATTCACAAATGTTGGAAGCCTATTGTGTGCAGTTTTCTGTGTGTGATACTTCAAAGAACTGCTCAATTCTCAATTCATATATTTGTTGAAGTTAAAAAATTAAAAGAACTAGCTAGTTATGTTGGCTGCTGCCTGCATTAGGTGGAATTGTCTACTATGAGATATGTCACCAGAGTTTTCAGTCTCTTGTTTCATTTGATACTCATGCATTTACCGTCTGTATCTGTCTCTGTACTCTTGAAAAATGATACTTGTAGATGTTTTGACGATCTGTTCCTATTTCAGGTACTTGAATTTGGTAGAAGGCATTTAATTGTGGATTCAACAATATAGCCATGCTCGTACTGTGGGGATACAACTCTTGTTGGGGCAAACAATCAGCTTCGTCAGGTATATTTTTAAAGCTACTATTGTTATTCATCTATATACCGTCGTTATTGGAAACTATATTTATCTCATCTTTAGAAAATTCACCATCACTAAGAACTTTAAACAATTTAAGGTGTAATTCAATTTTATGTAAGAGTAGTGTGTACTGTGGATGTTAGAGATGGGGATTTTGTCTCTACTTCCCTAGTAAATGACTCATTCTGTAAAAGTTTCTTAATCAACTACTAAGCATAAGCTGATGTAGTTAGTGATCTACTAGTCATCAAATGAATTGAGACAAATTCATTCCTTCCATGTGGTATTGATTAGTCAGAATCTAAGAAATCACCACCCTCAATCAACTACTTGGTTTCTTCCCTTTCCACCAAGCCCAAAAAGCACGGTTATGCGATATTAACTAGGGAAAATTTTGTATTTGGAGATAATTGTTAGTTTGAATGATTATTGTTTGGGATAGTTTTTGTTATGCTTGTTGATGAAAGTCATCACCATTCCTCAAACATAAGTCCAGAAATATCCACCAGAATCTAGAAGCCGCACTATAAGTCGAGGTCGGTGGTGGTTTGTCAAGGTTGGTGGATTTTTTTTAATGAATTGATCTGCAGAGCTCACCCACCTACCTACCTAGTCTCTGTATAAATAGCACCCTTCTCATTTGTATGATCAAGCAACAAAAATAAAGTCCAAGTCTCCATGTTGCTAGAGTTAGTGTAGTGAGAAAGTAGTGGAGTGTGAGTGACGTGAGCTAGTGGGGTAGTACGTACATGTGCTGTGAGAGAGATACAAATGGTCCTATTGTTGTAAAATACAATAATGAGTAATCAGTAAATATTAGTGTTTCTATAGTGTTTCCACTGTAAGTTTATATTTTGAGCTTCTCCAATCCAACAAGTGGTATCAGAGTCGACGGTCCGGGACCGGCTTTGTTCGTAGGAGCATTATTGTCAACATTGTTAGTGGAGGCCAGAGTTAAGTGCACAGTCCGGGATTGTGAAGTCGGTTGTTCGGGGACCAGACTTGCGTGGATAGTTCAAGGAAGCTTACCACGTCACTATGGCGGATTTGGCGAATGCTGTCGGTGTCATCAAGAAACTCAATGGGCATAACTATAGCAACTGGAAGTCCTGCATGGAGTCCTACCTACAAGGACAGGTTCTCTGGGAGATCGTTGGTGGAAGTGAGACGACTGCTCCACAAGATGCAGGTGAGGCACTAAGAAAGTGGAAGATTAAGGTTGGAAGAGCCATGTTTGTCTTGAAGACAACAATAGAAAAAGACTTGTTACAGCTTATCAAAGACGTCATTATCCTGAAGCAGGCATGGGATGCCTTCGCCGCACTCTTTTCACGATCTAACAATGCACACTTCCAATTTCTGGAGAATCAATTGTTAGCTGTCACCCAAGGTGAGATGTCTTATCACCCAGTATTTTACTAAAGTCAAATTATTATGTCAAGAAATTGCCCAATTAGAAGATGATTCAAAGATTTTGGAGGCATGCACGAGGAGAATTATCATCCATAGCCTAAAGCCCGAATATAATGGGTATGTTGCTATTCGTGGTTGGCCAACCCAACCTTGTCTTTTAGAGTTGGAAGGATTGTTGGCGACACAAGAAAATCTGTTGCAACAAATAAGCAGAGTTTCTAAGAGAAGCGAAGATGAGGTTCTTTTCAACAGCAAAGGAAGTCACAGAGTACAAGGCCAAACCGCCGGACAACCAAGAAAGGGTGATGTAAGGAGGCGTCAGGAAGGGAGTGCACACACTGATGAGATACGACAGGGTGTTCAAGGCTATCATCATTAATTCAGACGACGTGAAGGAGGATGCTACAATTGTGGAAGGAAAGGATACTTCGCACGGGACTGTCGATACAAGAAGACATCGGCAGAGAGTAATGCAGCAACCTCCAGTAATCACAAAGATGATAGTGAAGATAAATGGGACCCACAAGCATCCCTAGCCATCGTGAAGGAGAAATCAACAGTCCAAGAAGAGGTCATTGGTATGGCGTTGACCTTGACAATGCCAGGAGCAGTCAACTATGATGAGGATTGGATTATTGACTCAGGATGCTCCAATCACATGACCAGAAATAAGGAGAAGCTGGTCAGTATGTCCGAGTATAAAGCAGAGCGCGAGGTAGTCATTGCTAAGAACTCCAGACTACTTATTACGCACTTGGGGAGAGTGATCGTTCCACACTTCAATCCACACAGTGTGCAATTATAAAATGTTTATCATGTGCTAAGGATGAAGAAAAAATTTCTTGTCCGCCTCTCAACTAACATCAGGAGGAAATTATGTAGTGTTCGGACTAGAGGATGTCAGAGTCTTTAAAAATTTGAAGACCGGTGGAAAGTCGATCCTAGAAGGTCGCAAGTTAGTTTCTATCTATGTAATGTCAGCTGAATCAACATGCATAGATAAAACCTGAAGAAATGAGACGACAGACTTGTGACATGCAAGACTTGGGCATGTAAGCGACCAAAAGCTCTAGGTGATAGAGTGATATATGGTCAAGAGCCTACCGCGGTTGGAGATCCGAGGTGACACTGTATGCGCAGGATGTGAATATGGCAAGACACATCAACTTCCCTATCAGGAGTCCAAGTTCAGAGCAGAGGAACCATTAGAGTTGGGTGACTTGGGTCATTCGGATGTGTTTGGCTCAGTCAAGCAACCATCCATCTATGGGATGAGATATATGCTTACTTTCATCGACGACTGCTCGAGGTACATATGGGTTTGCTTTCTTAAAGAAAAATCTAAAGTAATGTTCAAGTTCAAGGAGTTCCGGGAAAGGGTTCAGCCAGAAGTCGGGAAGAAGATTTAATGTCTGCATACTGATAACGAGATAGTTCACCTCGAAGGAGTTCTTTGACTACATGTAGACCCATAAGATACGGAGGCAATTGACATGTCCGCATACTCCCCAACAAAATGGTGTCACTGAAAGGAAGAATCGACAGCTGGTGGAGATTTGTAGAAGCATGTTGCACACAAAGAATGTCTCATGATGCTCCTGGGCAGAATGTATGAAGACAGCTGCGCATGTGATCAACAGGCTACCAACACCAAAGTTGGGGTTTGTGTCACCCTTCTACAAACTATGGAGGATCATGCCAACAGTCGGTCATTTTCAAGTTTCTGGTTGTGTATGTTATGTATTTGTACCAGATAATCTATGAAGCAAGTTTTATAAGAAGTCTATCTGCTGCATCTTTGTGGGATCCGACAAGGATGATGTTGCGATCCGACAACCACTACAAGAAAAACTTTTTTTCGCAACGCCAAATGTCGTTGCGAAAAATATTTTTGGCAACACCATTTGTCGTTGCAAGGTCGTTGCGCGTCCGGGCGTCGCGAAAGATTTTGACTATGGCTTTCTGTCGTTGCCAAATATAGATTTTTCGCAACGACATTGTCGTAATATATTGTCGTTGCCATACCTAATTTCACCTGTGCTAAGGTATAAAATCAATCGCAACAACTTTTGTCGTTGCCAAACATACTTGATATATTTGGCAACGACTCATGTCCTTGCTAAAGATGTTTTTTTCGCAATGGATTATTGTCGTTGCCTTACATTCTTTCTATTTTGGTAATGACTACTGTCGTTGACAAAGCTCGACTGTTTTGCAATTATTTTTATTATTGCTTTGCATTACTTGTATTTTGGTAACAATTATAATCGTTGCTAATGCTACCAATTGTCATTGTGAAAGTTTAATTTTTTTCGAGACAAATTATATATTGTTGTTGCATCAGCCTTGTGTTGGATCCTGTAGGCGAGACAACAAACACTAGAGGGGGGGTGAATAGTGTTAATTAAAATAAACTGCGGAATAAATAATTTTTTCTTCGGTGCAGTTGACTTAGTTGTGAACCAGTCGACTGATATGACCAAATAAAATCAAATATAAACAACTCTGTGCAGTCGACTTAAAGTTGAGACAGGCGACTGAAGACACAGTTAATGTACAACTTATACGAGACTGACCAGTCGACTGATAATGCAAGGAGTCGACTGTCCAGACAAGTTTCACAGAACATAAGTAAACAAAAAGTAAATGCAAGGACAAGAGAAGCAATCACAGAGTACACCCGATATATTCTGGTTCGGTCCTTCCGACCTACATCCAGTCCCCAAGCAACCCACTTGAGATTTCCACTATTCTTGAAAAACAAGTTTACAAGAATACCCTACGGCGTTAAGACAACAACCTTGTCTAACCCGTAGTCCTTTCTCTCAACCAGAGAAAGCAGACCCATTCTACTACCAAGAGTGAAACGACCGACTCTACACCCTAGAGTCTAACTCTCCAACCGAGAGCAAAAAGAAAACAGTAAAACTTTACAGTCAACCTATAGCCTTGTTGGTGTTATGTGTTGTAGAACGTGGCTAAACAAAGGTCGACTTCTATACCTAGTCCAGAACGAATTCCGATGTTATACTGGACTGAGTGTAGAGAACCAGAGATTTTGAAACTTGAAAGATTTTTCTCTTTTTCACTTAGAAATGCTCAAGAATGCTCGGAAATCTTAAAGAATATTGTTAGATCTTTTTCAGAGAGTTCTGAACTCTATTTATAGAGTTAGAACTCCTGGACGTTGGGAGACAGTTATTCCAACTGTCAACCAACGGATCTTAAAGCTTTTGATTTTGAAAAATCGATTTTGAAAACAGAAAACGGTCAAAAGCACTCGAACAGTCGACTGGGTTGCCATAATGAGTCGACTGGTCAGAGTTTGAATAAATTTAAACAGTTTTGTACTGCCAGTCGACTGCCAGAGGCATCAGTCGACTGGTACTCGACAGTTAAATTATTTCAAACTGTTTTGACTCTTTTTGATGTTTTTGAAAAACACACATTATAAAATAGTGAGTGTATGTGTGTGTGACAAGGCTTTACAACATACTAAGACTCAACAAAAGTAAAATTACATTGTTTATATAAAATAGTGAGTATGTGTGTGTGACAAGGCTTTACAACATACTAAGACTCAACAAAAGTAAAATTACATTGTTTACAAGACATGACAATTTATTGACACATTTGAGCTTGAGTCTTGAGTCTTGAGTCTTGAATGAAGCTTTATCCATTGTCTTTATCTGGAGATTTTGTGCTTGTTCGTTTGTTTCAGCTGTATAGTAGTAAGTCCTTTGTGTATAGCACCTGTAAGTTTAGCATAATACATGTGCAGTGTGTTGTGATCATCAAAATCAAGAATCAACACCTTGTCCTAAAACTAGCATACACTTCAAAAACATTAAAAACCAACTTCATTCCAAAAACTATAATATTAAACTTGTCCAACATATTACATTTATGTCATATAAGAAGCAATGCCCAAAATATTACAACCATCAACTTCTCAAAAAGATATCTAAGTATCTCATAATCATTTCCATTGTGCATAATAAGCTTAACCATGTTTTCTAATAGATCAAAATCGCATGTGCATATACATTTAGCTTCCTCCCAGTACTTGCAAAAAAAACTTGTCTAATATCAACATCCTGCATCAATTTTAAAGGAAATGAATAAATAAAACAAGTATAAGATCAAAATATTAGAAAACCATTTAAAACATAGCAACTAACCATGAACTTATTGTCGGCATTGAAAACTAAAACAACCTAAAATATAGCCATTGTCAACAGTATCAAGCCACCAATATATACCCATTGTCAACACTATCAAGCCACTACCAAAATATACACATTGTCAACACTATCAAGCCACCAAAATCTACATGCTATCAACGTATAAAGCCAACAAAAATCTGATATTATCTAAAAAAGCAGGACATAATTTCAAGTGCGTTAATCATTTACTATATTAGAGTTTACTTTCATTACTTCTAAAGTCTTTCATTTCTTAGTTATGACTAATACTGAAAGATTTGTGTAATACTGCAACTCCATCATAGTCAAACGATGACACATCAGCTTGATTGCATATATTCTCTACTTGTTTTCAACAACTAGATAATTCAGAAAAAAACATTCCCTATTTGCTAATTCTTGCACCAATAGACAACTAGTTACATTGTAGGTTTCAGCTCACAAACGAGGCAGAAAACAAAGAATACCTTGAACATTCGAGAAAACAAAGAATACCTGGACCAGAAAACAAAGAATAAAGATGCTGGGGAAAAAAAGAGGCAGAGCAGAATACCTTAAATCATTCGAGGAATTTCATGCACTCCTATTTGTAAGTTGTGCCAACAATTCTTGTTTCATTGCTTCCATTGCACGTTGCATATCTTCCTTTTGTTGTTCAATTTGTCTTGTTGTTCTTTCCTGAGTTTCTTGCAACTCCTTTATCATTTTCTGCTGCTATTTAATCTTCTTTTGTTGCTCATTGATCAAGTTTTGTTGTTCAAGTTGCTGTCTTCCTTTACAATAACCTTTTAATGCAGTTTCCTTGCCACGAAAATACCCTGATCTAGGCTTCAAAACATCTAGAAGGATCTCCTCTTGAGTCATTGCTTCACCATGTGCAGCAACTGCTACTTTAAGTTGCTCCTAATTAAATAACAATAACAAAAAATAAAATTTACCATGAAGCATCTTACAAAAATATGAAGCAAAAGAAGTAGAAGCAAGCATGCTATTGCTAGACAACAATCAACAACAGCAACCCAAAAAGGAAGCAAAGAAAATAAATCTTCTCAAAACTAAGCATGCTATTGCTAGACATATTTCATCTACATTATTTACGATACAACAAAGTAGAACGGTCATGAATTGAAGACTTGTTTACAGCTGCACATCCAGATGATTATAAATCTTCCCAAAACTGGCTATGCAGAATTATTATTAACTATACTTAACTCTAAGAAAGATTCTTTTATTGGCCTTTACTATATTGGAGGGCAATGCTAGATAATATCATTAAGCAATGTACAATACCATATAAATTAAGGCATAACACAAAATTTATAACGTACATGTATCTCCTTAGATCGACCATCGTCAGCCCACGCAAGTTTGCCTTGGTCATTTTTTCTTGTGTGCTCCGCAAGCCAAATCACATCAGCAGGTGGCTTCACTCCATTATTTTGTTGTTCCTAATAATGCGTAAAGACATGTATGCCATTATTTGTCAATTTCTTCCAAAAATGTGTAAAGATGCAAAAAATATCAAATTTATAATATTTACCACTATTGTTTCAAATTCAGCATATGACGTTCCCAGTTGTATGCTTTGTCCTTTTCTCAGAAAGACGATTTTTGGAATTTTTTTCACTCATCGCCTGCAATTCTAATGCGTAAGATAGATGTATAAATAAGATATAAATTATAATCTGTTGGTCTGGGTATCACCTTGAATTCTGCAGAGTCAAATCGTTGTACACAATGTTCCCACTGCTCTTGTGATAAATCAGGAGGAGGATTTTTTAAGCGTTCTTCAATAGTTTGTCTACATTCCTCACTCTTATAATAGCTATGCAATTGAGATTTTCATTGTTTATAAAGTCGTTCCATGGTATCAATCGCAAAGGCTTGCATCTTGATGTAAGAACTACCTTCCTTAATCTCAAACTTTTCCTACAATCGGAAAAAAAAACAGAAAGTACTATAGAAATCTAAACAAAAAACAAGTTAGCAATTAAAAAAAATTTAAGAATATTACCTCTATTTTCTTCCACATCACATCACCAACTACTCCAAAAGCGTCTTTCTAATTGTTTACATTTAATGGAGCCCTTGTCCTCACCACACTACCACATTCATTCACCAAATGTCGAGCATTGCCACCAATTGCTCGATCAATGTCATCCGGAATGTAAATTTTCAGCTTGGATTTCTGTCCTTTGATTTTCATCTCAATCACATGACTTTTGTATTTTCCCCTCTCCCCCTTTTGCCTTTTTAACTTACTTGTGGCTAATGACAAATAAAGCTTAATATTAACATATTTAGATTTATATACGATACATAAGAAATGTGTAGGTTCACAAGAAAAGGGTATTTGTTTTCACCTTTCCCATTTTGAGTAGCGTCTGCGTTATTGGCTGAATGTGCAGAACCACGATTTGCTATCACTTGGTCATCTGGTCATCGGTTTCTTCTATTTTCACCTGTTTCTTGTTCATCCCTTCTCGTGGGAGGATCCACAATATCTGGTCATTCTAGGGTCATGTTTAGCCTTTCAACTAAGTTGTTTTTTTCTTTTCCTTTTAACTAACAGATCTGCTATGTGTACGCAGTTTTAAACAATAGGAGTAAGTTATTGTCAAATTCAGCGGGAATTTCAATAGATAATTAGTTGTTTAGAAATTACCTCTACTCTCAAGTGTAATGAATCCCTCTGATTCATTTGCTACCACTTGATTTCCACTCAAATTCATAGCCACATCATGGTTCTGAGTGTGCTCAATTCGATTCAAGGACTCCACCTCATTATGACTTGCTAAATTATGACGTTGTTCATTTTGCAGCTGGTTTGAAGAGCCTGCATAGCACCTGGATATGTTAGGATTGCCTTCGTTTTGTACTTGATTTAAGAGTCTCCGAGATCCAGCAGCTATAGTTTGATGACCTTCATGCCCTGTTATTGCGATTGCCCACATTCTAAACAACTAATTATCTGTTGTTGAAATTCCTGCTGAATTTGACAATAACTTACTCCTATTGTTTAAAACTTCGTACACATAGCAGATCTGTTAGTTAAAAGGAAAATAAAAAAACAATTTAGTTGAAAGGCTAAACATGACCCTAGAAGGACCAGATGTTGTGGATCCTCCCACGAATACCTTTTTCTTGTGAACCTACACATTTCTTATGTATCGTATATAAATCTAAATATGTTAATATTAAGCTTTATTTGTCATTAGCCACAAGTAAGTTAAAAAGGCAAAAGGGGGAGAGGGGAAAATACAAAAGTCATGTGATTGAGATGAAAATCAAAGGACAGAAATCCAAGCTGAAAATTTACATTCCGGATGACAGATCGAGCAATTGGTGACAATGCTAGACATTTGGTGAATGAATGTGGTCGTGTGGTGAGGACAAGGGCTCCATTAAATGTAAACAATTGGAAAGACGTTTTTGGAGTAGTTGGTGATGTGATGTGGAAGAAAATAGAGGTAAATATTCTTAAATATTTTTTTAATTGCTAACTTGTCTTTTGTTTAGATTTCTATAGTACTTTCTGTTTTTTTTTCCGATTGTAGGGAAAGTTTGAGATTAAGGAAGGTAGTTCTTACATCAAGATGCAAGCCTTTGCGATTGATACCATGCAACGATTTTATAAATAATGGAAATCTCAATTGTATAGCTATTATAAGAGTGAGGAATGTAGACAAACTATTGAAGAACACTTAAAAAATCCTCCTCCTGATTTATCACAAGAGCAGTGGGAACATTGTGTACAACGATTTGACTCTGCAGAATTCAAGGTGATACCCAGACCAACAGATTATAATTTATATCTTATTTATACTTCTATCTTACGCATTAGAATTGTAGGCGATGAGTGAAAGAAATTCCAAAAATTGTCTTTCTGAGAAAAGGACAAAGCATACAACTGGGAACGTGTCATATGCTGAATTTGAAACAATAGTGGTAAATATTATAAATTTGATATTTTTTGCATCTTTACACATTTTTGGAAGAAATTGACAAATAATGGCATACATGTCTTTACGCATTATTAGGAACAACAAAATAATGGAGTGAAGCCACCTGCTAATGTGATTTGGCTTGTGGAGCACATAAGAAAAAATGACCAAGGCAACCTTGAGTGGGCTGACGATGGTCGATCTAAGGAGATACATATACGTTATAAATTTTGTGTTATGCCTTAATTTATATGGTATTGTACATTGCTTAATGATATTATCTAGCATTGCCCTCCAATATAGTAAAGGCCAATAAAAGAATCTTTCTTAGAGTTAAGTATAGTTAATGATAATTCTGCATAGCCAGTTTTGAGAAGATTTATAATCATCTGGATGTGCAGCTGTAAACAAGTCTTCAATTCATGACCGTTCTACTTTGTTGTATCGTAAATAATGTAGATGAAGTATGTCTAGCAATAGCATACTTACTTTTGAGAAGATTTATTTTTTTTGCTAAACATGCTTGCTTCTACTTCTTTTGCTTCATATTTTTGTAAGATGCTTCATGGTAAATTTTATTTTTTGTTATTGTTATTTAATTAGGAGCAACTTAAAGTAGCAGTTGCTGCACATGGTGAAGCAATGACTCAAGAGGAGATCCTTCTAGATGTTTTGAAGCCTAGATCTCAGGGTATTTTCGTGGCAAGGAAACTGTATTAAAAGGTTATTGTAAAGGAAGACAACAACTTGAACAACAAAACTTGATCAATGAGCAACAAAAGAAGATTGAATAGCAGCAGAAAATGATAAAGGAGTTGCAAGAAACTCAGGAAAGAACAACAAGACAAATTGAACAACAAAAGGAAGATATGGAGCGTGCAATGGATGCAATGAAACAAGAATTGTTGGCACAACTTACAAATAGAGGTGCATGAAATTCCTCGAATGATTAAGGTATTCTGCTCTGTCTCTTTTTTTTTCCAACATCTTTATTCTTTGTTTTCTGGTCAAGGTATTCTTTGTTTTCTGCCTCGTTTGTGAGCTGAAACCTACAATGTAACTAGTTGTCTATTGGTGCAAGAATTAGCAAACAGGGAATGTTGTTTTCTGAATTATCTAGTTGTTGAAAACAAGTAGAGAATATATGCAATCAAGCTGATGTGTCATCGTTTGACTATGATGGAGTTGCAGTATTACACGTTTGACTATGATGGAGTTGCAGTATTACACAAATCTTTCAGTATTAGTCATAACTAAGAAATGAAAGACTTTAGAAGTAATGAAAGTAAACTCTAATATAGGAAATGATTAACGCACTTGAAATTATGTACTTTTGCTTTTTTAGGTAATATCAGATTTTTGTTGGCTTTATACGTTGATAGCATGTAGATTTTGGTGGCTTGATAGTGTTGACAATGTGTATATTTTGGTGGTGGCTTGATAGTGTTAACAATGAGTATATATTGGTGGCTTGATACTGTTGACAATGACTATATTTTGGGTTTAGTTTTCAATGCTGATAATAAGTTCTTGGTTTGTTGCTATGTTTTAAATGGTTTTCTAATATTTTGATCTTATACTTGTTTTATTTATTCATTTCCTTTAAAATTGATGCAGGATGTTGATATTAGACAAGTTTGTTTTGCAAGTACTTGGAGGAAGCTAAATGTATATGCACAGGCTATTTTGATCTATTAGAAAACATGGTTAAGCTTATTATGCACAATAGAAATGATTATGAGATACTTAGATATCTTTTTGAAAAGTTGATGGTTGTAATATTTTGGGCATTGCTTCTTATATGACATAAATGTAATATGTTGGACAAGTTTAATACTACAATTTTTGGAATGTTGTTGATTTTTAATGTTTTTGAAGTGTATGCTAGTTTTAGGACAAGGCTGATAAACAACAATATATAATTTGTCTCGAAAAGAATTAAACTTTCACAACGATAATTGGTAGTTTTAGCAACGACTATAGTTGTTACCAAAATACAAGTAATGCAAAGCAATAATAAAAATAATTACAAAACAGTCGAGCTTTGTCAACGACAGTAGTCGTTGCCAAAATAGAAAGAATGTAAGGCAACGACAATAATTCATTGCGAAAAAAACATCTTTAGCAAGGACATGAGTCGTTGCCAAATATATGAAGTATGTTTGGCAACGACAAAAGTTGTTGCGATTGATTTTATACCTTAGCACGGGTGAAATTAGGTATGGCCACGACAATATATTACAACGACAATGTCGCTGCGAAAAATTTATGTTTGGCAACGACAGAAAGTTGTAGTCAAAATCTTTCGCGACGCCCGGACGCGCAACGACCTTGCAACGACAAATGGTATTGCCAAAAATATTTTTCGCAACGACAAATGAGTTTTAGCAACGACATTTGGCGTTGCGAAAAAAGGTTTTTCTTGTAGTGCGAGAAGTGTTATATATCACGTAATGTCGTGTTCGACGAAGCATCATTTTGGTGGGCTTCTCAAAAGGCACTTTTGCCAGATACTATAGATTTAGAAGAGAATATACATGAGAAGTTGGAGGAGCCTAGCCAAGAAGCAGAGAAGTGACAAACTAAAGTAGAATGAATATCAGGACGAGCAAAAGAGCATAGCCCGTGGCAAAGTGGTGTTCACCAACAAGTAACTGAGGAGGAGCGTCCAAGCCAAATAGATGCAATTGGAGAAGTATCATGTCCACGGTTTCGGAGGTTGATTTGATAGAAAACCAAATCCAAAGTACGCTAATGTTGCAATGCTTGAAGAAGTGAAGGAGCCGTCCACTTACAAAGAGACGTGTCAAGGAGATGAGTGGATCAAGGCTATGGAGGAAAAAATTCAAACCCTGAAACAGAATCATACTTGGGAGCTAGTTCCACTGCCAAAGGATGTAAAGCTCATTTCTTGCAAGTGGGTTTACAAAGTGAAGACTAGGCCGGATGGTTCGATCGAGAGATTCACGGCAAGATTGGTAGCTCAAGGATTCTCTCAATAGTCTGGACTGGATTATGATGAGACATTCAGTCCAGTGGTAAAGACCACAAAGGTTCGAGTGCTGATCGCTCTAGTAGCAAGTAAAAGATGAAATTTATGGCAAGTGGACGTGAAGAATGTCTTTGTACATGGAGAAGTTGATCGAGATATATATATGGAGCAACCTATGGGATTCATGAGTAAAGAAAAGTCGGAGTACGTTTGCAAGTTAAGGAAGACGCTATATGAGCTCAAGTAGGCACCTAGAGCGTGGTACAGTAAGATAGCAAAGTTCTTTGTCCAATGTGGTTACTCCCTAGCTCCATCGAACTTGAGCTTGTTCGTGAAGAATCAAGGTGGTAAGACAGCAATAGTGCTAGTCTGCGTTAACGACTTGATCATTATCGGAGATGACGAGGCTGAAATCCGGACAGAGAATCTCTATTCAGTTTTAGATGAAGGAGCTCGGAATTTAAGCATTTTCTTGGCTCGAGGTTGACCATACAAGAGGAGATATTTCTCTGCTAGCATAAATATGCAAAAGATCTATTGTTCAGGTACGAGATGTTCAACTGCAAGCCAACCTCTACACCAATGGAGACCAACGTCAAGCTATGTGCACAGGATGGAAAAGATTTAAAAGACCCTACAATGTATCGACAAATTGTTGGAAGTCATATATTTAACAATGACAATACTAGATATCACGTTCGCAGTTGGAGTAGTGAGTCGATTCATGTAGAACCAAGAAAATCCTCACTTGGAAGTAGTTCGATGTATCTTAAGGCATGTGACAGAAACAATTGACTGGTCTCATGTACAGGAAAGACAAGGAATGAAGCAGTCGGTTGTTGCGATGCCGACTATGCTGGAGATCACGACACCCGAAGATCTACAACCGGCTATGCCTTTAGTCTCGGGTCAGCTGTTGTTTCATGGTGTAGCAAAAGACTATCTACAATGTCGCTGTCAACCACAGAAGCAGAGTATCGATCAGCAGCAATAGGAGCTCAAGAAAGCTCATGGCTGATGCAGTTGATGAAAGATGTACAGCAACCGATAGATTACTCGGTCAGCATATACTGTGATAATTTATCAGCTATCAAATTGGCAAAAAAATTCAGTATTTCATGCAAGAACAAAGCATATCGAAGTACCTCATTTTTTGATAGAGAAGGTATTAAATGAAGAAATTTTGATGGAATCGGTCAAGACCGAAGAGCAAGTAGCAGATATTCTCAGCGAAGCACATAACCTATCAAAGTTTGTAGAATTTAGAAAGCAACTTGGAATGACAAGGAGGGAAGTTGGTGATTTGGAGGGGGGTGTTAATGAAAGTCATCACCATTCACCAAAATCTAGAAGCAGCAGTATAAGTAAATGTCGGTAGTTTGTTTAGGTTGGTGATTTTTTTTAATGAATTGATCTAGAGAGCTCACCCACCTACCTACCTACCTAGGGGTGGAATCGGGTCATTCGAGCCGGGTCGGGTTGACCCTGCTCGGGTTGGCCTGTTATTCGGGAGAGCCCGAGTCGGGTTGGCAAGTTAATCGGGCCGGGTTCGAAATGTAAATTTTCGATCCGGTCAACCCGCGAACCCATTATGGTCGAACCCGTTTCGGGTCGGGCCGGGTCACGGGTTAGCCCCATTAATATATTTATTTATTTTTTTTAATGACTTGCACAAAAATTATCAGTATAACTGCTTAAGAGTGAAAAAAATGCATATATTATTCATTTCAACTTCCTATGAATATTTTGCAAGTTTTTAACATGCTAATACAAGTTATAGAAACCCATAAAGAACATACACTATTTCTTGATTTACATTTACATGTTTGAGGGGATTATCAGAATCTAGAGTTCGAGATAGCCCAGAGTTAGATTGAATAGAGGGAATTGGACTATTGTCGTGCACCTCTACTTAACCTAAACCTAGTTGATGTAGATGCCGCTTTTCCTTAAGTCATGTTTTCAGCCATCATCCAATCTTCGGTGCACACAAGTATCTCCAAGAAATCCGACTCCAAGCGATTCCTATAATCTATTAGAACCCTGCCACTTGTAGAAAAAACAGATTTTGAAGTATTTTTGGAGACGGGAGTTTGTCGATCTCTAGCCATATGTGAAAGAATATGATTTTTTTTAATGTTTTTTCCACTATTGTAGCACTTCAATCTTTGTACTAGAACTCACTATCTTGTTGACTAACAATTTAATTTATTAGGTGTATTAGTTCTAAGTTTTTTTGATTGAATACGAGCAAGTAAATTAGCAGTGACATCTTCTAATGTACTCTTACCCTTATCTCTAGAAGTCGAAGAAGAATAAGTAACTACACTATTTGTACTACCAGATGCAAAAGTTCTATCATAATAATCATACCAGTTATTCAATGTTTGATTCAAAACTAGCTAAAAATTCATTATAATCATATTCAGAATTATCTTCAAGTAAAGTAAAAAATATTTTAATCAAACTCCTTGTACCCGCTAATTTGATACGAGGATTCATAACAGTAGTAAATACAATACAACATAGGAGGATTAAAATATTTCACAATTTAAGTATAAGCGGGAACAACAATATCGCTAATGTATTCGTCCGAAATCATGTCTTGAAAAGTTTGCATCATTGTAATTATTAAAATAAAAAAACTACTAGAAGTAGATTCATAAGATGTAGAAAACTTCACAATTGTGGTTTTAAAAGGTTCCAAAAATCGTAACAAATATTTGGCAAAATACCTTGATTGGGGAGTCATTTGAAAATTTTCCATGTTTTTTGCAGACAAAAAATTATAAATATCTTTGTATTGAGTAACATCATTTAGTAAATTGAAAGTAGAGTTCCATAGGTGTTTAACATCTCTAGAAAATTTTCTAAAATGATCCAAAATTTACACCATTCTTTAAATTCTTGAAACATAGTACCACTCAAAGCAATAAAATGTACACAATTTGTAATTGCAATTATATATGGATCAACTACTTTCAATGCATCTTGTACACATAAATTTATAATATGACATGCACATCTAACATGAAAAAACTCATTACATGGAGAAGCTAATTGTGTTATTAATGCTGATATGGCTAAAAATTTATAATATGACATGCACCCGTCACGAGGGCGGAGTTCCAGGACTTTCAGGAGGCAGTCTTACGGCCCCTCAATGTCGCCCTCAATAACAACCGACAGGCCCCCAGTCCTCGGTCAGCTCCGAGCCATCGCCGTCGCTCCCCCAGTCCTCGGCCGGCTCCGAGTCATCGCCGTCGCACCCCCAGTCCTCGATCTACTCCAAGCTATCACCACCGCAGCTCCAGCCTTCTTCCATGTGAAGACGAGTTTCGGGGCTCAGCGAGATATGACCGAAGGGAGGATTCGGTATACCGCCGTCTCCACGAGATGGAGATGTGCCTCAGCCAACTCGACAGAGATGAGGAACAACGCATGGAGGCCCCTGTCCTGAAGAACTTCAAGCCTCCGCATTTCGAGTCATACCGGGGAGTAGGACCTCGTTGATCACATCGAGAGTTTCAAAACTCTCATGATGATCCACCATGCCTCTGACGCCCTTCTTTGCAAAACCTTCCCATCCACGCTCAATGGGCCCGCTCGGGAGTTGTATTCCAGACTTGCTCCAACCTCCATCTTCTCATTCGACCAATTCGAGGGTCTTCCTCACCCACTTCGTGAGCAGTCGCCGCTCCGAAAAGACGAGCACCTCTTTACTCTTCCTCAGTCGAAGGAAGGGCGAGCAGCTGAGGGACTACGTCAAGCGATTCACCGCGGAGGCCAGGTCTATCACCTCGCTGGACCAGTCCGTAGCCTCGGCTGCTTTCTAATCCAACGTCATTAACCCCGATATCAGGGCGTCCATCGCCAAGAAGCCTCCTCGGGACTTCTCAGAACTCCTGCTCAGGAGTGAGAAGTACATCCAGCTGAAGAGGCTCTCAACCGCCCCACTCTTGAAGGATCATCTACCAGGAAGGAACAAACGGAAAACTGCTGAAGTTGAAGGAGCTAAGAAGCTCCAGAAGGATAACGGACGCCAGCGTCGCCCTCCTCCCCGTTTCGAGAGGTTCACTCCTCTTAACGCCATTGTCTCGACTATTCTAATGGAGGTCGGGAAGGTGGGAATCCTTCCCCTCCCCTAAAAATGAATACCCCGGGAAAGAAGAGAAGTAGGTAGAAGTGGTGCCGCTATCACCGGGATCATGGCCACGACACGGATGACTGTCGGGGCCTCAAAGACGAGATAGAAGCCCCCATCCAGAGAATGCAACTCTCCCGGTTTGTCAGGAAAGTCAGCCTCATATAGAGTATGAGAAAATTTTTCTCATACAAAGTGATTATACTCACTTGGTGGGACCCTTATGGAAGATCCACTCCGTCCATCATATTTATCATGCTAATGATGTATATGTAGAAAAAACCAAGTGATTTGGAGGTCGTTCACCCATGCATCACGTGGTCAACAGTAATCCAAAGCAAACCACAAATTGGACTCACATAATGAATGGGTGAATGATCTCCAAACCACTTGATTTTTTCTACTCATATATCCATTGGCATGATAAATATGATGGACGGAGTGGATCTTCCATGAAGGCCACCACCAAGTGAATATAATCATTTTGTATGAAGAAAGCTTCCTCATACAAATATGAGGCTCACATTACTATATATATATATATATATATATATATATATATATATATATACACTAGGTTTGCCCGTTGAGACGTGCCTACGGCACGTCTTCGGAACGGTGCACTTTGTTTGATCATATAAAATAGTTTTAAAGGTTCTGCAAATAAATTGAAGTAGCAAACATATTATATGAAAAATTTTTGGGGTCCATCGAAAAAACATATTATATGTTTTTTTTTAATTATTTTAAAATTATTTTAAATTTTAGATTTTTTTTAGTTTTTTATTTTTTAAAAAATTAAAAAAAAATTTCTTAATTTTTTGAATAGAAGGAGGGAAAGAGAGAAAAAAATAATTAAATAAATATAGGAATTGTTTTGGGTGGGGATTTGAATTTGAGTTTTGGGGAGAAACTTTTGGGGGAAAAAATATGTTTTGTGAGGTTAAATCTGAGCCTTTGATTTTTTGGGAGATTGAAGGAGAGCCTTTTGGTTTGATTATATAAAATAGTTTTGGAGGTCCAGCAAATTAATTGAAATAGTAAACATATTCTATAAGGAAGCAGTATATCTACCTTTAAGCTCAATTATCGTCTTCCTGATCATTAGCTTGAACTTACCTGAAATGCATATAGTTTGTTAGAAACATTGCATATAGTTTTTTTTAACTTCAGCATCAATTTTAGATACTTATAATAGTTATGCAAGGACACTATCATATAGGTTTTATAGAGTTTACTCTAATCCCATAACCACTATGAGTATGTCTAAATACAATGGTAACGCAAATGCAGGTGTAAAGGTATCTACAATACCAATAATCTAAACATCTATTTTTAAAATTTTAAAGTTTTAAAAAATTTATTTTAAAAAAAATTTCAAATTAATATTTTTAAATTAAAAAAATTAATTTTTAAAAATTTTTTTTTATAAGTTTTTGATTTTTTTAATTTTTAATTTTTTGTTTTATTATTTTTTTTTTAACTTAAAATTTTTATTTTCTATATTTTTTGAATAGAAGATTGAGAGAGAGAAAGAAATAATTAAATACATAAAGGAGTTGTTTTGGGTGGGGATTTAAATTTGAATTTTGGGGGGAAACTTTTGGGGGGGAAATATATTTTTTGAGGTTAGATATGGGCCTTTGATTTTGGGGGGACGTCTAAATACAATGGTAACGCAAGTGCAGGTGTGAAGGTATCTACAATACCAATAATCTAAACATTTATTTTAAAAAAAATTTAAAGTTTTAAAAAATTTAAAATTTTTTTAAATTTTAAATTAATATTTTTAAATTAAAAAAATTAAAATTTTTATTTTCTATATTTTTTGAATAGAAGAGAAAGAGAGAGAAAGAGAGAGAGAGAGAAAGGAATAATTAAATAAATAAAGGAGTTGTTTTGGGTGGGGATTTAAATTTGAATTTTGGGGGGAAACTTTTGGGGAAAAATATGTTTTTTGAGGTTAGATCTGGGCCTTTGATTTTGGGGGGATTGAAGGAAAGCCACTTGATAGCTTTCTTTGAGTTTTATTATATAGATATATTATATATTATATATATATATATATATTATATTATATATATTATTATAATATTGTCTATATTATTATTATATTGTATATATAATATAATAATAATTGATATGACTAAAAATATGATTAAATCGGGATCGTTCAAATCGGACACGAATCTTAAAACACATGGGGGTAAAACGATAATTTCACCTACAAACGGGTCCGAATTGGAAACTGGGTCTTTCTTCAAAGCCTTATAGCCCAAAAATGGATGGCTTACTGGGTATGGGTAGCAACCCGTTACAAACTAACCTAGATGGATAAGGAGTAATTCAAATTCGTGGTTATCCTTAAGAGACGGTTTAAACAGTCCCTCTTATCAAGAAACGGGTCAAACTCTCTTCTTATCCACAAACATCCGGAAGTAGAGATTTATCCTTATATCGAAACTGGTTTCCAAGGCGACTATAAATACCCTCCCCCCCCCCCCCACCGTAACAAGGTAATCAATCTTTTTCCACCTAAAGCTCTTTCATAATCTTTCTGGTTACTGACAAGTGTGTCGAAGGGTTCGTCGCCGGGGTCCATCCCGGTGTATCGAACTTTGTGCAGGTTCAAGGTAGCGGCGAGCTCAAGGTGGCGGAGATGCTGGTGGGTGACGGACCTTCTCATTAGGCTCGCACCCACTGAGCTCAATCTCCGACAGCATGGTGAAGGCGAATAAGAGTGGGGATGATTGGGGGGGGGGGGGGGAGACTGCGGTAGTGTGACAATGGGCTGTAGGAGAACCAGCAGGGTTCGATGTTAACGGAGAGGGAAGAGAAATGGGTTGCATATTAGAAAGATCAGTTTTACCTCCATAGTCTATGCTTCTCCTCCCAGAGGTTTTCTCTACATACAAATAAGAGTAAACAATTGGATATAAATAGGATTTTCTCATATGGATCCCTTCTAGTGCTCATAAGTTCCTCGAATATGTATAGGCTACATTACAGAAAAATACCACAATCTAACACTTTTGTTCAAAAAAAATTGCATAGGTTTCCTTTGATATTTGGGAGATCCCAGGAGACAAATTTCCACTGCAGGAACAAAGATTGTCGCATTTTTTTATAAAAGAAAAAGTTTATGGTATTTAATAAAAAAACAGAGCTATTTATTTAGGAGCCATATTTTTGCATGAGTGATCTCTTACCCACAAGTATTTGTATTGTAATATAGCACAATATGTCTATTACAGATTTGCTGTTGTAATGAATTGCTGAAATGCACAAATAGTTGGATTGCGATGTCCATTATGTGAGATCTATCATCTATATATGCTCTCATAATTCTAGTTGTTTATGCAATCTAGGGATTTAAGATATTGATCTCTCACAAACCAAGCTCAAACTATCACAGTTTTATCGCTCAGAAAGTAGAACCAGTTTGACAGTTTGGTGCGAACTGGTTTGTAAACCCCTGTTGCTGCTATTGGGAATAGCGGCATCGAACGAGCTGTTGCCGCTATTGGAGATAGCGGCAACAGGTGTTCGCACGCTGGGTGCGTTTGCACCCAGAGCCGTTCGCAACCGAATCAGGCTATACTTGGGTAGGGAGATGATAAAGGGACTAAAATTGTGAGAAGTAGCAAGAACAGTGTTATCTCCATAGACACTTGTTCTTCATAAAGTTTAGTTAAAAAGCTAGAATGGTTGAAAATCTCTTGCATATTGGAATTTTCTTGAGTCAATTATGATGCAGTGAGTAGTGAACATCTTTTTAATTGAACCACTCGTGTATCCAGAATCAATGAAGAAGTCCTTGGCCGGTATACATACTCACACTGAATCGAATAAGTTGTTTCCACAGAAAAATGTGGGTGGATTCTCTCCACAGAAAAATGTGGGTGGATTCTTCTCCGCATCGTCTAATTTGATGAGAGGGTCAATGCAATTGATCTTGACTCATTCACATGTTGAACTAATCTACAATCTGAATGTTCCAAGTCGTCTATAGGAGTTGTTGCTTGGAGGGGTTGCGAAGAGTTTTCTTCTGAATAGACCATTGAATTACTCTTTTCTGTCAATGTATGTAGAGAGAGGTTTACAAAAATCACACTGTATCTCGTACTTATTTGCTCTGTAATGAATTGCTGAAATTGACAAATTGTTTGATCCCTTTGCATGCATATACTGGACCGATATGTTATAGCTATGCATTGCTCCTATAACTAGTTCTCTGTGTGTTATGGGCTAACATTATTGTGAATTCTTAAAAAGAATTATTTTTTATCATAAACGGTGAGTCATAAATTCCCCACGTTTCATTCATTTTTTTTTAACAAAACAAACAACCAAGATGCGGGAAATGATGTTCATGTGTCCCCACAAGCGGGCCATGATACTCATACCCCGTTCAAAAAGAGAACTCATTCCATGCAAGATAGCTCCATATCCAATGTCGATATATGCATAACTACAAAGCTATCAGATTGATTTAAAATTTATTCAATCAAGGGCTGTATAAAGAATTAATCTCTCACAAACCAGGATCATTCAAGTGGTTCAAAACTATCAGATGACTTTTCTCACATAAAGTTGATACCAGTACAGTTTCTAGTGAGAATAAACAAGCTTATTGAGATCCCCCACAAACTCATTTGTGTGTCCCTAACAGCTTGAGACCCATTTGCAATAGTAAGTTAAGTTTCTGATGGTTAACTATAGTTAACTATGGTTTTGGAAGAAGGTTGTTTGTGCTTTTGCACAACACTTGGTATTTCGGTGATTATCGGTAAGGTTGGCAATCAGGTCGACTGGGCTGGGTCGAGTCGAACCTGCCAGGGTTGGAACCAAAAATAGGGCGGGTTCAGGTCGGGTCGGTTTGTTAACCAGGCTGGGCCGGGTTGGATTAGCGAATTCTCGACCTGGCCAACTTGCGAACCCATTCGGGTCCAACCCGGGTTGGATCGGGTTGCGGGTTGGCCTGTCGATTTCAACTAATTTTTTTTAACTTAAAAAATGTAATAATAATAATAAGAATAAAAAATGTAATAATAATAATAGTAATAATAATAATAATAATAATAATAATAATAATAATAATAATAATAATCAAAGAGTGAAATTGCTAAAAAAATGTATATATTATTCATATGATTTCAACTTATACAAATTTTCAATTTTTTTTTATAAAAAACAAAGATTTTTTACAAATTTATTTTATACAATTACAATTTTTTTTTTCAATTTTCCAACTTTTTTATAAGAAACAAAGATTTTTTTTACAATTTTTTATATATTTACAATTTTCTTCAATTTGTGGATCTTCAATTCTTCATGTTGGTTGCTATTGTTGTTGTTGTTGTTCTTCCGGCGAGTTGCTTCCACTTGTAGACGTGTCGAACCCTTTTCCTTGAGTCCTATCTTCGGACTTCATCCAGTCTTCTGTACAGAGCATCTCTAGCGATTCGGGTTTCAAGCGATTCCTGTAATCGATTAAAACTCTGCCACTTGTAGAAAATGCACTTTCTAAAGCAACTGTAGAGACAGGAGGAGTTAGTAGATCTTTAGCCATATATTTAAGAATACTATAAGTATGTTCATAGTCTTTTCACCATGTAAAATATCAAGTGTAAAAGTAGAACTTTCAGAATCTTGTTGATTATACCAATGTAATTCATTTGGTTGATTAGTCCTAGATTTTTTTGATTGAATTTGTGCAAGTAAATTAAATGTGACATCATCTAATTACTCTTACCCTTACCTCTAGAAATAGCAGAAGAAGAACTAACTAAACTAGTTGTACTACTAGATGCAAAACTTATATCATAAAAATCATACAAGTTATTTAATGTCGATTCAAAATTAGCTAAAAATGTGTCGCAATAAATTTTAGATTCATCTCCAAGTAAAGTAAAATACAATTCAATCAAACTCTTCGTACCTTCTAATTTTATACAAGGATCTATCACAGTAGCAATACAATACAATATAGGAGGAGAACTAAAATACTTCAAAAATTTAGTGTATGGAGGTTTCACAATATGACCAATATAAATATTATCGATCATATTTTTGAAATTTTGCATCATAGTAACTATTGAAATAAAAATGTTAACATAAGTAGAATCATAAGATTTTGAAAATTTTAAAGTTGCGGTTATAAAAGGTTCTAAAAAATTTAATAAAGATTCGGCGTAATACCAAGCTTCGGAAGTCATTTAAAAATTTGATATATTTTTTGCAAGACAAAAATTATTTATACATGCTTTATATTGAGTAACAACATGTAGCAAATCAAAAATAGAGTTCCATCGGTGTTTAACATTCTTTGGAAATTTTCTGAAATGTACATTTTTAAGCTTACACCATTCTTTCCATTCTTAAAATATGGTGTCATTTAATGTAATAAAATGTACACAATTTTTAATGTTAACTATATATGGATCGGATATTTTTAATGCATCTTGAACACATAAATTTAAAATATGACATGCACATCTAATATGAAAAATTTCTAAATATGGAGGACATAATTGTGTTTGTAATATACTAATTGATACATTGTTGTTAGATGCATTATCAAAACTAATACACATAATTTTATCACGAATATGAAAATGATCACAAATTTCTAAAATACAATTTGCAATTTCAATACCATTATGAGGATAGGGCAACGCGGCAAGTGATATGATCCTTTTTTGAAGCATCCAATCAATGTCGTTCCAATGACAAGTTATTCTCATCATTGGAATATTGTTGTAACCCTTCCAACAATCGGAAGTTAAAGAAATTCTACAAGTTAAAACTCCATAAAATTGCAATCAAACATTCTCTCATTTCGATGTACATTTTAAAATAATCCGACTTCAAAGTATTTTTTGGGATTTTTTTAAAATGCTGGTTTAATGCGGTTTGATTAAAATACTTAAGTTTCTACTATCGGAATAGGAAAATGACAACTCTTCCTTAATTACTAGTCGGTTCATTTCCCGACGAACAAGTTCGGGATCATAAGGGTGGCTATCAACTAGACCGGTCCTAGGATGAATTTTTTATTGGCCAGGTAGGTCTACAAGAAGTTTCTTGTGTACACTTTGGATGCGCGTTTTATTGTACCTATCCACTCACCCTTCTTCCATTTGTAATTCTTGGAACAAGTTTTACAAATTTTTTGACCTACACTTGGATTTTTTCGTCCGGAATATAGTCATAAAATTTGTGCCAATCACTTGTTTCCCCTATAGTTTTTCTACTACTATCCGGTTGTGTTGTTTCGGTTTGTTGTGTTTGTGTTTCCTCTTCTCTGTGTATGTCTTGTGGGTAGACATCGTGTGTACCAATGTGTGCGGTCATAGGTTCCTCTTCGGAGGGCTCAATTTGTGGGACAATAGGAGGCATACGAGAAGTGCCCGTGGAATCTTGTCCACTTTGCTAGAACACTACCTCGTGATCTAGACATGTTGATATAGTAGTGTATGTGAAAAAATTAAATACAATCTAGGCGAGATAAGTTTTTAAAAAATTTAGAAAACAATAGGAGGATTATGAGAGAGAAATCCGGAAAACCAACAAACAAATATGATGCAAACAAAAAATAAAGAGAGGAGAGAGGCGTAGAATTTTGATACCGTACTCCGGAAATAATCGAATATGTAAATGAAAGAAAATAATAGTGAAAAGAGAGTTGTAAAAGACGTAGAAGTGGTAGAAGAAGTTGAAGTTGAATGCGGTAGTTGTCGGTGGTCACGCCCCGCTTCCCAAAAATATGGAATACGAGCGTGTAACAAAGCCCATAGAATGATTTTAACATCATCCATAAGCTGTAGGACCGACTCAGCATCACAACAAGAATATAACAAGATATATATATATCACCAAGCATGCATGAATAATTTATTAAGTAATAGAAAATAATTGAAACAAATAATAATATCCAAATAGTTTTCAAGTATGGATAAAAAATAGAACTCGGGAACAAAACCCGTTACAAATTTTAAGTAGCAAGAAAATAAATTACACAAGAAAACAAATAATGTGAGTATATCATTTCTCCATTTGAAGTTTAGAATCTCTGCTCACCAATTTCAGCAGGCAACACGTCTCCAAAGTCTGTTTAATAAATATAAAAAAGGAGAAAATAGAGAAAACAAGAGAGACGCCCTTAGTGCAAGTTTGGGCCACAAATAGTAAAAACGAGTACGAGAAATATGGAACAAATTTTGGAATCAAGAATATTATAGGGATACAACGAGTAGTGGAAATTCAAGAACTGGCTAGCAAGAAAGACAACTAAAGTGATCAGGTTGGGTAACAAATACTAATAGTGGAGTAAGTGGCAAGTGAACATGTAAGGGTATCCAACACCAAGTGACAAGTATCAAGTACAAGTGTCAGGTAACCAGTCTCAAGTCTAGTGTCAAGTTGTCAAATACAAGTATCAAGTCGCAAGTGTCAAGTATTATATTCAAGTATCAAGTCTCATGCATCATATCATCAAGTATCAAGTAAGCATGTATCAAGTTTAAGTTTCATGTATCAAGTCTTATAGTTGTTACTATCTAGGTAGCACTTCATGCATCCATACTTTTACCACATGGTTGCTACAGTCAATGCAATTTCGTTTAGGCCTAGTGGTGGATTTTATAGGACGGTGTACTAGGTAAAACATGTCAATTGTATCTTGTTCGAGATACGTGCAAACTTGTAATGTAGAACATGTAGAGTGTAAACTTGTAGCGTGAAACATGTAAACTTGTAATCATGTAATAGATTCTAGAGGTGGCCCCCGTAGATTCTAGAGGTGGCTCCCGTCAATTCCTGACGTGGCACTTAGTTCTACGTGGCACTTAGTTCCATATAACTTGTAACCATGGGGAAACACGGGCCCCTATCGAGTACACTTAGCTACATTATCCACTACTATGGTCTTTTCCTTAAACCCCCACTTGTTACTTTTATTAATTTTAGTCAACAATAACAGATATTATATTTAACTACTATCACGGGTGAAACATTCCTGCACATAAACATGTATAATCCTAAGAGTACATATGTGTGTATTAATTTGTGTTCATGTAATGCATGTGGCAACAAAGTATTCACGATCATATGTGAATACGGGATCAACGGGTTATGTAAAGCAACAAATTTTAATTTGACTTATGAATGCGAATTAGAGTTAAAGAATAAACTTGCGGTATTTATGCAAAAAAGCTTGTACTAGAACAAACGAATTTGTACAAGAGATACTTGCCTTTAGGACGACGATTAGATCCGATAATTTGAGAATAACGGGATCAGAATCCTGGCAACATGGCGACAAGCAACGATCACGATGATCACGATCGGGCACGGATCAAGTAGAAGACGAACAAGACAATCAAGGGCCGAGGTCAAGTGTGATCGGATGACCGGACGGTTGAGATCGAAGATCAAGATGACGATGGAGACGATGATCACGATCGCGATGATCAACGATTGGACGACGTATACCCAATGCCTTGGTGATGATCAAATAGAGGATCGGACGGCTGTGATCAAGAGCTGATGATGATGATGATGATATGATCAAATCGGGAGGAGATTGGGCGGTCCGGAAGCGATCTGATTGATGATCACTATCTTGATCAGATCCGAGGGCCCATATTAAATAAATCACCAAACTTCACCTTCCCACCTCCTTCACAAACAGAGAGAGGGAGAGTGAGGGCAGCGCCGACGGTGACTGGCGGGACAGGCGGCACATTGGCGGAGGACGGCAGGGGGAGTTGCAGCAGGTGGCTGCGACGTAGGTGTGGCGGCGCGCGAACAGGGGAGGTGGCGGAAAAGGGATGGCGACTGCAGTGCAGTGGATGCTACTGCCGGCTGACAGCTGTGCTGTTGACGCCATCTGCTGTCGCTGGGGTGGAGTACATGCGCTGCTAGCATCGGCTGAGATCGCGATAGCAGAGCGACTGCACAGGGGAGCTGCGCGCATCGGGGCTGCTGTCGACAGACATCGCGGGAGGGCATAGGGCTGGCGACTGTCGGAGGAGTCGCGACAGGTTGGCAAGGGCTCGCTGACTGGCGAGCGCTGCAGGAGGGATGGGTCGCGGTGGCTGTTGAATGGTGATCGCAACCGAGAGTTGATCAGGATCCTGAAGACGGGTTGACGGAGAGAGGACGATGGGTGAATCAGGGAGAGAAACGAGTGGAGGAAGGTGAGGAGGTGCGGTTGAGGTGACAAGATGGAGTGGAGAGGGTGCAGGGTTAGGTTTCGGAAGTACGGATGGCGGCTGGTGTATATCCAGTAGGGGGTAGGGTTAAGTTAGTTTTAGGGTAGGTTTATATGTATAGGGTAACGCGTTATGGTAAACGGGTTTCGGGTTTTGGGTGGTGAGTAGGTATTGGGTTAAAAGTAATTGGGTTTTGGGTTTAGTAGGATTTTTTTGGGTATGGATAATGGGTTTTAAAGAAAATCCAATATGGTTTTATTAATGGGTTTGGGGATTTAAAATGGGTTATGGGTTTGGATATTAATAGGGTATTAGGGTAAATGGGTTTAAGAATAATTAAATAGAAAATAGGGTTTAGAATCCAATAGAAATAGGATTTAGTCAAATGGGTATTTGGGTTTAAAAATACAATAGGAAAATAAAATAACCAATAAAATGTAGAATTATATATCAAATTATATATTGTACTACAATATGAAAATTATTTAAAATCGCTACAAATACAAAAATCAATAGAAATAGATTTTTAAATCAACGATCAAGATAATAATATTAATAACAACAATAATAATTTTAATATATATATCAAAATGAGATTTGAGATAAACAAGTTTAATAAAATCCAAATAGTAATAAAATAAGATACAAATAGCCGATCACTTATAAAATAATCATTAAAGTTAGAATATACTACTAATCGAAGAAAATACAACTTCCGGTTCGAAAAGATTTTAAATAGAAGGCACAAATCGAGTTTAAAATAATACTGAATTTATAAATAATCAAAATACGGAAAAATATTCTGAAAATATGTATTTGGAAAAACAGGGCTTATATCGGTAGTGGTAGAAGAAGTAGTCGGTAGAAAATTTGATTAAAAAATTGTTGGGAGAATTTGTTGAAGCCTTCGATACGATCGGAATTGTAAAAAAGTTGTTGATTGATTTGAGAATTTGAGATTGCAAAATTGTAGTAGAGAGAGTAAGAGAGTAGAAGAGGTGTGAAAAATTGTATTGGGGATATGGGGTATTTATAGGGTTAAAATGGAATTAAAAAATCCTCCCCCCCCCCCCCCCCCCCCCCCCACCCCCGAAAAAAAAACAAATCGTTGCTGTTAAGATAAATCAGAGAGATGAAAACAATACTCAATATTGAATTGAGTTCAACCAAGTGCAATACCACCTAAATATAGGAGGAGAACAAATATCAAAACAACTCTACAACCAATATGGGACTATATTAATATCTAACACCCCCACTCAAACTCACGATGGGTCAAATAGTGTGAGTTTATCTACTAAGTATCGAAATCTGTGAACAGTATGAGATTTGGTGAAGAAGTCTGTAGTCTGCTGGGAAGAGGTAACAGAATGGAGAGAAATGGTCCCTGTCTCTAAGCGCTCTCGAACATAATGAAAATCAATCTCTATATGCTTCGTTCTCTCATGAAAGACCGGGTTGCTTGCAATATGCAATGCACTCTGGTTATCACAATGAAGAGGAGTAGCTCCAGTAAGAGTGACACTCATATCTGATAACAGCCAACGAACATGAACAATCTTTCTAGTAGTAGCTGCCATTGCTCTGTACTCAGCCTCAGTGGAAGAACATGCAACAACTGTCTGTTTCTTGCTTCGCCATGAGATCAACGAATCACCGAGAAATAGACAGAAACCTGTGGTAGACCTTCTAGTAGTAGGATCACCTGCCCAATCTGAATCAGAATATGCACTGAGCTCTAGTTTGGATGTAGAAGGCATGAATAATGAGTGAGTGATAGTGCCTCGAAGATATCTAAGGATCCGAAGAAGAGCACCGTAGTGAACTGATGTGGGAGCAGAAACAAACTGACCGACAACACTAATTGCGTGAGCAATATCGGATCTGGTCATGCATAAGTAGACAAGCTGTCAAACAATCTACTTGTATCTAGTGGGATTAGGAAGGAGTTTACCATCTATAGGACGAAGCTTCACATGAAGCTCTAAGGGTGTATCGGCTGATCGACTGTCAGAGAGACATGCAGCGGAAATAATATCTGATGTGTATTTCTGTTGAGAAATGAGTATCCCCTGAGATCCACGAGCCATCACTAAACCCAGAAAGTAATGTAGTGTACCAAGGTCTTTCATATAGAACTGCTGGTGAAGGTATTTCTGGGTGGATATAATGCCGGCAGAGTCATCCCAGTAATGATCATATCATCAACATGTAGCAGTAGAAATACCCTCCCCTGCGGTGATGACCGCATAAACATGGAATCGTCCTGGGAACTCTAACGAAAGCCAGCCTTGGTGGTGACAAGCCGAAAACACTCAAACCATGCACGAGGGGCTTGTTTCAGACCATATATAGCACGACGTAGTTTGCAAATATGACGAGGAGAAGTAGTAAGACCAGGAGGAGGATGCATATAAACCACTTCAGATAAAGTACCATGAAGAAAAGCATTCTTCACGTCCAACTGGTATAGTGGCCACTGACGAACGGCGGCAACAACAAGAAGAGTGTAAATTGTGGTCATCTGAGCCACTGGGGCAAAAGTCTCATCATAATCAATGTCATGCTCCTGTGAAAACCCCCGGGCAACTAAACGAGCCTTGTGCCACTTAATCGAGCCATCAAGTCGATATTTGACTTTAAAGATCCACTTGCAGCTAACAGGCTGAACACCCACAGGCAGTGGAACCACATCCCAAGTACCAGTCTGATCAAAGGCAGTGAACCCCTCTGCAATAGCTTTCTGCCACTCGGGGTATTGAACGGCTTCCTTATAGGTTCTGGGCTCACGTGTAGTGTGTATAGCAGTGCGATATGCATGAAACTGGGGTGAGTAAGAAGCTAGAGTGGCAAAGCCAAATTGGTCAGATGGATCAGTGGCATCAGGTGTGTAACGAGGTGGTGGGACGCCCGCAGTAAAACGTGTAGACTGGCGAACGGGTGGTGGAAGGTTAATATGTGGAGGTGAGGTAGGTGGTGTGAGTGTATGCAATTGTAGGGATGCAAGTGGTGTGGGTGTATGAGGCGGTGGAGAAGTTGGGGGTGTTTATGTAGGAGGAATACTAGGGGGACTGTCTATAGTAGGAGCCAAAGGAGGGGGATCAAAAGGAATGGGTGGAGTGGGAGTAGGCCTAACAGGTGAAGGATCGAGAAAACTAACATCCTGAGGAGAGGTCAAGTAGTAGGGAGAGTCTTCTACAAAGGAGACATGTCGAGAAATATGAATACGACCTGCTACAGGATCAAAACAACGATAACCTTTATGCTCAGAACTGAGACCTAGATGAACCCACTTAGCGGCTCGAGCGGTGAGCTTCGTGCGCTCAGTGGGAGGGAGAATGACATAATAGGTGCTCCCAAAAATACGGAGCATGTTGTAGTCGGGTGGTGAGTGATAGAGAGCCTCATAAGGAGTGGTGCCAGAAAGGGCAGACGAAGGAGTAATGTTAATGAGACTGACAGAAGTCATGACAGCTTTAGCCCAGAAGGAGCGAGGAACAGAAGAGGAGAGTAGAAGAGCGCGAGCTGTCTCAAGGATGTGACGATGCTTGCGTTTAGCTACACCATTCTGCTCATGGGTGTGGGGGCATGATTGCTGAAAAAGGGTGCCATGAGATTGAAGAATTGATCACACAGTAGCAGAAGTGTACTCACGAGTACCATCTGAGCGAAAGGTTTTGATACGAACCTCAGACTGACTGTAAACCATGGTCGTAAAGAATCGATAAATGTCAGGTATCTCAGAACGTTGGCACATAAGAAATACCCATGTGTGTATAGTAAAATCATCGATGAAACTAACATAATAGAGATAACCTTTTTGAGAAGGTGTGGGAGATGGGCCCCATATGTCCGAATGAATAAGTTGAAATGCATGAGTGTACTGAGAAGTGATTTTATTGTTAAAAGGAAGGGCTAATTGTTTTGCCAACTTACAACCCTGACAAACAGATAATGAAGTAAAATTAAAACGACCAAGAGCACCACTACGAACCAAATCTTTCAAACAAGATGCACTAATGTGACCTAAGCATCTGTGCCACAAATCGGTATCAGAACTGACAACACCAGCAAAACTAGAAGTAGAGTCATGAGAATGAAGAAAATCTAGATGATATAGACGTCCATGTCTGCTAGCGCGTCCAATCATATGACCAGTCTGAGGATCCTGTATGGTACAGTCCAAAGAAGTAAAGGTAACGGTGAGGCCAATATAACATAAAGTACTAATGGAAATAAGGTTCGTAGATAAATGAGGGGCATAAAGGACAAAAGGTAATGTGAGAGTTGGAGTGTTAATAGACCCGGAGTGTGTAGTAAGAAGTAGTGAACCATCGGCAGTGTAAAGTGACGGTGCATGAGAGGTCAGTGTAGTGCGAGTGGTGAGAAGAGTGTAATTACTAGTGAGATGATGTGATGCACTAGAATCTAAAAGCCAGGAAGAAGACATACCAGGAGTGACAGAGAAAGTAGGAGCAGAGGAACCAGCACTGATGGACTGATCCGAGTTCTGAAGAGTCAACTGAGCTAGACGGTGTTGTGGAATATGATAGGGAGCAGGAGAAGGCATGTCCGGAGTGACGGCCATCGCACCAGGTGTGCGGAGAGGAGGTAGACCCTGTTGCTGTCTACGCTGTTGTGCCTGAATTAGGAGCTGGGGATGCAGAATAAAGCAATTACTATGAGTATGCGAATCCCGCTGACAGTGGGTGCAATGTAGACGACGATCGTGAACACTGCGATGGGCAGAAGGAGCAAGCATAGGGCTAGGGCGAGGCTTGCGTGAGAAGGATGTACGGTGAGCAACAACAAGAACACTTTCACTGGTAGAGGATGGGTGAAAAGCAGGAGTGGGGAGAGCACGTAACCGAGTTTCTTCAGTAACAAGCTTAGCAATAGCAGCTTCAAGACTAGGAACCGGATCTCGATGGATCAATTGACTGCATAAAGACTGATACTCTGGTCGTAGACCCATCATAAAGAACATAAACTGACGACGTTCACGAGTAACATGTACATCACTGTGCTCTAGTTGCTGTAGTTCACGCTAGATATTGCGCATGGTTGTGTAATGTTCCTAAATACTGCGATCACCTTGCCTTTCAAGAACGGACTGAACAAGGAGCTGATACTCATGGGCTCCACTATTCTGGACATACTGAGTAACCAAATGTTGCCAAAGAGCCTTGGCAGGACGAACACGAAGAAGATCGGCACGAAGACTACGGTCGACAGAGGAGATAAGGAAAGCAATAATTCGACGATCATGATCATCCCAAGGGGTCTGAGATGTGTGAATCAATTGCTTATCGGCAGGGGAAGCGGTAGCATCGGGATCTTTGGGACGAATAGTGGAACCATCAATGTGACCCCATAAAGAATGGCTGAGAAGAGTGGCCTCAACAAAAGTAGACCAATCAGTCTAATCCTTAGTAGTGGAGAGAAGGAAATCAGTGGAGACTGGAAGGTATTGACAAAATTGGGGCTCCATGAAAATCCGAGAACCTACAAAAAAAAATTTGGTTTTTTTTTCGGTTTTTTTTTCATTTTTTTTTTCAGATAAGAAATAAAAAGAAAGAAAAAATAAAAATAAATAAGTAGAGGAAGTCACAAATAGGGGGGCGGCTAGGGTTTTGATATCTTGGACTTCGGTTGGATTGGATCAGGGACGGCAGTGAAGTTGGATGTCGGTGGGTAGCGTGGACGAAGGAGGACGACGATCGATGGGTTCTGTCGTCCGAGTTTTGTAGCCGATGGGTTTCGATGAGTGAGGGCGACGGTGGAGGAAAAACGGGGGATCAAGATTTGAAGGAGAGTGATGATTGTCGATCTCGACGGGAGTTGTTTGGGTTGCTGACGATGGCGACTGCGACTGTAGATCTCGACGAGAGGGTTGCTGACGATTCCTTTTTTTTTTCTTTTTTTTTTTTGAATCTAGGGTTTTGGGAAGATATATTTGTAGAGGGAATTTAAGAAGGGAAAATTTGGATAATTGGCTCTGATACCATGTTAAGATAAATCAGAGAGATGAAAACAATACTGAATATTGAATTGAGTTCAACCAAGTACAATACCACCTAAATATAGGAGGAGAACAAATATCAAAACAACTCTACAACCAATATGGGACAGTTGCGCTCTATTTGGCACGCCAATCGACCGGGTCGAACGTTTGACCCGTTCGGGTCGAACAGTCGACTCGTTCGGGTCAAATGGTCAGCGGGCTGGCGGGTCATGTTACGAGCGGGTCTCGCTTTTGAAGCGGGTTGGCGGTTCGAGTTGAGCGGGTTGGCGAGCATTTTGTGCGCACCGGGTCGACCCATTAGACTTCTCGGGTTCGACCCAGACCCGAACTGATCTAGAGCGGGCCGGTTTCGATGAGCGGGTCGCGTCGACCCAACCCGGTTGCCACCCCTAATTATCGGCTTATTTATGGAGGTTGTAGCAATTTCATTTGTGCTTGTAGGAGCGGCATGAAGACTGCAAATAATGCTAGCGAAGAAATAATTTCATTTGTGCTTGTAGGAGCGGCATGAAGACTGCAAATAATGCTAGCGAAGAAATTGGGTTGCTTTGTGAGTCTTGGTCCTCCTCCCTGTTCAAGCTTCTTTTTTATTAGGGCATTCAATCCTTCAATCATGAAATGATTTTCATGTTATCTCTTTTGTAGTGTGCTCCCATTTTTTATTTTTTCATTTTTTTTTAATTTTTTAATTTTTGGTTTTGAAAATTGAATCTCAATGTAGCCCACATAATGCGTATACAATACACAAGAATGTTTCAATGTAAATTCTCATAAAATTCATCATAATATTATCATATATGTTATTTAGTCAGCATCTTTACCTGATTGCTATTGAGCATGAATACTAAATGATAGAATGCAAAAAAAAAAAAAAAAATCCTTGAAGTTTACGCCAAAATTCACAAATAATATAATAAAACACTCTAAAATTTTGCTAGGTTTATTTGATCACAAAGTGCACTTATACTTGAAGTCTTAATTATCCATGAAAACTTTAGGGTGGACTTTTACAAGGAAAAAAAAAGTTCACAGAAGTTTTAAAGTTTTGCTAGAACTTCTGGGTAGGTGTTCACTTCTTTGCATTTAAGAAAATTTTAAAGGCTCGAGCTGTTAATCCTCAGTCTTAGGGTTCAATTTTCATTTTGTTACAACCAAGATGAGATTTTGAATATGTGATGCCAGAAAACATACATATATATAGATCACTATCTAACAACGTAACTTTCATAACAAAGATATGATTACCTTATTATTGCTAACAATATCAACAATATTACTTAATAATGTTAAATAAGTAGCAGATGCATACTTATTGTACACAGAAATTTAAAGTGAATACACTAAACAAAAAGATAATACAACAAATAACTGGACGGATGTCTAAGATATTCTCTTTTTAGCCATTGAGTTTTAAAAGCTTAATTCTGTTACCCCCCACAAAATGGTTTTCTATGAATGCATCTCTTATCTCATGCGACACCATTGCAGCAGTTCGCATTGTCGCAAAGTCATCCTCTGTTTTGGTGATTAACGAAAGGCCAACCATTAGGAGAGATGTTATACATTCTTGTATTCCTCTTCTTCATTTCCAACCAACTTCGTGCACGTCATTAGATCTCCACCTTCATTTTGTAATAGCACGGTAAGCATTTGTTTCTTTAAAATACACCACTTAGAGCATCTGTAGTCGTTTGCCATGTACCCAAAATATGAAAAAAATAAAAAAAAAAGTGGTTGTAGTCGTCTGGCAAATACCCAAATTTTGGGTGTCGCATGAACAGGAGCGTGCCAAATATGGAAGACGGTTTGGCAAAAGCCAAATTATAGCCGGACGAAAGATAATCTTTCGTCCGAAACGTGGGACAAAGGACAATACACCGTCGCTTCAATTTCGTATACGACAAAATCGACAGATAGAGGATAATATGCCGTCGCTTCAATTAAATTTAAAAAATAAAAAAAAATTGACGGACGGTACATTATGTATCGTCCAAAACAAATTTCGCAAAATGCCAAATTGCCAAGGACGGAAGATAATCTTCCGTCCAAGTCAATGGCAGGTTTAAATTTATTTTTTTTTTGTCTTTTCGTGGATTGAGTTTACTGTTTTTATTTTTAAATTTTTTTTTGTCCTTACCCCTCACTTCAATGCATTCCTATATATATTTATATATTTTTTGATTTAAATTTCTGAGACGAAAGATAATCTTCCGTCTGAGCCAAATTTTGGCTTTTGCCGACTACAGCGCAAACCCATTTTTTCCATTTCTTTTTGCCAAGTACCCAAAATCTGAGTCAAGACGACTACAGATGCTCTTAGCATGTAGACTAGGCAAATTTATGGCCCAAGCAATTTTGGAACATATAGACGAGGCAAATAAGTTTATGCATAATTTTTTTTGAGAAATTTAGTGAGGCTAAAACCTCCCTGGATTCCATTAATAAGAGTTTAGCGAAACATTTCGGGTACAACAAAAGAGCTAAAAAATAAAGAAAACAACAATACACATAGCAAAAGCAAATACAAGCCCTCTTTACACTACAAAAGGATGCTGCACAAGAAAGCCACAAAGTAGTCAATTACTCTCTCCCATCTTGGTCGGTGTTCTCCAGCTCATCCTCGGCCACTGTTGAGTGTCTGTTGTCCAGCATCCTCGTCTTGAATAGGGTCAAATTTTGCCCTCACCTTGGCCCTAACTACCTCTCATGAGCCCAGGAAAATTGTAGATTAGTTTTTTTGCTAATAACAAGTTGAGGGTATTTGTTAAAAAAAATTTGCTAACATTTCAAGTTAGTTTTTTGCATTTTAGCCTATCGTCTACATCCACCATATGTGATAGAAAACCTATATATGTATACAAAAACAAACTAATGTAAAAGCCGCTAAAGTTTAAATAAATATAACTACATAAATTTGCATAATAAAGATAATTAAGTGTATAAACAGATCTAGCTAATTGCTTGTTATTAGTGAGATTGGAAGAAATAACTGCATCACCTTCCACTAAACTCCATGTCTTATGAATGTGTCCCTTATCGCATGCAACTCGATTGCAACAGCTCTCATGTTCGTACGTTCTCTTGGCGATTCCTTCGAACACAAAATCCCGACCGATACAACAGATGCTATACATTCTTGAATTCCTCTTCTTGAACTCCAACCAATTTCTCCCTGATGATTAGGATCTTCACCATTATTTTGTAGTAACAACAATGGATCTATAATGTCCATAATTCTATTAGGATATGCCATTATGACATACTCGTGTAGGTTATAGCCGTCTTTGAACATATGATCTACAGGTCGCCTTCTAGTAAGCATCTCTAGCAAATGGATTCCATTGCTATATACATCCCCAGAAGTACACACCTTTCCCCCTTTACCATATTCTGCAATTCAAACATCTATAATTAGTTCATATGGTTATAGGTTAATTTTTGTGTATAAGATCTTAAAAGATTGAACAATTTATATAGGAATATATACCTAGTGCAACATACCTAATGGTTCCCCTTATCCCAAATGAATAGCTAGAATCTTGCAAGGGCCTTCCGAGTCCAAAGTCACCCACATGAGCAACCATGTCATTGTCGAGAAGAATGTTGCTAGGCTTTTGATCACAATGAACGATTGGTGGTTGGCAGTCATGATGCATATAATCTAATGCATCAGCAACATCAATGGCTATGTTTAACCTCTAAATCAAACCAGCATTTTCTTCGACATGCAACCATTCCTCTAGATTTCCGTTAGGCATGAATTGAAACACTAGAGCCTTGAAATCATTGCCTTGTGAATCAATTGACGAGCAAGATGTTAGGATCTTGATGAGATTGCGATGTCGAATATGTCTCAAAGCCTCATATTGATCTATGAAACTCTTGGAAGCTCCCTGCTCCTCTGTGTACAAATGGACAATGATGATAGATTGAACAAGGAGGAAGGGACCATACCAGAAAGATTATTAGCGGACACTTTAAAGCTTTGTAGCCTCTGAAGACTGCCGATTTCATATGGGATGCTTCCCTCTGGATGGTTGCTTTCAGCAAAAAATAACATCAAAGATGAGAGGTTACCCAGCGAAGTTGGAATACCTCCAGTGAGGCTATTATTGGCAAGATTTAGGTGAATGAGCTCTGAGAGTGAGCCAATCTCCTCTGGGATTCTTCCTGATAGATTATTGCCATCCAAGACAAGCAACATCAAGTCTGAGCAATTGGTTAATTTTATAGGAATTTCCCCTTGCAATGAATTGAAACTCAGGTCAATAGCCTGTAACTTTTGCATGATACCAAATTCGGGTGGTACCGTGCCAGATAAACCATTATTTGATAGATTGAGATTGGTGAGGAATGTGAAGTTGGCTAGAGAAGGTGAAATGGAGCCAGCAAGGCTTAAGAAGTTGAGCTCTAAGCTGATGACTCTTGGAGGGTGGTACAACTTTGGATTGCTACTGCATGAGACTCCAAACCAGTTGCAGTAATGGTTGGTTCGATTCCATGAACTCAGAGCTGTTGAGGATTCCTCAGTTAATTGATTCTTGAATTCAAGAAGTGAGAGCATATCAGTCTCATTTCCAAAGATTTTGGAGGAAGTTGTGGTGGAGGAAGTTGGGGAAGGGAATGAAAATGTGACAAGTAGCAAGAAGAATACTACAATCTCCGATTGACAATCGTTCTTCATGCTTCTCTGCTAGATAGCTAGGAACAATTTTTTTTTGTTTTTTCTGTACTTGGAAATCCTAGCAAACTTTGGGATATATATATACTCGTAGATAGGTTTACTTTGTCAAAAGATGGTCTTAAAAAATGTCTTCATTATTAGACTAAAAGTAGATGCGATTTCTTTTTTAAAAAATTATCTTACCAAGAGGCATGCATATTCTGTAAAATTTAACAATTTAGAAAATGTCTTCACTATTAAGCTTTGCTTTTGGGAGGATGGTTGACTAATACTGGAGTCAAGGTCTTTGTCGAAGAATTCATGCCCTGAGTTATGATAGGGCATTTATTGTTGTGGAAAATGTTGTGCTGAAGTCAGGGTCAGGGTCTGTGTTTGAAAAATTCATTTCCACTGTTCCATCTCCATACAAATCCAATCAACCTCCGCCGCGGTCAGTTTGTCCCACGAACCCTTAAAATGTTTTTTTCACAGCAGCAGTTTATGTGACTTAATTTACACCTTTTTTTTTAATGATATTGCTTGCTTCTGCTCATATTCTTGGAATTCCTACACCTAATAATAAGCAGTATAAAAATTCTCCTACAAAACCTCTGTTCTGTATATGGTATTCTCAATTCCATAGCCTTCTGCACCTTAAGTATAAAATCAAAAATAACGATGGTACAAGAATTATTAAGCCTTAGTGAGTTTTTCATTAATGTCTTTCCCACTGTTGGAGAACCAATATAAGGTTTTGGTGCTAGTAGTTCATTTTCTTTCATGGTCTGTAGAAGTATAAGTATTCCTATTTCAGCTAGATGTAATGATTCGAACTCTTTCATACCATGAGGAACCTGCAGTAAAAACCCATCTGTTAGTTTTACCTTGATGTATGTTTCTGACATGTAAGGTTTTAAACTAATTTTGTTGCCACAGTAGCATTATGATAAGTTATTGCTTCCCAATTATAGTTGCATATTCAGATTTGATATACTCTCTCTCTATAGAGAGAACACACATGACGAGCATAAAGCATTAGATTATCCACAAATTTGATTTGCCTGAAAGAAAGAAAGTATGGGTGCTGTTTTGTCTCGTCAAGGCGGTATGCATTTAGTGTTTCCTCCTCACAACTCAGCCAAGTGAGGTTTTAAGATGGCAAACTCTTTAAGATTCTCATTGCTTGAAATACAATAATAATTTATCAAAAACCATTTTAATTTAACTTTGCCCTGACCCTTGCACTCTTCAGTTATACCTGATTTTTAGACCTAGTTTGTGGTATCTCACAATTTTGCTTTGATTTAATCTCAGAAATATGGTTGATAGGTTGGGGAACCGGTGATCTGAAGCCTGAGTTCCTTCTGTTGATTCCTGAATTGCAATGAGCAGTACGTGTGTATAGAAGTCTGACAAACACTGCTCTGCTTTACTTATCATGTGCATTATCGTCCTATTGAATTGCAAAATTAGTGCACGCTTAAAAGTTTCATGTATTTTGATCTGTAGGAAATGCCCCTCGTAGGGAAGGAATATAAGCAACTGGTTGCCAGTGTTCGTCCTTTTTGTCTAATATACTACAAATAAACACGCAGAAATAGCAGTTCATTACTGATCATTAATTTCTTTCAAATAGTTAAGGTCTGACGTATATCACTTGTTAAGAGTAAGAGCATCCACAATGGAGTTTTCTATTTTTTAGCAAAATGGGAAGTATAAGAATAGAGTAGATGTAAACATGTGCAGTGGTTGGTTGGAAAAAAATTCTTATTTTAGAGGGACGAGACAACTTGTCTCGTCCTAGTGTTTTTTTTAAATATATATAGGGACGAGACAACTTGTCTCGTCCTAGTGTTTTATATATATATATATATATATATATATATATAACCCCCGGGACTTGTCCCGTCGTCTGATCACCTAAGTGATCAAACGGGACATCTTGTCCTGTTTTAGGAGTTTTACAAAAAAAAAAAGTTAATTTGGGAAGGACGATACAACATGTATCGTCCGACCCAATTTTTTATAAAAAAAAATTACGGGACGAGACAAGTTGTCTCGTCCGATTATATTAAAAAATATTTAAAATATTGGGATGATACAAGATGTATCGTCTCCTATATTTTCATATTCGCTAGCTCATTTCTCATATTTGAAAATGGACTGTAGCTCGTTTGCCATTTTTTAACAAAATAGCAAACGACTGCAGGTGGTCCATTCTCAAATAATTCTCATAAAATGAGAATTTGGGAAATATAGCAAACGACATTGGATGCTCTAATACTTTTTGCTCTAACACAAGAATGTGAGCTCATATGAAATCTTATTGTAATTATTGTTGTGGGCGCCACTTTTGATCTCTTTTAATACATCGTGAGTATGAAAATATTGAGTACATTTAGCATTACTCTATTATTGATTATGAACCGTGGAAAATAAGTGGGTTGCGATCCTCTCGTCGAGTACTATTCCGTGGTGTACTCATTTGCCAAAAAATGAATTTCGTATGAATGAGAAATATTGGTCCAAAGTTGGGTACTTGAAATGTACTAACTTGGAAAGTTGGAGAAAATGGATAGTCCCATATCGAAAATTGGGAAAGATTTTTTCTAGTAAATATACTAGAAAATTGGACTAAAGGGCGTGGCCCGAGGATTACCACTAACGTGTAGTGGAGAGAGGACTCAGCTAAAATAACAAACACGCACGCGCGCGCTCGCCCGGCTCCGGCCCCGGCCCCAGCTCGGTCTGGTCTGGTCTGGTCTGGTCTGTTCTGGTCTGGATACAATTACTCTATAAAAGCATAGTAATGGCTCATCAGTTATGGATCTGAATCACTACTCTGCTGTTGCAGAGTAATGGACCATTACTCTGCTGTTGCAAAGTAACGGGCCTCCCAACAGTCTCCATTTCTCATATAAGACTACTGAATCATGTCTGCCAGTCTCCATTTCTCATATAAGACTACTGAATCATGTCTGCCAGTAAGACAGATTTTCTGATAATCCGAATTTTATACTTCTTCTTCTTCTCCTCTGTGTCCAGCATTGTTCGCTGAAAACTCTAAAGTTTGGGTGCTGATCTTCAGAAAAAGGTATACAGTTGTATACTGGGAGGCAATTCGCCAGTCATCGTCACACTACGAGACGAATTTTGCTTTAAGGAGAGAGATTCTAATCTCGACTCTGTATAAAGCTTTTGGTTTGTTATATTTTATTTCTGTAATTTCTGTTCTACACAATTATTGTTAGTAATTTTCAGATTTATAAAATTCGAGTTCTAACAATCTTAAAGCAAAATTTTTTTTCCTACCTGATTTTAACAGTTTTTGTGAAGATTGTTTACAGATACTGTTATGAATTCGGAAAAAAACAACCACTAACAGCTCTGTTTCAAATGTTTCAGAAGTAACATGGAGAACACACAGAATGATATTGTTAGTAGGCTTATCAATACTGAAACATCGGTGACCCAAAATGTGACTGCACAATCGGTTGCAGTACATTCGGTAAAACTGCCCACACACATAACTGTGGGAGAAAACCGGAGAAGTTCATTGGAACTGAATTCAAGAAGTGATAAGGGAAGATGCAGTTCTACCTAACCACCTTGAAGCTGGACAGGTTTCTCACTGAATCTGCCCCGATGCTGGCACCAATGGATGCACACTCCGTTGCTGCAGTTGATGCGTGGACTCAGAGCGACTACCTCTGCAAGAATTACATCCTCAATGGCTTGGTAGACCTCCTGTACAACGTTTGCTGTGTCTTCAAGACGTCCAAACCCTGTGGGGGTCTTTGGAAAAGAAGTACAAAACAGAAGACGCCGGGTCCAAGAAGTTTGTAGTCAGCAAATTTCTGTACTACAAGATGATTGACCCCAAAACTGTTGTGAGTCAAATCCAGGAACTGCAGGTCATAATGCATGAAATCGCTGTAGAGAACATGACGATTTCTTATTTTAGACTAAAAGTAGATGCGATTTCTTTTTTTAAAAAATTATCTTGCCAAGAGGCATGCATATTCTGTAAAATTTAACAATTTAGAAAATGTCTTCACTATTAAGCCTTGCTTTTGGGAGGATGGTTGACTAATACTGGAGTCAAGGTCTTTGTGGAAGAATTCATGCCCTGGGTTATGATAGTCACGGATGATGCAGTCAGTAGTCAAGGTCTTTGTCGTTCAACAATTCATGAAGACAGAGTTTTGCAATCCACCACTGTTTCTGGTCCAACTGAAAAGATAATGGGGAGCAATAGTTCTTAAATAAGAAGACTCAAGTATACAAGTCATGACCACCAGTGCTGTTACCTATTTTGATTAGTTATTGTTTGACTAATTGTAGTTGGGCAAAAGCCAAAGTACCCCCTTAACGTTTGGCCCGAGTACAAAATGCCCATACAAGGTTTGAAAAAATACAATAAACCCATTCTTCCATTAACTTAACCCTTTCCATTAAGTTATAATTATTAAATTACTTTTTTACCATTACCCTTTCATATCTAATTGTTATACACTATTATTATTGTTATATGTTATATATATATATCATTACGGTTATGCTTCATAGTCTTGAGGTTTATTCTTCAGATTCTTTTAGCAAATTAAATATCATTACGGCTATGCTTCATAGTCTTGAGGTTTATTCTTCCGATTCTTTTAGCAAATTAACCATGTCCTTATCTATATATATACAGAGGAACAAATAAATGAATAATACACTATTTTTTTAATAAAAATGTTCTCGAATTTGAATCATTCTATAATGAATGCATTGTCCTAGTATTCGGTAATATGACACAAGTTCAGGCTATTGTACCTCAGGAATGCTTGACAAAATTTGATAATTATAATCAACAAGTAGTGCTTCAGATGCATTATCATTATCCTATCCTAATACTACTGGCTAATATATTACTTAATGTGTAATTTGAAATCATCAGAAGAAAATATATATGTATAGTTCAACAAGAATGCTCAGGTTATGTTTCCAGCAGGATAGAGTATACACATATAACATTGTTATATGTGTAAAATGTTTTACACATATAACAATAATAATAGTGTAGAACAATTAGATATGAAAGGGTAAGGGTAAAAAGGTAATTTAATAATTATAACTTAATGGAAAGGGTTAAGTTAACGGAAGAATGGGTTTATTGTATTTTTTCAAACGTTGTATGGACATTTTGTACTCGGGCCAAACGTTAGGGGAGTACTTTGGCTTTTGCCCATTGTAGTTTATGATGCTAGTTTGGGATGTTAGAACCTGTAGGGATTATGAATGTAATTTGATTGAAGGGAAGCGTTTATTGTTGTGGAAAATGTTGTATTGAAGTCAGGGTCAGGGTCTCTATTTGAAAAATTCATTTCCACTGTTCCATCTCCATACAAATCCAATCAACCTCCGCCGCGTCAGTTTGTCCCACGCACCCGTAAAATGTTTTTTTCACAGCAGCAGTTTATGTGACTTAATTTACACCCTTTTTTCCCATGATATTGCTTGCCAAAAACGAATTCCGTATGAATGAGAAATGTTGGTCCAAAGTTGGGTACTTGAAATGTACTAACTTGGCAACTTGAAAAAAATGGATAGTCCCATATCGGAAATTGGGAAAGATTTTTTCTAGTATATATACTAGAAAACTGGACTAAAGGGCGTGGCCCGGGGGTTACCACTAACGTGTAGTGGAGAGAGGACTTAGCCAAAATGACAAACACGCGCGCGCCCGGCTCTGCCTTGGCCCCGACCCCGTTTGGCTTGGTCTGGTCTGGCTTAAATTTTTTTTTTGCCCAGACAAAAACACTTCCCCCACTGAACTGAAAAGGCTTTTCAGATTCAGTAACTGGTACCCATTACTCTATAACAGCAGAGTAATGGCTCACCAGTTATGAATCTGAAGAGTCTCCATTACTCTGCTGTTACAGAGTAATGACATCTGAACAGTCATCAGTCTCCCTATTTCCTCTATAAATCCAGACAGAATCTTTTATACAGATACAGAATTTTTTTAATTGTTCTTCTTCTTCTTCTTCTCCTATGTGTCAGTGTCAACTGGGAGTACATCACAGGCAGCAGTTTGCTGAATCTCTGAAGCAAGGGTGCTGCTCTTCAGAGAAGGTACAGTTGTATCCTGGGAAGCAATTCGCTGGCCACCGTCATACTACGGGGCGAATTCTGCTTTAAGGAGAGAGATTATCAGTTTCGACTCTGTGCAAAATCTTTAATTTACTGTTTTAATTCTTGTATTTCATTTCTTCGCAATTTCTGTTGGGATTTTCTCTTATTTATATAAATTCGGGTTCTAACCCCGGCCCCTTTTGGCTTGGTCTGGTCTGGCTTAAATTTTTTTTTTTTTTTTGCTCAGACAAAAACTCTTCCCCTACTGAACTGAAAAGGCTTTTCAGATTCAGTAACTGGTACCCATTACTCTATAACAGCAGAGTAATGGCTCACCAGTTATGAATCTGAAGAGTCTCCATTACTCTGCTGTTACAGAGTAATGACATCTGAACAGTCATCAGTCTCCCTATTTCCTCTATAAATCCAGACAGAATCTTTTATACAGATACAGAATTTTTTTAATTGTTGTTCTTCTTCTTCTTCTCCTCTGTGTCAGTGTCAACTGGGAGTACATCACAGGCAGCAGTTCGCTGAATCTCTGAAGCAAGGGTGCTGCTCTTCAGAGAAGGTACAGTTGTATCCTGGGAAGCAATTCGCTGGCCACCGTCACACTACGGAGCGAATTCTGCTTTAAGGAGAGAGATTATCAGTCTCGACTCTGTGCAAAATCTTTAATTTACTGTTTTAATTCTTGTATTTCATTTCTGCGCAATTTCTGTTGGGATTTTCTCTTATTTATAAATTCGGGTTCTAACAATCTTAAAGCAGAATTTTTTCCTCACTAATTCTAACAGTTTTGTGAACTTTATTTACAGGTGCGGTTATCGATTCGGAAAAAACAACTAACGAGTTCTGTTACTCTTCTGTTTCAGATAAGAACAAGGAGAACACACCAACTGATATTGTCAGTGGGCTTATCAGTACCGAAACACCGGTGATCCAAAATGTGACTGCACAATCGGTTGCTGCACATTCGGTCATTCTGCCCACGCACATAACTGTGGGAGAAAAATCGGAAAAGTTCAATGGAACTAGATTCAAAAAGTGGCAAGGGAAGATGCAGTTCTACCTGACCACATTGAAGCTGGACAGATTCCTCACTCAATCTGCCCCGATGTTGGCGCCAATAGATGCACACTCCGTTGCTGCAGTTAATGCATGGACTCAGGGCGACTACCTCTGCAGGAACTACATCCTGAATAGCTTGGTAGACCCCCTGTACAACGTCTACTGTGTCTTCAAGACGTCCAAACTCCTGTGGGGGTCCTTGGAAAAGAAGTACAAAACAGAAGACGTCGGGTCCAAGAAATTTGTTGTCGGCAAATTTCTAGACTACAAGATGATTGACTCCAAAACTGTTGTGAGTCAAGTCCAAGAACTGCAGGTTATAATGCACGACTTTGCTGTAGAGTCCAAAAACTGTTGTGAGTCTATGCCTGATGCTCCTATGTGGAAGGTAGCAATCAAAAGTGAAATAGACTCCATTATGCAAAATCATACATGGGAGTTAGTCGACTTGCCTTCTGGATGTAAAGTTCAAGGATGCAAATGGATTTTCAAACAAAACTTGAAACCAGATGGTTCCATAGAGAAGCATAAGGCAAGACTTGTGGTACAAGGATTTAGGCAAAAAGAAGGCCTAGATTTCTTTGATACATATTATCCAGTTACAAGAATAACATCCATAAGAATGTTAATAGCTATTGCAGCTCTACGTAACCTAGAAATACATCAAATGGATGTTAAAACTGCATTTCTAAATGGGGACTTAGAAAAGTAAATATACATGAAACAACCTGAGGGTTACGTAGTTCCTGGACAGGAAAACAAGGTGTGCAGGCTTGTAAAATCTCTGTACAGCCTGAAATAAGCTCCAAAACAGTGGCATGCAAAATTTGACAATGTTATGATGTCAAATGGTTTTAAAATAAATAAATGCGATAAGTGTATCTACATCAAAGATACTCCAAATGGATATATTTTGGTCTGTCTGTACGTAGACAACATGCTCATTATTGGAAGCAATAACGACATTATCAAACAAACTAAGAGCATGCTTAGTGGCAAGTTTGATATGAAAGATTTGGGAGTTGCAGATATCATACTAGGAATCAAAGTTTCCAGGACATCTAAAGGGATTACTTTGTCCCAAGCTCATTATGCTGAGAAAGTACTTGAAAGATTCAAGAATTACTCCAATGGGACAACAAAAAGTTCCGTCGATCTAAGTCTTCACTTGTTCAAAAACACAGGCAAAAGCATATTACAACTGGAATATGCATGTGTAATCGGTAGTCTGATGTACCTAACAAATTGTACAAGACCGGACCTAGCACATTCGGTAAATGTATTGAGCTGATACATGAGTAATCCAAGATGAAATCACTGGAAAGAAATAACTAGAGTATTGAAATACTTGCGACATACTCAGAGTTATGCGCTGCATTACACCAGATATCCAGCAGTACTTGAAGGCTACAGTGATGCCAACTGGATATCGAACTCCAAGAACTCAAAATCCACAAGTAAATATGTTTTCACACTTGGTGGTGCAGCTGTGTCATGGAAAACCTCTAAACAAACACTATTGGCCAGATCCACCATGGAATCTGAGTTTATTGCTTTAGACAAAGCGGCAGAGGAAGCAGAATGGCTTCGAAACTTTTTAGAGGATATTTCTATGTGGGAAAAACCAGTGCTGCCTTATGTGTACACTGTGACAGCCAATCGGCTATAGCACAGGCACTGAGTTGTATGTATAATGGTAAGTCTCGTCATATCAGAAGGCGACACAAAACCATTAGACAACTGCTCTCAAATAGAGTAATCTCTATAGAATATATAAAATCAGCCGACAACCTAGCGGATCCATTTACTAAAGGTCTGTCGCGAGAGCAGGTTGTGAGATCATCAAGAGGAATGTGTTTAAAGCCTATGACGAAAGAGGATACTTGATGGAAACCCTACCTAGAAATTGGAGATCCCAAGATCTAGGTTCAAAGGGACAACTAAATCTTGTTGAATCGACGGAAGCACTGAGAGATTAAAATATCATACCAACTCTTAGGATGATAAAACAGTGTTGCCTGCAAAAAGTTAGGATAAGCTTGGCTTTTAATGATTCCCATAGCTTTGAAATAAAAGTGGGGTATAGCAGGATACTCTTTATGGGCAATCACCTTGTGAGTGTGAAATGTGGCCGTTTCTAGGAGAATGAAGAGAGGCTACATTCTCCAAGTTCACTCACGATTAACCAGGGATGTTCAAGGCCAAAATGAACACAACAAGAGAACTTAGTTCTGTGAGGAGATGAAACTGTGTGATAGTTATTGTCAGGGTTCACATCAAAGTCTGGGTAGTTCAAGACATCATAATCACTACCTGGTCAACTGAATCCGATAGCTAATTACTAAGGGTGGTTCAAAGTTGAAAAAATTACTACCATTCCTGATGCAGTGATTTTCTTATTGTACTCTCAGAGTCTTTCTGTCATGTTTTTTGTTTTTCTGTCGTGTCTGGATTACATGGTCTGGTAATTTTCATTCATATGGGGGATTGTTGGAATTAATATTTGCAGTTTTCCGGACCGGATTCCGGCAGGCTCCGACCACCGGCGGCGCCGGAAAATGAGTGGATTGCGATCCTCTCGACGAGTACTATTCCGTAGTGTACTCACTTGCCAAAAACGAATTCCGTATGAATGGGAAATGTTGGTCCACAGTTGGATACTTGAAATGTACTAACTTGGCAACTTTGAGAAAATGGATAGTGCCATATCGGAAATTGAAAAAGATTTACTAGAAAACTGGACTAAAGGGCGTGGCCCGGGGGTTACCACTAACGTGTAGTGGAGAGAGGACTTAGCCAAAAATGACAAACACACGCGCGTGCACGCGTGCGGGCCCGGCCCGGCTCCGGCTCGGCTCGGCTCGGTTCGGTTGGGCTTGGTCTGGTCTGGTTTGGTCTGGCTTAAATTTTTTTTTTTGCCCAGACAAAAACTCTTTCCCTACTGAACTGAAAATGCTTTTCAGATTCAGTAACTGGTACCCAACAGCAGAGTAATGGCTCCCAAGTTATGAATCTGAAGAGTCTTCATTACTCTGCTGTTACAGAGTAATGGTATCTGAACAGTCACCAGTCTCCATATTTCCTCTATAAATCCAGACATAATCTTTTATACAGATACAGAATTTTTTTAATTGTTCTTTTTCTTCTTCTTCTTCTTCTCCTCTGTGTCAGTGTCAACTAAGAATACATCACAGGCAGCAGTTCGTTGAATCTCTGAAACAAGGGTGCTGCTCTTCAGAGAAGGTACAGTTGTATCATGGGAAGCAATTCGCTGGTCACTATCACACTACGGGGTGAATTCTGCTTTAAGGAGAGAGATTATCAGTATCGACTCTGTACAAAATCTTTAATTTACTATTTTAATTCTTGTATTTCATTTCTTCGCAATTTCTATTGGAATTTTCTCTTATTTATAAATTCGGGTTCTAACAATAAGCTATTGCTTCCTAATTATAGTTGCATATTCAGATTAGATATATACTCTCTCTATAGAGAGAACACACATGACGAGCATAAAGCATTTGATTATCCACAAATTTGATTTGCATGAAAGAAAGAAAGCATGGTGCTGTTTTGTCTTGTCAAGGCGGTATGCATTTAGTGCTTCCTCCTCACAACTCAGACAAGTGAGGTTTTAAGATGGCAAACTCTTTAAGATTCTCATTGCTTGAAATACAATAATAATTTATCAAAAACCATTTTAATTTAACTTTGCCCTGACACGTGCACCCTTCAGTTATTCCTGATTTTTAGACTTAGTTTGTGGTATCTCACTATTTGCTTTGATTTAATCACAGAAATATGGTTGATAGGTAGGGGAACCATTGATCTGGAGCCTGAGTTCCTTCTGTTGATTCCTGAATTGCAATGCGCAGTACGTGTGTATAGAAGTCTGACATATAGTGCAAAAGCACTGCTCTGCTTTACTTATCATGTGCATTATCGTCCTATTGAATTGCAAAATTAGTGCACGCTTAAAAGTTTCATGTATTTTGATCTGTAGGAAATGCCCCTTGGTTGGAAGGGATATAAGCAACTGGTTGCCAGTGTTCGTCCTTTTTGTTAATAATACCGTATTAGCCTATACTATTGGTTGGTATGCCAGAGTTTGAAATCAGGTTCCGCATGAGAGTTATTGGCCCAAATTGATGGGAAATGCTTTATAGATTTTTGTTAATCAAGATTCCCTGGTTTTCAAAGAATGCATAAGATAGCTTAGTAATGCTGATGTTGTACTATTTTCGATTTACCATGTTCACTTTTCCCCTTCAAACAATTTTGACGATACATGAAAAAGCAAAGGACCATAGTTATCTCCGACTATACATGAAAAAGGAAAGGACCATCGTCAAACAATTTTGACGATACATGAAAAACTAAAGGACTTTCCCTCCCTCAAACAATTTTGATGATACATGAAAAGGAAAGGGACATAGTTATCTCTGACTATAGCCGTATACAAAGCAGTTAAATCAGAACTAAGGTTAAAAACTACATAGCTTTCACCTCAGAAGTGGAAATTGCGTGTTTGCAACAACACGGTCTTCAAAAAGCTTAATGACTACTAATCTCGTATATGTACTCACTAAAAGCTTACAAAAGAAAGACGAGTAGTTGATCTCATATACTACAAATAAACACGCAGAACTAGCAGTTCATTACTGATCATTAATTTCTTTCAAATAGTTAAGGTCTGATGTATATCACTTGTTAAGAGTAATACTTTTTGCTCAACCCCACAAGAATGTGAGCCCATATGAAATCTTATTGTAATTATCGTTGTGTGCGCCACAAGAATGTGAGCCCATATGAAATCTTATTGTAATTATCGTTGTGTGCGCCACTTTTGCTCTCTTTCAATACAACGTGAGTATGAAAATATTGAGTACATTTAGCATTACTTTATTATTGATTATGACCGGTGGAACAATTTCACTTGTTATTTGTGCAGAAGCAAGGTGAATTGAACCGGCAATTAATAGTTGCATCATTTATCATCACCAGACACCAACACCATCTTTAGCAAGGTCTCAAGGCCAAGGTAGGAAGTAAGGAAAAGAAACGAAATAATGATATGGTAAGAAGGAAGAGTGAGTTGATACTTGGAGTAGTATTTGTGAAGCTAGGCTTATTAAAGTTGTTAACTTAAAACCTTGAAAGTGAGTACTACTTAATTATCTTCTTCGATATTATATATAATTTTATATTATACTAATAGGAGAGAGAGTGTTTACCCCCTCTCACCTTCCTCTATTTTGAAATAGAGCAAGAAGAGAAAAAGTAGGAATGCCCATTTAAATTGGCACGTGCTGTGCACACGTTTTAATAAAAAAATATATAACAAAATAAAATCTCAAACCCCTTCAAGCCATCCACGAACGCTTCCCCTCCCACTTTCAAAATTCAAACCCTCCATTTCCCTCACACCCCCTCCCCCCATGCTGCATGCCACACCACACCGTCACTCTCGCCAATCTCACTTGAGCAGGGAAGGGGGTTGTCGAGCCATGGCTACATTTGGAAGGGGCGTTACTAGAGATGGAGGAAGTGGCAGTGGTAGTGCCATAGGTGGGAGGAGCTAGTGATGCCGAGATGACGTGGCAGAAGGAGGGAGTATGACGATAGAGGAGGCGGTAGCTTTGACGGAGGCAGGATGATGGAGGAATGTCAGAAATTTTTGCGGGATTTGAGGGTGAAGGAATTTGAGGAGGAGATGAAGGAGAGTCAGGTGAAGGAGGAGAGGAGGAGGGCGGCATCAGAGGAAGCGGTGGTGCGGCGGTGGTAGCGAGAGAAGAGACGGCGAATGGGGCGGAGGTTAGGGTTAGGGATTGAGATGGTGGAGTGCTGCTGCTTTGAGATTGGTGACAAAATTAGAGAATGGAGGATTAGTTGACGAGAGTCGAGAGAGCAACTGACATAGAGACTGGAAGGTGTTTGATGGAATGCCTCAATGAGATGTGGTTGCTTGTGTGCTTGGATTTGATGGGTTTGCAGTTTTGGACGTGGATGGCTAATGGATGATGTTTGGAGTTTCGTTGAGTTGATCAAAGTGAAGAGATTGGCTAAATAAGTAGACCAGAGCGATAACATGATATTGAGTGGTGGCCGTGATTGCTATTAAGGTCTTCAAATTTTCAGGTGACAATGATGCAGTTGTTATTCTTTAAATTCGAATAGAACACTTATTGTTTGATAAGCTACACGCAGCAAAATGAAACATGTATGCTTAACTGTTGATATTAGTAATTTTTATATTTACAATAGACATTTTGTAGTCAACTATGTTTGCTAGACTTCCTAGATGAAAATTGGAACATAATTAGTCAAATATTTTTATTATTTGAGTAAGAACATATAGAATTCTATATCTATATTAGTCATAGTATAGTTAGATAATTTAGTTTAGCTATATCAGTAAATATCTATAAAAATATATATAATTTAGTTTTAGTTATATAATTTGAACAATTTATGGATTTGTGGAATGTTGAAATGCTTGGTGTTTTTTGTATTTACAAATTTTAGAATATTACATGATGTATATAGATGAGAGAAAAAAATTTACAAGTGAGATTCTATCGAAATTATAGGAGAATAGTTGATTACATTTCAACTTTCGGTTACCATTTTTATTTTAAGGATAACATATATACATATCTTTTTCAAAAATAAAGTATGCAAATTAACATGTTTGAAAAGAATATATTATTTTTCTTAAAATATCTGTACAATTTTGTACAGGGTTATACTAGTTATATTAAATCTTTTGCTATGACCGTCACTGTGGGATTTCCGGAACATGAGCCCTAGACATGGTCCTATGAAAACTCAAGGTATGTATGACATGATAACAAGTCATATTTGATTCTCATTGGAGAGGGTCGGCCCCTACCTTGTGGCAGGTGAGGCAGTCGCCTCCCGATTTTATTGCAATTTAAGAGGCCCCAAATTTGTATTCTCCTTGTAAATATAGGTACATATTTTGCACGTAAAAAATTATATTGTAATTTGGGGGCCCAAAAAATAATTATTTGGGCCTTTCGCCTAGAGCCCCTGGGAACTCAGGCCCGACCCTGTCACTGGATGCTCTTTTCTTTTTGAAATGCAAGGTATTATTTGCTTGTAATATCCCGCAAAATAGCATATGGCTATTTTGCACTGTAACCCGTGCATTAACTAAGTATTGCACACGATTACATTTTTCTCTTAGAAATTATCAGTTAAATTGAGAGATTTCACACATACGGGCTGTTCTGAATTCGATGAAGTAAACTCAGAATATCGTCTCGATTAAACTGTAGTTTTGTCCCGATTGTTTTGACCAGACAATTTGTGGGAGGAAATTATAATTTCCATAAAACATGTATTTTTATAGGATTTTAATATATATATTGGTTATTTTCAATTAAGCTAGTGCTTGAAGTGAATGTGGTATGAGTTTGTGCACTAGGGTTAGAATCGGAGGGTGGTGACCTAGGGTTCCTTGACCTAACCTAGGGTTAGGAACCCTAGTATCATGATGATCATGGCTTGATCTTGATAAAGATCCAATGGTAGGATTAATTCACCATGTGGTATGTGTGTATGTTGACTTAGGGAATAGGAAGCTTCCTAGGAGCTTCAAGGAAGCTTCCATGAAGCTTCCCTGCTTGATGTGTTGGCACCCAATCCACCCTTCATTCCTTCACCCATCCCACACTCCATCTCATCCCTACACCTCACCACCATCCATCCCACACCCACCCATCCACTACCGGCCATATAATCTCCCTCCCATTCTCACTTCACTCCATTTTCAAACTCCATTTCATTCTCTTCCTAGTTTTCTCCATTCCTCCTTGTTCAAAAAAAAAATAAATACATGTATGTGTAGGAAAAGGAGGAAACCTTGAGTAGTAGAGAAGGAGAAGAAGAAGTGTAGGAGAAGGTGTTGGGCCAAGCTACACAAATACAAAGAGCAAGGACAAGCAAGCAAGCAAAGCTAGGAGCCAAACTACAAAGAGATTTTGCAACTTCAAGTGGGTGATCTTTTGAACTCTTGTATTTATTTTTATTTTGGTATGAATGGATGTGTAGTAGTGGTAGACATGATTTGGTTACCATGTTTGAGTATGAGAAGTACTAGGGAAGAATAAATTGTATGGTAGAGAATTACTCTTTCTGAGTTTTGGTTAAGTAGCATGATTGCGAGGGCATATTGGGGAATTTCTTACACCCAAATGGTTTGGAATCTTGGGCTAAAATTCTGGGGTATTGTTCCTCTATGTATTTAGAGTATCCATGATTTTTTTCATAATTGTTGGATGCATTTTTGTCACGCCCCGCTTCCCGGTATACGGAAGCACAGGCTCGTAACTGAGGCCCAGCGAATGATATAAGTACGCCGACTCATATCATTCATAAGCTGTACCAGTCTTAGCTCAACAATATAAGAAAAATGAATCACAACCACACAGGAAACATAATAATCACATAAACGGGAATGAAGTTCAATAACCAATTCTGGAAAAATAAAGACTTACCAAAATAACTCGATAGACTTCTGCTCCAATTATAGAAGATCTGCTTATCAATGTCTCCTAGAAATTCTCTTTGTGCACAAGTGCTTGATCATCTAAAGAGAAATAATAAATTGTCCTTAGAGCAAGTACGGACAGCAAGTAGTGAAAGCAGAGAGTAAAGGAACAGGTTACTTGAAGGAATATGAATCAAGATCAAATATACGATGACAATAATGGCGGTAATAACAATGGTCTTAATAAAATATACTTATATGTCAATTTATGTTCATTAGAGTGTCATTTCTCCTATCTAGTGCACGTACTACTGCATCCCATACTACAGGTTCGATGCACGCAAAACAGTGTACGTTTGAGACATAGTGGTGGGGTCTACAGAGCGTGTACTCGGTTTCAATAACAATCATTTACCATTTTCATTCATTCATTCACATTCATTACTTCTCCTTCCATTTCAATACCATTTCAATATAGGCCCTCGAGTACATTTCCTGAGATTTCCCACTACTAGGTCAACCCTTATAAACCCCGGCTTGTTTAGTATCTTATTAAATCATTCATGTCCATGTAAATGTGTATATAAGGATGTCAAGAGGACGATAATAATGCAGTTTACTGTTAAATCATTCATGCTCATGCAGGTGTATATAAGGATGTCAAGGGAACGATAATAATGCAGCAACATGATGCATTGCTAAATAATAATCATGAAGTAATAAATTTAAAACAACAATTCTCTTTTTATTATTTAAACCGATTCCAATTATAACTGGGTCGAAACCTCAGTACAATGCAGACAATGCAGCAGTAACTTATAAAAAGCCATCACACATACGTTCATTAAAAGGCCAATTAATGTGCTACTATAAATTATGGAACCCATTACAATGTCATATAACGATTAGAATGTCATTTTTCTGTGTACAATCCATTTTATGAAGTCATTAATCCAATCCCGATTGTCTCATTCAATCAATGTATACAATTACCATTCATTTTCTTTGTACACAATTCTATTCATTTTATTCATTTCGATTATATCTATATGGGCTTAGGTTTGAGTCAATGGACAATTTTAGGAGGTTAAGAGTATGTCGGGTTAGCTCGTGTAAACCCTCAATACACCTAACGAGACGGGACACAAGGCAATTTAAGATGATTAAAAATGGAACTACTTGCAGGAGATCAATAAGCTTGAACTAGAATAAATAAGAGAGTTCAAGTGGACTTGCCTTTTTGTAGTAGTCGATTCAATTAATATAAGAATAACGGGATCAGTATCCCGGGGAACAATCCCAAGAGGTACGTGCAAAGTACGTACGAAGAACTCCAAAAGCAAGCAACAAGAGTTGATTTCCCCACACTGGATCAGCTACAAACAGCGAACACAGCAGCTGGATTTGGCGCGGGTAGAACACAGAACAGCGGAATGGTCCAATCAGGATGCGACCTCCACAGCGGATCGGGGAAACACACGGGACAGCGGATGTGGATCTGTTGCGGCAGAACAGCGAACACCGATCAAGGGCACGGATCTTGAAGTGATTGGACGGTCCAAATTAAATCTCGCCCAACCGATCGTCTCCTTCTTCGCTCTTCTTCTTCGTCGCTACTTCGAATCGGAGAGAGAGAGAGGATGCAGGCGCTCGATGAGGTGGGTTCGCGACTGGGGCAGAGGACTCAGGCGACGGCAGATGGCGACTGCGGAAGGGGGACGGTGGCAAAGCGACTGGACGAAGGCGACGGAAGCTCCAGGTACTTCGGGATTCGTGACTGCGGTTGGAGCGACGAGGACCTCGAGGTTGAAGACGGAGATGAGCGGGGGTAGGGCGACGGCACAGTGAGGGCCGGGGAGTTCCTCGATAATGGCGAGGATGAGCTTGACGGCAAGATGAGGTGCCGGAATGGTTGACAACTGCGAAACGGCGGTGTGCAGCGCTGTCGATGAGGAGGACGAGAGGAGAAGTCGATCGTGAAGTCGAAGCTGGAGGTTGGGTTGGCAATGGTGGCTTCGCAGAATTGGAGTGGACACTGGCGGTGGTGGAGTGGCTGAGCGGGAGGCGCTCGAGTTCTGAGCGAGCTCGGCGGGGCGAGCGCAGGCGATGGGACTGGCGTGGCGTGGAGTTCGAGGCGCTTCGACTGAAGTGGCGAGAGTGAGAGCGGTGAGCGCGGTTGATCGAGCGGAGACGGTGCGGTGTTCGAAGCTTGAGTGGAGGGGAATGGCGACGGGGAGATGGGTCGCACTCGAGGCTGGCGATGGCAACTGGACGAACACAGGCGGCGCGACGCATCGATGATGATGGGTTGTTTGTCGGTGGTTCGATGGGGCTGATGTTGAGCGGATGTGAGAACGGGGAAGAGAAGGCTTTGGGTTTGATTTGTTTGGGTTCGATGCTCTGTTTTGTTTGGTTTGGTTTGCCTGTTTGGTTTCTGTTATAACAGAGAAGGAGAGGGGGAGATGAAGCCTGGGTTTTGTTTTGGGTGAAAGTGAGAACGGGGAAGGGGAGAATGGTTCTGTTGGTTTTGTTTGTTTTAACAGGGAAGAAGGGGGAGAGAGAACGGGGAGAGAGGGAGAGAGAAACGGGAGTGGGTGAGTTGTTAACGGGAGTGGGGGAGTGGTTACGGGATTGTGGGGAAAAGTTGAAAAGTTGTATACGGGTGTGTGTATAGACTTGATTCTGTACAACATAGGGGTAATGGGTTCTGGGTTAGTGGGCTTGGGCTTAAAAAGGAGCTCAAAATATTTAAATAAAATAATCAGGATGTTGGGCTAAATTTCTGGGGCCGGATTAATTAAATAAATAGTTAAGATCAAAATATGAAATTGGGCTTGATCATTGGGCTTCAAATGAATATAATAAATTCAATAGGAATTGTTGGGTTTCAATTAAATAACATAACATGTATCAAAATCAATGGGCTCCAAATAAGATAAATAAAAGAAGGGAGACAAATTCTAACTTGGAATATAAATTTGGGTTTCAATAGGAGATCCAAATGATTTAAATGCATCGGAAGAAATTTATACAGAATTTGAAATACCAGAATCGAGGAGAAAAGAAAAGAACTGGAAATCCGTATAATCGGAAGCAGGGGTTACAATTTTAGTGGCCCAAACAGTGGGTCCAAGTCCGGACAGTAAGCAGCCAGAATGGCTGCTGGCTGTGATATTTTTTGTGTGTCTTTCCGATTTTATATCTCGAAAATGACAGAGCATTTTATGCTGGAAATGTTTTTGGACGCTCTGGTATGTGTCTACAATCACAGTTTTAAATTTCGTAATTTTACGAGATCGTTTGATGCCCCGAAAAAATAGTAGAACGCGACTGGTCTGTATGTGTCGGCTGAGGCTGACTGTGTTTTGGGCTGAAGTTCAAAAAGCCATAACTTCGTGTACGTTTATTATTTTGCTACGAAATTTTGGGAGTATCTTGGGGTATGAGTCTAATTGATGAATCTCAAATTTTAGATTTTTTAGAGATCATTTGACGAGGTTTCAAAAGTGATGAGTGAGGGGCAGTAAATAACCTGCTGAAAAAGAACAGCTGAAAACATTGCTATGTTTGAGGAGTCATAGATCTTTGTGTGAATTGAATTTGAATGCGAATTTTGGACACAATAAAATGGTATATGAAGAGATTGAGAATCTCAAATTTCATGAGCATTGGACTTAAGGTTGATTTATTATTTAATTTTGAAGTAGACTATGTTCGGCCTAGTGCAAATTGTCTAGTCCATGAAGATGGATATTCCTTGACTTATCGGTTAAGAATTTGAACGACTAGACAACTAGAGATTTGCAGTAGGGAGTCATAGATTTCTAACCCAATTGGAATTTTATAATTCCAGTGTGTAGGTTGGATGTTATGATTTTTCAAAGTTGGGATAAATCCGGCCTTGTCGAGGGAATGTTTGCTAGAGAAATCAACTTCTCCCTTGTTGTGCACCCGATGGAAATGGGTATCTTGAGGACCCTAAGGATTGAATCTGAGGATGTGTCCAACTAGGAAGTTAAAATAGACACTCCCAGCTTTCCATAGGACCTGGGGTCGAGCAGTTCCGATGAGCGTAGCTGGGGTTACAGCTACTGCTATTTCTTAAATTGTTCCATCGGACAATTGATGAGGAACCCTCTGCCTACCGCAATATGGTGATCGTGAGCTATCAGATTTAAAAGATGGGTTTTTAGCGTTCATTCGGAACTTAGGCAAGTTCCTGTGCATGTACTCATGGTGGACATGAGTGAGTTGGAATATAGCTCTATTGGATTGTGTTGGGTGTCTCGATGTCTGAGTCTATCAATAGTCAAGAATGGATAATTATGTGCGTGCTTACCTTCACTAAATTGTATTACATCATCAGGGCGCCGTTAAACCACTCGTTGAGGGTCACAGGCCGGGATTATTTTGGGTCGCTGAACTATGAAGGTATTGGGAATCAGTGGATGTGATTCCGGGATGATTGTTACCTTGACAAACCAGTCAGGCTCAACTTTATTGATTGACACCGAGTATGATTGAGTAATAACTTGTTTCAGTGAATTGCATTGATTAAGTTTCTTTATTGTTTCGCTTGAAGACCGAATTATTGTTAGGGGTGATTCCCTATAAACCAACTCGTCTTTGAATTAGCTGTAGGTGGTGATACTATGGGCTGTCTCTTCCTGTCATTAAGGATACGTGCTGCTGCAAGTATCTTGCACTGTTGATTCCTGAGGTACCGTGGTAAGGACGGATGGGATCCTGGCACATGCTAGTGGACACGAACGGGTCGTATGGGATACGACGTTATAGGTATGCTGCGGTATATCCTTAAGTTCGTCACGGCTGTTGACCGCAGAACGGTGGGACCGTTGACTGCAAAGCGGTGGGACCGCACATCTTAAGTTCGTCACGGCTGTTGACTGCAGAACGGTGGGACCGTTGACTGCAAAGCGGTGGGACCGCATATCTTAAGTTCGTCGCGACTTTCAAGGAGGGTCTGAGGCAACGATGATCGGTGACAATGGGCAGCGCCCCGAAGCATTTATGTTAATTATCTCCTCAACCATATTATACTATCAGGAACAGGAAGTAGACCCAATTAGAATGCATTGCATGACGAGGGATTGAACCCTATACTTAGGAAAACGAACTCCTTGGAAGGTATGTAGTATGGGATGCATACATTTATATCGAAGTTGATTTTGGGAAAGTATGCAGTATGGGATGCATGCGTTCCCAACAAATCGCATTAGAGTAAGTGCATCATGTGCATTCTTGTTTCGTGCATTAGATTAGACCATGTCATGTTTTGGCCTGGAACGAATGTAGTATAGGATGCATGCGTATCCAGAGTCCCAAGGTTACTTGTATTACAATAAGGCAGGTGATCAGTGCATTAGTTGTTAGACCATGGCATACACAAACACTAGGAAATTAGGATGCACGTTTTCCTTTTCATTCAAGACGGATTGTGGATGCCAGTTTGGAGATCGCTGTTTTCTTATCAGCATTGCGTCAGTAGAATTACTGACGTACCCCACATTTTAGGTACATCAATATCAGGTCACGAGTGCGGGAGAGCCCAAGATCAACAGGGCATCCAAGGGGGATGGCAGTACGTGCCAACCATTCGAATGGGGCAGAAATATCAGTATCGCGCAGCAGAAGGCTCAAGCTGAGGGGCAAGTCCCAGAGAAGCAGATAGACCACTCAGCAGAGTTATCAACAATGACTAATCGATTGCTGATCTGGAAGACAACTGACAGCTTTGCCAGAGGAGCCTGAATATTCTTGTAATCAGTTGTAATAAGTTATGTAATTTGTATTCCTTGTTCAAGGATATTTTGATATTGTAATTATTGATGTAATAACTCTAATGGCAATAAAAGTGTTTAAATTTCCATATTATTTACTGTGTTGAGATGCATTTGAAGGCAAAGATTCTGGTTGTGTCACGGATGTCCGGTATTGGGAATCCGGGGCGTCACATTGCTAAACATATTTCCCATCACTCCTCAAATCATGGCCATAACCAGTCACTTGAGAAAGGATAAATGATGACTCGCAGTTCCCAATGGTGAGGATATTTACACTAAACTTGCTGTTGAGAATAACAAGTTTAGTTCAATTTTTTTTTGAAGACTCATTTCCAATGGCGAGGACATTTATACTAGACTCGCTATTGGGAATGGCGAGTTTTATTTATTTATTTATTTATTTTTGAAGACTCGTCGTTCCCCATGGTGATGACATATACACTAGACTTGCTGTTGGGAATGGCGGACAGCGAGTTTAATTCAACAAAAAAATTCTATAGAGTTTTTTTTTCTAAAATTCACTAAATCCAACAGTGTTCCACTCTCAGTGAAATTTCCTACATCCTCGCCGTTCCCAACAGCGAGTCTAGTATAAATGTCATCGCCGTTGGGAATGGCGAGTCTTTCTTGAAAATTTTGAACTAAACTCGTTATTCCCAACAGCGAGTCTACTATAAATGTCATCGCCACTAGGAACGGCGAGTCTTCGTTAAAAATTTTGAAGTGAACTCGCCATTGGAAATAACGAGTTTCTCAAAAAATTAGCACTACACTCGCCGTTCCCAACGGCGAGCATGAAACAACTAAACTCGTCGTTGGGAACGGCGAGTTTAGTCGTTGGGAACGGCGAGTTTAGTTGTCGAGTCCACGAAAGAAAATACTTTGGTAGCTGTAATCTTTCTGCAAATATTTTCAAAAACTGGCATATTTTTTTTCCTGAATATATAAGGGTTGCTAACAGTAATTTTGTTGTTATTTTGTTCAGAGGTCTGTTGTTATTTTGTTATTTTGTTCACTTGTAACGGGCTTTTGTTCCCGAGTTTTATCTTTGATCCAGATTATTCATGCATGTTTGGTTATATATATATATATCTTGTTATATGCTTGTTGTGATGTTGAATCGATCCTACAGGTTATGGATGATGTTAAATTCTTTCGCTGGGCTTCGTCACGCACTCGTATTCCGTATTTTTGGGAAGTGGGGCGTGACAGACGAGATTTCAAACTCATGAATCATACAGTGGATTTACTGAAAAATTCAGACTACTTTTCTTGGACTAAAAACAGGGTTAAAGAATCATTTAGAAACAGAAATAATTAAACCAATTAAGATATAAAATATTTTAAATTAAAGAATTGTTGGGTTCCCTTTTGGATAAAGGTCAACCCTTCAAAAAGTAGAGTATGCTGCTTTAGTGTGGCGAGCACACGGTATTCTTTAGTAAAAGGCGAAAGAATAGTTCGCTATGTGCTCACCACGCAGCTGCTTAATTTTATCACACCTAGTGGTCACTTAGTTATACACCAATTCTCACCTTCCAACTTTATAATCCAGGCCGATGTGGGATTAAACAAGAGCCACTGTTCAGTGTTTTTTTTTCCCTTCTTTCTTTTTGGGCCCCTTCAAATGTAATTGGGCCAGTTTAGTCCAATAAAAATGTGATACATTGTGAGCTATTTCTACGTTTCCCAGTGTGATGTAGAATAACATCATATGGATAATTCCAGTTTCATTGACATCAGAATAGTCTGCAAGTGAAATTACTAATTGAAACCAACTACTAGCAACTATAATATATAACAGAAACATCCACATGTTAATATAGATAGGCCACTCATGATAACAGAAAGGAACGGAAGACCTGAACTGATATTGGAACAATTATGAGCAAGATGAAGACCTACTCCATACAGAAGACTCATGTGCAGGCTCATTAATTAAGCTTCAAAATAAAACACAAAACCCTGCGCAACATCTGGTCCTTCTCAGCATCCATAGAAGAAACTAGTCATGCATGCATAGCGGAATGAGACAAGTACGATGTACATCAAGTGAAGCAACATGCTTTGCTTGAACCAGTCTTTCTGCATCTACAAATACATTGATCAAGTCCAACAATGATTGCTGCCTTGTGATATGACACTCGAGAAATTGCCTTCTTCATTTGAAAATCACAGCAAATCCTCGTTCTAAGCCACCGCCAGAGTGCATCTCACAAACCAATCAGTCCCACATGTTATTAGTAATTAGCACCTGCACTTTAGTAAAGGCAACAACTGATACAGAGACTTGAAACTAGTTTCTGACATTATTGACCACAAAAGTTTGCATACAACACTGAGAGGGTGGGTACATATTAAAAAGCATTAATTACAGTAATGTTTTACTCTATCTCAATATATACCTAGCAAAAATCATCAAAAACAAACAATGGAGACACGTTCCGTATGAGCATGTCCCCTACCAACCTGCATTGCGAAATTATTAACACAATAAAAGTTAAAGAGCTCTCACAGGCATGGCATTTCCTCAAACAGTGTGAAGGGTATAATCTATCTAACCAACGCCAGAACCGTCGTCATCTTCAGCCTCGTCTACCGCGACTCCTACCCCCATACCTTCCCCGGAGATTACGTCAAGAACATTTGGTGAAGCCACACTCAACACAAATATCCTTGCGATCCTCATAAGTGATCCGAAGAATCCCCGTTTCCGTCAGCACCATTGTTATCCATTGCGCACACGAACCACCAGCATTCTGACCTGTCCAAGCATAATAATCTCTTCATCACGGGCCCCACCAGCAACCTTGCCGCTTCAGCCACAGCCTTGTGCGTCCCAACACTTGGGCGGCCGCAACCCAAATTGTAACCCACAGTAGGATCGATGATACACACCAGTTGATGAAATTGTATAGATTAGATTGTAACCATGTTGTAACTAACTCAACAACCTGTCCGATTACGTGCTTTGCATGTAATCTTTGCCTATAAATAAATAAGAACAGATCAGCTATTGGTCTAGTGATTTTGCAGCTCAATAATACTTGTCTTCTTGAATCTTTCTTCCTCCAATCCTCCATTACTTTCTTTACTTCAACTCAGTCTTCTTCTTCTTGATTGATTCTTTCTCTAATCCTCCATTAATTCTCCTCATCAAACCATTCTCACCTTCCCTCCACACAAATGGCTAAAAACAGAGGAAAAGTTGTATCAATGGTATCAGAGCCGACCGATCCTGCTACGAGTTTGGAAGGTGGAATTCATCAAGATTCCGCCGACGAGGGAATTCGTGGCTTGGCATCAGATCTGGAGTGGCGTCGAAGCCATCAGATCTTGAATGAAAGAGTAGTGATACTGGAGAATCAGGTTAAAGACATGGCGTCACAAACTTCCCAAATTCCCTTGATACTGACGCAGTTGCAGTTGTTAACTCAGCGCATGGGGGAGTTTCAATCCAATCAAGAATCATCACAAGTAGTTTCACCATCGAAACCTAATGCATCAGGTAAACCTCAATGCAATCTTGGTAGGGGTTCTATAGAAGAAAACCTGGGTTCTTTGCAGAAGAATGTAGAATGTGCACCAAGTGTTCGATCATATGGCCGTGAGAAATCAATGGTGCAAAGCTCGCAGTCAAGCCAATTTAAGTTGGGTGATGAAGAGATCAAGTTACATAGTGTCGAAAAGTCCGAGGAGGAATGTGAGTATCAAATTAAACTAGCTGATCCATATACGGCCAAGTCAAGTGTTGTGGGCAGCACTATTGGAAATTCAGGACATGGAGAGGAGCTTCAGGTTCAAAAAAATTCAAATGAACAGACTTTATCAAGAAAACAATTTCTATCAATCCTGATCTAAAGCCGAATGGTTCTAGCAATGCTAAGAAGACTCGGAATGTGTCCTTTGCCACTCCTTTGTTCAAGGAAACATCAATTCTTGATAAGAAGTTGAACAAAGAAAAGAGCATGGAAGAAGAGGCTGGAATTGTATGTTGGTTACTTTTCAAAGATGTGGGTTACTCTTCAAAGTTCTTCATTTTTGATCCAGGAGGAAGAAGCTGGTGTCCGAAGCTGAGAAGCTTGTTGTGCTGTTCCTTAGAGTTGGGTCTTGAATTGAAAGAATTGCCCGAATTTCACCATTCATCTGTGACCCTGCATTGGAGCTTGGAAGTACTGCAAGTCTTTCGTTGAGTTCAGAAGAGTCCTGTATCACCCATACAACGAGGAAGTTCCTGGGGTTGATGAAGCTGAGGCCATGGCTATAGCTGACAGTATGCAGTCCATTGAACATCTTGAGCTTATGTGTGGCAACTTCAGCTATTAAGGTGTAATTGCCATTCTCTCCAACTGTTAAAATTGGGATCAGATCTTTAATTCCCAGTATGGGTTCTCAAGAGGAGGAGCGACTACTCTTGGAAGATGGCTTATTAGAGAATGATAGTAAAGGACTGTTTACAGGCGATGGATTAGTTAACATAGATGGAAATCCTGTCTTGAAGGACAGGACTGGAAACTGGAGAGCCTGCCCCTTCATTTTAGGCAATGAATGTTGTGAACGCTTAGCATACTATGGAATATCAACAAATCTTGTTTCATACCTCACCAAAAAGCTACACCAAAGAAATGCATATGCAGCGAGAAGTGTTATGATTTGGCAAGGAACCTGTTATCTCACTCCCCTTATTGGAGCAGTCCTGGCAGATGCATATTGGAGAAGTCCCTGCATTCAAGCCTCCTCCCAGTGTGGAATCTGTCTGTCCGGATGCAAGTACAGCGCAATATACCATCTTCTTTCTTGGTCTATATCTGATTGCATTAGGAACTGGTGGAATCAAACCTTGTGTCTCGTCATTTGGTGCTGATCAATTTGATGATACTGATTCTTCTGAGAGAATAAAGAAGGGATCTTTTTTCAATTGGTTCTATTTTTCTATCAACATTGGCGCTTTAATATCAAGCAGCTTTCTTGTGTGGGTTCAAGACAATTGGGGGTGGGGATTGGGTTTTGGAATTCCCACATACCTTTTGATGTTCATGAGGTTCAGAATTGGATGCACATACCTTTTGTTGTTCAAGTACTTTCCTCGTTAGACCTTGAGGCAAGGTCTTATTGAAGGGGGGAGGAATTGATACACACCAGTTGATGAAATTGTATAGATTAGATTGTAACCATGTTGTAACTAACTCAACAACCTGTCTAATTACGTGCTTTGCACGTAATCTTTGCCTATAAATAAATAAGAACAGATCAGCTATTAGTCTGGTGATTTTGCAGCTCAATACTTCTTGTCTTCTTGAATCCTTCTTCCTCCAATCCTCCATTACTTTCTTTACTTCAACTCAGTCTTCTTCTTCTTGATCGATTCTTTCTCTAATCCTCCATTAATTCTCCTCATCAAACCATTCTCACCTTCCCTCCACACAAATGGCTAAAAACAAAGGAAAAGTTGTATCAATCGACGATTCCCAAGTAGGTCGTAAAGGTAATTCAGGGATCAACAGAAGTCACTTAATACTTGAATCAATTCTGGCATAAACATTTATACATGATTCAATTTCTACTTGAATCAATTCTGGCATAAACATTTCTACATGATTCAATTTCTAGCTTGGTAAATATATCCAGTTGAGTAACGTTAAGTTACTGCAGCAGGTTGTGGTAGGCAAACTTATTCAAGTCAACCACCTCTCTCCATCATAATAGATCACCGGAGCCTTTCCCCACTAAAATAAGTTCGAAGGGTCGACTGTGAACCACGAGTCCTATGGGGAAAAATGCCCAAATTCTACGACAAAGTATCAAACATCTAATAGACTCTCCAAGTCCAGCAAGTGTTATGACAAGAGAGGGCCTCAGGGCTACGAAGCAGCCTGCCCCAACCCAGTAGATTAGGCTAGGCTAGGAACACACAACAATGAAACATGCTTGACATAAATTCCATGTACATGCTCTGCTTATAAGCCCCAAAAAATTCGGTTGCTTGGCTTTGTTGTTGTATCTGCTTATAGGGCATTTCAGATACATGATAACAAAATGAACTAACATTTGCTGTTAAAGTTTTATAGCTTACACAATTTGAGCTGCACAATATTATCTTGCACTTCTACTAACCAAATACATAGTTAAGCATTGGGGCATAAGTTTTCCTTTTTTTTCTTCCTTCCTGGGTTGACTTGGATACAACCCCAGTCCTAGCTAAGGCCACCCTCAGATTCTAGAAATTGTAGGGTGGCATTTCCATTTTGTTTCATGTAATGAAATAATTGGGTTTTTTTTAATGTAAATTCAATTTTGTTGAGCCTTATCATTTGAATCGTACGACATTGACTCTATTACATGACTTCTTAACTACCCTTTTTTCCACTTCACCATTTTTTTAAACAGGTTTCGGTTTAATAAGGAAGTTTCGGATCAAATTCTTGAAGTTTAGAGGAATTTTCTTATTGGAATGATTTATCTGTGCTTTGCTCCCCCCCCCCCCCCCCCCCCACACCCCCCCCCCCCCCAAACATCTCTAATCACAATAATGTAAGGGTGTGAGTTGGTCGATATTTTTGTGATGGGGAGAAGGAAACGAGGCAGCTGTCTATAACATTCCTCCCACCTTATCTAGAGAGACCGAATATAAGTATCAGTTTCAATAATAATAAATGGCACAGTTCTACGAAAGCCACGGCTTTCTATTCCTCAAATTGTATCTATAAGGAAAATTTTGCAAGATACCCTCAACTAGAATGGTGAAAAACAGACTTAAATGGAAGTAGAATGGTGAAAAACAGACTTAAAATGCAATTTCATCAATACTCAAAATAGAAATCAGGGTCTTCGGTACGAAATTCCTTGGAGTAAGCATTCTTTCTCATATGATATGTGATTCTTCATCTAAAGATAATATAAAGTACTGTGCCGTGCACACTCATATGATAAGATCCCTACGTCATGTCTTCCCCCGCTCCTTCCTCTTTTAAGAGTGCGTTTTAGGAACTTCCTTAGATATATTTTTTTCAAATAAAAAGTTTAATTCTAATTCTAATTCTAATTATTAGTATGTTTTTCCTTAAATTTAAATAATGATATGATTTGATCTGAGTAGATATGATTGAGACGGTTAAAGGTGTTTTCGGAAGGTGGGGGAAGAAGATGGGGGTAGCTGCCAAGAATATAGAAGATCTCGCCGGAAACGTTTGGCAACATTGTAAGTAACTAATCATTTTGAGGGTTCAATTATATATTTGTTTCGGATAAATTTTGGTCAGTGTACTATTTAACTGATGTTCTTATTTACTGCACTTCCGGATGAACTGTTTTGTGCAAACATCAGTTAGATGATTTTGTAGTCATGAATTTTGTGTTGATTTTCAATGATGATGATGATGATAACACTCTCTCCTGGTTTTATACATTGAAGAGAATGAAAATTTGGTAGAAACTTGAGTTAGGTTATACTTGAAGTTATTTTTGACGCAATTGTGAGTGGTAGGCTAATGTTTTTGACGCAACTGTGAGTAGTAGGCTAATTTGTGATTTGGGGTTTAGGGTTTTATTTGTTGGTCCAATTTTAGGATCTAGGGTTTATGAGCTGGAATGAAATGTGACTTCATTTCTTAGTTTATTAGAAATGTAGCTTTTTTTTGCTCATTGGTGTGTTCAATTTTTTGGTGGATAATTGATTTGTGTTTTGGGGATAGTTTATATTGAATGGGGATCTAGGGTTTATGCGATAAATGAAGTTTTTCCGTTTGTCGTCTAGGGCACGAAAAGATTCCATGTTGGGATGTGAGTTTTATTAGATGGAGCAAAATGTGGTGACCTCTTGCTTGCACGACCTGTAATTCATGTGATGTATGTATAATTTTTTACAACGTCATTTGTGGGTGGGCATTGAGCTTTTCTTCGCATTTGATTTGTAGATTATGTTTTTTAGGCTTTTCCACTTGCTTGTGAGTATCTGTGTGCACTGTTGTTTGTTTTATTTAATCCAATTTATTATCTCGATGCTTAGTTCTTAATGCAATTTGGTTGCCTGCTGAGCTTTAGTGTATTTCTGTTCTAATTCTGTCCTTTTGATTAAGTGGAGCTAGAGTTTATTAGATGGAATAAAATATGACAATTTGATGTATTTGTGTTTGCTCAATTATGACCTTTTCTTTATTTTAGGGCTCCAATTAAACCTTAAACCGTAATTAGTGATACTCTTATTATTATCCTGTGTATGCACTCTTTTACTACTATATGAAGGCCATTCGATTAAGTAGATATGAGGAATCTCTTAATCTCCACTCTTGAGCAATGTGTACTAAAATGATGGAATAACCTTGCTCAAGGGACATATTTCTTGATACTTAAAACAATTCTGACTTGCCCAGTGATATATAATCTTTTTTTCTTCAGGGAAGTGAGTGTGAGTATCGTCATTGTGATAATGCAAGACTCAACCAGTCATTGTGAGTACTCCTACAAACTTTTACTATTTGTTTCTTTAATTATCATTGGTTTTGATTGATTCTTGAAAAACTCTTACTGTTTGTTTAGGCACACTATTTCGTCCCATATTGAAAACTCGAAGCATTGTGTTTTCCTACAACCCTGTAATCTTTTTTTTCTTTGTAGATGGGTTGGTGGATGATGTATTATTATTTATTTATTTATTTATTTATTTATTTATTTATTTATTTTGTTGTAGTTGGGTTGGTGGACTATGTAAATTTTAGGAGATGATGTAAGTATCTGTATAGGATGATGATATAATATAGTAATGTTCAAACCCGTACCCACAAAGTTGTGGAGTAATGGGTTCTGTATGTGGTTTTTCAAAGGTTTTTCTAAAAACCCATTACGTTTTCAAACTAAATCTTGGTTTTTATTTTGTATCTTGCATTATATGAAGATTTTTGCCCTCAAAGCCTTATATATATGATGCTTGTGTGATGTTGCTTGGATTGGCCTAGGGAGAATTGATATTGACTGCCTGTGATGTTATATTTTTAATTGTTAGCAAAATTTCGTAAAGAATTGCTGTAAAATGGCTAATATTTTAGGAGAGACTGTCGAAATTTTTACTAAAATTTCTATAAAAAATCATTATGTTTTCAAACAAAATCTTGGTTTTTATGTTATATCTTGTATCATATGAAGATTTAAGGTTGGCATTCAGGTCGAACGGGTCGGGCCGGGTCGAACCCGCCCGGGTTGGACCTTGACTTGGGCGGGTTCGGGTCGGGCCTAAAGTTGTTTTAGGCGACCCGCCCAACCCGTGAACCCTTTAGGGTCCAACCCGGGTCGGGTCGGGTCGACCCGCGGGTTGGCCCGTTTAGATAGTTGGGTTCTTTTTTTAATATTATAAACTTAAAATATTAATAATATTAATACTAATAATAGTATAATACTAATAAACATTAAAAATTGTAATAATAATGATAATAATAAAAGAGTGAAATTGGCAAAAAATATTGAAATATTATTCATATGAATTTAAGTTATATAATTTTCACAATTTCTAATGAAATGAAGAATTCAATTCACAAATATGTTTTATACACTAACATATTTCTTATATAGAATTTTAATTGACTCTAATTTTTCTAATTTAACATAACAAGCAAAGATATAATACAATTTCTAGCATGTCGATCGAGTTGCTATTACAAGCAAAGCTATTGTTGTCATTATTGTTGTTGTTGTTCTTCCGGCGAGTTGCTCCCACTTGTGGACGTTGATAGTGCTTTCCCTTGTGTCCTATCTTCAGCCTTCAGCCAGTCTTCTGTGCAAACGAGCATCTCTAGCATGTCGGGCTTCAAGCAATTCCGGTAATCAGTTAGAACTCTATCACTTGAAGAAAATGCACTTTCAAAAGTAACTGTAGAGACAGAAGGAGTTAGTAAATCTTTAGCCATAATTGACAGAATATTAAAAGTGTGTTCATGGTCTTTCCACCATTGTAAAATATCTAGTGGAGAAGAAGAAGGCTCAGAATCTTGTTGGTTATACCAATTTAATTCATTTGGTTGATTAGTCCTAGGTTTTTTTGATTGAATTTGGTCAAGTAAATTAAATGTTCTATCATCAAATTTACTCTTACCCTTACCTTTAGAAGTACCAGAAAAAGAACTAACTACAGAAGTTGTACTACTAGAAGCAAAACATTTATCATGATAATCATACAAGTTATTTAATGTAGATTCAAACTGAACTAAAAAAGTAGCGCAATCAATTACTAATTCAACATTTTCCTCAAGTAATGCAAAAAACATTTCAATCAAACTCTTTGTACCTTCTAATTTGATACGAGGATCCATAACGGTAGCAACACAAATCAACATAGGAGGAGGAAAATAATACTTCAAAAAAAATTTGTATGCAGGTTTTACAATCTCACCAACATTGGGATCATTTAACATTTCGTTAAATGTTTGCATCATGCTAACTAATGAAATAAAAATGCTACTAGAAGTAAATTCATATGTTTTTGAAAATTTTAAAGTTACGGTTTTAAACAGTTCTAAAAATATCGACAAAACTTCGGCATAATATCAATCAGTGGGAGTCATTTCAAAATTTGGCATATGAAATGCGATACAAAAATCATTTACAACTGCTTTATATACGGTAACAACATGTAGTAAATCAAAAGTAGAATTCCATCGGTATCTAACATCCTTTGGAAATTTTCTAAAAGGTACATTTTTAAGCCTATACCAAGCTTTCCATTCTTGTAATACGCTTGGACTTAATGCAATGAAATGTACACAATTTCTAATTTTAATTATATATGGATCGGTTATTTTTAATGCATCTTGAACACATAAATTTATAATATGACATGCACATCTAACATGAAAAATATTGTCAGATAGAGGGTTTAATACGGATTTTAAAGTAGTAATTGCTATATTGTTGTTAGATGCATTATCAAAACTAATACACATAATTTATCGCGAATATGAAAAATATCATAAATTTCTAAAATACGGTTTGCGCCACTATGGGGATACGGCAACGCCGCAAGTGATATGATTCTTTTTTGAAGAATCCAATCATTGTCGATCCAATGATAGGTTATTCCCATCATTGAAATATTGTTGACACCCGTCCAACAATCTGAAGTTAAACTAACTCTATAAGTTAAACTCCATAAAATTACAATCAAAGCGTCCTTCATTTCGATGTACATTTTAAAACAATCCGATTTGCAAGTATTTCTCGAAATTCTTCTAAAATGAGGGTTTAAGACCGTTTGGTTAAAATTTTCCAAGTCCCTACTCTCGGGATAGGAAAATGGTAACTCTTCCTTTATGACTAATTGGGTCATTTCCCGATGAACAAGATCGGGATCATAAGGGTGGCTATTAACCAGACCGATCCTAGGGTTGATTTTTTGTTGGCCGGGTAGGTTAGCAAGAAGTTCTTTATGGTTATGTTGGATGTGTCTACTAATTGTACCGATGCCGTCACCTCTCTTGAATTTGTATGTTTTAGAACATGTTTTACAAACTTTCAAACTTATACCCGGAGTTTGTTCGTCCGGGATATAATCGTAAAACTTATGTCAATCACTACTTTCTCCTCTACCTTTCCTACTACTACGAGGTTGTGTGGTTTCGGTTGGTTGTTCTTCTTCTTCTACTACTACTTATATGTCACCTACAAACTCGTCGTGTGCACCCCATTGTTGGGTAGGAGGATCATGGTACTCTTGGGCGGGCTCACTAATTGGGACAATTGGTGGCCTACCGGAAGAGGAAGATGAATCTTGTCTGCTACGACTGCTACCGCGTGATCTAGACATAATGTAGTAATGTACTAATGCATGTGAAAAAAACTACAAAATGTAGGAACGGTGAATTATAAAAAAAATCTAAAAAACAAGAGGGTTGAGATAGAGAAGATCAAAAAACCAACAATAATAATAACTACAACACAGAAATAAAATAACGAGAGAGGTATGGAATTTTGATACCGTTCACCGTGGATACGCGTATATAAAATAAACCGTGAAAATAAGAATAGAAGCAGAACTAGAAATAATCGATTCCGAAATTGAAGAGTTGAGGAGAGCTTGAAGGAGAATTGACGACTTGATCACTTGGAGTTGGACGAGAGTTGAAGAGTTGAAGAATTGATTTCGATACGATCGGAAATTGATCATGTATATGCGGTGCCTTGAAGACTTGCTTGTTGAATACTTGAATTTTTGGAAAAATCCTTAGAAATGAGTTATAATAGTAGAGAGAGTAAGAGAGTAAGGTGTGAAATTTTTTATGGGTTTTGGGGGGGGGGGGGTATTTATAGGCTCAAAATCAACAAAAACCCCAAAAAAACAAAACAATCCAAAAAAAAACCCAGTTATAATGCCGTTTTTTTGGTCTCTGTTGTACAGTGCCGCACCCCCCCCAACGGCTCGGTTCAACGGTCGACCCGTGACAAGTCGAACGTTCGACCCGAACGGGTCCAACGGTTCTCGACCCGCAGGTTGGCATACGGTTCGGATGAACAGTAACGGGTTTGTGGTCCGGGTTGTACGGGTCAGATTCGCTATTTACGCGACTCGGGTCGACCCGTTACTGTTCACGGGTTCGACCCGAACCCGCCAAACGCTTTCATTGGCCGGGTTCAACGGGCGGGTCGCGGGCGGGTCACTGGTTGACCTGGCCCACTTGCCATCCCTATGAAGATTTTTGGCCCCAAGGCCTTATATATATCACGCCTGTGTGATGTTGCTTGGATTGGCCGGCAGATGATTGATATTAACTGCCTGTGATGTTATATTTTTAATTATTAGCAGAATTTCGTAAGGAATTGCTGTAAAATGGCTAATATTTTAAGGAAGATTCTATGAAATTTTTTACTAAAATTTCTATTAGTATTCTAGAATAGAAATGACCATTGGTTTTTACTTGAATGATTCTTTTTTCATTATAATGATTTTTCATCATTTTTTGATGAAATGATTTTTCATCATTGTTGCCGCTAAATTTGGTGTGGGGGCAAACAGATAGTATTTGTGGATTCGTGAAAAACTTGAATAGCAAACCTCTAATCTGTTCCGCCGGAGTTCGACCGTTGACTCCCGCCGTACACCTGCAAAAAGTGCGAGACACCGGGGTTGATCCCGGCGATGCACCCTCCGACGCTCAAGTCAGTAATCAGAAATGATTAAGAAAGAGCGTAAATTGAGAAAATATTGATTACCTCGCAATGGAGATGGATGGGGGGTATTTATAGGCATCTTTGGGACTGGATTAGGAATGTAATCTCCGTGATTAGATAAGGAATATTCTCCTAGTAATCAGATAAGGAATTGAATCCCTAATTTCCAGTGAAAAGATAGATGTAAATCAGGGCCGTTGATTAGGATTAATCAGGGACCTTGATTGTATCTTGCTGGACCGGATGTGCAGCGGGTTGGAACCCGTACCCAGTTGACGTGGATCCTTTCATGGGTTATTGGGCTTTGAATAAGGACCCAGTTCCCATTTCAGACCCGTTTTGTAGGTGAAATTACCGTTTTACCCCTGAGCTTTAAGATTAATGTCTGATGTGAACGGTCCCAATTTAATCCTATTTTTAGCCATATCACGAGCCCCCCACTCCCGAAGACTGAGTTTGATCAGCCTTTGAGGAGTAGTTTTACTGTTCTAATGGCGTACGGGATTTTATCGGTGTTCTTAAGGGAGTTTGGATCTTGTTCGGGGGTGTAACGGTGTTATTCTGGGCTTGTAATATACCCAAAAATATCCTCAGTAATTTCTGGATTTTTGGTGATTTTTCCAGATTTTTCTGAATTTTTTCTCATTTTTTTGAATTTTTTATTCATTTTTCGAATTAAATAATTAATTATCAAAAATATTAAATAATTATTCTAATTACATAATTATATTTTTCAGAATTTAAAATAATTTTTCTGAATTTATAATTATTTTTAGAATTTTTATTTAATTTTTTCCGATTTTTAAATATTTTTTCAGATTTTTTAAATAATTAAAACAAATAAATAAATAAATAAATAAATTGAATATTACCTGGACACGTGGCGTGATCGTATGCGTTGATCATGATCAAGCGAGCGCGCATCGGGAGGAGGAAGAAGAGGCCATTTTTTGGTGTAACAAGGTCGGTTCCACGAACGCTCGGAAAAAGGTGGCCGAAGTCCACGTGGACGACACGTGGCGAAGTCAACGGTAAGCGTTGACTTTTTTTTTTCGCTCTGTTCTCTTCGTCTCTCTTCTTCTTCGTTCTCCTTCGTTCCCGCTCTCTGCTTCTCCACTTCACCTCCGTTCTCTCTCGTCTCCCTTCGACTCTTTCTTCGAGCTTGGTATCGGTGAGCTTGCTGAGTTTTTGGGAGGCGGCGAGGCCATGGCTGTCGAGTTGGCGAAGGAGAACTCGAGCTCGACTGGGCTTCGTCGCCGCGGAGGTTGGCGAGGTTGACGAAGGAGGGAGCTCGCGAGGTTGGAGCTCAGTGAGGGGAAGCTCGACGCTGTGGGGGAGCTCGGCGATGAAGGAGGTGAAGTCGCAGGGAATGGAGCTCGGAGTTGAGGAGGGCTCGACAGCGGAGCGATGGGTTCGAAGCTCTGTGAGCTCGGTGACGGAGAGGGTGGAGTTCGTCAAGTTGGCGAGGAACTGTGGTCGAGCTCGGCGAGGGGAGCTCGTGAAGGAGTGGAGGTGGTCGGCCATGGAGGATCTTTGAAGCTCGACGTTGTCGAGGTGGTGCCGAGCTTGAGGATCGGCGAAGGAGGAGCTCGAGATGCTGGTGCTCTTCATTGGAGCTGGCGATGGCGATGGGTTCAGCCATGGAGGAGCTTTGTGATGAGGTGGAGCTCGTCGACGCCACGGCTGTGGGTTCGAGCTCGGCATCGGCGAACTTGATGAGCGAGGCTTCGGCTGTAGTGGGGAGCGCCGATGGTGAGCTCGGCACGGGAGAGGTCCTCGTGACTTGGAGGCGAGCTTGGAGGTGACGGGAATGGAGCTCCGACGAAGATGGAGGAGCTCGATAGTGACGACTGTGAGTAAGGAGAGCTTGATGGTAGCTCGAGCTTGGCGATGGAGCTGAGCTGTTGGAGTTGGAGCTCGATGCTTCGGAGCTTGGTGACGGAGCTCGGCAATGTCGGGAGCTCGTGAAGGTGGTGTGTTGGTCTTGGTGAACGTAGTCGAGGTCGGCGAGCTCGTCGAACGAGGGTGAGGTCGAGCATGGCGAGCAAAGACGAGGTCGAGCTCGGTGATCGAGCTTGACGCCATGGCGAGGCTCGGCGAAGAAGTAGGAGCTCGGCATGGTAGAAGAGCTCGTCGGAGTTCGACGACGAAGGGGGTGAGTTCGGCTTTGAACGTGGAGCTCGGCCATGGCATGTTAGGCGTGGAGCTTGAAGATGACGAGCGGGTTCGTTCGAAGAAGAATTGGATTCTTCACTTCTGGGGTTTTGGCGCCAAACGTAGGAGGAGAAAGGAGGGCGACATGGCATTTTGGTTTGGGTTTGGGTCCCCTTAATGGGTCCGAACCCGGCCCCTTGTCTCTCCCCCTTTTTTTTTTGTTGTTCGTGGGTCTTGTGCTGAGAGCGTTCGGCGGCTGGTGCCGAACTCAAGCCCGTAAAACGGTCGGTGTCAGGAACGCTCGGCAGCTGGTGCCGAACTCAACTATGCCGAACTCAAGCCCGTAAAACGGTCGGTGGCAAGAACGCTCGGCAGCGGGTGCCGAACTCAACTGGTGCCGAACTCAAGCCCGTAAAACGGTCGGTGGCAAGAACGTTTGGCAGCTGGTGCCGAACTCAACTGTGCCGAACTCAAGCCCGTAAAACGGTCGGTGGCAAGAAAGTTCGGCAGCGGGTGCCGAACTCAACTGGAGCCGAACTCAAGCCCGTAAAACGGTCGGTGGCAAGAACACTCGGCAGCGGGTGCCGAACTCAACCGGAGCCGAACTCAAGCCCGTAAAACGGTCGGTGGCAAGAACGCTCGGCAGGGGTGCCGAACTCAACTGGTGCCGAACTCAAGCCCGTAAAACGGTCGGTGGCAAGAACGCTCAGCAGCTGGTGCCGAACTCAACTGTGCCGAACTCAAGCCCGTAAAACGGTCGGTGGCAAGAACGCTCGGCAGCGGGTGCCGAACTCCAATTTTCCCTGCAGAGTTCTTCTTGATATTCCCGGTGCTACAGAGGTCGGCTCGGGGCGTGCGACCCATTGTTTCGAAGCTAATTCGAAGATCTACGACTTCTCTTTAGGAGTGAGATGAAGATTCACCCTCCTTCCTGGTCAAAACAGCCAGAGAATATCCTTGTATACATGAGGTTGAGGAAATTTTCGATGTTCCCGGTGCTATGGAAGTCGGCTCGGGGCGTGCGACCCCTTGTTTCGAAGCTAATTCGAAGATCTACGACTTCTCTTTAGGAGTGAGATGAAGATTCACCCTCCTTCCTGGTCAAAATAGCCCTGCAACATCCTTGTATTCATGAGGTTGAGGAGAGTTTTGGTTTTTGCTTGGGATCGGCGCCAACTTTGTTGGAGAAGAATGGGAGGAGAGAGAGAGAGTTTGGGTTTGGATCCTTAACGGGTCTGAACCCGACCCTATAGCCCCCCTCTTCTTTTTGTGTTGTTTGTTTGGTTGCTTGTATATGAGAGCGTCCGGCGAAAGGGTGCCGGGGTCCGATTTTTCCCCCGTAACGAGGTCGGTTCCGAGAACGCTCGGCAGCTAGTGCCGAACTCGATTTTTCCCCCGTAACGAGGTCGGTTCCGAGAACGCTCGGCAGCTGGTGCCGAACTTGATTTCCCCCCCGTAACGAGGTCGGTTCCACGAACGCTCGGCAGTGGGTGCCGAACTTGATTTTTTCCCCGTAACGAGGTCGGTTCACGAATACTCGGCAGTGGGTGCCGAACTTGATTTTTTTTCCTGTAACGAGGTCGGTTCCACGACCGCTCGGCAGTGGGTGCCGAACTTGATTTTTTCCCCGTAACAAGGTCGGTGTCACGAACGCTCGGCAGTGGGTGCCGAACTTGTTTTTGCCCCGTAACAAGGTCGGTGTCATGAACGCTCGGCAGTGGGTGCCGAACTTGTTTTTTACCCCGTAACAAGGTCGGTGTCACGAACGCTCGGCAGTGGGTGCCGAACTTGTTTTTTACCCCGTAACAAGGTCGGTGTCACGAACGCTCGGCAGTGGGTGCCGAACTTGTTTTTTACCCCGTAACAAGGTCGGTGTCACGAACGCTCGGCAGTGGGTGCCGAACTTGTTTTTTACCCCGTAACAAGGTCGGTGTCACGAACGCTCGGCAGTGGGTGCCGAACTTGATTTTTGCCCCGTAACAAGGTCGGTGTCAAGAACGCTCGGCAGTGGGTGCCGAACTTGTTTTTTACCCCGTAACAAGGTCAGTGTCACGAACGCTTGGCAGTGGGTGCCGAACTTGTTTTTTACCCCGTAACAAGGTCGGTGTCACGAACGCTCGGCAGTGGGTGCCGAACTTGATTTTTGCCCCGTAACAAGGTCGGTGTCACGAACGCTCGGCAGTGAGTGCCGAACTTGGTTTTTGCCCCGTAACAAGGTCGGTGTCACGAACGCTCGGCAGCTGGTGCCGAGCTTGATTTTTCTCCCGTAACAGGGTCGGTTCCACGAACACTCGGCAGTGGGTGCCGAACTGGAATTTTTCCCCATAACAAGGTCGGTGCCAAGAACGCTCGGCAGCTGGTGCCGAACTCGAATTTTCCCCCGTAACGAGGTCGGTTCCGAGAACGCTCGGCAGCTGGTGCTGAACTCCAATTTTCCCTGCAAAGTTCTTCTTGATGTTCCCGGTGCTACGGAGGTCGGCTCGGGACGTACGACCCCTTGTTTCGAAGCTAATCCGAAGATCTACAACTTCTCTTCAGGAGTGGGATGAAGATTTACCCTCCTTCATGGTCAAAATAGCCCCGCAACATCCTTGTCTTCATGAAGTTAAGGAGTGTTTTGGTCTTGGGGATTTTGGAAGAGGAGCTCCACTCCTAGGGGCGGAGAAGCTGTGCTAGGAAGACCTTTGTGCTAGGAAGACCCTTGTAAGAGCCGTGGGAAGACCCGTCCTTTGAGGTGAGCAAAACGAAGAGCTTGGCTTTAGGAGAGAGCCATTTGGAAGACAAGTTTGAGGAGCACCTCTAGGAGAGAGTTGTGAGCTCCGATCTTTGTTGAGAAGAGGTCCGCTTCGGAGGCGAGCGGAGTGAAGAGCTCGGACCTGGAAGAGAGCTATTTGTGAAACGAGTGTGAGGAGCAACTCTAGGAGAGAGTTGTGAGCTCCGATCTTGTTGAGAAGAGGTCCGCTTCGGAGGCGAGCGGAGTGAAGAGCTAGGATCTGGAAGAGAGCTATTTGTGAAACGAGTGTGAGGAGCAACTCTAGGAGCGAGTTGTGAGCTCCGATCTTGTTGAGAAGAGGTCCGCTTCGGAGGCGAGCGGAGTGAAGAGCTCGGATCTGGAAGAGAGCTATTTGTGAGACAAGTGTGAGGAGGAACTCTAGGAGAGAGTTGTGTCCCAAACTCATTGAGAAGAGGTCCACTTCGGGGGCGAGCGGAGTGAAGAGCTCGGATCTGGAAGAGAGCTATTTGTGAAACGAGTGTGAGGAGCAACTCTAGGAGAGAGTGGTGAGCTCCGAACTCGTTATTTAAGTGAGGGAATCAACGGTTGTGGGAGCAATTCCGAATGGCGAACCACTTCTAGCTCGCTTAACAGCGAACTTGCGAAGTAGAATCGAGCCAAGTGTTGGACTCCGGAACCATCGTTAGAAAAGTTCAACGGCTGTGGGAGCAATTCCGAATGGCGAACCACTTCTAACCCGCTTAAGAGCAAGTTATTCGAAGCAGAATCGAACCAAGTGTTGGACTCCGGAACCATCGTTAGATTTATTCAACGGTTGTGGGAGCAATTCCGAATGGCAAACCACTTCTAACCCGCTTAAGAGCAAGTTATTCGAAGCAGAATCGAACCAAGTGTTGGACTCCGGAACCATCGTTAGATTTATTCAACGGTTGTGGGAGCAATTCCGAATGGCGAACCACTTCTAACCCGCTTAAGAGCAAGTTATTCGAAGCAGAATCGAACCAAGTGTTGGACTCCGGAACCATCGTTAGATTTATTCAACGGTTGTGGGAGCAATTCCGAATGGCGAACCACTTCTAATCCGCTTAAGAGCAAGTTATTCGAAGCAGAATCGAACCAAGTGTTGGACTCCGGAACCATCGTTAGAGGGGTTAACGAGGTGTAGGAGCAATTCCGAATGGCGAACCACTTCTTACTCGCTTATGAGCGAGTAATTTGAAGCGGAATCGAGCCAAGTGTTGGACTCCGACCTCGTTGTTAGAGCTTAGTAAGTTGCGGGAGCAGCCATGTAGAAGAAGCTAGACTCCGAACTCGCCATTTTGCGAGTCGTGACTCGGAGAGATTGAGATGAAGCAAGAGCAACAATTTCCAATGAAAAAATGTAAAGTTTTATTAAAATAAACTAAGTGGCTGCTTCAATAGGGCGAGCCATTATTACATGCTGTTGGCCGAGTTACAAGCATCGGCCTTATTGAAAATCAAGATCCTACTTCTATGATAAGGTGAAGACCTCTCGAGAGGAGCTGGGAGGTTCTGAGTTTTGAAGCCCGACGGGTCTTTCCGTTCGTTCGTTGGCTCCTTAGTAGGGAAGCTCGGCCCTATCTTTTTGGACGAACTTGGTAAGGTGCCCCCGCTGTATGAGTTCTTCGATCTCCTCCTTGAGAGCCCGACAATCATCCGTGTCGTGGCCGTGGTCCCTGTGAAAGCGGCACCACTTATCCTTGTTCCTCTTCTTGCCAGGTGTGTTCATTCTAGGGGGAGCGCGGAGTAGTCCTTCCTTGTCTACCTCCATAAGGACTTCTGATATATTAGCAATGAGGGGGGTGAACTTCTCAAAACGAGGAGTCGGGCGGCGCTGGCCATTGCCGTCCTTCTGGGATTTTTGGGACCCCTCTTCGCTTGTGCTCTTCCGTTTGTTCCCGGAAGATGTCTCCTCAAGAGTAGGGGGGTTAAGAGCCTCTTCGGCCCGAATGTACTTTTCACACCTGAGAAGGAGGTTGGCAAAGTTCTGTGGAGGCTTCTTAGCAAGAGAGGAACGGAGGCTGGAATTGAAGACATTGGATTGGAAGGCGGCCGTTGCGACGGATTGGTCGAGGGAAGCTATAGACCTGGCTTCAGCTGTGAACCTCTTCACATAGTCTCTCAACTTCTCACCCTTCTTCTGGTTAAGGTAGAGTAGCGAAATGCTGGTCTTTTCAGTTTGGCGACTACTCACGAAGTGGGTGATGAAGAGGGTCTTGAACTGTTCGAATGAGAATATCGAGGATGGGGCAAGGCGAGAGTACCATTCTCGAGCCGGACCCTTAAGAGTTGCGGGGAAGGTCTTGCATAGCAGAGCATCGGAAGCTTGATGGATGAGCATGAGAGTCTTGAAGCTCTCAATGTGGTCAACGGGGTCAGTCTCCCCGGTGTAAGTCTCAAATTGGGGAGGTTTGAACCCGAACGGCACAGGTGCATCCACTATGGTTCGGGAGAAAGGGGGTCGGCTAGGACGTAGGGTCCTCCCCCTAAGCTCTTCTTCTCGGTCTATCTGACCCAGGCGCCTCTCTACCTCATGAAGACGGCGGTACATGGTGTCGTCCCTCCGACGATAATCAGCCGAGCCTCTAGACTCGTCTTCGTATGAGGGAGAGCGAGGGCTACGGCGATGGTAACTTCGGGAGCGACGAAGACTTGGGGTACGCCGGGAGTTGCTAGGAGCGGGACGAGGAGATGGGGACCGTCGGCGAGGGCTTCGGACTGGAGGAGGAGACGGAATCTTGGGTGCATTGGTGTTGGGACGGAGATTGAGAGCTTGTAGGACGGTCGCTTGGAACTGCTGGAACTCGGCACGTGTGATAGGTGCCTCATTGTTTCTGGGCTGTTGCCGATCGGTGGGGGAACGATGTCTTCTTCTGTAGTGCTCGGGGGATTCCTTCCTTCCCCTTCGGACATGGGACCTTTTGTAATCCCGGCGGTGTGGGGATCGCTCACCCGGACGTTGCTGGCGGGAGGCTCCCTCTCGGGACCGCTTCTCGTCCAGACGGTGGCGTAAGTTCTTCACCTTCTGCCGGTTTTGAGGATTGTGAGAGGCCATGGAATCCGTAGAGGCTTTGTGTATGGAGACGCGGTCTAGGTGGAGAGGTTGCTTCATGCGGGAGCCCCCCGCACCGGCGTTCTGAGGACCGGTGGGACCCTTGGGGGTTGCTGATTCTGAAGAGGAGGCTGATCTTGTTGAAGAGGGTCCTCCACTTGAAGCGGGGGTTGTCCCTGCTGCGAAGCGGGTTGGACGGGGACTACCTCTTGCCGATCGGCGGGGTTGGGTCCACGGTTGGACCCTCTGGACCTTGCTTTCCTCGGAGGCATGGCTGGAGAAGATCAGACCAACGGGAAGTGGGGCTGCTATTCGTTTGGTCTTCCCACAGACGGCGCCAATCTGTTGCCGCTAAATTTGGTGTGGGGGCAAACAGATAGTATTTGTGGATTCGTAAAAAACCTGAATAGCAAACCTCTAATCTGTTCCGCCGGAGTTCGACCGTTGACTCCCGCCGTACACCTGCAAAAAGTGCGAGACACCGGGGTTGATCCCGGCGACGCACCCTCCGACGCTCAAGTCAGTAATCAGAAATGATTAAGAAAGAGCGTAAATTGAGAAAATATTGATTACCTCGCAATGGAGATGGATGGGGGGTATTTATAGGCATCTTTGGGACTGGATTAGGAATGTAATCCCCGTGATTAGATAAGGAATATTCTCCTAGTAATTAGATAAGGAATTGAATCCCTAATTCCCAGTGAAAAGATAGATGTAAATCAGGGCCGTTGATTAGGATTAATCAGGGACCTTGATTGTATCTTGCTGGACCGGGTGTGCAGCGGGTTGGAACCCGTACCCAGTTGACGTGGATCCGTTCATGGGTTATTGGGCTTTGAATAAGGACCCAGTTCCCATTTCAGACCCGTTTTGTAGGTGAAATTACCGTTTTACCCCTGAGCTTTAAGATTCGTGTCCGATGTGAACGGTCCCGATTTAATCCTATTTTTAGCCATATCAATCATTGATCGTGATTTTTTGCGGGTTTAGACGTCAATTCATCTACAATCTTTATTTTCTCTTAATGATTGAAATGCTTGATAGTTGGGTTTATGTGTTTTGTGTGAGAGAAGATGTAAGTTATAGATTGAAAAAAACATGTAAAATATTTCATACGCTGAAATATATCAAAAATTGGGGCTAACAAGCTTGTTTCATATCAAATTTGCAGTAAGCTCTCAAGTATATGGATACTATTTCTATTAATATGGAGATGTAATTGTACTTGATCACATTTAACAAAAGGTCTTCACATGTACATCACAACAAGTTTTTTTCTCCATCTCTCTCTCCTTTTTAACCTCTTTTAAAATCATACATGGTTAACTGCATGAAAATATGACAACGGGGAATTAGCTGCTTTATCTCTAATGTTTAAGTCACACATAGCAACTGATTTTGATCCACTATTGACGTAGATTCATAGTACTATTTTTCAATCTCGAGCTCCTGACAAACGATCCTGCAAGATATAAATCAATAAACAACTTAATTCATAATACATCAATGTCTACTGCCAAATACGTACATAAATCATTTTTTACGAAGACGTGCATATATTTAACTTTTTACAGGGATTTTATATATTGTATTGTTCACGAAAACATGCCGTAGGCACGTCTCCACGTGCAAACCTAGTGAAAAGATAAAATTACAACTAATTAAGTTAAGGAGATCGATGAAGCGCATCAAGTGAAATCTTCTTAAACCATCTTTACCTATTAAACGGGCTTTTTCGGCCTCAACTGATTACATATGGCCGCACTTCTTAGAACAATGCATAGCCCTTTTAGGAAGACGAGCATAGTACTTCCTGGCTCTTGCAAATCATTTTGTCTTGATTGTACTATCTCGCAAGATACATTATTTTTATCTAATAATGAAACATGCCTCTATCACCACCCAAGAGCCGACCAATAACTTAAACGGTCAAATTGTTCTTGATATTGTAGTCACTAAGGGTCTGGTCATTATGTCAGCGTTCTCAACACGTCAGTGGTCTCGACATCGTCAATGACGAGTCTTTTTGGAAGAGGCGAATTTCACGAAAACTTGCATAATTCTTTTTTATTTTTAATTTTTTTTTCCTTCTTCTTATGGTTAAAAATCATGAGGTATTTGTTATATATATGTAGTCAGCAAAACTTGACAGCCCAATTTTTAAGGGGAAATAAAACAGAAATGTGGATCCCAAGTTTCTAGGGTTCAAATTGATGGGAATGCTTTTATTTAGGGCTTCAAGTAATATGCATAATTTAGCAGCTACTATAACGATCTGCTTTTGTTTTCTGTCATAAAATGTAAAACTTGGATCCCAAGTTTCAGTTCACTGCAGTTGAATTCCTAGTTGTTTAAAATGGGGGTAAAATTGAAGTAAACCTACCTTAGGTTTCATGTGTTTGTAGATAACTCACTCATACATTTTTGTTGCGGATTACCTGTTTGACAAACTTAGTTACGGATCACCCAACTCCACCACTGCGCTGCAATTTTATGTTTTATGACCATTTTACCCTTACAGTTAATAATTTAATCATAGATTCTCTCTCTCTCTCCTACATAATATCTCTCACTAGTACAATTAATATTACAATTAATATTTGGGTATGTCTTTTTAACTAAGATTATATTAATCCTTTAAATATGATCAAAATAATTAGGGTTAGATTAATCTTATAATATTATCACCTGCCATCGAGGCATTATAGTTTGCTTAAGAGCATTCACTATCGTTGATGCTAAAATATAGGAATTTGGCAATAGGAAAATGGAAATATAAGTATTGTGCTGCTATCGTTAAAGCCAGAATTTGGGTTTAAAAAATAATAAAATATACAGACGAAAAAACATCTTCCGCCTAATAAAAAAAATAAATATTTTAAAACCAAAAATTTGATAGATGGAAGATCATGTTCTGTTTAACAATATTTTTATAAAAAAAAAATTGAGAGCCAGATTTGGTCGCAATTAATTTTTTTAAAAAAAACCAGATGGATGAAGATCTTCCGTTCGGGGATTTTTTATTTTTTTTAATTAAAAAAACCCATCCGGAAGAAGATCTTCCGTCTGGGTGTTTAAAAAAACCCAGTCGGAAGAAAAGGTCAAAATATGGAAAAAATTTGGGTTTTTTTTGTTTTTTTTGCGTTTTTTTATAAATTTTTTTATCAGTAAAATGGTATTTTTGTAATTATATGGATGGCAAAATCGTAATTAAAGTTTCAAAATTTTGGTGGGCGGAAGTTGAACTTCCGTCCCACCTTTTTTGCTTAATTTTTTTTAATTAGTGAAAATGTCAAAGACGTAATTAAAGAAGTGGCATTTTCGTCAGTGTTCTAAAAAGCGGTCTAGGCGGCCGCCTAGGCGGCGCCTAGGCACTAGGCGGCCCTCCAACGCCTCGCCTAGGGGCTAGGCGTTTAAGAAAATCAGTTAATGGTTCTAGGCGGTAAAAAGTGGGTCTAGGCGGCGCGTAATCGGTGTAAGTGGGTCTAGGCGGGCTAGACCCGCTTAGGAATTAATTTTTTTTTAAAAAATGGCCCGACTTATTCCAACCCGACCCGCTCTAATACACTCAAATCCCTAAAACTTCTCTTTCTCCTCTAAATCCCCCGTAAAAAAACCAGAAATCAATTCTATTCTCTAAATCGATAATTCCTCTTCTCTAAAACCCCCAATTCACCTCCTCCGCCTCCCTCATTGCAGTCGTTGCTCGCAGTCATCAACACAACCTCCTCCGCCTCCCTCCTCGCAGTCGTAGCTCTCACTCACTCTGTCACTCATTCGTCAAAACCTCCTCCTCCACCTCCTTCCTTGCAGTCGCAGCTCGCTTCAACTTCAACCGACATCAACACAACCTTTCTCTCCTCTCTTCAGCTTCAAAGTCAAGTCGTCAACACAATGACACACTACCTCCCGCCTTGCTTCACCTCCGACGTCAACACTACATCCTCCTCTTCTCTCTCAAACTTCTCTTGACGCAACCCTTCCCCATCCCCCGACTCAAGCTTCCCGCTTTCCCCACACTTTTTGCTCCTTGGACTGGAACAACCGAACAGGTAATCTCCACTACTGATCTTCTTCATTGATTAATACTAGTCTAATAGATGAGTATAGGACTATACAGAAAAAGAAAAAGACTAATAATAATACACTGATTCGATTTTGTAAAGCTCATCCTGCAATTGCAAGGAGAAATATCAAGAGTAAGAATTGGTAACAACAAAACAAAACAAAATGATAAAATATATAAATAAAATATATACATACATAAATAAATATATAATATATAAATAAAAACGCCTAGCGCCTAGCCGCTTAAGCTCCGCTTACAAGGCCTAGGCGCTAGGCACCCATTGGCCGCCCGACTACCGCCTAGCGACTTTTAGAACATTGATTTTCGTAAATAAATTTGAAAATTTTTGAGAGACGGAAGATCTTCTTCTGTCTGTCTCCTTATTTTTATTTTTTTTATAATTAAAATGGAGAGACCGTCTCTCAACTTTTGACCATTCAAAGTCGACAGACGGAAGATGATTTTTCGTCTGTCTTATTTTAATATTAAAAAAAATTGGAAATAATTGACAGACGAAAGATGATCTTCCATCTTCGACAATTGCTATTTTACTCTGCTATATATGGCAACCCACTGTTTACAATTTTTCTAAAATATAGACTTTTGGCAAACAATAGTGGATAATTTTTTGTTAAAATTTTTATATTTTAGGTTTCCAGCGAACTGGGGTTATATGCCAACTCATGGATCATACAATGGCTTTATTGAATTTTTTTAATTTTGTATTTGACACACTCGTCTTCTCCTCGGGCCTACATCAATCTCCTAACATAAAAGGACTAAAAACAGGGTTAAAGAATCATTTAGAAACAAAAATAATTAAACAAATTAAGATATAAAATATTTTAAATTAAAGAATTGTTGGGTTCCCTTTTGGATAAAGATCAACCCTTCAAAAAGTAGAGTATGCTGCTTTAGTGTGGCGAGCAAACGGTATTCTTTAGTAAAAGGCGAAAGAATAGTTCGCTATGTGCTCACCACGCAGCTGCTTAATTTTATCACACCTAGTGGTCACTTAGTTATACACCAACTCTCACCTTCCACTTTGTAATCCCGGCCGATGTGGGACTAAACAAGAGCAACTGTTCAGTGTGAGTTTTTTTCTTTTCTTTTTGGGCCCCTTCAAATGTAATTGGGCCAGTTTAATCCAATAAAAATGGGTAAAGAGGTCTCACAGGCATTTCCTCAAACAGTGTGAAGGGTATAATCTAACCTACGCCAGAACCGTCGTCATCTTCAGCCTCGTCTACCGCGACTCCTACCCCCATACCTTCCCCGGAGATTACGTCAAGAACATTTGGTGAAGCCACACTCTAACACAAATATCCTTGCGATCCTCATAAGTGATCCGAAGAATCCCCGTTTCCGTCAGCACCATTGTTATCCAATGCACACACGAACCACCAGCATTCTGACCTGTCCAAGCATGATAATCTCTCTTGATCACGGGCCCCACCAGCAACCTTGCCGCTTCGGCCACACCCTTGTGCGTCCCAACATTTGGGCCGCCGCAACCCAAATTGTAACCCAACCCACAGTGGGATCGACGATTCCCAAGCATCATCTATGATACCACGGGATATCTTGGGATTTCCAGGGGTTGACGATATGGTCAATGACGGCTGGGTCAGGGCTGGGCTGGGCTGGCTCTACAAATATATAATAATCCGTGATTTTTTTTTTTTTTTTTTGCTTCAGCTTGTACCTACAAATTGATGAATAGCTACATTGTTTCGTTAACACAGGAATATGGACAGGTGCCGAGGAGGCGGCAAAGAGGAGGAGGATCAGTGAAGTGGAATAGTCAAGATGGAGAGCACTAATTAGGGTAGGGCCGATTGCTCAGGGCTACTACCATGGGGCCTTTGGATTGGATTGTGCTGCTCCGGCTTTTGTCATTAGATGTTTTGCTTTTTTCCGTCTTTAGGATGTATTAACTATTTTGTTGTTGTATTTCAGTTCCGTAGGATTTTGGGTTGAAGATATTTATTGTACTACTTTGGTTTCTTAATTATCATTAATGAAACGATGACTTTGGTCATCTTTTATTTTTAAAAAAAAACACGGGAATATGGAAAAACTACAACAAATATAGAAAAGTCCAAATGCAGCACAGGTTACCCCCAAGTCAATGCAAGTGCGATGGTTTGTGTCAACTACATAAATGAAGAATAATATTTGGGGGGAAACCCTGTATTTGCACGTTTTTATCTGTATAGACGAAAATGATTCAGTTTGAGATCATATCTCCATTCACAGTCATTTTCAAGACAATCTTCGATTATGGAAAGAAAAAATTAGTAATAATAGAAAAGGACAAAAATGGGCTAAGGCAGTCCATAACCCACATCCTCCTCCCATTTCATAGTAGCAAAGATAATAAGAGTCAGTACAATTTCAAGTGTTCCAAACATCATCAACATCAACACAGTGGTTACAAGTTACAAAGCATATACATGTGGCCGAGATTAGACCCAGATTAAAGTTTTGTTCCGTAATAACAATCACGTCAACAGTGACAGAGAAACTAAAGCCTGTGCATCAGTGCATAGTTCTGGTTCACAACATATAATACAGCAACATTCTTAGTGGTTTAGAATTATAAAGCATGGTGAACCTCATCTACCTTCTCTTATGCATCGGAAATACCTACCAAAAACGTTGGGTTGGGTGGAAGATTGTCCAATTCCGTTGAACTTACAAGTCAAAAAATGGTTGCAATTAATTTCCCAGTGCAATTCCCAATTTTTCACTTCAATTCCCATTTCCTGTGCAATGTGTACCCTCAGATCTCAACTCCTTCGATAATCCCTTTTTGTTTCAGTAAATCTGCAGGTAGTGACATCGGATGAAACAAGACATGTTAAGCTATTTATCATTCTAGAGTTGAAACTTAACAGAAATTGGAAAAGAAAGACAGGAAACTGGTCAATCTCTACTATTATAATGGGAGAAGGGCTTAGTGTCACCTGTACTGGATGTCATTTTGTCAACACGTGCAGCGCACGTGTTGACAAAATGACTCACTTTGGTAAATATTTTCGAAAGTGGACCAGTTTGGTAAATATTTTCGAAAGTGGATCGGTTTGGAAATTATTTTTCTTTTTTTTTCTTTTTCCTTCTTCCTCCACGTGCATCGCACGTGCATGATACTAGTATTCTTAGGGCGCGTTTGGAAACCCAAAAAACTAGGAAAAGGAATGGAATACTGTGGATAGACCAATCTTATCCTATTCCACGGCCTGTTTGTTTTGAAAAAGAAAATAAAGGAAACAATTAAGTATCATTCCCTAAGGAAAGATTTGAGCCGAATTCTATTCCAGCTCCACCCCCTCGGAAAGCTGGGTAAAGGAATGGAAACAACTAATTTTTCTTCAACTTAAATAAATAAATAAATATAAGACCAACTATGTTAAAAGAACTTCACATAAAATAAACGTTAAATTTCAGAAACCACCGAACTTTTTAATCAGAGAATAGTTTTTTTTTTTTTTTTTTTTCCGCTTTCAGTTTCGGCAAATCACCTCGCCAACTTTTAGTACCGAACTAAGATCCCTCTTTCGGTGTAAATTACCCAATGTTCTTGATCCCGTTGATAATATATTTTTTACCCGATTCTTTTTTAAATTCAAATATCAAAAGTGAAAAGAATTAAATTACAAAAAAATAAAAAAAATAAAAAATAAGGTAAACTAATTAATTTTGGTTAGAGTGGGTGATTTTAGAATTAATAAATCTTCATTTTTGGGGAGTGTCAGGAGTATGTTTTTTCTCTCCAGGAAAACAATTTTATTCATTACTCAACCTAAAATGCAAAATGTCAGAAGTATGTCCATGTACAAATGTTATCAAAAGGTTTTTCAAAATGCCGTAATCCATAATATTCCATTGTTTGTCAAACAAGACTAGGGAATGGAAACAAAAAAAAGTCAATTTCATTCCACCAGTTGCCAAACACACACAACTTATAAAGTTAATTCATCCCTTTCCCTTTCTTTCCATTCCTCTCCATTCATTTTCATTCCATTCCTTCCCATTCCCCAACTTAAATGTTTCCAAACAGACCCTTAATGAGAATATAACCTAAAATAGTGCTAATTGTACTACTTTTTATGATTAAAAGTGGTTAATATCACTTATTATGATTAACATAACTGTTCGGTGAAAACTGAGTAAAGTGTGCAATTCATTTAGGCCATACGGCCCACAACTGAGGTTTCTCTCCTTTCGAATATACTTTAGCATGTGCATTAAAAATATTAAATAAGTATTTGCCTCTTAAGCAAATCATAAGTCAAAAACTATTTCTTAATGATATATTTAAAACCTTGTTACGCCCCGCATCTCAAAAGGAATATGGAATACAAGTGCGTAATAAAGCCCAGTGAATGATTTTCATTATTCATAAGTTGTAGGATCGACTCAGCATTATAACAAGAAATATAGCAAAATATACTCAACCACGCATGCATGAATAATTTATAAATCAACAGAAAACATTTGAAACAAATATAAATATCCCAAATAAATTCAAGATCTGGATCAAAGGTAAAAACTTCGGGGCTACAAGCCCGTCACAAGTTTTAGTTAGCAACAAGAATTAAATAACTCAAATACAAAATAACTAAAGCAAATTTTTCCAAGTGATGCCTAGAACGTTTGCATACCAACTCCAGCAGGCAATTGATCTCCAAAACCTGTATATATCTGTGGTAGGGTAAAAATGGCCTGGGGGCCCAACCAGGGCCCAATACAACTCACACTCAAAAATGGTAAAAACAACAATCTAGTTCGGCTTCGAACCACTACAGGGTCGGTGCCGAGCCTCAAGTTCACCCCCACAGAACCGGTCTCCTCATATCCGACGAGCATCGATGGCCCTCGGCCTCCGATCCACGACAGCCCTCCGGGCCGTCGTCCCATCCTGATGCGGAGTGAAGATGACCTGGCACCGCCTAGGCCCTCAGATTCTCCCTGGAGCACAGGAGCCCCATGATCTGCCATGTCAGCTCCGAATACCACCAAGGGCCTTGCCACGTCAGCCCTATACCACTCCTGGTACCGCCACGTCAGCCCTAAACCCCCTGGGCCTTCTGCCACGTCAGGCCCATGGGCTTTCAGGTTCAGACCCGGCCCCCAAATGGATCCAAGCCCGGTTGGAATTCTCTATAAATACTAGACCCTCACCCACCTTTTGAGGTAATCAATCTTTTGCCACTAAAATTTACCTAGTTATTGCTACTCTCTCACAGAGACTGACTAGATCGTCGGAGGGTCCGCCACCGGGATAAACCCCGGTGTTTCAGGACCGTCTGCAGGTACACGAGACCTCGGATCCGAACACCCTGATCCGAGCCCAGACGCCCACCTCATTCCGAGCCTCTCGCAGGTTCCGCCCGGTCACTCCGAGGGTCGTCAGACGAGCAGCTTTCTCCTTCAATACAAATTGAGTCCGAACTCACACCTGGTGCATCCACACGTCTCCCAGAAACACACCGCATCAATATCATACAGAAGAAAAATAGAGAAACAAAGACAGACGCCCTTAGTGCAGGTTTAGGCCACAAATAGTACAAGCAAGGGTATGAAAATAAGTACAAGAAAGTATGAAACAAGATTTGGAATCAAGAGTATACAACATGATTTGACAATGATGCAACAAGTAGTGAAGTTCAAGAGACTAGCTAACAAAAGAAACAAATCAAGTAACAGGATTGGGTAACAAATACAAGTAGCAGAAACAGGTAACAAGTGAGCATGCAATCTGTATCAAGTATCAAGTATCACGTAACAAGTGTGTACAAGTGACAAGTAATTCTTACGTCTATTGTTCAATTCTATCTAGGTAGCACATCATGCGTTCCATTTATTTACCACATGGTTGCTACATACAAACAGTTACGTTTAGGCCTAGTGGTGGATTCTATAGGACGGTGTACTCAGGCATCAAGTATCAAGCAAGCACGTTCATGAATCGGGTAATCATATAACTAGTTCATGAGTCAAGTAATAGCATGATAAGTCATAAATCAAATAATAATATACTATTCCATGAATCAAGTGTTAATATAACCAGTCCATGAATCGAATAATAATATAGTAGTTCATGAATCAATAGTAACTAGTTCATGAATCGAATAATAATATAACTAGTACATGAAACAAGTATCAAGTGGGAAACACGAGCCCCCTTCTAGTGCACTTACCTATATTGTCCACTTCTATGGTCTTTTCCTTAAGCCCCGGCTTGTTATTTATTATTATTATCAAGACAAGCATGAAAGTGTGCGAAACAGAGTAAGTAACATGATCAAGAACAAGAAACAAGTTTAAGCTAGGTAGGAAGTACATTCGAGGGTCAAAACAAATTAAAACTTATCAAGAACGGCGAGAATTCCAATTCTGGACAGCATGATGTTGCTGCACCAAAACTGTGATTCTCAGCACCACAGGAATGCAAATCTGAATCCATCAGAAAATCTCGAAACTAGACTCTCTGCCAAATCCAACGCATATATACAAGATACATAAAAATTGTAGCAACATGTGTCAAAACAACAAACTATACAGAATTCGTGTTCAGCCAGAATTTGTAAAATTGTGTTTATAAATATGAAACAAGTCTGACACTTCATTAATTAATTCCAGAAAAAATAGGGAACGTCCTCTAGTGTGTCTAGTATCAGCATGCAAAATTTCAACTCATTATCTTACAGGCAGCATGGTTAATTTAATTGTAAATCAAAGTGATGCAGCAAATTTATGAATCTGAAATTCTACGACACAACAGCAGTAAAACTGCGATAAATCACAAACTATAACTCGGAATTCAATTCCGTCAAGAGGGTCGTAAATTAGACATTTGGGGCTACATTTCATGTTTAAAACTCAAGTCCATATTCTGATGTTATCAAGGTCGAAACAGCAAGTAAAAACAGGAACAACAACAAAAGTTGTTTCTTGTATATAAAAAGTGGTATGATTAATAACTATTATGAGTCTAAATTAGTGTGCGGTACAAATCAGGATGTAATAGGTATCAAATCAACCATGCTTAATAGGTTTCTTGTATATTCAAGTCCAGATTCTGATATATTTATACACTTCGTAATCATAATAACTTCTGCTGACAACAATACTAAAAAATTGCCCAAGTAAGGTTTGAATATTTAGTCCAGCATTTACAAGTTAATATTTTCCAACCTGTTTTGAAGTCAATTCTCTACTTATTATATAATTATATGTTGGTTTCATCCTTTTCAACTGACCAACGGACACAAGTGACTTTATACAATCATGTTGTAGTGAGTGTTCATTATGGAAGTTCTTTTGTTTATTTACTGCATGATGGAAGCAAGTAGGGTAGTAAGATAACAAATGTAGGGCTCTAAGCCTTGCCCTACCACAGTTACTGAAATCTTCTTTTTTATCCTAACACTGATAGGTGGTTTAGAAATCACTACCGTAACATAATGCTTTCCAGTTGAATAATGCAAAAGCTAAAAAAAATGCATGAATGAACTAATTAACCAAATATTTAATGTACATCAATTATACAACCTCATTCTTCGACCCCAAGCATTTTTTTTTTACCGTAACATAATGCTTTCTAGTTGAATAATGCAAAAGCTAAAAAAATGCATGAATGAACTGAATAAACCAAATATTTAATGTACATCAATTATACAACCTCATTCTTCAACCCCAAGCATTTTTTTTGTTTTTGTTTGTTTGTTTGTTTGTTTGTTTGTTTGTTTGTTTTTTTTTTTTTGGGGGGGGGGGGGGGGGGGGGGGGGGGTGTTACTGAATGAAACTTCACATAAATATTTGGTTTGAACGAATCCATGGACCAACCTTGTAAACTAAAGCGCAAGCCACATCTCGCTCTCTCAATAATTCACCCTCTTATATGGTCTCTTTCCGATTCCCTAGACTTCAGCTCCTCCCCCTTCAGTTTCCTTGTTCACAACCTAGAAAACTATTGTACTCGACTGGTAAACCCTCTTACCCCGTCTATTTTATTGCCTCCAGTTTCTCTACCTTAATGTTTCATAGTATTACACTATTACCTTACCAACTCATTTGTATATCATTCTTCACTAACCATAAAACCTACTCTGCTATGGTTGTTTCTTATACATGCACTTAAAAATGTGTTAAATAATTTGATTACACTTGATATGTTTGTTTAATTGCGACCCTTCAGAAGTTTATTTGGACATCTAACTAAAATGAAAAGTTTGATTAATTGCATACTTCAATAATTGCTAATACCATGATAAACAATTCGAATGTGTTAAATGCTTATGATACATGAAAACAGTCATGTATTTTATAGTTTATAAAACATTAATTCATGTATTTTATAAACATTCATGAAGTCTGAGTATTTTATAGTTTATGATATTGTCGCGTTTACTTCCCTTCCCTTGGTGGTAATTGCCTACTTCAAATCATATGCAAATTAAGAGACAGGAAGCAATTTGTCTAAAAGGCAGTTTGCTGAATGGAATTTCAGCAAAAATAGAACCGATTATTCACTTAAACAAAATAATGATTAATGAAATAAGCTAATACAACTGAATAGAAACGAGGATTTCCTCCCTCCCTTACTATCCTTCCCTACATTAACTTTGTATCCAAAGCCAAATGAAAGATATGTTATATTCTCAGCAAACAAGTTCTACTGATCTAGAACCCAGTTTGCTGTTCGGGCACACCATCGACAGACACTGATTATGCATGAATGCTAATGCTAGTAAGAAAAGTACACAACTGCAAGTTTATGAGCAGAGTGAAGCAATCCTTGTCTGCATGCCTACACAATCGAATTAGATCCTTGCCATTACAATCTACAACAGATGATTCAAATCCAATTGTAATGAAATAATTATTAGCAACTTTGGTTTCCATTTGCTCTTCCCAACCAGTTACTAACCACATGAGATATATTTAACTAACCACTATAAAGTAGTACAATTATTTAGATTTCTTAATTATCAAAATTTCTCCGTCAGAACAGTAAACATTTTTTTTCATATAATATTAATTATATATTGTTCTATTTCCCTTCACATTATGCAGATGCAGTTAACAATATCATCATATCATTTTCATACTACATACATTCTCACACTATGGACATTGTTCGTCAATATACAGATACATATACTCTACGAGAAACTTCTCATACATTAGTTGATCCCATCACTTAAAACCGAACACCCCCTATGCACTAGATATTCGCCAAGGCATTGCTTGCCACCTGTTTCATTAATGAATAGTTAACGAAACAAAGTTCTCCTAATATACTTTTACTCACACAAATGCATACTTAAAACAGTTAGGAGAGACAAAGATGGAGAGCTTAACCCTTTATGCTGACCAACAGAACCACGCTGCTCCTTCACAACCTGATATACTCTTGCACATTAATAAAAACAAAATAGGTTAAATTTCTTAACATTCAGTTTTTGCACAAAATCACTAAAAAATCAATTCATTTCTGCCCAAATTTACTCATACCTCCTTTACTAGTGGAACTCTGACACAAGCAGAGACAATCCAGTGTCGTGTCAAACCTGTAAAAACATCTCCTCCTTTTTATCTTTCAAACCTGAAATCAAAAAGAATAATGCTTTAAAATCCGTGCACACAATGAAAATTTAGGAAAGGAGGATCCTTCACTTCTGACCAATCCAATGTTTACACATACCTCCTTCCCAGTCCAATTCGCATCAAACCTGTCCTATCACCCTTCTTTTTTATCTTCATACCTGAAATCAATTTATTATTATTATTATTATAAAAAAGCTTCAAAATCTGTTCTAAAAAATATATTTATAAGAAAAGGAGAAAGGAAAAAAGAGGATTGATCCTTTACCTCAAATTTAACATCAAAAGAGATTAATCTCAAATTTAAAAAAAAACATCAAAAGAGATCAGCTCTCAAACATCAAAATTACACACAGATTGTTACGCACAAAAATCAAATTTAAGCCTAAACAGATTCGGTATCTTCGGGGCAGGTTCGGATACGGTTCTTGATGCTGGACATGTGTAATTTCTTACACGATGCCGATAACGATAAAAATACTGGACATGTGTAATTTCTTACACGATGCCAATAACGATAAAAACACTGGACATGTGTAAGTTCTTACACGATGCCGATAACGATAATATTCACTGGCCATCATCTGAGTACGTTTACTATATTGTCAACTACTCTAATCAACCCTTAACCCCGGCTTGATTTATTTTCTTTATTCAATTAACACACAATAATGCAATTAATAAGGGACGCTAGTAAAGGTGACAAAACAACCATAGGATCATGCAATATACTCTATATAATTAAATGCACCAATTCAACATTATAGGTATAATTATATATTATAAAACATAGAATCCCAATTCTGGACAGCGGTATGTTGCTGTACAAAAATCAGGATTCCCGTTGCTACAGGACAGCAAATGTGGATCCGTCAGGTGGTCTAGAAATTAGACTCCTGCCCGGTTCCAACGCATACTTAAAGTCTACATTTTGACAACGATAGTTAGGTGAAATTCGATGTTCTTTACAGATTTTAGTTTCTGACTGGGTGTCGATGTTTACTAATTTTAGTTGTAAGGGCAGTAAATAATCATTATAAAAATCAATAAAAATATTTTTTATCACCCTAAGCATGTTATCTACAAATCTGGAATTTATCTTAGCCATATTTGATCATTAGTTTACTTAATTTAACAGCCTAACATGGTATGTACATGAATCTGAAATTACAGCGCAGTTGTAGTAGAAGGGTCATAACTCGGGCGATACAGGTCAGAATTCAAAAATTCAGGAGGCTATTGACATCTAGACACATAGGGTACGTTTCATATTCAGGGAGTGACTAATTTTAATGAAGCTATCTAAGTTGAAACAGCACAGCAAGGTTCAGGTTGGTGTAAATTTTCAGAATGGCAACATGTTCATTTTGAATAAAACGGTTAAAAGTTAAGAATGATAAATTGGAGTTTAATAATCATAAATCACAGCGAGTCATTCCTATGTGAACATGGTATTAAGGTAGATGATATCCATAATTCTACTAATTACAATTTCACTAATTTATTAATAACAATCACATGAACGATCGACCCTAATATACAATCTACAATAGTTGTCTTTAATGTCATGAGATGAAATGTGATATAATTTTCTATTCTTATATTCAATAACTAACTACATGGGTCCATGTAAGATCCCTATACATTAGAGGCAAAAAGACGGCACGAAGTCGAAATTACCATTTGGATTCGCTCGTGTAAATCCGTGGTATCCCAACGATGGATACAATAACATTTTACGATATTCAATACGGATCCACTTGCGAAATTTAATAAAAATATCGAATATGATACAATAAATATTCGATAAGAAATGATTTACCTTTTTGTAGATGGTTCAATTTGAATAAGGAACAAGGGGATCAGAATCCCGGGGAGCAATCCCAAGAATACGTGCGAAGAAAACTAGCAAACAACAGCAATCCTCCACACCCGATCTGACCCAAAACAGCGAACACAAAATCGGATTAGATGTACCCTGAACACGAAATGGCAAATGCGGCCAATAGGATTCCTCCTATGCACCGGATCTGACCGGAACAGCAAACAGCGGAATCAGATCCGCTGCGCACACAACACCAAACAGCCGACTCCCCCACTCGCCGTTCTTCTTCTTCCTATCGACAGAGCGAGAGTGAGAGTGCGGGAGGGAACAGCGATCGGCGTGGATGCTCGGGTGGTTGGCGGCGACGACGTGCGGCGGCGCGACAGGTGGTCCCGACGGCGAGGGTGTTCGGCGACTGGCGGCGTCACAACTCCGGCGAAAGCCCTATTTTCGCGGCTGAAACAGGGGACGACGACACGGCGATGATCGGGGCTTGGATGGCGACGGCGAGGCAATGGGGAGCTCGCCGCAATGTGGAGAATGAGATCGAGGTGCTTGGGAGAGAGCGACGACGGAGTTTGAAGGTGTAATCGATGGGTTCGGTGGAGTCGAGTTGGGTTCTCGGTGATTGACGATGATGGTGATGAGGTGGAGGTTGGGCGACGATGAGAGGGGATGGGCGAGGGCGATGGAGGAGGAATGGTGGTCGGAGGTGGCTAGGGCGGTGGTTGACGGGTTCGATGGGTTTCGGTGAATTGAGTAATGGGTTTGATGCAAGAGAGGACGGGGGTGATTCGGAGCGACGAGGGGAAGGGCTAGGGTGACGAGGTGGGCGATGATGGAGGCAATGGACGAGGGAGACGATGGGGGAGTGACGGCGAATGGGTTCGGAGTTGGGCGGTTTGGGAAACAGGCAGAGAGCGGAAGAGATGAAGAGGGAGGAAGACAATGAAGTTGGCTCTGATTTGGGTTTTGTTTTGTTTGGTTGGTTTTGTGTTTGTTTGTGTTAAAACAGAGAAGGAGAGAGAGAGAGTGAGTGAGATATTATAATATTAAAAATTAATGCTGATATGGTATTAAAGAGAGCAGAGATTGTAGGGAGGGGGAAGTTACGGAAATCAATGACTATTAGTGGAGGAGAATTAAAGGAGATACAATTTGTTGTAACTGAGAGATTTTATGGCTAATAGATAGGGATTAAATTTTGGGGGTTACAGGAGAGATTCTGGGGATTGATTAGGAGTAGATCTGGTCAACACACAATTAAGCGAAATTGGGTTAATGGGTTTGAGTTTAAAAATAGTTGGGCTTTATATTTGGGCTTCACAACTCAAATAAACAATGCAAATCAATAAATATAAATTGGGCTTAAAATAAACAATTGGGTTTGGGCTTTATAAATTAAATAATTAAATAATGCAAAATAGATCATGATCAATTGGGCTTTAAAAATAATAATAATCTATAACTATTATAATGGGAGAGATGGGGTAGGTAAACAAATAAACAATTTTTTATTTTTTTTTTGTATGTGTGCAAACACGTGCAGCGCACGTGTTGGTAGGTTTTTTTTTTCCTTTTCATTCCTCCTCCACGTGCATCATACTAGTAATAATAAAGATCAAGAAAATAGAAGTAATAACAACATCACTAATTTTAATGATAACAACAATAATATTACTAATTGATGCTGTTTATTTCTGAGACACGTGTGGAAGCACCAGGTGTGAGTTCGAACTCAATTTGTATTGAAGGAGATTGCCGCTCGTCTGCCGACCTTCGGTTGACCTTCTGGGGCCTACGATTAGCTCGGAAAGACGTTGAAGGTTGGGCTCGGATCGGAAGGGTCGGATCCGAGGTCTTGTGTACCTGCAGACGGTCCTGAAACACCGGGGTTTGTCCCGGTGGCGGACCCTCCGACGCTCTAGTCAGTCTCTGTGAGAGAGTAGCAATAACTAGGTATATTTAAGTGGCAAAAGATTGATTACCTCAAAAAGGTGGGTGTGGGTCTAGTATTTATAGAGAATCCCAACCGGGTTTGGTTCCACTTGGGGGCCGGGTTTGGATCCGAAAGCCCATGGGCCTGACGTGGCAGAAGGCCCAGGGGGTTTAGGGCGGATGTGGCGATACCAGGAGTGGTATAGGGCTGACGTGGCAAAACCCTTGGCGGTATTTGGAGCTGACGTGACCCATCGTGAGCCCTCTGTGCCTCTGGGGGGAATCGGAGGGCCTAGGCTGCGCCAGGTCATCCTTCTGCCCCGCCAGAGAGGGGGGACGGCCTGAGGGACTGCTCCGGATCGGACTCCGGGGGATACTGAGGCTCGTCAGTACGAGGAGGCCGGCACTGTGAGGGCAAACACGAGGTTCGGCGCCGACCCTGAAGTGATCCGGAGCCGAACCAGGTTGTTATTTTTGCTTTTCTGAGTAGGAATTGTATTGGGCCCTGGTTGGGCCTCAGGCCATTTTTACACTGTCACACAAGCCCCCCACTCCTGCAGGGGGTGCGGGAGCTAGCCGTGGAGGAGTGCTCATGTTTGTAGAAATGGGATGGTGAGTCACTGGATCTTCGTGAGAAGAGTACCCTGGTGCCAGACCCGACCCCGAGCCGGTCGAGGGATTATGGGCCAACAAGGGGGGTGGCGAGCCGTTGGCCTTCCTGAGAAGACCACCCTGGTGCCAGACCTGACCTCGAGCTTGGCGAGGGATTACTGGAAGGCAAGGGCGATGGCGAGCCGTGAAGCCTTCCTGAGAAGACTCCCCTGGTGCCGGACCCGACCTCGAGCTGATCGAGGGATTATGGGCCAACAAGGGGGGTGGCGAGCCGTTGGCCTTCCTGAGAAGACCTCCCTGGTGCCAGACCTGACCTCGAGCTTGGCGAGGGATTACTGGAAGGCAAGGGCGATGGCGAGCCGTGAAGCCTTCCTGAGAAGACTCCCCTGGTGCCGGACCCGACCTCGAGCTGATCGAGGGATTTATGGGCCAACAAGGGGGGTGGCGAGCCGTTGGCCTTCCTGAGAAGACCTCCCTGGTGCCAGACCTGACCTCGAGCTTGGCGAGGGATTACTGGAAGGCAAGGGCGATGGCGAGCCGTGAAGCCTTCCTGAGAAGACTCCCCTGGTGCCGGACCCGACCTCGAGCTGATCGAGGGATTATGGGCCAACAAGGGGGGTGGCGAGCCGTTGGCCTTCCTGAGAAGACCTCCCTGGTGCCAGACCTGACCTCGAGCTTGGCGAGGGATTACTGGAAGGCAAGGGCGATGGCGAGCCGTGAAGCCTTCCTGAGAAGACTCCCCTGGTGCTGGACCCGACCTCGAGCTGATCGAGGGATTATGGGCCAACAAGGGGGGTGGCGAGCCGTTGGCCTTCCTGAGAAGACCTCCCTGGTGCCAGACCTGACCTCGAGCTTGGCGAGGGATTACTGGAAGGCAAGGGAGATGGCGAGCCGTGAAGCCTTCCTGAGAAGACTACCCTGGTGCTAGACCTGACCCCGAGCTGGCCGAGGGATTTCGGGCTAACAAGGGGGATGGCGATCGGTTGGCGCCCCAGAGTGATTGAGCGGGGATATCCCACTATTCGTGTGGAGTGTTGAAGGCTCTCCAAGAATGGTGTGATGGTCCAATTTCCTAGGGGCATTTAATGGCGCCGCCTAATAAATGTAGATGGTGCATGGTTTTCCGTTGATTGACCTTCCCTGCGCCTCAACGGTTAGTCCCTGGGGGAGGTTATAAATACCTCTCCCCTCCATTGTAGGTATGATCAAAACAGGGGTGGCCCATTGGCTCTCAGAGGTGTCTGCTTCGGCGGACGCCTGTCTTTGGCTAATATTTTCGACCCTAGCAGCGTCGGAGAGGTGGTTACTCTGCCGCCCTGATCTTCTCTTGGATCTGATGGACCTTGATATGGTGGCCAGATCTACGGGAGATCAGGGCGAGAGGGGTGACGGCCGAGATCCGTGCTGTGGGAAGAGGAGCTTCGGTTTAGTGGTGGTTTTGCCGTCTGGATCCCTTTTCGGGTCAGACTGCCCTGTCATGGAGGTTTGGCCCGGGAGAGATCCAGACGAAAAGACGCACCCACCGTATACCGGCCTTGGGGCTGAAGGGCCTCGGATGGGGGGGGCCACCTCCCGTCGGGGGTCGGTCAGTCCGTCTTGATAGGGCTGTAGGCGATGGCGGTTTCTGTTCCACCCTCGAACAGTTCGGGGTTTCGGCTGCCGAGGCTGTAAGTCCCGGGCTGCTCGAGGGTGAGAGGGGAACTGGTCGGACGCTGGAGCCCAGGGCGTCTGTCAAATGACGGCGCCTTAAACTTAAAAAAAAATGTTTTCTCCGTCGTGTATCCCACCCGACCCGACCCCAGAGTTAGGCCGTCAGTCTGGCGTCTGATGACGTCCCCCGCACAGGTTTCGAGGACGCAGCGCGATTTTCCAGGCGGCAGTTGTGCGTCAATCAGTGAACAGTAATCGCGGAAGTCGAGGAGCCGTTCTTCCCTTATATAAGTATTCCCCCTTTTCCCCTTTCGCCCACTTCAATCTTGCTGCTTCTTTCTTCAAAAAATCTCCCAACCCTTCAGCGATTGTTCTTGCAGTTTGCCGTACTCGGTTCGCCCTCCCGAAGCGGTCCCAGGTTAGTTTGGTAAGTTTGTTTTATCTTTAGGCACAGATGGATAGGGCTCAGTCCGGTTCGTCGGCGTCGTCGTCCAGGGGGGAAGTAAAGCCTGACTCTCCGTCGTCGTCGTGGGAAGAGCCCATGCTCGAGGAGGGGTCGGTGCCCGTTGTGGGCCATACTGGCTCGGTTTCTTTGGAGGACTCAGTAGGTGAGGGGGAAGCGGTACACAAGTCGAGGGCGTCGCGTACTCGACGTCCCTTTGTGGTGGAGAGTAGTGGGTCGGAGGGAACCGGCGAGGGTTCGGACGGCATTCGCGTGCTGGAGCTGTCTTCCGATGAGGAGAGGGGCAAGGGTAATATAGTGAGGAGATCCGCCACTCAGGGTCGAGGACCGTCGGAGCGAGTTAAGAAGGAGAAGAGGGCCCCAGGAAAACCGGGGTCGAGGACCGGCGGTTCGAGCAAGGCGCCTGTTTTCCGTAATTTGATGACTGGTTCGCCTGTTCAGCCGAAGCATTTCCGTCAGTATCCCGACGATCTTTCTGACCAGGAGCTCTTCGGAGTGCAACCCTCTTCGCCGAGCCGGGGGAGGGTGATGATGGACGCGATCTCGACCGTTTTGGAGGGCGGGGATTTGGAGGTTCTGCAGCTGGCGTATCATATAGGGCCTGGTCACGAACTGCTGATGCCGAGCCCTACTCTGCGTCCCACCGATCCCTTATCAGCTTGGTACTGTGTCTTCCCAGTGGACGCTTTTATCTCTGGCCTGAGGTTGCCAATCCACCCGTTCATTAGGGACGTGTTGAACTGGGCCTCCTTGGCGCCCATGCAGTACGGGCCGAACTCTTGGAAGCAGATCATCTGCTTTATGCTGATGTGCGAGGAGCAGCAAGTACCCCTGCGGTTGAACGTGTTCCGTGCAATGTTGATGGTCAATCCGTCGGCCGAGGGTGTATACTACATCTCTCCCCGGAGTGGGGGGAAGGTCGTTCGCCACCACCCAGATTCCATCAAGGGATGGAAGGAGAAGTATTTGGTGATCCGGAGTGAAGAGCCATGGGACATTCCTACTCGATGGAACCACTCCAAGCCGAGCCACCCACCGCCGAGGCAGGGGGATCTGTCGGCAGATGAATGGGGGTTTGTCGAGCGCCTCCGCCAGTCACCTAGTATTGATTGGACGGAGGTGACGGAGACCACTCTGGCGAGCGCTGGACTGAGCCCAGCTGTTATGCGTATGTAGTTGTTCCTTTCCTCTGGGTCCTTTCTTGCTTTCTTGCTCATTGCTCTTAATGGTTTTTTCTGCAGGTATGGACGAGGCATCGATCCAGGCAAGGTGGCTGGCCATGAAGAAGGAAAACGCCGAGAAGAAGAAGGCGGAGGCGGCGAAGAGGTCGAGGGAGCTGCCCCTTGTTATCTCGGAAGTTCAACTCGAGCCGAGGACCAAGAGGGGTCGCTCCGAGGCGAGCAAGGGCGTGGCTTCTTCGAAGGGTCAGGGCCGAGCGGGGGCCCCTGTTCTCGACAAGGGGAAAGGTCCCTGGGTCGAGGTCGAGGAAGAGGATCCGGTGGTGGAGCTGTTGCGGCAGCGGTGGGCTCCTGACTGGTCGGTTCTGATGGGGGACCGCCTGACAGAGGAGGCCCAAGCCGTCGAAGTGGTGGAAAAGCTGGCGACCCCTCGCGATCGCAAGGCGATGGAGGGCGAGCCCGTAGAGGCGGCGTTCGCCCGCCTGGCACAGGCCACTGTGCAGGTAAGTCTGTCGACTCTGTCCCTCTTTGTTGATTTACGTGCCGAGGCCTCATCTTTGTCTGCCGTTGGTTGTAGGCTTGTATACAGGGGGCCAACATCAAGAACCTGTACGAGGCGTCCCTGGCTCAAGAGCGAGCTCGAGCGGAAAAGAGCGAGCTGGAGATGAAGGAGATGCGAATCGAACTCGAGGGTTCGCATAAGAGAGAGCAGCAGCTGGAGCTCCAGCTCAAGGCCAAGGATGTGGAGTGGGAGAAGAAGATGGCCTCCCTGAAGACGAAGTTCACCAAGGAGGCGAAGGAGGTGTTGCACACGGGCCAGCAGATGGTGATCGCGGCCCAGGACAAGAGCTATGAGAGGGCCCTCAGCCACGTGAGGCACTTCTTCCCGGCCCTCGATCTGTCCAATTTTGAGTATGATATGGAGATCGAGGGGACGTCGAAGACTCCGGGTGAAGAAGGGCCCGCCGTCGACCCCTCGGCCGACGCTCCCGTGGATCCGTCCGTCGGCGCGGAGGTGGGTCAATGAGTTGTGTAATTTTTGTCTTTCTTTTTCTCTCCCTCGATTGTGTTTGCCTCCCGCGGACTGGCCACCGCATTTTTTGTAAGAAACACTTGGATTTACAGTGGCAAGAAAAGTTTTTTGACCGGCCGGTTGGTTTGACCTCGGACATTTCTGAATCTTCTTGAGAATGTGTGTTGAGTTGGTTGGTTATCTTGTAGGTCGCGGCTCTCCTCCCTGAAGGGGACTCCCGTAGTTTCTATGTGGCGCGACTCCGGAGTAAGGTTAAGGTCCTGGAAGCCGCGCTGGCTCGTCACCGAAGGGGGGCTCGGGACACTGATGAAGCTTGTAACTTTTATCGGAATAAGTCCGCCGTCTTGAGTGCGGAGGCACGCCGATTGAGAAGAGCAATGTGGGATCGGGAGCTCGGCGGGACGGACATTAGACGAGCCGGGCTAAGTACCTTGGAGCCGAGGTCCTCTCCTGGGGGGTTACCTCGCGACGTCTTTGTGGAGAAGGAGGTGGAGATGCCTCGTTACAAGGCGATGTTGGGAGCCTCGTTCTCTTCCTCCTTGGGTCGACAGGCGGAGGGGGTTCCCTCTGCGTTGCTGCTGTTGCAGTGGGCGCGACCGGATGACGCCCAGAGTTCGGTGGCTGGACTGTCGATTGTGGCTGAGGCTAAGGAATATCACAACGAGGGGAGGGGCCCCTAGTTGCTTGGTCGAAGTACTCTTTGTCCCTCGTTGGGCCCGGGGGGCCCTGATCTACCTGATTTGAGAAGAGTGGAGCGGTCTTGTAACGGTCTTTGTTTTTCTTTCGTTTTATTTTTTCTCTTTGGAACGAAAAATAAAGGGGTATGAAAGAAGAATCCTTTTCCCTCCTCGCTCCGGCCAGCGATGTGGTACGAAATGTCGGAGGCAAGGTCTGGCTCCATCGTTCCGCGAGGGATCGAAGTGGGGCCTTAGGAAGGACCTTCGGTCCGGACTCGTATTGAGATTATCGAGACATTTGGGGTTCGGATAAAAAGGCATATTTTTAGTATAAGGTAGGGAGGGCCGCTAAGGCAGCCCTTTACAAACGAGGGTTTACACCAAAAAAAAAGATTTACATATAGCCGGGCCATAGTCTATGCTCGTCCGGCGTCGAGGGGGAACACACCTCCACCGACGGTGGTCATGTAGCATGATCGCGCTGCTTCTTGGCTGCCTCGGACGATGCCGACTCCTTGAGGGGTGGGGAACTTGAGCTTCAGATGGTAAGCCGAAGGCACCGCTTGTAGGGAGCATAGTCCAGGCCGGCCAAGTATGGCGTTGTAGGTCGCCTTGACGTTGACCACCATGAAGTCCATGGATTCGGTCCTCTTGACAGGAGTCGACCCGGCGGTAACGTCGAGGGTAACAATCCCTTCTATTACGACAGGGACGCCTGAGAACCCGTGCAGGGTGTACCCAGCTGGCTTGAGTTTTCCTCGGGGTAACCTGAGATTTTCGAAGGCTTCGAGGAAAAGAATATTCACCGAGCTACCGTTGTCGACGAGGATCCTGCGGACCTCACAATTAGCCATGTGGAGGTTGATGACGAGAGCATCGTAGTGGGGCAAGCGAACACCTTCAAGGTCTTCCCCTGAGAAGGAGACCGGCCTTGATTGTAGTTTGGGCGAGGGGTTGTCTTTGACAGCGTTCACCTCTCGAAGGAAGGCTTTTTTGGAAGTGTTTGATTCGCCTCCCATCGGCCCCCCGTGGACACAGTGCAAGATGAAAGGGATATCCGCGGCTCCCTCGGAGTCGGGGTCCCGATTCTGGGACTGGTTTGGAGCAGGGTTCGGAGGCGATTGCCTCCGGTTCCTAGCGTCTCGCCGATCCCGTGGGCCTTCTCGGGTAAACTCTCGGAGGTATCCTCTGGAGATGAGTTCTTCAATTTCGTCTTTCAGGGCTCGGCATTGGTCGGTTTCGTGCCCGTGATCTCGGTGGAAGCGACAGTAAAAGCGCTGGTCTCGATTCTTGTTGTTATTAGATCGGGGGGGTAGTCGGACAATGCCCTTGTCTTCGATTTCCAAGAGGATGGCGGAGATGTTATGCGTCAGGGGAGTGTACCTCTCGAAGCGGGGGACTGGCGGGACCTTCTTTATGGCCCCCGGGTCCCTCGGAGCTTTCTTCGGTGGTTCGCCTTCCTCGGTCTTCCGCTTTCCTTTCCCGGTGGCATCCCTGGCATCTTCGGGGTTAAGGGCCTCTTCTGCCCTAATGTATTTCTCGACCCTATTAAGGAGGTCGGGGAAGTCGGCGGGGGGTCTCTTGGCCAGAGAGGCCTTCAGCTGTCCGGGGCGGACGTTGTGTCGGAATGCCGCTGAAGCGACACCTGGGTCGAGGGAGGAGACCGACCTTGCCTCAGCGGTAAATCTCCGGACGAACACTCTGAGTGATTCCCCCTCTATCTGTTTGAGCCCAAGTAATGAGGCGCTGGTCCTTTCGGCCTTCCGGCTAGTGACAAAATGGGCAAGAAAATTGCCCTCGAGTTGGTCGAAGGAGTAAATGGAGCCGGGGGCGAGTTTCGAGAACCACTCGCGAGCAGGACCCCGAAGGGTGGCGGGGAAGGCTCGGCAGAGCAGGGGATCCGAGGCGCTGTGAATCATCATGAGGGTTTTGAAACCCTCCATGTGATCAGCAGGATCTCCCTCGCCGTCGTAGGTCTCGAATTGAGGGGGTCGGAAATTCCGGGGTATTTCCGCTTGGAGGATGGGGGCGGAGAAGGGTGGACGGACAGGTCTGTACCCCTGAGCCATTCTTTGGCCGCCGTCCCCTATGTGTTCGAGGCGGTCCTCCATTTCTTGTAGGCGCTTTAGGAGTACGTCATCGTCTTCCGGCTGGATCGTTGAAGGGCGGGACGCGCTGGCTTCGGCGTCCGACCCCGTTTGGGAATGGAGGGTTTCTTCCCTGGGGGCCCGTCGGAGGGCTCCCAGCATTTCTTTTCGGAAGTCTTGGAATTCCTTATGAGTGACTGGGGCTCTTTCGGCCCGGTTTGGTTGGTCCGAGGGTTGTCTTCCGACTCGGCTGAGCGCGGGTCTGCGTACCTCGGGCGGTGGCCTCGGGCGGTTCGGGACCGGGTTGGAAGCGGCCCTTCTCCTGCTGCGGGTAATCTTGTGGTTGAGGATTATTCCCCGGAGGTCGGGCTGGGCTGGCCGGCCGACGCTCCCTTGGGACTCCCGAGAGGGAGCCTTGTGTTTCGACGGGCGTGGCCTGGCTTTATTGGTGGGTGGGGGCGGGTCCCGTTGGTTGACGGAGGAAGCAGCCCCCTTGCCTTTGGAGGCCATGAGGATTCGGCTGTCGATGGCCTTTGAGGGTCTGGGTCGGATCGGCTTCTGGAGCAGCCTGTTCCCACAGACGGCGCCAACCTGATGCTGTTTATTTCTGAGACACGTGTGGAAGCACCAGGTGTGAGTTCGAACTCAATTTGTATTGAAGGAGATTGCCGCTCGTCTGCCGACCTTCGGTTGACCTTCTGGGGCCTACGATTAGCTCGGAAAGACGTTGAAGGTTGGGCTCGGATCGGAAGGGTCGGATCCGAGGTCTTGTGTACCTGCAGACGGTCCTGAAACACCGGGGTTTGTCCCGGTGGCGGACCCTCCGACGCTCTAGTCAGTCTCTGTGAGAGAGTAGCAATAACTAGGTATATTTAAGTGGCAAAAGATTGATTACCTCAAAAAGGTGGGTGTGGGTCTAGTATTTATAGAGAATCCCAACCGGGTTTGGTTCCACTTGGGGGCCGGGTTTGGATCCGAAAGCCCATGGGCCTGACGTGGCAGAAGGCCCAGGGGGTTTAGGGCGGATGTGGCGATACCAGGAGTGGTATAGGGCTGACGTGGCAAAACCCTTGGCGGTATTTGGAGCTGACGTGGCCCATCGTGAGCCCTCTGTGCCTCTGGGGGGAATCGGAGGGCCTAGGCTGCGCCAGGTCATCCTTCTGCCCCGCCAGAGAGGGGGGACGGCCTGAGGGACTGCTCCGGATCGGACTCCGGGGGATACTGAGGCTCGTCAGTACGAGGAGGCCGGCACTGTGAGGGCAAACACGAGGTTCGGCGCCGACCCTGAAGTGATCCGGAGCCGAACCAGGTTGTTATTTTTGCTTTTCTGAGTAGGAATTGTATTGGGCCCTGGTTGGGCCTCAGGCCATTTTTACACTGTCACACTAATAATAAGAACAACCAATATTAATAAAAATGATAATAATGACAATACTAAAAATAATAGAAATAACAATGAAAATAATAAAATAATAATAGCAAGATTATATAAAGGAATTGGGTTTAACAAATTATTAAAGAAGTTCCGAATATTTTTAGTTTGGCTAAAACGAAAATAGTTGATCAATTACAAAATAAAAAAGTAAGGTAAAATATACTCTTATTCAAAATAAACATAATTTCCGATCAGAAATATTTTAAATAGAAAAGTTAAAATGAATTTAACACAACTAAATTCATAAATAATTCGAAATACAGAAAATAATTCAGAAATCATATATTTACGGGAACAAGGGTTACAGCTACAACATATACAAACTATGGAGGAAATACATTGGAAGCAACGCTCGAGAATACAATGGTTTAAGGAAGGGGACGCCAACACTAAATTCTTTCACAAGATGGCTAACGGAAGAAGAAGACAAATCACATTGTGGGACTGGAAGTTGATGGAATTTGGACTGAGAACGAGGAGACCATTAGATGTCATTTGGACAACAAATATCACGAGTGGTTGGGTAAGAGTAACCCCGCAATATGCAGTCTTATGGCAGATATGTGGAGCTCCTCTAAGATAGACAGGAGTGAGGGAATCGAAAACATATTCACGGAAGAGGAAGTTTGTGACGCTATCAAGCACTTGGGACAGGACAAGGCCCTGGGGCCGGATGGTCTACCTATTTTCTTTTACAAGATTTACTAGCAGATTATCAAGGAGGATCTAATGAACATTTTCAAAGAGTTATATGAGGGATTCACAAGTCTGGACAGGATTAACTATGCATTCATTATACTTATCCCTAAGAATCGGGATGTCTGCATGGTTGGAGACTTCAGACCAATTAGCCTACTAAATGGGTCGTTCAAAATAATCACCAAAGTGTTGGCACAAAGCTTGACACCCTGTCTAGAAGACGTGGTCACACCGTCGCAAAGCAGATTCATCCAGGGAAGAGACATCATGGATAGCATAGTTGCCGCACATGAGACCGTTTTCAGGGGCAACAAAGAAAAGGCGGATGGTTTCCTAATTCCTACTCAAGCTAGGCTTCAAAAAAGCTTATGACTCTGTCCACTGGGACTATGTGGACGAAGCACTTAAGCTCAAAGGATTCGGAGCAAAATGGAGAGCATGGATCCACAAATGCGTTCAAGGAGAAAAATCTTTCATTCAGGTAAACGGATGGCAAGGGAGGGAAATCCGTTGCAAAAGAGGTATCAGGCAAGGAGATCCATTGTCGTCTCTGTTATTTGCCATCATAGCTGATGGATTCGCTGAAATGATTAAGAGAGTGCAGGATAACAGAGTCATTAAGGGAATTGAGATCAAAGGAATAGCTCAGCCCATGACTATTCTGCAGTACGTGGATGACACTCTACTCTTTGGAAGGGCAAATATTGAAGAAGTCGTGGCGATTAAAGCGACATTGGATTGCTTTCAAGGATGGTCGGGCCTGAAAGTAAACCTGCAGAAGAGTTGCGTGATCCCAATTAGTGAACAGATGTCACTATCGATAAGCACTATCACTGCAATTTCAGGGTGCGAGAGTGGCGAATTCCCGATCAAATAATTAGGGATGCCAATTAGGCCGGGACCACTGCTGAGAGAGGATTGGTCACCCCTGATTGAGAAGATTGCAAAGAAATTGACAGGGTGGAAGAGTAGATATCTATCTTTAGGGGGAAAGGATTACACTACTAAACTCGGTTATTAACACTATTCCTCTTTATCTAATGTCCATCTATGAACTGCCAAAGTGGGTGGCGAACAAGATATACCGGATAAGAAGAAGATTCTTATGGAAGGGAACAATGAGGATAACAAAGGGATTCATCTGGTTAAGTGGGGTACAGTGTGTAAGAGGAGAATTCGGAGGGCTTGGTATCCTTAACCTTCATGACATGAACCGAGCACTACTGAGAAAGTGGTGGTGGAAGATCTACAAACGAAAAAGAGGATGGTGGTCCTACTCTTTCGATCTTTATCGCAAGAGGAAAAAATTTTGTTTCAGGGGGCGGAGTAAGTTTGGAAGGGTATCGTTCTTATGGAAAGGGGTGGCCAAACAAGGGGAAATTTTTAACACTAACAGTAGGTGCAGGATCGGAAACGGGAGAAGCACTAGATTTTGGAGGGATAAATGGTGCGGGAATGGAACACTTCGAAACCAATTCCTGCGGGCCGCGGCAGCTACGATTGACTACGACGCATTAGTTGCAAATGTCTGGAAGAGGGGGAAACTAACTATGACGGTTGCAGAAGGATTGACACAGGAGAGCACCAGGCAGTTCGAAGAGCTACATAGGCTTGTACAAGCGGAAGAGGGTCATACAATGAACGAGGCGGATGAAAGATGGTGGAACATCGAAGCGTCATAGTCCTTCTCAGTGGCATCAATGTACAAATAGCTCAATGATGGGGGTCTTAGATGCAAAGAGGAGAGTGTCATTTAGGGGACACAAGTGCCACTTAAAGTCAAGATCTTTAGCTGGTTGGTGCACAACGATGTCATTCTAACCAAAGTCAATCTTAGGAAAAGAAACATACAAATTGATGTCAAATGCGATACTTGTTTAGATGATGATGAGGACACTACACACCTTTTTTTCACTTGTCCTAAGGTTGTTTTTATATGGGAAATAGTTTGTAGGGGATTCGGGTGCGTACGCTGGCCCACCTCAACTTCAGATGTGTGGGGGGTTTGGAGGGACAACTTCATTAGGATAGAGGACAAACGGGCTTGGGATATAGCGGTACTAATTAAGTTTGTCATATTTGTTTTATTTGTTGATTTTTACCAAAAATCTTCACATTTTGCATCAAAAATCTTATTACTTCAAAAATAATTAATTAACTGAAATCTTATGGAAATAAGACGAATTATAAACAAGATAGGTGAATACCAGCAATTTTAATGGGTAAATGAGTACAAATATTTGTATAAAGAATAGACACATCAATATGTAGTCAGCAAAACTTGGCAGCCAAAATTTTTAGGGGGAATAAAACAGAAACGTGGATCCTAAGTTTCTAGGGTTCAAATTGATGGGAATGCATTTATTGAGGGGTTCGAGTAATATGCATGATTTGGTAGTGTGACAGTGTAAAAATGGCCTGAGGCCCAACCAGGGCCCAATACAATTCCCACTCAGAAAGGTAAAGATAGCAACCTGGTTCGGCTCCGGATCACTTCAGGGTCGGTGCCGAACCTCGTGTTTGCCCTCACGGTGCCGGCCTCCTCGTACTGACGAGCCTCAGTAGCCCTCGGAGTCCGATCCGGAGCAGTCCCACAGGCCGTCCCCCCTCTCTGGCGGGGAAGAAGGATGACCTGGCGCAGCCTAGGCCCTCCGATTCCCCCCAGAGGCACAGGGGGCTCACGATGGGCCACGTCAGCTCCAAATACCGCCAAGGGCTTCGCCACGTCAGCCCTATACCACTCCTGGTATCGCCACGTCCGCCCTAAACCCCCTGGGCCTTCTGCCACGTCAGGCCCATGGGCTTTCGGATCCAAACCCGGCCCCCAAGTGGAACCAAACCCGGTTGGGATTCTCTATAAATACTAGACCCACACCCACCTTTTGAGGTAATCAATCTTTTGCCACTTAAATATACCTAGTTTTGCTACTCTCTCACAGAGACTGACTAGAGCGTCGGAGGGTCCGCCACCGGGACAAACCCCGGTGTTTCAGGACCGTCTGCAGGTACACAAGACCTCGGATCCGACCCTTCCGATCCGAGCCCAACCTTCAACATCTTTCCGAGCTCATCGTAGGTCCCAGAAGGTCAACTGAAGGTCGGCAGACGAGCGGCAATCTCCTTCAATACAAATTGAGTCCGAACTCACACCTGGTGCTTCCACACGTTTCTCAGAAATAAACAGCATCAGGTTGGCGCCGTCTGTGGGAACCGCTGCTCCAGAAGCCGATCCGACCCAGACCCTCAAAGGCCATCGACAGCCGAATCCTCATGGCCTCCAAAGGCAAGGGGGCTGCTTCCTCCGTCAACCAACGGGACTCGCCCCCACCCACTGATGAAGCCAGGCCACGCACGTCGAAACACAAGGCTCTTCCTCGGGAGTCCCAAAGGAGCGTCGGCCGGCCAGCCCAGCCCGACCTCCGGGGAATAATCCTCAACCGCAGGATTACCCGCCGCAGGGGAAGGGCCGCTTCCAACCCGGTCCCGAACCGTCCGAGACCGCCGCCCGAGGTACGAAGACCCGCGCTCAGTCGAGTCGGAAGACAACCCTTGGACCAACCAAACCAAGTCAGTGGAGCCCCCGTCACTCTCAAGGAGCTCCAAGACTTCCGAAGAGAAATTCTGGGAGCCCTCCGACGGACCCCCAGGGAAGAAACCCCCCATTCCCAAGCAGGGTCGGACGCCGAAGCCAGCGCGTCCCGCCCTTCAATAATCCAGCCTGAGGATGATGACGTTCTCCTAAGGCGCCTACAAGGGGTGGAGGATCGCCTCGATCACATAGGGGACGGCGGCCGAAGAGCGACTCAGGGGTACAGACCTGTCCGTCCTCCCTTCTCCACCCCCATCCTCCAAGCGGAAATACCCAGGAATTTCCGACCCCCTCAGTTCGAGACCTACGACGGCGAGGGAGATCCTGCTGATCACATGGGGGGTTTCAAAACCCTCATGATGATTCACAGCGCCTCGGATCCCCTGCTATGCCGAGCCTTCCCTGCCACCCTTCGGGGTCCCGCTCGTGAGTGGTTCTCGAAGCTCGCCCCTGGCTCCGTTTACTCCTTCGACCAACTCGAGGGCAATTTTCTCGCCCACTTCGTCACCAGCCGGAAGACCGAAAGGACCAGCGCCTCGTTACTCGGACTCAAACAGTTAGAGGGGGAATCACTCAGAGTGTTCATCCGGAGATTTACCGCTGAGGCAAGGTCGGTCTCCTCCCTCGACCCGGGCGTCGCTTCAGCGGCATTCCGTCACAACGTCCGTCACGGACAGCTGAAGGCTTCTCTGGCGAAGAAACCCCCCGTCGACTTCCCCGACCTCCTCGGTAGGGTCGAGAAATACATTAGGGCAGAAGAGGCCCTTAACCCCGAAGATACCAGGGACGACACCGGGAAGGGAAAGCGGAAGACCGAAGAAGTCGAACCATCGAAGAAAGCTCCAAGGGACCCGGGGGCCATGAAGAAGGTCCCGCCGGTCCCCCGCTTCGAGAGATACACTCCCTTGACGCACAACATATCCGCCATCCTCCTAGAAATCGAAGACAAAGGCATTGTTCGACTACCTCCCCGACCTAACAACGGCAAGAACCGAGATCAGCGCTTCTACTGCCGCTTCCACCAGGACCATGGACACGACACAGATCAATGCCGGGCCCTGAAAGACGAGATTGAGGAACTCATCTCCAGAGGATACCTCCGAGAATTCACCCGAGAAGTCCCGCGGGGTCGACGAGATACTAGGAGCGGGATACACTCGCCCCCGAACCCCCCTCCGAGCCGCATACCGGGTCGGGATCCCGAGTCCGAGGGAGCCGCGGACACACCATTTATCTTACATTGAGCCCATGGAGGGCTAATGGGAGGAGAATCAAATACTTTCCGAAAAGCCTTACTCCGAGGGATGAATACTGTCCAAGACGATCCCACTCCCGAGCTACAAACCGCGCCAGTCTCCTTCCCAGGGGAGGACCTCGAAGGCGTTCGCCTCCCCCACTGCGACGCCCTCGTCATTAGCCTCCGCATGGCTAAGTGTGAAGTTCGCCAGATCCTTGTCGACTACGGCAGCTCGGCGAACATTCCTTCCCTCAAAGCCTTCGAGAAACTGAAGTTACCTAGAGGCAAGCTCCAACCGGCCGGATACACCTAACATGGGTTTTACGACATCCCTATCGAGCTAGAAGGGATTGTCACAACGCCAAGATAGCTAACAACGCCATACCCGGCCGATCCAGATTATGCTCCCTCCAAGCGATGCCTTCGGCCTACCATTCAGAGCTCGAATCTTCCACCCCACACGGGGTCGGCGCCGTCCGAAGTAGCCAAGAAGCAACGCGGTCGTGCTGCATGACCATCGACGGAGGAGCAATGTTCCCCCCCAACGCCGTCATGCTCTAACCTAAGAAGGACAGCCCTACCCCCGGACCTACCGTCGAACCAGAGAGGTTCCCCCTTGACGCCTAGCACCCAGTGAACTCCTGCAAAGAGCAAGCCTAGACTTTAACTTAACTAGAAGTAAACCTTTTGTAAAGCTTTCCTTTGTATAGGACCGTTTTTAGCGGCCCCCCCCTATCTTATACTAAGGAAATCTCGTTGCATCATACTCCAAACGCCTCGGCAGACCCGACCTAATACCCGGTTAGGGGGTCGACCCCCAAGGCGTCACCTCGCTCCACTCCAATTCCTCGCGAAACAATAAGGCCGAGCCACAACCCCTTCATCACTTTATATACCGTCAACCGGGGCAAAGGCCGTTACAGAAATACTCCCCTCGTCTCGAGCGGCACGCCACGTCGGAACGACGGGGGCCCACCTCGGGAAGGGAAGCCGCAACCTACGAAGTGAGCCAACTCGAAGCACATAAGCGGGGAGATCCGGAAACGACCGGCGTCGAAACCCTTGGCAAGTCCGAATTACTTTTTTATATAAACACGAAAAGGCGGGGGCCAGTCCGCGGGAGGCAAATACAATCGAAAGGAGGAAAGAAGAAAGAAAGACAAAACTATACAACTCGGTTTCCCTCCTCGGCGTCGATCGGGCTCACAGAACGATCATCGGCCGGGTTGTCAACGAGCCCCTCTACGGCAGGGACCTTCGGGGTCCCATCAATCTCCATGTCGTACTCGAAGTTCGACAGATCGAGGGTCGGATAGAAATGCCTCACGTGACTGAGCGCCTTCGCGTAGCACTCATCCTGGGCGGCTATCACCATCCGCTGGCCCGCATCTGTCAGCTCTTTCCTCTCATTGGCGAACGCGGCTATTAACTCCCCCTTCTCCTTGGCAAACTTCCTCTTCAAAGAGGCCACCCTCTTCTCCCACTCGGTGTCCTTGGCCTCGAGCTCCAGCTTCATCTGCTGCTCCCTCTGACGCGAACCCTCGAGCTCGATCCGCATCTCCTTCGTCTCTCGTCCGCTCTTGTCCGCCCGAGCACGCTCTTGTAACAGGGACGCTTCGTAGAGATTCTTTACATTAGCTCCCTGCATACAAGCCTGCGGCCGAAAGAAGCGGATAAGAAGAAAACTCCTGAGGCAAGACCAAACGGAAAGGAGGAGGTCAACAAGCTTACCGACACGGTGGCCTGCGCCAGGCGCGTGAATGCCACCTCCACGGGCTCGTTCTCCATCATCTGGCGATCGCGAGGCGTTGCCAGCTTCTCCACCACCTCTACGGCCTGGGCTTCCTCGGTCAGACAGTCGCTCATCCGAACCGACCAGTCCGGCACCCACCGCTGCCGCAACAACTCCACCACCGGGTCCTCCTCCTCGACCCCTACCAAGGGACCTTTCCCCTTGTCAAGATCGGACGCCCTCGCCGGGCCCTTACCCCTCAAAGGGGCATCCCCCTTGCCCGTCTCCGAACGAGTCCTCTTAGCCCTCGGCTCAAGCGGTACCTCCGAGATAACAAGAGGCAGCTCCCTCGGCCTCTTCGCCGCCTCCGCCTTCTTCTTCTTGGCATTTTCCTTCTTCATGGCGAGCCGCCTTGCTTGGATCGATGCCTCATCCATATCTGCAGAAAAAACCATTAAGAGCAATGAGCAAGAATGTACGAAAGGATCGAGGGAAAAGAAACAACTACATACGGAGAACGGCGGGGCTCAGTCCAACGCTCGCCAAGCGAACCTCCGTCACCTTCGTCCAATTAATACTAGGGGACAAACGAAGACGCTCGACAAACCCCCACTCCTCGACCGTCAGATCCCCCTGCCCCGGCGCAGGATAACTCGGCTTGGAGTAATTCCATCGAGTCGGAATGTCCCAGGGCTCTTCACTCCGGATCACCAGATACTTTTTCCTCCAGTCCTTAATAGAGTCAGGGTGGCTATGAACAACCTTCCTCCTGCTCCGGGGGGAGATATAGTAAACCCCCTCGGCTGCCGAACAAAACATCAGCGTCGCTCGGAACACGTTCAAGCGCAAGGGTACCCGTTGTTCCTCGCACATCAGTACAAAGCTGATTATCTGCTCCCAAGAGTTCGGCCCATACTGCATCGGCGCCAAGGAGGCCCAGTTCAACACTTCCCGAACAAACGGATGGACCGGCAGCCTCAGTCCAGAAATAAACGCGTCCACGGGGAAGACACAATACCAAGCAGACAGGGGATCGGTTGGGCGAAGAGTAGAGCTCGGCAGCATCAATTCGTAACTAGGACCTATGTGGTACGCCAACTGCAAGACTTCCAAATCCCCGCCGTCCAAGGCGGTCAGAATCGCGTCCATCAACACTCTCGTCCGACTCGGCGAAGAGGCCTGCACACCAAAGAGCTCCTGGTCGGACAGGTCGTCAGGATATTGACGGAAATGCTTCGGCTGCACGGGCGAACCAGTCCCCTGGCTCGAGCCACCGGTCCCCAACCCTACCTTCCTCGGAGCCTTCTTCCTCTTCTCGGATCGCTCCGACGAGGGAGTGAATAAGGGCCCCCGACCAGTCAGCATGGAACTCGGGCCTGCCCCCGGAACCGTGGATCTCCTTACAATGCCGCCCTCGCCTCTCTCACCCTCGGTAGCCGGCTCCAAGACACGAACGTCGTCCGAACCGTCAGTCGCTTCCTCCGACTCACTACTCTCCACCACGAAGGGACGACGAGAGCGCGACCGCCTCGCACCATGTGCCGCCTCCTCAACCACCGGTTCCTCCCACGAAACCGTGTCAGAAGACTCGTCAACGTACACTGACTCCTCCTCGAGTACGGGCTCCTCCCAGGACGTCGAGTCAGAGATAGGCTCCACCTCCCCCCTAGACGTCGACGCTGATGAGCCGGACTGAGCCCTGTCCATCTATGCCTAGGCTAAGTAGACTTGCTAACTCACCTGGGGTTACTTCGGAAGGGCAAGTCTGGTACAGCAAGACGCGAAGATGAGCGCTGAAGTGTTGAAAAATTTTATTTTGAAAGAGAAAGGAGTGGACAAATAGGGGAGAGGGGGGACTATTTATAGGAGATAGAAGCGACTCCTCGATTCCCGCGAGTACTGTTCACCTATCCAACATGCAACTGCCGCCTAAGAATTCGCGCCACATCCTCAAAACGTGCGACGCTGACATCATCCATTGACAGGCTGGCAGCCAGTCAAGGAGGCCAGCGCGGAAGAAGTATTCGGAGGAGGGAACATTTTTTTTTAAGATTTAAGGCGCCGTCCTCAGACAGACGCCCCGGGCTCCGAGACTGGGTCGGTTCCCCTTTCACCCGCGAGCAGCTCGGGGCTTACAACGTCATCGGCCGAAGACCCGAACTGTTCCCGGGTGAGACAGAAACCGCCTCAACCTGGAGCCCTATTGGGACACAGAATAGTCAGCCTCCAATCGGAGAACTACTCATCTACCCGGGGCCCAAAGCTTCAAGACGCCCCCCCTCGGCAAGCACCCCGGTCAAAAGCAGATCAACACCCGAAGGCCGAAAGAAGTGCTCCATTCCGAGCCAGTTGATGCAACTGCAAAGGCCCAGCCTACTCCAGCAACGGAACCTTCGCAGTTGCAAACAACATGCCCGGAACGCCCTTCATCCCTCTCGGAAGGATAGAACCTCCACAGTTGCAGACTGCTCACCCTTCGAAGTTCGGTCGTTATCCCTCTCGCCCGGATCCCCCCTGGATCTGGCCGCCACATCAGGGCCATCAGATCCAAGAGAAGATCGGGCGACAAAGAAACTACCTCTCCAACAAAACCGGGGGTAAGAATTATCAAAAAACAGGCGTCCGCCGAAGCAGACACCTTTAAGGGCCAAGCAGACCACCTTTGCTTTGATCTGATCCACAACGAGAAAGAGGGAGGGGGGTACTTATAGCCTCCCCCCAGGGGCCGGCCTTTATGATATGGGGAAAACCAAACGACGGAAGACCATGCGCCATACATTTATTAGGCGGCGCCATTAACGCACCTAGGAAATGGAAATCTTGCACAGGTCCCAGGGCGCCCCCAAATGCCCCGCGAAAACAACGGACTACCCTATTCAAACAACCCCAAGGCACAACGGTTCGCCCCCTAACGGCCCGACCTATGATCCCCTCACCAGCTCGAGGTCCGGTCTGGCACCAGGGCACCCCTCTTCGGAGGATCCACGGGCTGACCATCACCCTTACCAGCCCGTAACTCCCCCTCATCTCAAGGTCCGGTCTGGCACCAGGGTACTCTGCTCAGGAAGAAACAACGGCTCACCTTCACCCTCACCGACCCATAATCCCTCGCCAGCTCGAGGTCCGGTCTGGCACCTGGGTACTCTTCTTCGGAAGATCCACCGGCTGGCCATCACCCTTACCAGCCCATAATTCCCCCTCATCTCGAGGTTCGGTTTGGCACCAGGGTACTCTTCTCAGGAAGAAACAACGGCTCGCCTTCACCCTCACCGACCCGTAATCCCTCGCCAGCTCGAGGTCCGGTCTGGCACCTGGGTACTCTTCTTCGGAAGATCCACCGGCTGGCCATCACCCTTACCGGCCCATAATTCCCCCTCATCTCGAGGTTCGGTCTGGCACCAGGGTACTCTTCTCAGGAAGAAACAACGGCTCGCCTTCACCCTCACCGACCCGTAATCCCTCGCCAGCTCGAGGTCCGGTCCGGCACCTGGGTACTCTTCTTCGGAAGATCCACCGGCTGGCCATCACCCTTACCGACCCATAATTCCCCCTCATCTTGAGGTTCGGTCTGGCACCGGGGTACTCTTCTCAGGAAGAAACAACGGCTCGCCTTCACCCTCACCGACCCGTAATTCCTCGCCAGCTCGAGGTCCGGTCTGGCACCTGGGTACTCTTCTTCGGAAGATCCACCGGCTGGCCATCACCCTTACCAGCCCATAATTCCCCCTCACCTCGAGGTTCGGTCTGGCCCCTGGGTACTCTTCTCAGGAAGAAACAACGGCTCGCCTTCACCCTTACCGGCCCATAATCCCTCGCCAGCTCGAGGTCCGGTCTGGCACCCGGGTACTCTTCTCAGGAAGAAACAACGGCTCGCCATCACCCTCGTCGACACATAAACCCTCGTCCTCTCGAGGTTCTGGCAGGCACCAGGGTAATCCTCTCCGGAAGATACCGACGGTTCGCCATCGCCTTCGCCTACCCATAAACCCTCGACAAACTCGAGGTCCGGTCAAAGCCTCAGGACAGCACCACCAGGAAGGCCCTGTGATTCGCCCTCCCATTTTTTTCTACAACCATAAACACTCCTCCACGGCTAGCTCCCGCACCCCCTGCAGGAGTGGGGGGCTTGTGTGACAGTGTAAAAATGGCCTGAGGCCCAACCAGGGCCCAATACAATTCCCACTCAGAAAGGTAAAGATAGCAACCTAGTTCGGCTCCGGATCACTTCAGGGTCGGTGCCGAACCTCGTGTTTGCCCTCACGGTGCCGGCCTCCTCGTACTGACGAGCCTCAGTAGCCCTCGGAGTCCGATCCGGAGCAGTCCCACAGGCCGTCCCCCCTCTCTGGCGGGGCAGAAGGATGACCTGGCGCAGCCTAGGCCCTCCGATTCCCCCCAGAGGCACAGGGGGCTCACGATGGGCTACGTCAGCTCCAAATACCGCCAAGGGCTTCGCCACGTCAGCCCTATACCACTCCTGGTATCGCCACGTCCGCCCTAAACCCCCTGGGCCTTCTGCCACGTCAGGCCCATGGGCTTTCGGATCTAAACCCGGCCCCCAAGTGGAACCAAACCCGGTTGGGATTCTCTATAAATACTAGACCCACACCCACCTTTTGAGGTAATCAATCTTTTGCCACTTAAATATACCTAGTTATTGCTACTCTCTCACAGAGACTGACTAGAGCGTCGGAGGGTCCGCCACCGGGACAAACCCCGGTGTTTCAGGACCGTCTGCAGGTACACAAGACCTCGGATCCGACCCTTCCGATCCGAGCCCAACCTTCAACATCTTTCCGAGCTCATCGTAGGTCCCAGAAGGTCAACTGAAGGTCGGCAGACGAGCGACAATCTCCTTCAATACAAATTGAGTCCGAACTCACACCTGGTGCTTCCACACGTTTCTCAGAAATAAACAGCATCAGGTAGCTACTATAAGGATTTGCTTTTGTTTTCTGTCATAAAATGTAAAACTTGGATCCCAAGTTTCAGTTTACTGCAGTTGAATTCCTAGTTGTTTAAAACGGGGGTAAAATTGAAGTAAACCTACCTTAGGTTTCATGTGTTTGTAGATAACTCACTCATACATTTTTGTTGCGGATTACTTGTTTGACAAACTTAATTACGGATCGCCCAGCCCACCACTACGCTGCAATTTTATGTTTTATGACCATTTTACCCTTACAATTAATAATTTAATCATAGATTCTCCCTCTCTCCTACATAATATCTCTCACTAGTACAATTAATATTACAATTAATATTTGGGTATGTTTTTTTAATTAAGGTTAGATTAATCCTTTAAATATGATCAAAATAATTATGGTTAGATTAATCTTATAATATTATCCCCTGCCATCGAGGCATTATAGTTTGCTTAAGAGCATTCACTATCGTTGATGCTAAAATATAGGTATTTGGCAATAGGGAAATGGAAATAGAAGTGTTGTGCTGCTATCGTTAAAGCCAAAATTTGGGTTAAAAAAATAATAAAATATACATACGGAAGAACATCTTCCGTCTAATATAAAAAAATATTTAAAACCAAAAATTTGATAGACGGAAGATCATGTTCCGTTTAACAGTATTTTAAAATTTAACAAAAATTGAGAGTTAGATCTTGTCGCAATTATTTTTTTTTTTTTTTTAAAAACTAGACGGATGATGATCTTCCGTTGGGGGATTTTTATTTTTATTTTTTTTATAAAAAAACCCAGCCAGAAGAAGATCTTCCGTCTGGGTGTTTAAAAAAACCCCAGTCGGAAGAAAAGGACGAAATATGGAAAATTTTTGGGATTTTTTTGGTTTTTTTATAAAAAATTTATTAGTAAAATGGTATTTTGGTAATTATATGGATGGCAAAATCGTAATTAAAGTTTCAAAATTTTTTGTGGACGGCCGTCCCACCTTTTTTACTTTAACTTTTTTTTAATTAGTCAAAATGTTAAAGACGTAATTAAAGGAGTGACATTTTCGTAAATAAATTTGAAAAATTTTGGTAGACGGAAGATCTTCTTCTGTCTATCTGCTTATTATTATTATTATTTATAATTAAAATGAAGAAACGGAAGATCTTTCGTCTCTTAACTTTAGACCATTCGAAGTCAAAGTCGACAGCTTATTTTAATATTAAAAAAATTAAAAATAATTGACAGACGGAAGATGATCTTCTGTCTTATATATTTGGCAATTGCTATTTTACTATATCTGGCGATCCACTGTTCACGATTTTGCAAAAATATAGGTTTTTGGCAAACGAGGTGATTTTTTGTTAAAATTTTCATATTTTAGGTTTGTTTTTAGCAAACTACAGTGGATATTGGCTTTACTTTACTGAAAAATTTTATTTTGTATTTGATAGACTACTTTTCTTGTGTCCTAACATAAAAGGACTAAAAACAGGGATAAAGAATCATTTAGAAACAAAAATAATTAAACCAATTAAGATATAAAATATTTTAAATTAAAGAATTGTTGGGTTCCCTTTTGGATAAAGGTCAACCCTTCAAAAAGTAGAGTATGCTGCTCTAGTATGGCAAGCACACGGTATTCTTTAGTAAAAGGCGAAAGAATAGTTCGCTATGTGCTCACCACGCAGCTGCTTAATTTTATCACACCTAGTGGTCACTTAGTTATACACTAACTCTCACCTTCCATTTTGTAATCCCGGCCGATGTGGGACTAAACAAGAGGCACTGTTCAGTGTTTATTTTTTTTCCTTATTTCATTTTGGGCCCCTTCAAATGTAATTGGGCCAGTTTAGTCCAATAAAATGTGATACATTGTGAGCTATTTCTACGTTTCCCAGTGTGATGTAGAATAAGATCACATGGATAATTCCAGTTTCATTGACATCAGAATAGTCTGCAAGTGAAATTACTAATTGAAACCAACTACTAGCAATTATCATAATATAACAGAAACAACCCGATCCACATGTTAATATAGATAGGCCACTCATGATAACAGAAAGGAACGGAAGACCTGAACTGATATTGGAACAATTATGAGCAAGATGAAGACCTACACCATACATAAGGCTCATGTGCAGGCCCATTAATTAAGCTTCAAAAAAAAAAAAAACCACAAAACCCTGTGCAACATCTCGTCCTCCTCAGCATCCATAGAAGAAACTAGTCATGCATGCAGAGCGGAATGAGAAAAGTACGATGTACATCAAGTGAAGCAACATGCTTGCTTGAACCTGTCTCTCTGCATCTGCAAATACATTGATCAAGTCCAACAATGATTGCAGCCTTGTGATATGACACTCGAGAAATTGCCTTCTTCATTTGAAAATCACAGCAACTCCTCGTTCCAAGCCACCTCACCGCCAGAGTGTATCTCACAAACCGACCGTCCCACATGTTATTTGTAATTAACACCCGCACTTTACTAAAGGCAACAAGAAACTTGAAACTAGTTTCTGACAACATTGACCACAAAACTTTGTATAGAACACTGAGAGGGTACATATTAAAAACCGTTACAGTATAGTTTTACTTTCTCAAGATATACATAGCAAAAATCATCACAAACAAACAATGGAGACACGTTCCAGATGACCGTGTCCTACCAACCTGCAATGCGAAATTATTAACACAATAAAAGTTAAAAGAGCTCTCACAGGCATTTCCTCAAACAGTGTGAAGGGTATAATCTAACCAACTCCAGAACCGTCATCTTCAGCCTTGTCTACCGCGACTCCTACCCCCATACCTTCCCCGGAAATTACGTCAAGAACATTTGGTGAAGCCACACTCAACACAAATATCCTTGCGATCCTCATAAGTGATCCGAAGAATCCGTTTCTGTCAACACCATTGTTATCCAATGCGCACACAAACCAGCATTCCAAGCATGAGAGATTCATCCTTTTCAACTGACCTTTGGACACAAGAGACTTTATACAATCACGCTGTAGTCAGTATTCATTATGGAAGTTCTTTTGTTTATTTACTGCATGGTGGAAGCAAGTAGAGTAGTAAGATAACAAATGTAAGGTCTCAGCCTTGCCCTACCACAGTTACTGAAGGCAAGTGGTTTAGAAATCACTACCGTAACATAATGCTATCCAGTTGAATAATGCAAAAGCTAAAAAATGCATGAATGAACTGAATAAACCAAATATTTAATGTACATCAATTATACAACCTCATTCTTCAACCCCAAGCAGTTTACCCTTTTGTGTGTGTGTGTGTGTGTGTGTGGTGGTGGGGGGGGGGGGGGGGGGGGGGGGGTGGGGGACTGAATGAATCTTGGCATAAATATTTGGTTTGAATTAATCCATGGTCCAACATTGTAAACTAAAGCGCAAGCCATATCTCGCTCTCTCAATAATTCACCCTCTTATATGGTCTCTTTCCGATTCCCTAGACTACAGCTCCCCCTTCAGTTTCCTTGTTCACAACCTAGAAAACTATTGTACTCGACTGGTAAACCCTCTTACCCCATCCATTTTATTACCTCCAGTTTCTTTACCTTAATGTTTCATAGTATTACACTATTACCTTACCAACTCATTTGTATATCATTCTTCACTAACCATAAAACCTACTCTGCTATGGTTGTTTCTTATACATGCACTTAAATATGTGTTAAATAATTTGATTACACTTGATATGTTTGTTTAATTGCGACCCTTCAGAAGTTTATTTGGACATCTAACTAAAATGAAAAGTTTGATTAATTGCATACTTCAATAATTGCTAATACCATGATAAACAATTCGAATGTGTTAATGCTTATGATACATGAAAACAGTCATGTATTTTATAGTTTATAAAACATTCATGTATTTTATGAACATTCATGAAGTCTTTGAGTATTTTATAGTTTATGATATTGTCGCATTTACTTCCCTTCCCTTGGTGGTAATTGCCTACTTCAAATCATATGCAAATTAAGAGACAGGAAGCAATTTGTCCAAATGGCAGTTTGCTGAATGGAATTTCAGCGAAAATAGAACCGAGTATTCACTTGAACAAAATAATGATTAATGAAATAAGCTAATACAACTGAATAGAAACGAGGATTTCCTCCCTCCCTTACTATCCTTCCCTACATTAACTTTGTATCCAAAGCCATATGAAAGATATGTTATATTCTCAGCAAACAAGTTCTACTGATCTAGAACCCAGTTTGCTGTTCGGGCACACCACAGACAGACACTGATTATGCATGAATGCTAATGCTAGTAAGAAAAGTAGACAACTGCAAGTTTATGAGCAGAGTGAAGCAATCCTTGTCTGCATTCCTACACAATGGAATTAGATCCTTGCCATTACAATCTACAACAGATGGTTCAAATCCAATTGTAATGAAATAATTATTAGCAACCTTGGTTTCCATTTGCTCTTCGATCCCAACCAGTTACTAACCACATGAGATATATTTAACTAACCACTATAAAGAAGTGCAATTATTTAGATTTCTTAATTATCAAAATTTCTCGGTCATAACCGTAAACAATTTTTCATATAATATAAATTATATATTGTTCTATTTCCCTTCACATTATGCAGATGCAGATGCAGTTGACAATATCATCATATCATTTTCATACTACATGCATTCTCACACTATGGACATTGTACGTCAATATACAGATACATATACTCTACGAGAAACTTCTCATACATTAGTTGATCCCATCACTTAAAACCGAACACCCCCTATGCACTAGATATTCGCCAAGGCATTGCTTGCCACCTGTTTCATTAATGAATAGTTAACGAAACAAAGTTCTCCTAATATACTTTTACTCACACAAATGCATACTTAAAACAGTTAGGAGAGACAAAGATGGAGAGCTTAACCCTTTATGCGGACCAACAGAACCACGCTGCTCCTTCACAACCTGATATGCTCTTGCACATTAATAAAAACAAAATAGGGTAAATTTCTTAACATTCAGTTTTTGCACAAACTCACTAAAAAATCAATTCATTTCTGCCCAAATTTACTCATACCTCCTTCACTAGTGGAACTCTGACACAAGCAGAGACAATCCAGTGTCGTGTCAAACCTGTAAAAACATCTCCTCCTGTTCATCTTTCAAACCTGAAATTAAAAGAATAATGATTTAAAATCCGTGCACACAATGAAAATTTAGGAAAGGAGGATCCTTCACTTCTGACCAATCCAATGTTTACACATACCTCTTTCCCAGTCCAATTCGCATCAAACCTGTCCTATCACCCTTCTTTTTTATCTTCATACCTGAAATCAATTTATATATATATATATATATATATATATATATATATAAGCTTCAAAATCCGTTCTAAAAAATTATATTTATAAGAAAAGGAGAAAGGAAAAAAGAGGATCGATCCTTTACCTCAAATTTAACATCAAAAGAGATCAGTTGTCAAACATCAAAATTACACACACAGATTGTTATGCACAAAAATCAAATTTAAGTTTCTAGGGAATTGATTATATTAGCTCAAAGATATTATGGTAAAAGGCAAAACAGCCACATTATAACTGAAAGTTGAATGTGACTACTAGGGGAAAAAAATTATTTACCCACACAGAGACCATATTTATCATGTCAGTGTCCCTGAATGCACCAGAATTCCATTGTGTGGCCTGGATGGATACCCAGTTTATTACCCTAATCCTGCTGCTTAAAAGTCTACCCAAAAAACCTTCCTTAAAAGATCTGACGATGAACAGATCACTATAAAAACTATCATCATCACACATTTTATACTGCTGTATTCCTCCTATTCACGCCTGCGTTTCTACGCTGAAGAGTTTTTTACCGACAAAAACTCCATTAGTTTCATGTTTTGAGTAATTGAGCTGATTATTAGCTGCTCTATGCACCAACTTGGCTGAAGATGGTGTTACTGATTGAGAAGCAGTTCAAGGAGAAGCTATGTACCATGATTAGAGTCAGCATTGGATTTCAGATTAACACTTTTATTTATACTTATAACAATTACTTTCATTTTATTGTTATCGTCGTTTCATTTCTTGCCACATTGTGTGTGTCTATACATATATATATACACGCTTTCGGTACGTAGGCATATTAGTTGGAAAAGAATAATGAGAAACTTTATATCCAAATATAACTCTGTAATAATAATGGTAATACAAGTCTCTCAAATCATCAAAGCAAATTTCTTGAAAGAAGGTTTGTATTATACAACAGTAGTGATGCTTGTAAAGTTCCCCATATCATGAAATGTTTTGGCTGAGCAGGATAAAGATACAACTCAGTTGGATAGCAACGACAGCAGAGTTGATGTTATTGCTTACAATGAGCCGAGGGGAAATCAAGCAGAGACTGTGAGCTTCAGTGAAGACTGAACATTACAGGACCTTCGATCAGGTAAAGCATTTTTCTCTTTGGAGTACACCACTTAGGATGTAGACTAGCAAATATTTCGCCCAAATTTTCTGAACATTACAGGACCTTCAGGTAAGCATTTTTCTCTATGGAGTAGTACACCACTTAGCATGTAGACTAGGCAAATATTTGGCCCAACATTTTCTGAACATGTAGACTAGGCAGAGATATGTTTATGTGTATTATTGTTCACTTGTATATACCCATACTTGGGTAGGAAAAGAATAAAAAGAAATTTCATTTTTTTAATTTAACACTAATAATAATGGTCACACTGAATAATATATCTCTCAAATCGTCACTGCAAATTTCTCCAAAGAAGGTTTGCAATTATGCTACAGTGATTAATGAAGCGCGGGGGGCTAGTGCCCACCGTTTTCAATCAAAAGAAATTATACTACAGTGATATCAGTATCATATAGTAATACTGTTATACAGCTTAAGAGATACAATCAGTAAACGTCAAGCCTCCAGCCTGATAGAGTATGCAGGTATACCTATACAGATACACACAATTTTAAAATGCATAGACTAAACAAAAAGACATAATATAGCATATAACTGGAGAGATGTCTAAGATATTTGATCTTTTTAGTAATTGAGATTGAAAAGCTAAATTCTGTTTCCCTCCATTAAATGGTTTCCTATGAATGCATCTCTTATATCATGCAACACTATTGTAGCAGCTCGCATTATCGCAAAGTCGTCCTTTGTTTTGGTGATTCACGAAAGGCCAACCATCAGTTGAGATGTTATACATTCTTGTATTCCTCTTCTTCAATTCCAATCAATTTCATGCAGGTCTTTAGAACTCCACCTTCATTCTGTAATAGCAGAGCGGATTCAAGCATGGTGAGCTTCAATGAAGTCAGACATTACAGAGACATTACAGGATGTTCAAATAAGCATTTGTTCCTTTGGAATACACCACTTAGCATGTAGACTAGGCAAATTTGTGGCCCGAGCAATTTTGGAACATATAGGCTAGGCAAATATGTTCATGCATAATTTTCTTTTTGAGAAATTTTGTGAGGCTAAAACCACCCGGCATTCCATTAATAAGAGTTTAACGAAACTATCTCGAGTACAACAAAAGAGCTGAAAAATAAAGAAAACAAGAAAATACATAGCAAAAGTGGATACAAGCTCTCTTTGCTCTACAACAAGAAGCAGCACAAGAAAGCCACAAAGTAGTCAATCACTCTCTCCTATCTTGGCGATGTCCTCTAGCTCCTCCTCCATCCGTCCCTGTGAGAGTCTGCTGTCCAGTATCCCCATCCTGAATAGGGTCAAATCTCGCTCTCACTTTGGCCCTAATTGCCTCTAATGCGAGCACAGGGAAATTGTAGATTAGTTTTTTGCTAATAACCAGTTGAAGGTATTTTTTCAAATTTTGCTAAAATTTCAAGGCAGTTTTTTGCATTTTAGCCTATCGTCTACATAAGCATTCATCAATTACGAATACTAACCCAAATGTGGAGACATCCGCGCAAAACCCAATGTGATAGAAATCCTATATATGTATACACAAACAAACTAATGTAAAAGCAACTAATGACATAAATAGATAAAGTTTAAACAAATATAACTACATAAATTTGCATAATAAAAAGATCAATACATAAAGAGTGTAAACAAATATAGCTAAATCGCTGAAATCACTTGTTATTAGTGAGATTAGAAGGAATAACTGCATTACCTTCCATTAAACTCCATGTCTTATGAATGCGTCCCTTATCGCATGCAACTCCATTGCAACAGCTCTCATGTTTGTTCGTTCTCTTGGTGATTCCTTTGAACATGAAATCCCGACTGATACAACAGATGCTATACATTCTTGAACTCCTTTTCTTGAACTCCAACCAATTTCTCCCTGGTCATTAGAATCTTCACCATCATTTTGTAGTAATAGCAATGGATCTATAACGTCCACAATTCTATTAGGATAAGCCATTGCAACAAACTCGTGTAGGTTATAGCCGTCTTTGAACATATGATCTACGGGTCGCCTTCCAATAAACATCTCTAGCAAAAGGATTCCATAGCTATATACATCCCCAGAGGTAGACACCTTTCTTCCTGTACCATATTCTACAATTCAAACATCTATAGTTAGTTCATATTTTTATGGGTTAACTTTTGTGCATAAGTTCTTAAAAAATTTAACCATTTATATTGAAATATACCTGGTGCAACATACCCAATGGTTCCCCTTATCCCAACTGAATAGCTAGAATCTTGCAAGGATTTTGCGAGTCCAAAGTCACCCACATGAGCAACCATGGCATTGTCGAGAAGAATGTTGTTGGGTTTTAGATCACAATGAACAATTGGTGGTTGGCAGTCATGATGCATATAATCTAATGCGTCGGCGACATCAATGGCTATGTTTAACCTTTGAATCAAACTAATGCTTTTTTTGACATGCAACCATGTCTCAAGATTCCCATTGGGCATGAACTCAAACACCAGAGCTTTGAAATCATTGCCTTGGGAATCTATTGATGAGCAAGAGGTTCGGATCTTGATGAGATTGCGATGGCGGATGTGTCTCAAAGCCTCATATTCATCTACAAAACTCTTGAAAGCTCCCTGTTCCTCTAAATTGAACACCTTCACTGCTATCACATTATTACCCTGATCAGTAGTCCCTTTGTACACAGAGCCATATCTTCCTGTTCCTATCAGATTTGCTTGAGAGAACCCGTTGGTTGCTTTTGCCAGTTCGATGTAAGAAAATCTGAGGTACTGGTCATTTAAAGAAGGCAAAGAGGGGATTTCTTTTCTTGACTTTCTTTTCCAATAAACGAAAAGAAGAGAAGTAAACAAAATGAAGAGAATGCTTGTAGTTATAATCACCACTTTGAGCAACATAGATATTCCTCTTTTTTCGGTTGATTTTATGGGACATGGAGGCAAGTGAAGATCTCGAATTCCTCCACAAAGGCCATCATTTCCTTGGAGTGAAATTGAAGATGCATTTTGGAAGATACCCTTCATAGGAACTTCTCCTTCAAAATGATTGAAAGATAAATTCACGTAGGTAAGGCTCAAGCTTTCTAGGAACTGTGGAATGAGTCCTGACAAGTTATTCTGAGAAAGATCTAAATATTGCAATTCTTTCAGATTGCTAAAAGTTGATGCTATGCTCCCATTGAGAAGATTTTGGCTCAAGTCCAATATTTCTAAGAGTTGACAGTCTCCCAGATCACTTGGAATTACATTGGTTAACTTGTTTTCAGCAAGTAACAACTGTTCTAGAGAATTCAAGTTACTGACTTCGGAGGGAATGTGACCAACAAGAGAGTTGTATGATAAACTAATTTTTCTAAGGGATTGAAGACTAAAAATACCTTTGGGTATTGTACCACTGAATCGATTTTCACCAAGGGACAATTCTTCTAATTGTAGAAGAGTGGATAGGCTTGGAGGTATGAGACCATCCAAATTATTTGTATCTAAATAGAGGTATATTAAGTTGGTGAGGTTAGCTAGAGATGAAGGAATGTTTCCTACTAGACCGTTATCATATAATCCTAAATATTGCAAACCTTTAAGCTTTCCAATACTGTCTGGAATAGCTCCAGTAAGATGGTTATGACCCAGTCCAAGGCTAGTTAGATTAACTAGGTTTCCTATTTCTGATGGAATGTGCCCAACTATGTGGTTACCATCTAATCCTAGCCATTGAAGATTTGTAGAGAGGTTGCCTATAGAGTTGGGTAACTTACCACTGATGTTGTTGTTGACTAAGTTCAGCTTTTCCAAACGGCTGCAGTTTCCTAGAGAAGTTAGAAATTCCATATTGTTTGGACTGAGCTGGTTGGATTGTAGATCCAAAGAGAAAAGAGAACCCAACATCCCCAGATTGGGAGGAACTGTTCCACTCATTTTGTTACGTCCTAGTTCAATCATTAAGAGTTTGGTGGCATTTGGAAGAGAATGTGGAATTGGGCCTTCAAATTGATTAAGAGCAAAGAAGATGGCTTTAAGATTTGGAAGAGTTAAGCCCATAGTTGGAGGCAGGCTTCCCTCTAGTTGATTACCTTTCACTTCAAAATAGGACAATGATGATAGATTGAACATGGAAGAAGGAATCGTACCAGAGAGGTTGTTTACAGATGCTCCAAAGTATTGTAAATATTGTAGCCTACCAATTTCGTACGGGATGCTTCCCTCCAGTTGATTGGATATTACATTAAATTGCAGCAGAGATGAGAGGTTACCTACTGAAGACGGAATTTCTCCAGTGAGGCTGTTGTTGGAAAGATCCAACACACGGAGCTTTGATGAGTCAAGCTCCATCGGGATTTTTCCTGATAGAGTATTGCCTCCCAGATTGAGTGTCATCAGGTTTGAGGAATAATTGGTGGTGAACCGAATAGGAATTTCTCCATGCAACGAATTGAAGCTCAAATCGAGAATTTGTAGATGGTGCATGAAATTTAGTTGGGGGGGTATTGTGCCGTAAAAACCATTATTTGATAGATTGAGATTGGTGAGGAAGGTGAGATTGGCTAAAGAAGGGGAAATCAAGCCTGCAAGACTTGAATAGCTGAGATCCAAGGCAGTGACTCTTCTTCTTCTTTGAGGATGCTTTTTGGTACTACTACTACTACTACTGCATGTTACCCCAATCCAACTACAGAAATGGGTTGTAGCATTCCATGAGCTCAGAGCCGATGAGGAGGAGGAGGAGCCAAGTTGATTCTTAAATGCAACAAGTGAGAGCATATCAGTCTCATTTCCACCGTTGATGGTGGTACTGGTGGTGGAAGATGGTGAAGGGAATGAGGATGAGAGTAGTAGTAGTAGAAAGAAGAGTATGACGACGACCTCCATAGTCTCTACTTGTTTAATTATGCTTTAGGTTTAGGTTTTTGGGTACTTGGAAATCCTAGCAAAGCTTTGAATATAAATAGAAAGGGCAGGTTTCTCATATAGATGCCCGTAAAAGCTAGTTGTCATTAATTTCATAATAGCTAGCTCCTCAATCAAAAAATAATAATCGCTATTTGATTCAGTTTTGTCAACTGTTTTCCAAAAAGAAACCAAACGCAACCTAAGCACCTGCTATAAACAGGTGGCCTTGCCAAAAAGATTATTCAGTTTACCGTAGAATTTTCTTGCAGATCTCGAACGTCAATGAGGACTGCCGTTTTTCTAGTAATCAACATTCTGACCACCTCAGCCTTTAATTATCTCTCATTTTTTTCCTGGTGACAAGGGACGAAGGAAGTTTCTGATACAGGGAGAGAAGGGAGCATGCTGGCTTTTCAACCCTAGGTATGCGGCCACTATTGGCTATCTGAGACAGCTAGAAAGAAAGTTAAGCATTTTTTGTGGTATACCACTAATTGATTATAATTTTATCGCTGGAATCAGAACTTGTATTTCACGAGGCGGCTTGGGTATTTTGACTGTTCTCCAGTAGGAAAGTTGTATTTTGATCGGACATGTGTGAATGTTTGTGATGCATGCAGTTAATGAATGGAAACAGGGACCACTACTAAATAAGGTTGATGGTGATTACACATTTCTGTGATAGTGAAAACATGATTGTAGTGAAAGTATGATTAGTTAGGAATGGTTTGTATACATTTTTTTACGGCGACACATTACTTAGGAAGAACAGAATTCAAGTTAGAATGTAGATCTTTATGTTATTTTTTTTTTTTTTTTATTGTCTGCAGATTATCTTTATATTAAGTTATCAACAGAAATTTATCTTTTAAAATCTTGTGACCCCTATATGGTCATGGGAAAATCTTCCTAAACATAATAATATTAAAATCGCTATTTGCTATGATTTATAAGTTTAACCTGCCCTAAAGTTTGACGTAACTTGAATACGATAACACATAACTGAGTCATTTTTGGATCTTCTGTGAAATCCATCCATTTTACTGATCACAGGAGTCCTCCTAACTTGCCATGTTTTAGGATAGTTGTAAAAGTCCCTACCACTATGCTAAAACTTCGAAGTTGGGCCAAGATAAATACCACACAAATTGTGGGCCGAGAACTGGACAATACGCAGCGGTATTTTTTTTATCCGCATTTAAATTGCGTAGCCAGTGAGATTCGAATCTGGATTGCTCTGATACCATGTAAAAGTCCCTATCACTATGCTAAAACTTCGAAGTTGTAGAAGGGTTAAGGAAATTGTACTTGTATTCTAACAATAGTAGTGTCACATTCCTATTTTGGTTCCATGTATCAAAGTGATCCTCACTCTTGATCATAACCTTGTGCAGAATGAAAAAAACAGTAATATTGAAGTATAGGTGGACAAAGTTGAATGGAAACCCATTCTTGCTCAAGGAATTTCAACTGATCATAACCTTGTGCAGAATGAAAAAAACAGTAATATTGAAGTATAGGTGGACAAAGTTGAATGGAACCCCATTCTTGCTCAAGGAATTTCAACTGATCAAGCATGGGACCAGTGTTAGATCATAGCCATCCTTAGCGGATTAGCCCTCTATGTTAATTGATCAGATGCCGAGGAGTATATTAGCGGATTAGCGGGTCATCTTTGACTTAAGACTGCTTGCAGGAGTATATATTTTTAATCTTAAATTGTTTTAAGCGGTGCCCATATGATTCGGGTCTAGGTTGTTCTCATACCTGTAGGCCAAAACTCCAAAGTTGATCAGGTAAAGGTTAAGGCTTTAGTATTTAGTTTCTTCTAGTTGACTTTAGTTGAAATAAGTCCATATATCGGTAAATTATATCCCTATCAAGCTGAGAATATATTTTCCATTATTCCCATTGTTCAATTACAAATTGGTCCTCTTCACTCTCACCCAGCGGAAGTTTAGTTTAGTTGGGTTTTTTTTTTTTACAGGGGGGTTTAGATTCACATTTACTCACGAAAGCCATATAATAGAGTCTATAGAGAGGCATGTGGTAAAAGAATATTTTGTTACAAGGTAATTAAGTATGGTTGAGAGTCTTTTTTGCAAATGGGAGTTTCTAAAATTTGTTCAGTCAAAGGGATTTATGAGCAACTAATCTCTCACAAACAAAAATTAATCGAGGGATTCAAAACTATCAGATGATTTAAAGTTGATACATCACAAACAAAAAAGCAAGTTTGGTTGAGAGTCTTTTTGCAAATTTGAAGTTAAACATATGTTATAAGTCACGTTTTATGATCGATGCTGATAGTAGTGAACATTTTCTTCGTTGATTAACATTATTATGATGGAGAGACTTAATGAGGCAAGTTATACTCTTTTTTTCCCAATGAAAACACATGGGGAAGTGGAACACATGGGGAGGAATAATTGTGGTGGTGATGGTGGATGATGGCCCGTGAAGGGAATGAGGATGAGAGTAGTGAGTAGAAAGATAGAACTGTTGTTGAAATTGTCCCTAATTTTCTTAATCTGTTGGAACAAAATAAATAAAAAACGGATTTACCGGCCTATGGGGAAGTCACGCGATACGCACTACCCTAAGAGTTGATCCGCGGTCTTATGCGCAGACGCTTCGCAGATGCTCCTAGTGGTAAAACCCCCGGTATCACCGGCGTCTCGTTGTCGCACACAACGTCGAGAGATGACCCGAACTTAGCCTTGCCCAGAACGAAGGCGAAAAACGAAAGAGAAGCGGAAGCAGCGAAGGGGAACGCGTTGCTGTGTTGCGGATCGAGAAAGCAGCGAAGCAAAGTATTGTTTTTGTAGATCAGATGTGGTATTTTTCAGTAGTTGGAGAAGAATAGAAGTTTGGAATTTATAGATACAAGAACGTGTGAACGTTGGAGAAAAAGAAGACATCTTTTTCGGATCTGAGAAAACTGATCCAACGTTCAGGAAGAATTAGTCAAAGAAAAAGAAATAAATAGCAAAAAGAAGTTTAGGATCTCAACCCAAACCCGAAGAGCAATTTCGGATCGGCATTCGTGTTCGCAGATGCGGGCGCGCATACCCGTGCCCACTACGCGCGCCGAACCGAACCGGGCCGGGCGGCGGCGGCGGCGCGCGTGTGGCCCACGGGTTCACTCCACACCACACTAGACTACAATGGGATAAAGAGTGGTTTGTAATATATACACTCACATGGTGGTCATTCCCACCGATGTGGGACTAAAGAAAAAGAGGGAATCTTGGGTTTTGAACTAAAACAGCCAACAATCCCCCCCCAAAACCAAGATTCAAAGGCAGTGATAACAAAAGAGTAATGATATAGAAGTTCTGGGCAAGAGTATACTATGCATAGATGAGATGGACTACAGCCTTGAATCTCACGTAGTGACTATTGTCTTTGTCTGAAGAAGTGCTTGATGGACTACGCCTTGAATCAGACTTCTTAATTCAGATTCAGAAAATAGCACACATAGTACGCTAGAGGTTCTTGGGTCTATCGGGTGGCGCTTTTGAATGGCCATGCGCACTTTTCCATATTCATGAGAGTTGTCCGGGATCACCCTGTCCCATAGTCGCGGCCTTCACGACCTCTCATATAGGTAAGTCCTCAAAGGGTTGGTGATCGGAGTCAACCCTACATAATAATGTTTGGACCTATTAAGAGTTTAGAACTCATCCTAACCAGATCACACAGGAACACTGTCACCATAGGGATGGGATATCATTGTACAACCTCGTACAGCCACCTGGGCATTAATTAATGAGAATTTAATCTCTGAGTCAGTGTTCCATAATAGTCACCAAAGTCCAGCTTGTTTCTACCCATTGAACCGGCTTCTTGGGATCTCCAGTCAGACTCGGTTGGGTTGCCACTGCTGGTGACTTACTTATGGGCTTAACCCCATCCCCCTCGATGATTCTAGGATCAACGTCCTAGACAGACCCTTTGTTAAGTGGTCTGCAAGGTTCTTTTCTGACTTTATATAGTCAAGAACCACATATTTGCCTAATAGGCTCTTGATTGACTTGAAGCGCAGCTGCAGGTGCCTGTTCATCTTAGCATTCTGTAGGATAATGGCTCGATTCTAGTTCAGCTTGTTTATATCCGTCGTATCTGCAGCGATCGAAATTTCCAGTACACCAGTCGACTGCATATATGGGTCTCAGTCGACTGTCCCGAACGAAGTTTCAAAGGCTAAGGATACAGCAGCAGGGTACATCAGTCGACTGAATATGGGTCTCAGTCGACTGTCCCGAACTAATTACCAGTCGACTGATAAGTAGACCAGTCGACTGCAGGCGGGTTTGTAAACTAGAATAGGCCCATTTCGAAAAGCCCAGTAGTTTCCCTATAAATACACCCTTTAGGGTTTTGTAAGGTGTAACACCTCTATTAGGGATTGCAGCCGTCATCTTTGTAAGGGTTTGTTTTCGCCCATTGGTGATTATAGTGGAAGAAACCCCAACCGCCCTGTGGATGTAGGCATTTGTTTTTGCCGAACCACGTAAATCGTTGTGTTCTTGTGTTTGCTTGTTTCTGGTTTTCGCTATTTCCCTTTTTTTTATTGGTGGTTAATTCGTATTCCGCACGACAAGTGGTATCAGAGCGTCGGGTTCGACCTAGAGGGAGATGGCGAGTGAAGCAGATGCAACCAAGGATGTTGCGGGATCAAGTTCTTCCAGAACAACGATTCACAATGCAAAATTTGAAGTTGAAAAATTTGATGGAACAAATAATTTCGGGATGTGGCAGTGTGAGGTGTTGGATGTTCTGGTTCAACAAGAACAAGACGTTGCTTTGGAGGAAGAAAAACCAAAGAATATGTCCGAAGCAGATTGGAAGAAGTTGAACCGAGTTGCGTGTGGGACTATTCGGCTCTTTATCGCGAAGGCTCAGAAGTACGATTTGATGAGGGATACCATTGCTGCGGTGTTGTGGAAGAAACTCGAAGACAAATACATGAGGAAAAGTTTGGAGAATCGGCTGTATTTGAAGAAGAGACTTTTTCGCTTCACCTATACTGAAGGTATGTCTATGAACGCTCATGTTGAATCATTTAATAAATTATTGGCTGATTTGTTAAATTTGGATGAGCAAATTAAAGATGAAGACAAAGCCCTAATTCTGTTGAATTCATTACCCGAAAGTTATGATCATTTAGCAACAACTTTAATATATGGAAAAGATACTGTTAAATATGAAGATGTTGCAAATGCTCTGTTGAATAATGAAACTAGGAGAAGGGATAAAATGGTTGATAGAGAAACTTCTGAAGCATTGATTGTAAGGGGCAGAACTGAGACCAGATCTGAGACCAAATCTGGGAATAAAGGAAACAAATCTCGTTTCAAATCGAGAGGAGTTTCAAAGGACAGAAAGATACCGGCCAGAGATGAATGTGCTTTCTGTCATGAAAAGGGGCATTGGAAAAAGGATTGTCCGAAGCTACGAAATAAGGGAAATTCGACTGCAAATGTGACTGTTGATAATTTAGATAGTGATGATAATTTTTCTTTTGCACTTGCTGCTAGTCCCTCACTTTATCAAGAAGTATGGTTTCTTGATACAGCAGCCTCCTATCATATGTCTTGGAAAAAGGAGTGGTTTACTTCCTTAGAGTATATGTTGATTCTTGATTTTGATGATCACAACACAGTGCAACATGTGTTTATATTATACAGCTAACAATGCAGTGTACATATCAAAAGACAATTCTAGCTGAACAAATGCACAAGCTCTCAAGGATACAGCTCAAGACAAGGATCAAAGACTCAATTCAACTCAAGACTCAAGACTTCAAGCTCAAATGTGTTATATTGTTGTGTCTTGTAAACATTGTAATGTACTTTCCTGTTGAGTCTTTAGTCTGATGTAAAGCCTTGTCAACACACACACACACACACTTAACAATTTCATAATGTGTGTCTCTAAAAAAAACCCTCAAAATAAGTCAAAACAGCTTGAAGAATTTTAGCTTTTAAGTACCAGTCGACTTAAGCCTATGCCAGTCGACTGATAAGTACGAAACTGTTTAAAATTATTCAAACTCTGATCAGTCGACTCATATGGCAACCCAGTCGACTGATCGAGAGCTTTTTGACCGTTTTCTGATTTTCAAAAACGAACTTTTTCAAACTCAAACGGTCTGATCCGTTGGTTGACAGTTATGTAACTGCTTTCCAACGTTCAGAAAATCAAAACTCTTTATATAGAGTTTCTTCTCAAACAGAAAAACTTACTTGATTTCTTACAAAAACACCCGAGCACTCTTGAGAAAAATTTAAGTGATTTTCTGTGAAGAACAAAGCTTTCAAGTTCACATACTTTGGTTCTCTACACTCAGTCCAGTATAGCATTGAATTCGCTTTGGACTGAGTATAGAAGTCAACCTAATTCTTTAGCCACGTGCATCAACACATACAACAACAAGGCTATAGGTTGATTGTAAAATTCCTCTTGTACTCTTGCTCTCGGTTGGAGAGTGTTTTTGACTCTTGGTTGTAGAGTCGGTGTCTTTTCACTCTTGGTTGTAGAGTGGGTCTGCTTTCTCTGGTTGAGAGAAAGGACTACGGGTTAGACAAGGTTGTTGTCTTGAACGCCGTAGGGTATTCTTGTATTTTTTTTAAGAATAGTGGAAATCTCAAGTGGGTTGCTTGGGGACTGGATGTAGGTCGGGAGGACCGAACCAGGATATATCTTGTGTACTCTGTGATTGGTTATCTTGTGGTTGCATTTACTTTTTGCTTAATTAAAACTCTGCAAAACTTGTCTGGCCAGTCGACTCACCCTTGTATCAGTCGACTGATCAGTCTCGTATTAGTTACTCTCTTTGTCTCATCAGTCGCCTGCCTTATCTATAAGTCGACTGCATCGAGAGTTCAAGTTTCTTTTAATTTGGCTATATCAGTCGACTGGTTCCCCACTAAGTCGACTGTGCCGAGAAAAATAATTTTATTCCGCAGTTTATTTTCATTAACACTATTCATCCCCCCTCTAGTGTTTGTTGCTTAGCCTACAGGATCCAACACTTGGTATCAGAGCAAGGTTACAGGCAATGGCAACTACATCAAATACTAATCAGTACCATGAAGGCCAATCTACACAACGGCCACCACTATTTGATGGAACGAATTACAACTATTGGAAGTGCCGAATGCGAATCTATCTTCAATCAATCAACTACGAGATATGGCAAATGACAGAGACGGAATACACTGCCCCTACCATTCCATATGCACAATGGAATGATGATCAAAAGAGTCAGACTATGAACAATGCCAAAGCAATGAATGCTTTATTTTGTGCACTGACGAAGGAAGAATTCAACCGTGTATCCAATGCTACAACCGCATATCAAATTTGGCATACACTCGAGGTAACACATGAAGGAACGAATAAAGTAAAAGAATCTAAAATTTCTGTTCTTGTCCACAGGTTTGAAATGTTCAGAATGAAGGACAATGAGACTGTGTCTGAAATGATTACAAGATTCACAGACATCACAAACTCTCTTGTGGCACTTGGAAAGATTTATACCCAAGCAGAGATGGTCAGAAAAGTTCTACGAGCACTCACTCCAGAATGGGAGAAGAAAACCACAGCAATAGAAGAGGCGAATGACTTGTCAACACTTACTCTCGAAAATCTTGTTGGTAATCTCATGGCATATGAGGTCCAACTTGAAGATCTAAAGAAAGATACTGAATCACACCAAGCAAAGAAGAAATCATTGGCTTTTAAAGCCATGACTGACTCAGAAGATGAGGAAGAAGATGAAGAAGAAATAGCAATGTTCACTCGGAGATTCAAGAAGTTCTTAAAGAAGGGTAAGTTTCATTCTAAGAGTAAAGATTCTAATGACCCTCCTACATGTTTCAGGTGCAATAAAATAGGTCACATGAAGAAGGACTGTCCCTTAGAAAATGCAAAGAACGAGGGAAAAACATCCAACTTTAAGAAAGACAAATATTCAAAGAACAAATTTGCCAAGAACAAAAAGGCGTATCAAGCCACATGGGATGATAGCGATTCATCTTCCGAAGAAGAAACGGATGAGAATAACGAAGTGGCAAATGTGTGTTTTATGGCTGCACAACAAGAGCATGTAAGTAATGATTATGATTCCGAAGATCTTCTTGATGCATTTAATGAAATATTTCAGGAGTTAAAGAAAGAAAAGATTAGAGTTAAGAATCTTGAGAAAGTGAATCAAACACTTAATCAAGAAAATCTTAACCTTGATAAGGAAGTAAAATCCTTAAATTCTCGCCTTGCAAGTCTAGATACTGATCTTGAAACTCTCAAAAAGAATTATGAAGAGATTTCAAAGAATGTATCTAAGTTTAACAAAGGCAAAGAGAATTTAAACGATATGCTTCATCATCAAGTTGCATCTAGTCATAAATTTGGACTTGGTTTCAAGAAATCTTCTATAAAAGAATCTCCTGTTTTAAACACTAGTAAGACTAAGTCAGCATCTATTTCTAGTGTTACACACAAGTTATATGATTTCTTTGCAAAACCAAAGGTTGTTAAATTCAGTGATAAAAGTGATACTAACGTTCGGTTAAGTCGACTGAACCATACCACCAGTCGTCTGTCCAGAGAAAGTGGATCTTATTCCACGAGATCAAAACCTCTTATAAGTCGACCTAGTGCATCTACCAGTCGACTGATACATACCAACAGTCGACTGAGGAACACTGGTAAGTCGACTGGACAGAACAAACTAGTATGGGTTCCAGTCAATCTTAATCAGAATGATAGAATTGCTTATATCAATTCTTATATACTGAATGTATGTACTTCTACCAATTATATTACTGCTTATGGAGGAAGATCAAACTCTTCATGGGTTTGGTTTCCCCCAAACTAATGTGTTTTGGACCCAATGAAAAGGGTACCATATTTACCTCAAACGTTTTATAGGTATCCAAGAAAGAACGCTGGATATTAGACAGCGGATGTTCAAAACACATGACAGGGCATGCCAACTTACTATCCACCATTCAAAATATAGATGGAGGAACCGTCACCTTTGGAGATAACAACAAAAGCAAAGTCATAGGTATTGGCATGGTCGGTAAAATATCTAACCCTATTATAGAAAATGTGCTTTTAGTTAATGGTTTAAAGCATAATCTCTTAAGTATTAGTCAATTGTGTGATAAAGGTTATAAAATAGTTTTTGAAAAAGATGCATGCTTAATTTATGATTCTACTATGGAAAATGTTATTTTTCAAGGTTGTCGCAAAAACAATATTTATGAATTATGTTTGAATGCAATTGTTTTTTCAAATGATTTTTGTTTGATAGCCTCTAACAATGAATCTTGGTTATGGCATAGAAGATTTGGACATGTGAACATGAAAAATCTCTCAAAATTATCTAAATATAACCTAGTTAAAGGACTGCCAAAATTATCCTTTAAAAAGGATAAGTTATGTGATGCATGTCAACTAGGAAAACAAATCAAATCCACTTTTAAAACAAAAGACGTAATCTCTACTAGTAGACCACTTGAATTAATTCATATGGACTTATTTGGCCCTACTAGAGTTGCTTCTTTAAATAAAAGTAGATATGTGTTTGTTTTAGTAGATGATTTTTCAAGATTCACTTGGACATTCTTTTTAAAACATAAAAATGATGCTTTTGAAGAATTTGCACATTTTTGTAAACGTGTTCAAAATCAAAGATCTCTAACCATAATCACTATTAGAAGTGATCATGGTAGAGAATTTGAAAATGAAACATTTACAGAATATTGCAACAAGAATGGTATAACACATTCATTTGCATTTCCTAGAGCTTCACCACAAAATGGTGTGGTTGAAAGAAAGAATAGGACTTTGCAAGAATGCGCACGTACTATGCTTGTTGAAAGCAATCTACCAAAGCATTTTTGGGCTGAAGCTGTTGCTACAGCTTGTTATGTTTTGAATAGAATTCTTCTAAGACCTAAACTAAAGAAGACTTGTTACGAGTTATTTTTTAATAAAATTCCTAAAGTCTCTTACTTTAAAACATTTGGTTGTAAGTGTTTTATTCTAAACACAAAAGATAATCTAGACAAATTTGATCCTAGATCTAATGAGGGTATCTTTTTAGGATACTCAAATAGGAGTAAAGCATATAGAATTTTCAATAAGTCTACTATGACTATTGAAGAATCAATGCATGTTACATTCGATGAATCCTTACCTTCATCAACATTAAATAAGGATGATGAAACTGATTTATCACCTTTAGATAATGTGATTACATCCTTAGAGCAAACTAATCTATCTGATAAGTCGACTGATAAAGTCTCCAAGTCGACTGACTTAAACCAGTCGACTGAAGAACAAGTCAAGTCGACTGATCCGATTGTGATATCTTCAACTTTACCAAAGTCATTTGTTGAAGTTAAAAATCATCCTCATGACTTAATAATTGGTGACATCTCCCATGGTATTCAGACACGTTCACATATTAATATGATCTCTCATACAGCATTCTTGTCGGATTTTGAACCGAAAAATATACAAGAAGCTTGTGAGAATGAATATTGGATGAATGCCATGCAAGATGAACTAAACCAATTTATAAGGAATGATGTATAGGATTTAGTTCCTAGACCTCCTGATCAGACTATCATTGGTACCAAATGGGTATTCAAGAATAAGTTAGATGAATCAGGACAGGTTGTAAGGAACAAGGCTAGATTAGTTGCCCAAGGATATAATCAAGAAGAAGGTATCGATTTTGATGAAACATATGCTCCTGTTGCTAGACTAGAATCTATTCGTATTTTATTATCTTTTGCTTGTTTTATGAATTTTATACTTTATCAAATGGATGTGAAAAGTGCCTTTCTTAATGGGTTTATTAAAGAAAATGTTTATGTGAAACAACCACCAGGTTTTGAACATGAACAATTTTCAGATCATGTTTATAAATTGAAAAAGGCTTTATACGGTCTTAAACAAGCACCTCGTGCTTGGTATGATCGTCTGAAAACTTTTCTTTTAGAAACAGGATTTGAAATAGGTAAAGTAGACACTACTTTGTTTATCAAAAGAGTTAAGAATGATATCTTAATCATACAAATATATGTTGATGATATAATTTTTGGTTCTACTAATAATAATCTATGTCAAGAATTTGCTAATACCATGAAAAATGAATTTGAGATGAGTCACATGGGTGAACTCAATTATTTCCTTGGATTGCAAATTAAACAATCTTCAAATGGCATATTTATCAATCAAGGCAAATATGCAAAGGAATTACTCAAACGTTTTCACATGGATAGTACTAGTAGTAAATCCACACCTATGGCTACTACTACTACTCTTGACAAAGATTTATTAGGAAAGAGTGTTGATCAAAAACTCTATCGAGGTATGATTGGTTCACTCTTATATATTACTGCAAGTAGACCAGATATTATGTTCAGCGTATGTTTATGTGCTAGATATCAATCTAGTCCTAAAGAATCTCATTTAAAAGCAGTGAAACGAATTTTAAGATATATTAAAGGCACATCTGAATATGGTTTATTTTATCCACGCACCGATATTTTTCAACTTTTGTCTTATAGCGATGCCGATTTTGCTGGAAGCAAAACTGATCGCAAGAGTACTAGTGGTACATGTCACTTTTTGGGACATTCCCTAGTATCTTGGTGCAGTAAAAAGCAAAATTCTGTATCCCTATCAACCACAGAAGCTGAATATATTGCTGCAAGCTTAGCATGCGCTCAAATTTTATGGATGAAACAAACTTTGTTAGATTATGGTATTTCATTTGAGAAACCCTCAATTATGTGTGATAATACCAGTGCAATTAATCTATCTAAAAATCCGATTCAACATTCACGTACGAAACATATTGATATTCGACATCATTTTCTACGTGATCATGTTTTAAAAGGAGATATATCTTTAGACTTTATCTCTACTGATCAACAAGTAGCAGATATATTTACTAAGCCCCTTAAAGAAGATACTTTTATCAAGTTAAGAAGAGAACTTGGAATTTGTGATTTTAGTGATATTTGTTAAAAATCACTCTGTTAAGTCGACTGTGTTTTGAATCAGTCGACTGTACTGAATTGTTATATATACATATTTTGCTCTCGACTAAGTCGACTGATGATCAATCCAGTCGACTGGTCAGCAGATATAAAATGTTATTTTCTTCTCGACTCAGTCGACTGATATATCATACCAGTCGACTATCGCAAGATCAATCTGTCTTCAGCGACTATTCATCACAACTTTTGAGATAAAAACTTTTCCCTATCTCACCCGTGACAACCCTATCTGACCGTTGATTTCATTTCCCTTTAATCTGAGCCGTCTATTCTCTGTTAAAAACCCCTTTACCTGCCCCTCTTTCTTACTCTTACCGATCTCCTATTTTACCCCAATTTCAAAACCCTAGTTTTTGAAGAAGGAGTAAGTCGACTCAAATTCGCTGCTGGTACTCGCCTCTGTTCTGATCTTTCGTTTTTCTTTGGTATAATCTCTATCCCTGTCTCTCTCCTATGGCACCCAAAAGATCTAAGCGGACTCATGAGGGTAGCTCTTCTTCTCAAGACTACACTCAATATTTATTGAGTCCAGATCTTATTGACCAATGGTACCTCATTTGTACCATTGCCATCTTCCCTGGAAGATTTGTCAACTTTAATGATCTTGCCCCTTTCAATCTCATTCCTTTATTTCAAAATAGCAGTCTTTATGATTTTCTCTCTTTAGCAAACCAACCCAATTATTATCCCCAACTAATCTATTTGTTTTACACCAATATGATAGTTGTACAAAAACCCAATGGGAATGTTCTTATCCGTTCGTCTGTAAAGAATGTCAAAATGACACTCACACCGTCTAGGATAAATGAAATTTTAGGAATTGATGACGGAGGTATATTTCTTGATGACATTATTTTAGATAATGCCTCCATTTTGTCTAAAATCTTTTTACCTCATCATGGCCCTCCAATGACAAGCAAAAATATTCATCCAATTGCAAAGCTTGTAGCTAGAATATTAGCCTATAACATCCTTCCCAAAAAGGGTAGTTATGACCACTATTCTCTAGAACTACAAAAAGCTGTGTATGCAATTTTTGGTAAAATTGATATCAATTGGGGTCATGTCATTTTTTCTCAACTTCAGCATCACACTCACTTTCTACCTTTTGGTGGTTTTCTCACTAGAGTCTTTCTTGCTTTTGGAGTTGACCTCGATTCCGAGACCAATGTTGTTTCTCGTTTTGATTGTTTTGATCGTGCTAGCCTCGCACGTATGAAGCTTGTTGATAACCCTCCTAGCTCTCCACCTCCTTCTCAGGCACCTTTAGGTTCTTCTGCTAGACCTTCTGCCTCGTCTAGTTCATCTCTTCCCAACGCCAACTATGATGATCCACGTACAATGTATGAATGTGTCAACTATCTTATGAAACATTTAGCAACTGTGGATACACATCTTCACACCCTTGATTCCAGACTTGATTCCTTTGATTCCCAACTCCACCACATTGATACCAAGATTGACAACCTCACCAATCTCTTCACCTCTCAATTTCATCCTCCTTCTCATGGTGACGATGAAGACTCGGATGAAGACGATTGAAGATTTTTATTTTTTTTATGTACTTTTTAATGGACTCCTTTCTGTATGCAACTTTCTATTAGTCTCTTTTCTATGAAACAGATGGTTATTTTGTGCTTTTTGATGATAACAAAGCGGGAGAGATATCTGATATCTGAGTTCTATTTATGCTATGTATGCTTGATTATTATTTGCGTTTTTGTGATTCTTATCTGTGTTATTTTTGGCTGTTGAAAATCTCTGGTCAGTCGACTGCTCAAACGATTTAAGTCGACTGCTACTAAACTTCTGCTACTGTATATGTACTTACTGTGTTTTTTTATATACCTTCTGATCAGTCGCCTGCCAGTTGACACAGTCGACTGATACTTGTTTTAAGAAAATGCATTCTGTGTTTTTAATAGGGGGAGCATATCCTTACTGTGCCTATATACATATTATCTGTTATTATCAGCTATTGTGTTGTCATCATCAAAAAGGGGGAGAATGTTGATTCTTGATTTTGATGATCACAACACAGTGCAACATGTGTTTATATTATACAGCTAACAATGCAGTGTACATATCAAAAGACAATTCTAGCTGAACAAATGCACAAGCTCTCAAGGATACAGCTCAAGACAAGGATCAAAGACTCAATTCAACTCAAGACTCAAGACTTCAAGCTCAAATGTGTTATATTGTTGTGTCTTGTAAACATTGTAATGTACTTTCCTGTTGAGTCTTTAGTCTGATGTAAAGCCTTGTCAACACACACACACACACACACTTAACAATTTCATAATGTGTGTCTCTAAAAAAACCCTCAAAATAAGTCAAAACAGCTTGAAGAATTTTAGCTTTTAAGTACCAGTCGACTTAAGCCTATGCCAGTCGACTGATAAGTACGAAACTGTTTAAAATTATTCAAACTCTGATCAGTCGACTCATATGGCAACCCAGTCGACTGATCGAGAGCTTTTTGACCGTTTTCTGATTTTCAAAAACGAACTTTTTCAAACTCAAACGGTCTGATCCGTTGGTTGACAGTTATGTAACTGCTTTCCAACGTTCAGAAGATCAAAACTCTTTATATAGAGTTTCTTCTCAAACAGAAAAACTTACTTGATTTCTTACAAAAACACCCGAGCACTCTTGAGAAAAATTTAAGTGATTTTCTGTGAAGAACAAAGCTTTCAAGTTCACATACTTTGGTTCTCTACACTCAGTCCAGTATAGCATTGAATTCGCTTTGGACTGAGTATAGAAGTCAACCTAATTCTTTAGCCACGTGCATCAACACATACAACAACAAGGCTATAGGTTGATTGTAAAATTCCTCTTGTACTCTTGCTCTCGGTTGGAGAGTGTTTTTGACTCTTGGTTGTAGAGTCGGTGTCTTTTCACTCTTGGTTGTAGAGTGGGTCTGCTTTCTCTGGTTGAGAGAAAGGACTACGGGTTAGACAAGGTTGTTGTCTTGAACGCCGTAGGGTATTCTTGTATTTTTTTCAAGAATAGTGGAAATCTCAAGTGGGTTGCTTGGGGACTGGATGTAGGTCGGGAGGACCGAACCAGGATATATCTTGTGTACTCTGTGATTGGTTATCTTGTGGTTGCATTTACTTTTTGCTTAATTAAAACTCTGCAAAACTTGTCTGGCCAGTCGACTCACCCTTGTATCAGTCGACTGATCAGTCTCGTATTAGTTACTCTCTTTGTCTCATCAGTCGCCTGCCTTATCTATAAGTCGACTGCATCGAGAGTTCAAGTTTCTTTTAATTTGGCTATATCAGTCGACTGGTTCCCCACTAAGTCGACTGTGCCGAGAAAAATAATTTTATTCCGCAGTTTATTTTCATTAACACTATTCACCCCCCCTCTAGTGTTTGTTGCTTAGCCTACAGGATCCAACAGTATATGGATGGTGGGGTAGTTTTGATGGGAAATGATGCGCCTTGTAAGAAGGTAGGAATCGGGAAGATTGAATTGCTAATGCACGATGGTCTTATTAGGGAGCTTTCAGATGTATGGTATGTTCCAGATTTGAAAAAGAATTTGATTTCACTTGGTGTTTTGGAGGCCAGTGGAATGAAATTTGTTAGTGAAGGTGGCATTCTGAAGGTGACTAACGGATCACTTGTGGTGATGAAAGGGCAAAGAAAAAGGAACTTGTTTTTCTTGCAGGGAAAAACGTATTTGGGTCAGGCTGCCAGTGTAACTGAAAAGCCTAAACAGGTTGTTCCCGACTCTACAAGGTTGTGGCATATGCGACTCGGGCATGCAGGAGAAAATGCCTTGCAGGGGCTTGTGAAGCAAGGGTTGCTTAAAGATGCTAAAGGTTGCAAGTTGGAATTTTGTGAACATTGTGTTTTAGGTAAGCAAACTAGGGTGAAATTTGGTACAGCTGTACATCAGACAAAGGGTATCCTCGATTATGTGCACACAGATGTTTGGGACCCTACTCAAACACCTTCTATGAGTGGTAGACACTGGTTTGTTACATTTGTTGATGACTACTCCAGACGAGTTTGGGTATATACCATGAAACACAAAGATGAAGTTTTGACCTTGTTCACAAGCTGGAAGAAGAAAGTTGAAAACCAGACTGGAAGGAAGATTAAGGTTCTGAGGTCAGATAATGGAGGGGAATACAAGAACGATCCGTTTCTGAAATTGTGTGAAGATGAAGGGATCCAGAGGCACTTCACAGTTAGGAGGACTCCACAGCAAAATGGGGTTGCAGAAAGGATGAACAGAACCTTACTTGAGAAGGTGAGATGTATGCTAGCACAGTCTGGATTGAAGAAGACATTTTGGGCAGAAGCTGTTATATATGCAAGCCACATTGTCAACCGTTTACCATCTGCAGCACTTGAAGGCAAAACACCTATTGAGGTATGGAGTGGTAAACCTGCATCTGATTATAGTTTTTTGCATATATTTGGTTGTCCTGCTTATTTTCATGTAACTGAAACTAAACTTGATGCAAGAGCCAAAAAGGCTATATTTGTTGGTTTTAGTACTGGTGTCAAAGGTTACAGGTTGTGGTGTCCAGAACAGAAAAAATTAGTAATCAGCAGGGATGTTACCTTTGATGAGACCAACATAATTAGCTCGGGACAGTCGACTGAGACCCATGGTCAGTCGACTGGTGATCAAGAGCAGCAGAAGATTGGGAGAGTTCTCCAACAGGTGGAGTTAGAAAAGCTTTCAGTTGAAAATCCTACTCCTGCCCAAAATGAAGATGATGTGGTTGATACTGAGAATGAGGAAGAAATTCCTATCCAAGACCCTCCCCAGCAGGAAGAATCAATTGCAGCAAGAAGGCAAAGAAGAGATATCAAACGACCATCTCGCTTTACAGAAACAGTTGCATTTGCTCTTCCCATTGTTGATGATGAAGTTCCCTCCAACTTCAAAGAAGCCACTAGAAGTTCTGAAAATGCAGATTGGAAAGTTGCTATGGATGAAAAGATGAACTCTCTTCATAAGAACAAGACTTGGGATCTAGTGCAATTACCAAAGGGGAAGAAAGCCATCGGTTGCAAGTGGGTGTATACGAAGAAAGAAGGTCCAAAAGATAGTGTTCGGTTCAAGGCTAGACTAGTTGTAAAGGGGTATGCTCAACAGGAAGGAATTGACTATAATGAAGTGTTCTCTCCGGTTGTGAAGCATCCTTCAATTCGGATTTTGTTGGCATTGGTAGCACAGTTTGATCTTGAATTGACACAAATGGATGTGAAGATTGCATTCTTACATGGGGACCTAGATGAAGAAATTTATATGTTGCAGCCAGATGGGTTTAAGACTGCTGGAAAGGAAAGTTCTGTTTGCAGGTTGAAAAAGTCTCTCTATGGGTTGAAGCAATCTCCAAGGCAGTGGTATTTGAGGTTTGATCAGTTTATGAAAGTGCAGAGATATTCCAGAAGTGAGTATGATCATTGTGTCTACTTCAGAAAATTGCAGAATAACTCTTTCATATATCTGTTATTATATGTGGATGACATGTTGATTGTCTCTAAAAATGCTAAGGAGATTCAAAACTTGAAGAATCAGCTGAGTTCTGAATTCGAGATGAAGGATCTTGGTGAAGCCAAGAAGATACTTGGGATGGAGATAGCTAGAGACAGAGCAAAGGGCATAGTGAGTTTGACACAGAAGCAATATCTCTTGAAGGTGCTGAAATGGTTTGGTATAGATGAAAAAACTAAACCAGTCAGTACTCCCTTAGCCACTCATTTCAGAATTAGTGCTTCTCAGTCTCCAAGTACAGATGAAGAGAGACAGTATATGGCTAATGTATCTTACACTAGTGTGGTCGGCAGTTTGATGTATGCCATGGTTTGTACTCGACCAGACATCTCTCAGGCGGTGAGTATGGTCAGTCGATATATGCATGATCCAGGCAGAGAGCATTGGCAAGCGGCTAAGTGGATTTTGAGGTACATAAGTGGCACCACAGATGTGGGTTTGAAGTTTGAGAGGGATAACAATATTAGCAGGCTATTGGTGGGTTATGTTGATTCTGACTATGCAGGTGATCTAGATAAGAGGCGGTCTACTACAGGCTATTTGTTTACTATGGCTAGAGCACCTATAAGTTGGAGGTCCAATTTGCAGTCCACTGTAGCATTGTCTACTACTGAGGCTGAATACATGGCAGTTGCTGAGGCCATGAAGGAAGCCATTTGGATTCATGGACTTTTGAAGAGCTTGGGAATTCATCGGGAGAAGGTGGAGGTACACTGTGACAGTCAAAGTGCTATCCATTTAGCGAAGAACCAAGTTCATCATTCGAGGACCAAACATATTGATGTCCGTTATCATTTTGTGCGTGATTTGATAAAGGATGGTGATATTCTTCTGGTGAAGATTGGGACAGCTGATAATCCTGCTGATATGTTGACCAAAATTGTTGGGGCAGTCAAGTTCAAGCATTGCATGAACCTGGCTAATATTTTGCATGTTTGATGATTTGGAATGGGCGGTTGGGATGGTGCTTTGCTATTTGTTTGCTTAGTATGTGATATCATACTAAGGTGGAGTTTGGGCTTTTGTTGCGTTTGGTGATGAGCATTTGTTTTGGAGTATTTTTGGAGATTGCTTGGGCAACTTGGAAGATCTCGCCAAGGTGGAGATTGTAGGATAATGGCTCGATTCTAGTTCAGCTTGTTTATATCCGTCGTATCTGCAGCGATCGAAATTTTCAGTACACCAGTCGACTGCATATATGGGTCTCAGTCGACTGTCCCGAACGAAGTTTCAAAGGCTAAGGATACAGCAGCAGGGTACATCAGTCGACTGAATATGGGTCTCAGTTGACTGTCCCGAACTAATTACCAGTCGACTGTAGGCGGGTTTGTAAACTAGAATAGGCCCATTTCGAAAAGCCCAGTAGTTTCCCTATAAATACACCCTTTAGGGTTTTGTAAGGTGTAACACCTCTATTAGGGATTGCAGCCGTCATCTTTGTAAGGGTTTGTTTTCGCCCATTGGTGATTATAGTGGAAGAAACCCCAACCGCCCTGTGGATGTAGGCATTTGTTTTTGCCGAACCACGTAAATCGTTGTGTTCTTGTGTTTGCTTGTTTCTGGTTTTCGCTATTTCCCTTTTTTTTATTGGTGGTTAATTCGTATTCCGCACGACACATTCATAGAATCATGCTTTAGTAGTTCTATAACAGATTTATTATCACAGTTTATGGAAATAGGAGGAACAGGAATATTAGTAACAGGTATATGCATAATCAAATTTCTTAGCCATTCAGCTTCTGTACAAGTAGTATCCAAAGCTATCATTTCAGAATCCATAGTACTTCTAGCTATGATGGTTTGTTTACATGAACTCCAGGAGATTGCAGCACCTCCTAAGGTAAAGACATATCCAGTTGTGGATTTCACATCATGTGAGTCAGTTACCCAGTTTGCATCTGAGTAACCTTCTATGATATCAGGGTGTCTAGAATAATGAAGTTTGTAATCTATAGTACCCTTAAGATATCTAAATACTCTTTCTAATGCTGACTAATGTGACCGGTTTGGGTTGCTAGTATATCTACTAAGTCTCCCAACAGCAAATGCAATATCAGGTCTAGTTCTATTTGATATATACATAAGAGAACCTATCATTTGAGAGTATCTATGTTGTTCTACAGGTGAACCTTCATTCTTCTTGAGAATGATACTACTGTCAAAAGGAGTACGAGCAGGTGTCTTATCAAAGTACTCAAATTTTCTTAGCATTTTCTCAATAGAATGTACTAAGGAGAGAGTATAACCCTCCTCGGATTTGGATACTTGCATTCCTAGAATCAGGTTAGCTACTCCTAGATCTTTCATATCAAACATGCTAGATAAATAATCTTTAGTGTTATTTATTAACTCAAGTGTTGGTCCTAAAATAAGGATATCATCTACATACAAGCATATAATGACACAACTTCCATCAGTGTTTTTAGAGTATATACATTTATCATACTCATTTGGTAAGAAGCCATATTCTAAAATCACTTTATCAAATTTGCTTTGTCATTGCTTGGGAGCTTGCTTTAGGCCATAAAGAGATTTTACTAACCTGCAAACTTTCTTTTCTTGACCCTTAGCAATAAAACCTTCAGGTTGCTCCATGTAGATTTCTTCCTCTAGGTCTCCATTCAAAAAGGTTGTCTTTACATCCATTTGATGAATTATCAAGTCATGAATGGATGCTAAAGCTAGAAGAGTTCTAATAGAGGCAATCCTAGCTACAGGAGAGTAGGTGTCAAAATAATCTAATCCCTTTTTCTGGGTGAAACCTTTGGCTACTAATCTAGCTTTGTATTTTTCTATTGAACCGTCAGCTCTAAGTTTCTTTTTGAAGATCCACTTGCAACCTATGGGTTTACTACCTAAAGGCAGGTCTGCTAAATGCCAAGTACTGTTCTCCATAATGGAGTTGTACTCATTGTTGATGGCTTCTTTCCAGAAAGGTGCATCAGGAGAAGATATAGCTTCTTCGTAAGTTGAGGGATCACCCTCTATCAAATAAGTGAAGAAATCTTCTCCTAAATTTCTTTCAATCCTACCTCTTTTGCTCCTTCTAGGTTCTGAGTCTTGATCAGGTTGAGAGCTAGAAGGTTGAGAATGGGAACTGGTAGAAGGAGGCAGGGAATGATTGGAGGGGTTGGAAGAAATTCTATCTTTAAAAGGGAATATATTCTCAAAGTAAACTGCATCTCTAGCTTCTATGATGGTATTATTAGAGATTTCATTTACTTCAGAATGAGTCACTAAAAATCTATTGGCATTGCTATCTAAGGCATATCCTATGAACACAACATCTACAGTCTTAGGTCCAATCTTTCTCTTTTTAGGTTCAGGGATTCCTACTTTTGCTAGACATCCCCAGACCTTAAGGTAATGGACTCTAGGAGTTCTACCTTTCCATAATTCATAGGGAGTCTTATCCTTTGACTTACTAGGGATCCTGTTTAGGATGTAACAGGCTGTCAACAAGGCTTCTCCCCACAAGTTATCAGGAGCTCCTGAGCTGAGAAGCATGGCATTCACCATGTCTAACAAAGTTCGATTCTTTCTTTCAGCAACTCCGTTAGACTGTGGTGAGTAAGGAGCAGTCAACTCATGAATTATTTCGTGTTCTTCACAGAAGTTAGTCATTTCGTTTGAGGTATACTCTCCGCCACGATCAGATCTAAGGATCTTAATCTTTTTCTCTAATTGGTTCTCGGCTTCAGATTTGAAAACCTTAAATCTATCTAGAACTTCATCTTTGGTTTTGAGAAGGTAGGTATAGCAATACTTAGAAAAGTCATCTATAAAAGTGACAAAGTATTTCCTACCGCCTCGGGTCAAAACCCTATTTGAGTCACAAACATCACTATGAACTAGTTCTAGAGGATCAGAATTCCTCTCTATAGATTTGAAAGGTAGTCTAGAATGTTTGGCTTGAACACAAATTTCACATTTGTGTTTATTATCTACAGGAGACTTGGAAATAAGATCTAAGTTCATCATCCTTCTAAGAGAACCCAGATTCACATGACCTAGTCTACCATGCCAAACATTGGAAGATTCTATATTTGAAACAACAGGAGAAGGATCAGATATTTTATTTATAGTGCTGAGAATGAAAAGACCATCCTTTACATATCCTTTCCCAATAAAAGATTCATTCTTAGAAAATACAATTTTATTTGCTTCCATTACAATTTTGAAACCTGATGCTACAAGAAGGGAACCACTAACTAAATTTCTCCTAACTGACGGCACATGAAGTACATCATGAAGAGCTAGATTTTTCCCTGATGTCATCTTCAGGTCTATTCTTCCTCTTCCTATAATCAGTGCCGTTGATCCATCTCCTAGGGTTATGCCTCCTCCACATGATTCCTGATAGTTTGAAAAACAGGAGCGATCAAATGAAACATGAACATTAGCTCCAGAATCCAACCACCAGTCATCAGAATGGTAAGAAATATTAACAGATGGTTGGAAAGACACTGACCTGAAGGAACTAGAAGATCCATTTAGAATCATGTTGGCTTCTGGTTTGGTAGAGCCTTTTCCCTTATAAGGAGTCTTCATTGGTTCCTTCTTCCTATGAAAGCAATTGAAGGATAGATGATTTGTTCTTCCACACACCAAACAAAACTTCTGTTGGTCCTGAGTCTGACCGAAGTTTCTAGTCCTGTGGTTTTGCTGGTGTTGGCGGTTTTGGTGGTTTTGGTGATTCTGGTGATGAGGCTGAAAGTTCTTTTTCTTGAAGGAGGTTTTCTTAGGTTTGTGAGGATTATTAGGTTTGGATTTGCCTTGGTTTGACACTACAAGGTTTACCTTTGCTTTAGACTCATTTTTAGGGTTTGACCTAAGCCTAAGTTGTTCTTCTGTTCTAATCTTCTTTAGGACTTGGGCAAAGGTAAGCTCACCTTGAGTATGAGTGAGTTCCTTCTTGACATCAGACCAAGAAGGAGGGAGTTTGTCTATTAGGCAAGCTATCTTATATTCAGTAGAAAAGGTTGTTCCTTTTGCTTGAATATGCCTCACATATTCTTGGAATTCATGGATTTGGTCATTCATCGGTTTGTTATCTCCCATGAAATACCTATTGAAAGCTGAAGAATTGAATCTTTCAATTCCAGCATCATCACAACCATATTCATCGTCTAAAGCATCCCAAAGTTCTTTAGCATTTTTATATTCAAAGAATATGTCATAAAGGGAGTCAGATAAGGCGCTTAGAATTCGATGAAAACAATGGAAGTCTATTTCCTTAGGGGTTTTTGGTTTTTGGGAACTAGCGGATTCCTTAGGAGTTTGAGATGAAAAAGTGGATTCAGAAACTTCTTTGGTGGACTCAAATTTGTCAGACTCAGTCGTGTTGGGTGTGGATCCATCAATTGCAGAAAGGAGTCCTAAGGTGGTGAGCCAGAATTTCATCTGACTCTACCACCTTTTAAAGTGGGTGCCATCAAACTTGGCCGGCTTTGCAGAAGCGGTCTTTTCTTTCCCAGTCATGATTTAGAAGTATAATAGTCTAGAGGCTGCAGAAATAATACTGTAGCTACTCAATAAAGGTATCGCGGGTTCTAGACAATAGTTTAATAATTTTGCTAATCAACCTAAACAAATCTTTAGTCTATCAAGTTCTGATTAACTTGGGTTAGCTGTAGGAGTCGGTTCCCAGCTAGCGGTGGTCCGAAGACTCTTAAATACCGTGTCGCTTAGGGCTGTTTACACCCGGTTGACAGAAGGACCCTTTAGGCTTGTTCCCAAATTTATCTTTCCTTTTAAGACCTTTAGATTTCTTTTAAGGAATTTGCAAAATCAATAACTATTCCTTTATCTAAATGTTTAAAGGATACTAAGGAATATCTAGCACCACAGCTAATAAAAGTCTTGATATTGTTATGAAGGTAGTAATGCTATTCACAATATAACAATACACTTAATTATACTAGCAAATTGCAAGCTAATAAAACAAATGAACAGTGAGAAGTATTCAAGGCTTTGAGAATATTAAAGTGAATCTAATAACACAAATTTGGTGCCAACAAATTTTGTGATTTAACAATAAGTTAATAATGTAAGGATTTTAAAGCTATAGATATTCTACAGTGTGGAAATCTATAGTGATGCAACAAAATTTAATTATCTGTCTCGAAATTGTGATTAACGAAGATAGTATTAAAGCTTCGGATTTCACTAATAATTTATTTATTTATTTAGCCCTTACAATATTTAATAATGAAGTGAATTAACAGAATGTACTAAATTAACAGATTACCAATAAGCAATTATGTTTATATGTGCTAATTAATCAGTCAATCAATATGTATATGCTTAATTGACAGATTAACAAAAGGCAATTTTGTTTAAATGTGGTAACTAACCAGATTGACAGTATGTATGTGCTAATTACCAATAAATACTGATTTAATCTGATTAACAATCAGGCTGTTCTTAATTAACAAAATATGATAAACTAATAAGATTAACAATACGGCTGTTCTTAATTAATCAGATCAACAATACGACTATTCTTAATTAATCAGATTAACAATACGACAATTCTTAATTAATCAGATATGCTAAACTAGTCAGATTAACAATATGGATGTTGTTAATTAACAATTTATGCTAAACCCATCAGATTAACAAGATGACTGTTCTTAGTTAACAATATATGATAAACTAATCAGATTAACAGTACGCATCAACTCTTAGATTGTTGTTGAAATTGTCCCTAATTTTCTTAATCTGTTGGAACAAAATAAATAAAAAACGGATTTACCGGCCTATGGGGAAGTCGCGCGATACGCACTGCCCTAAGAGTTGATCCGCGGTCTTATGTGCAGACGCTTCGCAGATGCTCCTAGTGGTAACACCCCCGGTATCACCGGCGTCTCGCTGTCGCACACAACGTCGAGAGATGACCCGAACTTAGCCTTGCCCAAAACGAAGGCAAAAAACGAAAGAGAAGCGGAAGCAGCGAAGGAGAACGCGTTGCTGTGTTGCAGATCAAGAAAGCAGCGAAGCAAAGTATTGTTTTTGTAGATCAGATGTGGTATTTTTCAGTAGTTGGAGAAGAATAGAAGTTTGGAATTTATAGATACAAGAACGTGTGAACGTTGGAGAAAAAGAAGACATCTTTTTCGGATCTGAGAAAACTGATCCAACGTTCAGGAAGAATTAGTCAAAGGAAAAGAAATAAATAGCAAAAAGAAGTTTAGGATCTCAACCCGAACCCGAAGAGCAATTTCGGATCGGCATTCGTGTCCGCAGATGCGGGCGCGCATACCCGTGCCCACTACGCGCGCCGAACCGAACCAGGCGGCGGCGGCGGCGCGCGTGTGGCCCACAGGTTCACTCCACACCACACTAGACTACAATGGGATAAAGAGTGGTTTGTAATATATACACTCACATGGTGGTCATTCCCACCGATGTGGGACTAAAGAAAAAGAGGGAATCTTGGGTTTTGAACTAAAACAGCCAACAAGAACATGTATTTTGACCTCCATAGTCACTAGCTACTTCTTTATGCATGCTTCCTTCTTAAATTAAATTAAAGGTTTTCAGTACTTAAAAATCTTAGCAAATTTTAAACCAAAAACCAAAGCAAGAATGTTCTCGATCGAGTCTCTCTCTCTTGTGGGGTGGACTTGTTTAATTTATGCGATTATAAGTCAGTTATGATGCAGACGGTGGTGAACATCGATCGGTCTCATTTCCGGTTATGGTGGAAGTAGTGGTGGTGGAAGATGGTGATCAGGGAATGTACGTGGATGAGAGAAGGAGTAGAAACAACAGTATTATGACCTCCATGGTCACTATTTTATGCTAATTCCCTCTTCAAAGGTTTTTGGTACTTGGAAATCCTAGGAAAGTTTAGAATATAAATAGTCTCATATATAGATGCATGCCGTAAAAAATAATAATCACTATTGTTTTACTTTTTTTTTCTAGTTGACTTCAGTTGAAATAAGTCCATATCGGTAAATTATAATTATACGCCTATCAAGCTAAGAATTTTCCATTCCCATTGTTCAATTACAAGTTGGTCCTCTCCCCTCTCACCGTGCTATACATGTGACAGTGACTTATAGCGGAAGTTAATAAGTTTAATTGGTTCTTTTTATTTATAGGGGCCGGGGTTAATTTAGATTTACATTTACTCATGAAAGCTATATATATATATATATAATAGAGAGGCATATGGTAAAGATTTAATTAAAAAGCAAGTTTGGTTGAGCGAGTCTTATTGCATATTTGGAGTTTACGTATGTGATAATTAAGCCGGTTATGATGCTGATCGTAGCTAGTGAACATTTTCTTCGTATGATGGAGAGAGGAGTGAGACAAGTTATATCTTAACCACTCCTTTTTTTTCCCAACGAAAAGACATGGGGAGGAATAATTGTGGTGGTGGATGGTGGTGAAGGGAGTAAGGGTGAGAGTAGGGTGTAGAAAGAACATGTATTTTGACCTCCATAGTCACTAGTCTTTATGCTTCCTAGCTTCTTAAAGGTTTTCACTACTTATAAATCCTAGCAAATTTTAAACCAAGGTTTTCAGTACTTCTTAGTAGTCACTTGGACTTGTTTATGAGATAATAAGCTCATCCACAGTCGTTTGCTTGTTTGCCATTTTTTTGTCATTTTATGTGTACTATAGCGAACACAGTCGTAGGTTATTTTGCCTTTTTTTTACAATTCGGCTACAGTAGAAAGGAAAAAATAGCATTTGAAATAGCAAAATGCATATTAGAGCATCCACAGTCATTCGATGTAAAAAATGGCAAAATGCATATTTTGGCAATTCATTTTGACGAAACGTTGCAGTCGTCGAATGGCAAAAAAAATGCATAAATTCGTTAAAAAAGAAATAGACGAAATATGATGTTTCGTCTGTCATTAAAAAATCATTTATATAGTCAAAAACTGAGAAAATATTAATAAAATATACGGGACGTCCCAAAAAGGAAAAAAATTGCAAAATGACCGGACGGGTTTTGAGGAGTTTTTTTTTTGCAAAAACATTTACAAAATTGCAAAAACATTTAAAAAATCGCAAAAAACAGTTTATAAATTTGCAAAAAAAAAATAATAATTGCACACAGTAACCAATGATGGTAATTTGCAAAAACTTTTTTTAAAGGAAATGTAACCCAGGGGCCCGGACGAAACATCCATATATGCATATTTCTGGGTTGTTTTATTAGTTTTTTATTTTATTTTTTACTTCGAACGAAACGTTTCGTCCGATTATTTAAAAATATAATTAAATAATCCAGACGAAACATGTTTCGTCTGATATTTTTCTTCTGATAAAATATGCATTTTGTTATTTCGAATGCTATTTTCCCCTTTCTACTGTAGCTGAATTGCCAAAAAATGACAAAATAACTTACGATTGTGTGCGCTACAGACTACAATACACAAAAATGGAAAAAAATGGCAAACAAGCAAACGACTATGGATGCTCTTATAGCTGACAAAACATCATGTTTCACCTGGATTATTTAATTATATTTTTAATTAATCGGTTCTGAAGTTTAAAAAAACAAAAAAACAAAGGAAAAAAACCCAGAAAATGCATATAATGGCGCCACTGCGTCCATTTCCTTTAAATTTTGTTTTTGCAAATTAACATCAATGGATACTGTTTACAATTATTTAATTTTTTTTACAAATTTACAAATTGTTTTTGCAATTTTATAAATGTTTTTACAAATTTGTAAATGTTTTTGCAAATTCCTTTGCAAAAAAACTTCCTTAGCAAATTTTTTTCCGCTTTGGACGAAACATCCCGTATATTTTATTAATATTTTTAAGTTTCTGCCTATATAAATTATTTTTTAATTACAGACGAAACATATGTTTCTTTTTTAACGGTTTTATACATTTTTTGTCTTTTTCACGACTGCAGCGTTTCGTCAAAATGAATCGGTAAAATATGCATTTTGTCATTTTTTTACCTCAAACGACGGTGGATGCTCTTGTGATGCAGACTGTAGTGATCATCTTTTTAGTGGGGCTAGTTATTAATGAAGTCCTTAATAACCAGTGTACATACACCACTGACCACACCATTATTCCAATAGAAAAGATCAGGGCAGCAATATATAATTCCTAACTGTAGCTGAAGTTGATCGTTGAAGTGTCCAAGCCGTTTACGTTTTATCTACGAAACCCACTAGTGGTAAGGACACGATTTCCAACTAGCAGTACCATATCATTTTGTATTTGTTGGTCAATTTGGCGAGAAAGGAGCTCTTCTAATTGTTATCTTTAAATAATAATAAAGACTTAAATTTCAAATGAGAAAATGGAATGAAATGTGGCAGAGGAGGAATGTCCCGCTTAAAAATACTATCTCCTTCCAACTGCACGATTCACACTGTTTAAAGTATTCAACGTGTCATTAAACATGAGGGGACAAAATGTTTTTAAAGTTTTTTTTATATTAAAAGGCGACTAATGTCGCCGCTTCATTAAAAAGAAATTAACGAAACAGGAATAGTAAATACATATAGTGCCCGAAGGCGAATACCACCAAATCGTCTCATCCTGACGGAACACACCGCCAAATATCCAAAATACATCAAACTAACTAAGCATCTACTACATCCGACCAAAAACTGGAGGACCCTTTTCCAGATATGCAAAGTCCCCCTGCTAGCTGTCTACTCCTCCTCCTGTCCTGATCGCATCTTCTTCCTGGATCTGTTAAGCCCTGTCCATTCATAACAACATAAGTGAATTTTTTGCAACAACGAAGAAAGTGAATGACGAACGCTATTGAAACAGAAGTCGTTACGGTCTAGCCATAAGTTCCATAAGATGGATGCAACAGAAATGTCCCACTCTAATCTCTTCTCTTTTCTAATCCTGTTAGATCTAATATCCACCCAAACCTCTGCACTAGACCTAGGACAATGTAAAACCCCAAACTTTGTACCCACTTCCCTCCAGACCCATGTCGCTCTATGACAATTGAATAAGATGTGGTTCGTATCTTCTTCGTGGACCATACAAGTGCTACACACCGCATTATCCACGATTCTCCGCTTCCTCAAATTAACCCTGGAAAGAATTGCGTCATTCTCTACCAACCAAAGAAATACTTTCACCCTGGACGGGACACTGGTACCCCAAATTACATTAGTGATGTCGTTTCTAATACCTCCATCGTTCAGCCTATTGTATAACGAGGAAACCGAGAACTTGCAATTTGTCTCCAACGTCCACCATCGCTCGTCTTCCATTTGCAGGGTGTATTTTCCTTCTATACGAATGTAGTTATTCACCATCTGTAATTGGCTAAGCTCTTCCTGATCCAGGTGATCTTTGACCTCTAATCTCAGCTTGTCGTTCCTCCAAACGTCCGACACTAGTGAATCATTGTTCAGAGTTGCCTGTGCCGCTGCAGGGAAAAGGCTCATAAGGGAATTATTGCCACACCACCTGTCTTTCCAAAATCTTGTGCTTTTCCCGTCTTTGATCCTACAGATAGTGTTGTCGTGATAGACCTCACCCGTCCTGAACACACCTTTCCAAAAGAACGATTTTCTACTATGGATGGCTTTCCCCCCAAACCTGAATTTTTTCCTAGTCCTGTAGTTAGTTAGGGACTTACACCACCAATTGTTTCGACGTATAGCTAACTTCCACCACCACTTACTAAGAAGGGCCTTGTTCATGTCTCTAAGATTGATGATTCCCAAACCTCCAAATTCCTTCCTTTTGCAGATCCTCCCTCAGCTCACTAGGTGGATCCCTTTCCCCCCTTCGGATGCTCCTTTCCATAGGAAGCGCCTTCTTAATTTGTCTATCTTGGAAATAACCCATCCCGGGAGTTCGTAAATAGACATTAGGTAAATGGGGATGCTGTTGATGACTGCAATGAGCAAAGTGATTCTACCCCCCAACGTAAGTGATTTCCCTTTCCACCCTGCGAGCCTTTTGTCGATCCTATCGATAAGCGTTTGCCAGTCTTCCTTGGTGAGCTTACCCGGTCTGATGGGTATCCCTAGATAAGCCAGCGGAAATTCTCCCCTATTGCATCCTAGCATTTGTTGGATCGTTGAAATGGGAACAGAGCATACCTCGCTCAGCTGTATGACACAACTTTTGTTGAAGTTGACCTTCATTTCAGACCAAGCCTCGAAGCATTTCAGGACCGACCCCATAGCTATGATGTTCTCCTTAGACGCCGACCCAAACAATAGCGTATCATCCGCATATTGCAGGATAGAGATATGATTTGAAATACCCCTGATGTTGATGCCGAAGTTAGCCCTCTCCTTGCTCCCGTAAGCTATCATCTCCGGCAATCCATCTGCTACAATTGCGAATAACATCGACGACAGAGGGTCCCCTTGTCGTAGGCCTCTCTTGCATCTGATCTCTTTACCCTGTGACCCATTAATAATAAGGGACGATTTACCTCCTCTGATGCACTGGGATATCCACTTCCTCCATCTTTCTCCGAAACCTTTGAGTAGCAACGCTTCATCCACCGAGTTCCATTCTACTGAGTCGTAAGCCTTTTGAAAGTCCACTTTGAAAAGGAAGCCGTCTGTTCTGTCTTTGCGCGCTCTAAAGACAACTTCGTGGGCCGAAGCGACGCTATCCATGATGTCTCTACCCTTGATGAAACCGCTCTGTGATTCTCCGATGATGTCATTTAAAAGTGGAGCTAATCTATTGGCTAAAACCTTGGTTATGATCTTAAATGATCCGTTGAGAAGACTAATAGGTCTGAAGTCCCCCACCTCTTTAACCTCAGGAACCTTGGGGATCAGCACTATATTCGCGTAGTTAAGACGATCTAAATCTGTCTCCCCCTTGTAAAACTCTTCAACGATACGCATGAAATCTCCTTTGATGATATTCCAATAAAGCTTGTAGAAGAATAACGGGAATCCATCTGGACCAGGCGCTTTATCTAATCCCAGACAGTTGATGGCGGCTAGCACCTCCTCTTCTGTGATCATGCTTTCAATATTGTCAGATCCACTAATCCTTGAATCCAACCACATATCTTGGTTCATCGAACATCTATGCTCTCTTCTTTGACCCAACAATTCCTTGTATTTCTGGTGAAGATGTTGTTTAATTCTATCCTCATTCTCGCACCACGCTCCTTCCATGTTAAGCCCTGAAATGTGATTTTTACGCCTTCTTCCATTGGCCATCTTATGAAAAAATTTGGTATTAGCATCTCCTTCCTTCAGCCACTGTATTCTGGATCGTTACTTCCAATAATATTCCTCCAACCTCCCGATATGGAGAATGTCTTGTCTATTCCTATGTAGCTCCTCCCATTCAGCCTCTATTAAATCTCGTTCCTCCTCTAGAATTTCTAGTTGCTCAATCCTCTCCCCTATTTCCTCTTTGATTCTCCGATTCTGGCCAAATTCCGACCTGGCCCACTGTTTCAATTTAACTCTTAATCTCCTGATCTTTTGAATCCAACAATCCACTGCCGAGTCAGTCGTGGTGGGAGCGTTCCAGCTCTCCTCTATAATCCTCTTGGATCCTTCACACAGCGTCCATGCTTTCTCAAACCGGAACTGATGAGATTTTCTTCTCTGTCCTACCCCGCAATCTAGAGCTAACAGAGTATGGTCTGAAGTGAATCTAATCATCGCTTTAGCCTTCGCTAGAGGAAAATAGTCCTCCCATTCAGAGGAGACTAGTATTCTGTCTAATTTTGCCAAAATTGGAGTTGCTTGTAAGTTCGACCAAGTAAATCTCCTGTTCAGGGGATTCATTTCCACCAACTCTAAATCATCTATTAAAGCGTTGAAGTTATCCCTATCTCCCCTAGGAGCTCCTCTACCCAGATGTTCGAATTGAAATCTTGTGATGTTGAAGTCTCCCCCCCACCACCCACGGACCCTTAGCTCTACCTCTAATGCTCCTAAGTTCGTCCCAGAACAAATTCCTTTGAGCAGACTCGTATGGACCGTAGACCGTGGTAACCGTATGAATCCAACTATCAGCCCGTCTTCTGATAGTGATCGTGATGGAAAATGCTCCGGGAATTTCATCTATGATCTCGAGCACCGTAGGATCAATCCCAATAGCTATACCCCCTGAGAACCCTCTTGACGGCTTAAACCTCCACCCAAAGGCCCCTATGCCTTTAATACTTTAAAAATCTACAGAATTAGGATGTTCAACCCTAGTTTCCTGAAACGCACAAATTGTGGGTCTATATCTAATAATAGTATCACTAATAAGCCTCTTCTTTGATTTTTGTCTCATCCCCTTAACATTCCAAAATATGTAATGCATTAAAAACGATAGACTCTAACACCGAAGCTCTAACCCTAAGTACCCATCCTTATTCTATCTTCCGTGAGCTTTCCCCTCTAATTATATTCACATGGAACAATTGTTCCTCCCTGTTGGACCCCATGGCTAGACCGCAAAGACTAGCAAAATAAATAAGAGAATCATCATTTAAAAGATCTAATACCGAAAAAAGACCCATAGAGTTACCTTGACATGCCGAGGTTGGCTCTTTAGTCTTTGCCGCCGCTCTAATCAAATCTTCTTCTTTTGGTCCATTTGAGCCCCATTTATCTAACTGCCTTTTGCTCTTTCGCTGAGAGTCCACAGTAGATTTGACCCCGCTGCCTTCTCCTCTCTCTTCCAACCCTCCTCCTGCCAATTCTCTAACCTGTCTAGCCCATTTTTCATGCTCCGAATCATAAGTGCTTCCACCGCTACGAAGACCGTCCAAAGCCCCAATCATGCCGTTGATCTGCTCCGTGTCGTACGCATTGTTGCTATGCTGTAAGGACTGGTCAGACTCAACATCATCAGCTGCGATTCCATCGTCGACTCCATTCTGAATAACCAATTGCTCATCTAACATATTCTCATCTAATTCATCTACCCTCTCGACAGCATCTAAGAGATTATTTTTGACTGGGCCCAAATTCACATTGTCAGCAATAATCGGCCCGTGAATCCCTTCATCCACAATAGGGGCATTAATAAAATCAATATGCGGCCCAGACCTAATTCCGAAGCCCACCTCATCCACAGTCCTTCCTTCTTCCTTTCGAATGAGCGCGCCAAATCCCCCCTGTCGTACGAGAGCTTCGATAGTCTGCTGGATCGTAGCTTGGAGGTCGTCCTTTGACAGCATCGCTATTGCAGGTACCGCCTTCGAAGTCTGTTCCAAGGCATCAATACCGCCGCTCGACGCCCCTTTCAAAATCCCTTGGATTCTAGCTCCTCTAACATCCTTCTCAAACCCTTCGACCTGTTGGTCCTTCCCCTCGCACCGCTTATGGACTGACTGTCCCTTAGCTGTCTCCGTAAAGCATGCTTGTCCTTCTTCTGTTTGAAGTTTTGTCTTGAGATTCGAACCATATTGATCCCCAATCCTGATTTGCTGTTATGGCTTGTCTCCAGATGAACGGCCAAGATCTGCGGAAGCTGGATCGAACGGACCACAGTCATCGTCCCCCCGCCCCCTTCGCTGAAACCCATCGTTTTTCCTGTCGTCTGAGTGTTCCTCGTCCTCCCGCATCGACACTTTCCCAAATGACACGTTCTTCTTCTTCTCGACTATCACTTTAACATCGTAAAACCCCCCTTCGAACTCCACTTGAATCATTGAAGGTATATCAGAGAAGTTCTCGCAACCCACTCTAATTCGCGCGAATTCCCTCCTTTCCTGGGTGATCGTCGCTCTATCCACCTCCTGCAGAAAGCCAAAACTTCTAACGATGTTCTGGAATCCCGAACGTAGCCAACAATGAAGAGGATAGTTGAATAGACGAATCCAGATGGACGGAAGCTCACTCGCGTTCAAAGCTCCGAAGTTGCGTGTCCATTGAGAGAAAGTAACGTAGAAATTGTCGGAGCCCAATCCTTTAATGTTGAGAACTTCATTAAGCCTCTCCTCATCGTGACAGTGAACAAGGAAGAAGCTAGCATTCAGACGTTGAACCCTCCACTGAAGAGTCGCATTTGGAGTGATATTTGCTTGAAGCAAACCTTCTATTTCCTCTGCCCTTGGGTTCCCACTTTGTACCTTGATTACGCTGCACAGACGAAAGCGCCGTTCAAACTCGGCCATGAGCGGAGTGGGGGTAACAATTGCCCTCACCATAGCTCTACCTCCGGCGAAGCTTTCCTGAGTTCTGCTACTGTGGGTGTTGAGCGAAGCTCCGCCTCCTGCAGCTGGTGACGAAGGTGTTGGTGTTGGGAGTTTCCTAAGACGTGGACAATCACGTGAGATGTGGCCGGACTTGCGGCAAGCATAACAAAACCAATCTTGGGTACAATGAGATAACGTATGCCCCCATTGTGCACACTTATGGCACCGCTGTCCCTCCCCCTCCGACGCCGACTCAGTCCTTGACTGCCTCTTGATGGCTTTGGTTGATTTACGAGAACGAACTAGAACCCATTCCCCATCTGCATCTGTTTTGGTGATGGTCGGAGAGCTTCGTCTAGCAGGAAGTCTAGCCGGAGACTCCTTCCTCGCCGCCTCCTTGGCTGCGTCAAGATAGGAGGAATGCCTACGCTCCCTATACAGCCTATCATCTTCCCTCACCTCTGATCCAGTCGTCTTTGTCAAGCCCCTTCCTCTACCATCAACACTGCTATGCCGATCACTCATCTTCCCTCCATGGGAAGAGTGAGGATCTCTGTGGGATGAACGACCTCTCGATCTATTCGAGGAGTCGAAGTCCCGTCCATCATCTTCCCTTCTCCACTCACTCCTTTGAATCTCATCTTCCCTTCGTCTTTTCGCCATGTTCCTGTCAGTCTGTGACTCAGCTTGCAGAGAATGTATGCTGTGGAAGTTGGAAGGCTGTGTCCTTCCTGAGATATGAACGACCTTGTGTGTAGAAGCCCCTCGAACCTCTTTAGCTCCTCTCTCGCCCCTCTCTTGCTTTCTTCCTCTCTAGCTCCTCGCATCTCTCTTTAAATGTTTTTAAAGTTGATCGAATATATTTTGTCCATGCATTAAGTGATTGCAAAACTTTCATTTTGCAACCTCATAGAAAAATGAGTAAAATATGCTCAAATTTAGTGATTTTATATATCAACCTATCTTTTATAGTATGTAGATCAACTTCAACAGGCATGGATTATGAATTTTGATTATAGAAACTAGTTTTAGTGTGCCATATTCCTCCTAATTTCAAACTGTCTGTTATCTTTAAAATCCAAGAGTTTGGTTTTTGACGCAAAATCCCAAGAGTTTTGTTAGTTCCTCATATCATATCTTGAAATGTTTCAGCTGATAAGGATCAAGATAGGACTCAATTGAGCAGCGATGGCAAGTAGCATTGATGTTCTTGGTGTTGAAAATTGTATACCTTCACTGAACACTACAGGACCTTCAGGTCAACGTTTTTTCCTTGGAGTACACCACATAGTATGTAGACTGGGCAAATATTTGGCCCCAACATTTTATGAACATACAGAGTAGGCAAATATGTTTATGCATAATATTTTAAATTAATATATATACACACACACAATTGGGTAGGTAATTAGTTGGATAAAGAATAAAGAGAAATTTATATTTAATTCAACACTGTAACTAATGGTTATACCGTTATTATAGTGAGTAATATAAGAGAATGTTTGGTACGTGAAAATGTGCAACGGAATATCAGATTTCTCCTTAGATTACCTTGTATGGTATGCGGCAAGCATAATTTTGGAACAAATAGTGAATTACCATGAGAATCAGTGGCGGAAGAGAGGAAGGGGGACATTGGGACCACAAAAATTTTGTGAAACCCCCTAATATAGACCAAAATTTTTATTTGGTCCCCCAATTAAAAAAAATTTGGGACCCCCAAGTCTAATCCACCTCTTATTAAAGGTTCAAAATAGTGATATGAGCTTTGGGCTAAAAATTAACAGTGATACTTATTATTTGATCTGTGTAATCATTGGATAAAATTTTGAATAAGAAACTAATGTGTACACAAGTTACAAGTATATTTATTCATTTGAGTCGTATCTCTTAGCCTCTACTTTTATAACAGTATAAATAGTGTAGTATGATTATTGATTAGTATTACTCTTATCGAATTTAGAGTACAACTATACAAGTGCGAAAAAATACATGATATTAAAATTTTAAATTCGAATATTTACTTTGATTATAATTTTATTTTGATCCAATTATTTTAATTCTTCAAAACAAAAGTAAGGTAAGATTTTCGGCAACAATTATGTCGATGCCGGGGGAAGAAAAAAATTGGAACCCCCATTTTGATTTGTCTGGCTTCGCCACTTATGAGAATCAAAATTCTTAGTTGAGAAGACTTTCAATTACCCTAAAAAATCATGGAATTTTAGAATTCTCATTGAAATTCTCATAACAATAAAATAACCAAAAAAATAGAAAAAATATTCTCCTAAAATCATGGGATTTAAGGATTCTCATGAGATTTCCATAAAAAACAATAAAATAATCCAAAAAATTAGAATAAAAAATACAATTATAAAGGATTTCCGGAAATGCAATGTACTATACCAAACATGATAATGCAACATTCCAGAAAATCTTCATTCATACTCTCACATTCTCGGGATTCCTCTAATTCCTGGAAATCTTCCAATCCATATACCAAACGTCCCCTAAGTCTCTCAGACTGTCGCAGCGAAGAAGGTTTCACATATACAACAGTAGTGACATCAGGATCATATGATCTGTAAAGTTATGTATACAGGTTTGTCTACAAGTTTAGCCGAAAAAATTGTATGCACCATATACGCAAACAATGATACATACATATATCTCTATATTATACAATTATAATCTTTGTTGCTGACCGGTATTTTGTCTCTTGTAGGTAGATCCACAGGCCAACCTGCGAAGTGAGTAAAAAAGAATTATCGTCTACATGTGCAATAAGCAGAGAACACCATTACTCGATTTCCCTTGCAACTTATAAATAGTTCATGTGTAGTCTGATAGCACAAACTGAAGCAGGAAGAAGCTCGGAGCTGGCGTTCAATTTTCGTTGTATTTCTCTGCCTTTTTTGGTTTATTCAGCATCGATATGTATGGAGGAAATCGGGAGGAAGTTTTAGTGTGTATATTAATGCATTTTTCTTTTCTTTCGAAATGTACTACTAATGATATAGAAATATATTAGTGTTGTAGCTTCTGTGATGAGTTGATTGTAAGAAAAAAAAGATGAATTTTGGTATTTCTCTTGACATCCTTATCATACAATTTGAATATCGCAATGCCAATGGGCCTTTTTTTTTTGAAAATAAAAGTGACCTAGGTCATCGGTTTCATTAATGATTGATTAACGAAACAAAAGTACCCATCATTACAACATAAGTTACAATCCCCCCCCCCCCCCCTAGATCTCAACATCCTCGTTGAGCTCAGGACCCACAAGCTAATACAGAATGACCTTTCTAGCAGATGTGGAGTGAATTACCGTCATTCTGCTAGCGTACTGCCCCTGGTCATTCTACCAACGTACTGACCTTAACTCCCTCTCAGGCATACATCTTACTCTTACCCACTATCGGGGCTCTGATACCATCTGTAACACCCCGAGTCCCTCGGCATTACAATTTTTGTTCAGTCAAACTTAGGCCTTGGTTATGAGCTTGTTCCTTAAATGATGACACCCATATTTTTTATGTTGAAACATTTACTTGGTAGAGTTTTATATTCAAAAAATAAAAAGTTTTTGGGCGCAAACACTTAACAAATTTTAATATAGTGATTTTGCCACCCTCAATCTTGTATTTGTCGAGACTAAGGCTGCAACGGGTTAGGCTCGGCTGGACTTATACAAACCGGAGCCCGAAAATCTTTTTAGGCTCCAAGCCGGGCCCGATTTTGGGTCAGGCTACTAAATTGAGGTCTGAGTCGGGGTCCGAAATAAATCAAAAAGCCCGAGCCATCCCTGAAAAAACTCTTAATTGTTCCATATATCAGAAATGTTCAGTGTCTTATGTTTCATCTCTAAATTGAATACAAAGTTTATAATTTAGGACACAAAGTATTAAAAAAAACAAATTAAAGCAATACATAGATTAAGTCTGTAATCATATTTCTCATGCAGATAATTGTATAAAACTATGATGATAGAAATTAATCAATTACCAGTTTTTCTATACTATAAACCAAGTCTCAACGCAATTCCGGTGACCTAGTGCAAGGGCACTCTGACACACGCATCCGATCCTAATCATTTTCATACCTGATAACCCACCACTCTCTCGAGTATTCAAATGGCAAATTCTATACATCTCTTCATCATCACTTCCCTTTTCTCCATCCTCCATCACACCAACAACCACTTGCCTTCCTACATTCTCAGCCTCTTCTACCTCCAATATCGTCTCGTCCTTCGCAGTATCACACATTCCCAACTTGATCACAATCATCGATGCATGAGTTATAGTCAGTAAAAAGAATAAGCAAAAATAAAATCAAAGGTTGAGAAGAGAAAGGGGCAACAATGAAGAATCTTTTATAATTAGGTTTAGGAAGTTAGATAGATGGGAAGTTGGACCAAGACCGACATAGTCGGAGATCATCGGAGAAAAAAAAAAGGACCGGAGTCGCCGCCATGTGTGTGTGTGTGTGAGAGAGAGAGAGAGTGAGAACTAGGGTTTTCCAGATTTTTTGGGGGAAATAGGAGACTTATGTGAGTGAGGGCGTGCGGACTGCGGAGAGTTAAATACAGAGTGTTTTCGAGTTGGGTTGAGAATCAGATATAGATTAATAAAATAAAAGCACAAAATTGTTTCGGGGTGGCCTTCAAGCTCGCCGAGTCGGGCCGGGCCAAGAACCACCAGGCCAGACCCGGTCCCGGGCCTAGGCGGGCCGAGCTAGTGGGCCTAGGCGGGCCGAGCTAGTGAGGTAGCCGGTGTGGGCCAGACCGGGCTGGAGGGGGCAGCGGAGGCCCGGACCCGACCCTAGGCCCCTGGCTTGGGGGCCGAGTCGGGCCTTTGCGGGTTGCGGGTTTTGAATTAATTTTTTTAATTAAATAAAGTAGGTCAATATTTCAAAGTTTATATATATGCATATATATGTAAATAAATATACTCTAAAATATTTCAAAATTTTATTAAAAAAAGTGTGAACATCAAAATTAATTGATCACTACCCACTATTCAATTAGCTCACCCACACCCTAGCTATTTATAGCCAACTCCATATCATCACTTCTCTTATCTCACCAATGTTGGACTAAATATATTTGGATTTTAAACTTTAGAAACTTTCAGTCCCACATTGGTGAGATGAGGGAAGTGAGGTGAAGTTGGCTATAAATAGCTATGTAGGGTGGGGATTGGCAAATTGAGTACTGAGTATTGATCAATTAATTTTGATGTCCATTCATTTTTATAAAATTTTGAAATATTTTAGAGTATACCAATATGCATATATAAATATCCCTATGCATATATTTTGCAGTATATATATACTTATATACATATATTTTGCAACAATAAAAAATTCAAAAAAAAAATTTTAAAAAAAAAAACAAGGCCTTAACGGTCGGCCCGGTCAGACCGGACTGAACGGACCAGTTCAAGGCGGGCCGGGCTGCCGCGATTTTTCGAAAAAGGTGGGGCCTGGCCTTGACCGGGTAGGGGAGGGGTTAGGAGCCAGGTTTGCCCAGATTTGTGATGGGCCGGGTTGGGCCAGGCGGTCCCGGGCTAAACCAGCCCTAACGCCACCACTAGCCCGGTTGTGGCCCGACCCACCTTGAACCGGGACCGGCTTGAACCGGTCCGACCAGGCCAACCATTAAGGCCCAGTTTTTTTTTGAATTTGTTGTTGTTGCAAAATATATGTAAATAAGTATATATAGGTATATATGTATATATGCATATAGATATACTCTAAAATATTTCAAAATTTTATAAAAATAAGCATGGACATCAAAATTAATTAATTGATCAATACTCGTTACTCAATTTGACAACCCCCACCCTAGCTAGCTACTTATATCCAACTCCACCTCCGCACTTCTCTCATCTCGCCAAGGAATTGACAAACTTTTTTGGACCCCAGTTCTGTTAATCCTCAGATTAGCTTCAGAAAATTTGCCCCCTACAAGATCTTCCGATCTCAAACCGATACTTTAGAGGGCAGTTATGTTCATCCTTGGATTAGCTTCAGAAAATGTGCTCCCTACAAGAACTTCAACGAAGGGATCCTTTAGAGGCGCACATTCTCTGAAGCTAATCCAAAGATGAAAAAATCATACTGATTTATGGACCGCGAACTTTTTTTTTCCTATATATGCATGGTTTGTATTGGTGAACTATTGGTGTACATGATTATATATACCAGGCCAGAAAGGAACAGCTAAGCTGGAATCTGGTCATAATCCCAAAAGTGAATTCACAAAGGACAAGACCAAGCCATGTGTGTTAGTACCCATTGTGAGCCTCAGCCCACTACCAAACTCCAGTCATTTGATTTTTGAAATCAGTCATTGATCATCTTATTCATAGCTGTACTCTTTACAAATAATTCTTCATGATGGATAGCATATGGGAGCCACTTTTGTGGGCTGCAGTGGGATTTGTTTGAGGACTTTTAGATGATTGCTCTCATTTATTTGGGGCTTTTTATGAAATTCCCAAATAAAAACTCAAGTATAGATTCACTAAACTCCACCAAGTTATCATGTTTTGTCAGGGAACATTTAGACTATTAGAATTCATCATTCTACCCTTCTGGAATTATTTTCTTGACAACTAATCCCCTCCTCCTTTCCCCAAATTTAGTATTTACAAATTTATACACACGAAAGAATAAATACTTATAAGTTGTAACCCACTGTTAAAATAGAAAAGTATTCATGTTGATTTAGACTTTTAGTTTTGTTTTTGTGGTTGATGTTTGTAGTTATAATTTCATTCAATTATATGCATTCATAAATTAATGTTATTTCCAAAGAAAATATATAATACATGTCTGGTAGGCTTTTCCGCTGGTGTTATTGCCCACTTTTGATCAGGCTTCTTATCTGTTTCCATTTTCAGCCCACATATTCCGAAATTGGAGATTTGGAAGTTCTCACAACCTGTAGGCCTAATCTGAAGCATAACCCATTAACTATATATTTACACATCCCCAAACTATTTTCTCACCCTACTATGTTTCACAAATAAGCAAAACAAAAAAACGCTTTATGATTAGCAAAAAAAAATATTTAAAAATGTACAAGACTAACAGATTACCTGTTGGCTGTAATACTCAACTTCAACTAGTTCAATTTCTTTCAAGCTGCTGGAAATTCCGATTGTAGCCATTGCGTGATAGCAGAAGTGTCGAACATGAAAATCAAAGCATTGCTCTCATCCGCTACAGAGCCGTCCATTGGTGCACCTTATTTGCTTAAACATCAGGTAATTAGTGAATGATTAACGCAAATAAAAAATCAAAAGAAAGTTAGAATATATCTGACTTGGAAGCAGCCATTGTCACCGCTCTCATCCCTGTATATGGCCGAGCTCGCAGCAGCAACAAAGCCTTTGTTAAAGCAGGATGCTTATGAACCATATCGGCAAGCCCCAGCTATATAAAGAATAAGATAAAATAAAATTAAGATATAAACAAGTTAAATTAACACTAATAGTATCTGATATACTAGAGAAACATTAGATGGCTCAACAGAGCTAGCCCACAAAGAACTAAGCGAAAGCTAACACTTAAATCTTGACAACCTAAAGTTAAAACAATTGAATGTGTCACCTGTTGTCTTGGCCTAACCCCATAAATCTCAACCAAACAAAACAGACAAACATACAAACATCATCAGTTCCTACAAGTAATCCCAAATTATGAGATATATGGTAACAAAATACAAAAACCTATACATGTCAACCATAAATAGTATAATCCAGTTCACTGAGACGGAACGAGAAAACTACCACAGAAAATGCATATCATGCTCATTATATAATCCCGTACTTCCTTCATGCAAATTAATTTGTCAATAATCGCAAGTTATGACATGCTACCTTTGTGGATTAACAACAACAGCAAAGCCTTTTTCCCAACAAAGCCTTTATGGATTAACAAATCCGACAAATTAAGAGGCTGGCCAAATCTCAAGTGTATTTGATAAAAGCAAAACCTAATGTATTAGATGCTAACAAATTGTTACAAGGCATCGAATGATCCCAATAGCATACTTGAAAGGCTTAGGGGCTGATTAATTCCTATTCATCCAAAATTAGGAAATACTATCAAGTGCAATTGATGTTGGGTTTGTCAAGATTTCCTCCTGTGATAGTATTTCAGGAAATATTATCAAGTTACTTTGGGTTTCATCCAAAGTAACTACGGACTCGGTGTTTTATAACTTACAACAACAATTAGTTTTATCAGGATTTTAGAAGATTCAATGGTAGTCAACATAAGTAGATCACTTCTTTTTATTATTGAACATGTATGAATTAAGGCGTAAGCAGTCCTAATGAAAAAGTGGATGGCTGGCTTCCAAGAACCTACACCTATATGGGTGATGGCTTTGCGCCTCCTGTCAAGTAGACTCTGGCCAGTCAATATCATCGCAGTTAAGGCCCTTAAGGGATCACATAGCATAGAAAACATAAATAATCATATGTATACAACTGGTTTAACCAGTGAAAAGTCAGGCCAATATGTTGAAGAGATTCAAGAGAAGCAGTACTAAGCAAATATGCATCATAAATTGTGCCATATATGCTTTGTATAATTGACAACTTTTATTACTGCATATCCATTCATATCCATTCAGTTGCCTCTATGTTGATGTCCGCTAAACACCATTAGCAGAAACAATAAGTACAGAGATACCCAGGGAGAATTTTCTTCTACTTGTTCTATCACTGTTGGATGCAAATCCAACATAGCTCTAATGACAAGTGGGTAAACAAAATAACTTGATTGATTTGTAAGGCAAAATTTTGGTATGACAGTAGGCTACTTCGGAAGCCTTAGGTTACTATACCAGTCCCATCTTTGGCATCAACATTATAAGCATTGATAATAATGAAGAGCTGGATCAAGTCAGGCTGAGCATAGCTTGAAAATGCTTGTGCCAAGATTCCATCCCATTATCCTATTTTGCTAATGTACCAAATAGAGGCAATTGTAATATACTTAAAAAATGAACGGACAGATTTAAAACAACATCTAGCTAAAGATCCCCTGAATCGCTCTTAACATGTTTTTCCCTTCCAAAATGAGGCACATTTCCTAAGGATCTAAATGCATGGAAGATTAGCTCCTAGGGGGTGCCAAGGATCAATTCTCGTCCACGACTGTTTCCCATAAGTTAGTGGCAGCAGCCTAACAACATATTCAACTGCGTTACGTTTACAACTGAGCAGACAAGATAAAGAAAGATCAAATACTGACTAAAGCAGCCTTTTCCACAAAATGTCAGACTTCTGTACACATTTGTAACCAACCTAAAAAAATCTAAAATGATCGGACCATAAATGATAGCCCATAATATAGAAGTATATACTTTACATATCCTTAATGATCATAACTACTTTCACCATAAATAAAAGGAATTCTGACTTGATGTCTACCTGTCTAATTACAAAACTGTTTGTACATTGATGTGATTTTAGACGAAGACTAGAATGAAGGGAAAGGAAATTTTATGCCGATTTGTGCATAAAATATTCTAGGAGGGATGGGCATCTTGAATTTTTCCCAAAATGACTCACTTTTGAAAATATTTACCAAGCTGACCCACTTTCGAAACTATTTTCCATACTGACATACTCGATATCTTAGATAACGAGTTTGGTGAAATCACACTCGCTAACTGAGATAACGAGTGTAGTATTACGAGTTTCTCTACAACTTGAAGAAAAAATTGGAAGAAAAAATACCAAACCAGACTCGCTTGTCTCAAACAGCGAGCGTGTTTGTACCACACTCACTGTTTCAGATAGTGATCCTGACTTTGATTTTTTTTTTTTTTTTAACAAACTCTCCTCTCACCTCTTTAGTTCATCCTCTCTCCACCCTCACTCCCAACTCCGAACCCAAAACCCTAATTCTCAAATTCAACCTCTCACCCAAAAATACCCTCCAAATCTCTTTCAATCCACTTCGTCTCTCACAACCCTCTCTCTTCCCATTATCAAAACCCTAAACCCATCATCCAAGATCCCCAAATTTGTTGATTTCGGAAAGGGTAAAGAGGACTGCGGCGAAAGCGAGTTCATTCATCTCATCCTCATTATATACATCCTAAAGCACCCATCTATCGTCTGGTATGTCTTCATTCGTTTGCTTTTGGATTTTGGGTTAATTTTGAGAGTGGGTTTGTTAGCTTGTAATGTTGACAAAATGTGTTGTTGGAATTGGAATTTTCATATTGGTGTAGTCGGAATTGGGTTATCGAAGTGTGATTTGTGGGATGATTTAGCGTGTTCATTGAATTCTTGCAAATGTACATTGTTAGCACATTAGTATGTAACGTTGATAAAAACCGTTGTCGGATCAATGGGTTGTTAGATAGGGTTTGTGGGATCAATGGACTGTTGATAAATATTGAATTGTTCATAATGAGTTGTTTATTTAGCTTTAGTTTGTCAATCGGTGTAAGTTATATTTGTGTTTTGAAGTATTGAATTGTTATGTAAATTTTTTTTTTTGAAGTATTGAATTAATGAATTATACTAAACTGAAATACAATCACACTTGTAGTGTACTCTACCTTGTTACATATGGCACGAATGCGGGGTAATCTTCAAGAAGGATCGAGTAGTATACCACAGGTTCGTATCATTTATTTAGATTATGAATACGTTGTTTGGGTAGTATTTAACAAATATTGAATAAATTTTGAAGAACACGTTTAATGAAGAGTACCATGAACTTGTTACGGACGACCTCCGATTAATAGTGATCGCGGTGGTGAAACCAGACATACAAATGTAAGATGAAGTTTTCTTTCTTCGATCATTTTGATTTTTTGTTATGCTGATGTCTTTATGCAAATGATATATTGTTCTGCTAATGTTTTTTTTGTAGATCTTACCTAATCTGTCTTCTTCGCCAAATGAGTCGGGCCCGTCTTCATCATCTTATGTTCCACCTGAAAATTGCGACCCAACATATTGCGACCCAATTTCTTTGATCTGCTCGTCAAATAGTTCAAAAATCTTTTGCCCCGTTTTAATTTCATTTGAAGCATCAATAGATTTTTTGAACACAGTCCCACGAGAAGAATTTACAATAAAGTTGATTAATGTTCTTCCTTTTCGATCAGTCCACCCATTTGACATTTAAGAACATCCTACAGTAACCCAAACTTTCTTATGAGCCACCAGTAAATCCTCCGTACGCTGCTTCTCTTTTCTAAGGAGAGGTTGCCTCAACTGATGATAGGTTGGAGGCGGCAAATTTGGGCCAAATTGCCCAACAGACTTTAGCATAATTCAAAACGGCTTCAATCTAGCGACATTGAATGCAATACCCGCTTGATACCAAAATCTGACTATATCACTATGAACTCGGTCAACCAATTCCTTGTCTACATTCTCAGGAATAGTCGTTTGCCTCAACTTTCTTAACCTATCATCCTTAGCTACTTCAAGTGCAGGATCTGGAGTAAGAAATACATCCACCGGACCCTTTCTCTTGCTTAATCTGATAGACTGTGTACTGCTTCCTACAGAGCTTTGCATTTTCCCTTTATCTTTGATCCTTAAGTTTACAGATTGCCTCATCACTTCATCTTCTTCATTAATCTCAATCTCATTCATATCCTCCGCATCATCAAAATTAGGTAAGTAATCTTTCATTGCATTTTTTCTCTGCTTTTCATCTTGAAGTGCATCATAAGCAAGCAACTCTGCCTTGACTACAGGAGGAACCCTTTTACAAGCCACTGAATTTATTCTAGTCTTCCCGGTAGATTTTCCAGTCAAATGATATTTGGCTCGAGTGATTCCACCATGTGTCGGGTGCCTACAAAAAGGGCATATATGATTTGTAGTACTCGGGGGATTCTGAAGAATGGTGTATTTCCATGTAGGGTCTTTTCTCCCATTCTTTCCAAACTCACAAAAAGGCTGGATATATTCATTGGCATCAGAAGTGGACATGATTAAATTTTAGTCTACACAAGCACAATACAAATATATTCACAAGTTAGTACTTAGTACCAATGAAAAGCAAATATGAAATGAAATCTAACATGCTATAATCGAAAATGTATATTTTGTGTTTTGTCTTAAATTTTAATTGTCGCATTATCACATAATTAGTATATATCTATTAATCAAAATGTATATTTTTGTTTTCATGCAGATAATTGAGAAATGAGAATAATCGGCAATGAGAAGATTTGCGCGAGGCGAGTTTATTTTCTTGCTCCAAAGAAAAAAATGATTTAATGTGTTTTTTTGTAAAACATTAAAACTAAAATAGTACAATGCGAATTTATTTTGTAGGTGAAACTGTGTAACATTGTAACTTGTAAGAGTAAGTGTGTAAGTGTAATTGTGTATTGCAAGTTTGCAACCACAACAAACATAACAGGGGCACAAGTATTAGACCCACAACCATGTGTAAGTGTAAGTGTAAGATTAAAGAGCAACTCATGAATTTGTGATTGTATAACAATTGAACATTAATTGAATTATTTACTATTTACTGGACAAGGGAAAAAGCCGCACAAGTATTAGACCCACAACCAGTCAAATAGTCAACCACAACAAACATAACAGGGGCACAAGTATTACTAGACTAGTAGTATACATATATTCGCATGCACGTCCAATCTTTGTTGGTAGAACTCACATTTCATCCTTAAACATTTATATACTATCAATAATCAACGGGCACTCTATGATAAAAACAAAAAAACAAAAAAAGGGGGAAACCCCAAATCTCAAACTAGCATACACTGATACACCAACAAAGAAAAAGCAAAACACATGAAGAAAAAAAATTTAAAAATTTAAAAAATAAACTGCCTCGTCGAAACAAAAAAGAGGGGGAAAAGAAGGGAAAAAATTCAAATCTCAAACTAACATACACTAATACACCAAGAAAAAAAGCAAAACACAAAAAAAACACTGCTTCGTCGCCGTTAGTGGAGCTTCGTCGCCGTCGATGGAGCTTCGTTGCCGTCGGTGGAACTTCGTCGACGTCGGTGGAGCTTCGTCGTCGTCAAGGGGGTAGAGATTGAGGGAGAAGAGGTTGAAGATAAGGTTTGAAAATGAGAATAGGGATGAAATTTGAGAACATGGAAGGGTAAAGTACTGAGGCGTAATGGTCGGGTTTGATTTGTTGAAGTATGTGTGAATATGGGCCAGTAGAGGTTGAGATGTTGATCCAATAGCGCTATTTTCCTGAGGCGCAGTGAGGCGAAAAGCGTTGAGGCGCAGTGAAGCGCACGCTTCGATGACGCTTCGAACCAACCCTATGCGCCAGCCCAGGCGTGAGGCGCAAAAGCCCAAAACGCCTTCGCCTTGCGCCTGAGGCGCGCCTTCAACTTCACTGACCGGAGCGGAGCATCGCACGATGCGGAGAGGGAGTTCAATTGAGTTATTAACGACCTAGAACTAGTGGATATCCCAATCCCAAATACTCTTTACATGATCCATTATGCAAACATCCCCTATCATGACAAATCTAGACAGGGTCCTGGTTTCGACAGATTGGGAGGCTAATTTCCCTATGGTTTATGGGAGGCTAAGTTCCCTATGGTTTCGACAGACAGGGAGGCTAAGTTCCCTATGGTTTATGCAAAGTCTTTACCAAGACCGACAACTGACCATGTTCCCATTATTCTCTCAATAGGAGTATACCACACGAAAAAACGAAATTCAAGTTTGAAAATGAGTGGTTGAAAATTCAGGGTTATCATCATATGGTCATGAAAAACTAAGGGTCTGTTGGGTTTGATTTTCTTTTTTCTTTTTTCAAAACCCCAAAACTTGTTTGGTTTGGTTTTTTGTGAAAACAGTTTTCACAAAACTCCACTTCAACTATTTTCTGTTTTTTCACATCCTCTTTCTAAATATATTTATATATTATTATTATTATTATTATTATTATTATTATTATTATTATTATTATTATTATTATATATATGGGAAATACTCCATTGAAAACGGGTTTGTTTTCATGGGTTGGAAAACACCACTCTGAGTCGTTGGATCACTTTTGATCGTAATCAGCGGCTCAGATCGCCTCCACCCATCACCCTATATCACTTAAGTGGCGGAGGGTTATTTTGGAAATTTCGTTCCAAATAACTCTTCGCCTGATTCGCTCTGATAAAATGAATATAACCTAGGTCGTTGAATTAGAGAACTTATGAAGAACACTCTTTCTTTAACTTGTTTTTTATTTATTTGTTCAACTTGTTTACAAATGGGAGAGGAATGAGCTATTTATAGGCTCCAAGATTATAAAATATCTTACAAGTCTTCTAGAACTCTCTACCATAATATCTAGATTTTATGTCTTACAATTCCTAGAATTTTCTACACAAATCTTTAGATAATTATTTTATAGAATTCTCTAGAACATATAGAGGAGGTGATAATATTTTATGATGTTTCTAGAGAATCTCTAGAACTTGGGCTTAATTTTGGATTTGGATTATGAACCCATAATTAAGCTTAACTCAAAATCAAGTTTAATTTCAATAAATTTGACGTTTACTTTCAATAGTGAAGTTGTAATACTTATTTGCTTATGCTTCCAATTATATATCTCAGCTACATTATCCATTTTCTCCTCTTCATTCTTAAAAAAAAAATTAGTTGTTATGTCGATTTATACAAACTGAAGAATCAAAGAACTTAGTAGCTAGGCATATATATGCATAATTATTAAGTAGTAGAATTCACTGGTTCTATCATCCTCTAGGATTGTAGTAAGGAAAGATCGTGTAAAATGTCTGAAGAACCGTGAGGACAAAGAATACAATACCAACCACCGCTGCGAAAACTGCCCACATGTTGGAGCAGTAGGCATGCTTGAACCCGGCCCACCACTTGTTCCATTTGTCCTCCTGGAACCTGTTCACGTCTCTAAACAAATCTGCAAAATAGAATTGATCCATGGATAGATAGATCCCGGAGTTGATGGTGATGCGGCTGAAGACTTGCGTCAACTCCTGGTTAGCGCTCATCCTGTTGATAAGAATGCCTTTGGAATGAAGCAGCATGATGTCCTTCTCAGTATTGATTAGGCAATCCATGAAGATTGCGTAGGCTGTAATGTGGCACTTGGTATGCGGATAACATTGTTCAAAGGCAATGAGATTGCAGAACAAGTCTCGGGAATTATCGCCAATGAGAAGAGGTGGTATCTCCAGGACTCCACCACTCCCTTTCGGGTGATGCCTCTTCTGGTAAAGTTTACATCCAAGAAGCTCTCGTATTTCCTTTTGATAATAAATTGCACACCCAATTCAGTTAGATTGGTCGTGCTGGGGATCCACACTTGACCTTTCGCAGATCCTGCTGGCTCATGTTTTTCTGGCTGTGAAAAAGCGGAAGATGGAAGCAAAGACAAGTAAAACAAATGAAGCAAGTGATGGACATGGATTGGTGATGGACGTTGGTCTTTTGCTATACGAGACAAGAAGCTTCCATTACGGCTTCCACTACCATAGAGATCGATATCTCTGAAGAAATCTAGAGCCCTTTCAATAAGATCAACCTTGTTATCCTCGACAGTGCCAAGGATGTGACGCAGTTCGTAGAGGAGGAAGAAAGGGACCTGAAATTCGACGAGAAGTAGATCATATTTTACAATTTTCCAGATCCATTTCCTGTCATCTACTTAAACTTGAGGGAGTTGCAGTAGGAGGTAGAGGATAAAGCTGCAATCATATGTCAAAGCCTCGGCATTTTTTATCACATATCCTTCTTCAGAGTAACTTCTGATCCGGTCAAAATTCAGGTGCATCATATCCATGCACTGTTGAAGCAGGATCTGTGTGGTCGGAGTAGGACTACTGTTATTACTATTCTGATTCTGGTGACGAGAAATGAGAACGTTGAGGCAGCGCACCTTACAGCCTAACATTTCTTCGTCGAAACTGAGCATGGCAGCACGGTGAGCTCCGATAACGACGATCCTTGGATGGTAGGCAGGCGGGTGATGCTGACGAATTTCTGTTGGGATTCTGTAGATGGAGCATAGAGGAGAACTACTGGCAGGTTTGTAGTTTATGGCTTTCACTGGAAATTCTTGGGTTTTTCGGGTCAAGCTTTGTAAAAATTCTGTACGATCAGGGTTTTCCGTGTCGTATGTCATCGGTTCTGTAGGTATGGATGGTCTGATGTTATGGTTATGGTTATTGTATTCTGGAACGAATCCGATCACAGCAGAAGAACTTCAAGGTATGGGAGAGATTTCACTACTGATCACAATTATACGAGATTCCACTTCAGGGCCGTCTAGTGAATTTTGAGATGTGATTGCCGCATACGGCACTGGTTCTGTAGACGGTCCCAGTAGTTGTAGTTCCATGGACTCTGGATCCATGCATACTAGTATAATGCACGTGCGATGCACGTCTATAAAAAAATTTAATCATTAGCCATCATGGGATGAATTTGTATATCGTATAAGAAAAGAAATAGTAAAACATTTAACTTGAAAAAATAGCAGGCTTAAATAATAGAATATAAGAAACAAACAGTGTGAGCTGATTATTAAAACCCCTGAGCAGAAGCCTATGTATGAGAAACAAATAGTGTGAGCTGATTATTTCAAAGTAAGAACCAGTTTTTTACGAAATAACATCACATATAATGATCTCATTTTGAGTGATATAAAAAGGTTTATTCACAACAAACATTGATCAATGTATTCCCATAACTCGAAATTACAAATGAATAGCAAGTCTCATCTAGCAAAAAGAGTATCAATATTGTAAATAATCTATAATATAGTTTTATCTTTTAAGCCAATACCATAGTGACTATAAATCTAAACAACACAGCTGTATGAGGGAGAGATTTAATGTGAACAGAGAAAAGACTATAAGATATAGAATTTCAGCCTTTGTGCAATCTCAATGAGATACATGCTAGATTATATGAGTAAACAAGTGGTTAAATTCCTTCAATGAGCCTACTACCTCAACAAAAACAGGTTTACAACAATTGCATTTGAGATTTATTTAAGCCATATGTAGGATAAATACTTGTAGCTTAAATAAATCTCAAATGCAATTGTTGTAAACCTGTTTTTGTTGAGGTAGTAGGCTCATTGAAGGAATTTAACCACTTGTTTACTCATATAATCTAGCATGTATCTCATTGAGATTGCACAAAGGCTGAAATTCTATATCTTATAGTCTTTTCTCTGTTCACATTAAATCTCTCCCTCATACAGCTGTGTTGTTTAGATTTATAGTCACTATGGTATTGGCTTAAAAGATAAAACTATATTATAGATTATTTACAATATTGATACTCTTTTTGCTAGATGAGACTTGCTATTCATTTGTAATTTCGAGTTATGGGAATACATTGATCAATGTTTGTTGTGAATAAACCTTTTTATATCACTCAAAATGAGATCATTATATGTGATGTTATTTCGTAAAAAACTGGTTCTTACTTTGAAATAATCAGCTCACACTATTTGTTTCTCATACATAGGCTTCTGCTCAGGGGTTTTAATAATCAGCTCACACTGTTTGTTTCTTATATTCTATTATTTAAGCCTGCTATTTTTTCAAGTTAAATGTTTTACTATTTCTTTTCTTATACGATATACAAATTCATCCCATGATGGCTAATGATTAAATTTTTTTATAGACGTGCATCGCACGTGCATTATACTAGTATGCATGGATCCAGAGTCCATGGAACTACAACTACTGGGACCGTCTACAGAACCAGTGCCGTATGCGGCAATCACATCTCAAAATTCACTAGACGGCCCTGAAGTGGAATCTCGTATAATTGTGATCAGTAGTGAAATCTCTCCCATACCTTGAAGTTCTTCTGCTGTGATCGGATTCGTTCCAGAATACAATAACCATAACCATAACATCAGACCATCCATACCTACAGAACCGATGACATACGACACGGAAAACCCTGATCGTACAGAATTTTTACAAAGCTTGACCCGAAAAACCCAAGAATTTCCAGTGAAAGCCATAAACTACAAACCTGCCAGTAGTTCTCCTCTATGCTCCATCTACAGAATCCCAACAGAAATTCGTCAGCATCACCCGCCTGCCTACCATCCAAGGATCGTCGTTATCGGAGCTCACCGTGCTGCCATGCTCAGTTTCGACGAAGAAATGTTAGGCTGTAAGGTGCGCTGCCTCAACGTTCTCATTTCTCGTCACCAGAATCAGAATAGTAATAACAGTAGTCCTACTCCGACCACACAGATCCTGCTTCAACAGTGCATGGATATGATGCACCTGAATTTTGACCGGATCAGAAGTTACTCTGAAGAAGGATATGTGATAAAAAATGCCGAGGCTTTGACATATGATTGCAGCTTTATCCTCTACCTCCTACTGCAACTCCCTCAAGTTTAAGTAGATGACAGGAAATGGATCTGGAAAATTGTAAAATATGATCTACTTCTCGTCGAATTTCAGGTCCCTTTCTTCCTCCTCTACGAACTGCGTCACATCCTTGGCACTGTCGAGGATAACAAGGTTGATCTTATTGAAAGGGCTCTAGATTTCTTCAGAGATATCGATCTCTATGGTAGTGGAAGCCGTAATGGAAGCTTCTTGTCTCGTATAGCAAAAGACCAACGTCCATCACCAATCCATGTCCATCACTTGCTTCATTTGTTTTACTTGTCTTTGCTTCCATCTTCCGCTTTTTCACAGCCAGAAAAACATGAGCCAGCAGGATCTGCGAAAGGTCAAGTGTGGATCCCCAGCACGACCAATCTAACTGAATTGGGTGTGCAATTTATTATCAAAAGGAAATACGAGAGCTTCTTGGATGTAAACTTTACCAGAAGAGGCATCACCCGAAAGGGAGTGGTGGAGTCCTGGAGATACCACCTCTTCTCATTGGCGATAATTCCCGAGACTTGTTCTGCAATCTCATTGCCTTTGAACAATGTTATCCGCATACCAAGTGCCACATTACAGCCTACGCAATCTTCATGGATTGCCTAATCAATACTGAGAAGGACATCATGCTGCTTCATTCCAAAGGCATTCTTATCAACAGGATGAGCGCTAACCAGGAGTTGACGCAAGTCTTCAGCCGCATCACCATCAACTCCGGGATCTATCTATCCATGGATCAATTCTATTTTGCAGATTTGTTTAGAGACGTGAACAGGTTCCAGGAGGACAAATGGAACAAGTGGTGGGCCGGGTTCAAGCATGCCTACTGCTCCAACATGTGGGCAGTTTTCGCAGCGGTGGTTGGTATTGTATTCTTTGTCCTCACGGTTCTTCAGACATTTTACACGATCTTTCCTTACTACAATCCTAGAGGATGATAGAACCAGTGAATTCTACTACTTAATAATTATGCATATATATGCCTAGCTACTAAGTTCTTTGATTCTTTAGTTTGTATTTGGATTCTCTTGGTTTGGTTTATCTATTGTCATTGTGTGAAGAATGCATTTCTTTTCTGTGATTGAACATGTATGATGTCGGCTACTCTAATGTAGTCTTCAAAATTGATGTATAAATTCCTTTGAAATATTGTGATATGCATGAAAAATTAAGCACTGTTCATACTTCTTGTCCATAATCTTTAACGCATGCTCCCCAACTCATCGATCATGTCAACAACTGCAACAAAAGTTATCGTGACTTCAATCTTAATTTTCTGTTTTCAAATTAAATCGACATAACTAAATTTTTTTTTAAGAATGAAGAGGAGAAAATGGATAATGTAGCTGAGATATATAATTGGAAGCATAAGCAAATAAGTATTACAACTTCACAATTGAAAGTAAACGTCAAATTTATTGAAATTAAACTTGATTTTGAGTTAAGCTTAATTATGGGTTCATAATCCAAACCCAAAATTAAGCCCAAGTTCTAGAGATTCTCTAGAAACATCATAAAATATTATCACCTCCTCTATATGTTCTAGAGAATTCTATAAAATAATTATCTAAAGATTTGTGTAGAAAATTCTAGGAATTGTAAGACATAAAATCTAGATATTATGGTAGAGAGTTCTAGAAGACTTGTAAGATATTTTATAATCTTGGAGCCTATAAATAGCTCATTCCTCTCCCATTTGTAAACAAGTTGAACAAATAAATAAAAAACAAGTTAAAGAAAGAGTGTTCTTCATAAGTTCTCTAATTCTACGACCTAGGTTATATTCAACGACCTAGGTTATATTCATTTTATCAGAGCGAATCAGGCGAAGAGTTATTTGGAACGAAATTCCCAAAATAACCCTCCGCCACTTAAGTGATATAGGGTGATGGGCGGAGGCGATCTGAGCCACTGATTACGATCAAAAGTGATCCAACGGCTCAGATTGGTGTTTTCCAACCCATGAAAACAAACCCGTTTTCAATGGAGTATTTCCTATATATATATATATATATATATATATATATAATAATAATAATAATAATATATAAATATATTTAGAGAGAGGATGTGAAAAAACAGAAAATAGTTGAAGTGGAGTTTTGTGAAAACTGTTTTCACAAAAAACCAAACCAAACAAGTTTTGGGGTTTTGAAAAAAGAAAAAAGAAAATCAAACCAAACAGACCCTAAGCCTACCAACCAGAGGAACTAAGGCAGCTGCAATATGGTGCGAGAAGATACGCAGGCTTCGGACAAAACTCAGATGATGGAACCGCACTAGTTTCGCAACAAGTGCGGTTATTGACGAACTGGAAAGATTTGAGGAATTGAGGGATCTTAAGCAAGAGGAAAGGAATCGGTTACACAGCATTGGGGATGAAATAGCCCATCTTTACAGGCTTGAAGAAATCAAATGGTAACAAAGGTCAAGAATAATGTGGCTCAAAGAAAACGCGAATAAGGCCTTCTTTCATAGAGTAGCAAGTGCGCGACGAAGATCCAACCTAATACTTTCAATCCAAATGGAGACGGGCGTGGTACAAGACGAGGAGCATATTAAATCTGTGTTTCGACCACGCCAAACACCTTCTTGGGAGCAAGGCGAATTTCAGGCTCCCCTCAGTGATATCTTTTGACACAACAGCACACAGAACGCAGGGCAACCCCTACAGTCTATGGAAACCCCAAACACGGATATGGAGGTAAAAGGGGTAATCTTCCAATTGGTTAAGGAGAAAGCGCCCGGTCAAGACGGATTCCCTATAATGTTTTACCAAATCTTCTGGGACATGATCATAGATGATTTGAATCACCACTGTAGTATCCCGTTCAGCTCCTAACCTTAAAAAAACATCTGATTTCGGCCCATCCAATTTACCTTCACATGTCTCCAATGGCATGTTCAATGTCATTTCTTATAATTAAAATCAGTTCATTCACGCATTGTCAAACATGATGAAAGCGTTAAGTAAAAGTAAGACAAAGTTACCTCAAGGGAAGTTTCTTTCTAGGGTTGTTGATGTCAGCTTCGAGGACGTGTGACATCGCGTCAGATGTGGACCAGTTGTTGATGTTGATCACCGCTGCAGCAACAACTAATCTGAGGAAAAAACATACTTGAACACAAATACGAAAATGTAATAAAAGAATCATAACCGAGAACACGAGATCATCAGAAAGGGGAGATACGAAAATAACAAAATCCACAACCCTACAACTAAAATTTATTATATAAAAGTTAATAACAACATAAAAATTATTAGTACTTGATGCGGTTTGTTTTTGGGGTGTGGCTGCAACAGGTGTGAGTTCTCTCAATTTGTGTAGTGGAAGTCGCGGTACTGGCTATACGCTCAACCTCCGGCAAAGGGAGCGGCTCGGGAGTAGCAGGAGTGAGATGGACGGATGCTCGGCTCGGATCTGGGGGCTCGGCTCGGTCTTGTGTACCTGCACTCTGCCTAAAAACATCGGGAGAGATCCCGGTGACAGGCCCTCCGACGATCTAATCAGCTACTGGAAAGCAACAATAGTTAGGATTTTTAGAGGGGAAAGATTGATTACCTTTGAATGAAGGAGGGGGCCTGGTACTTATAGGCAGAGCAAACGGGTCTGAGATCCTGCTGGGCCAGGTTTGGACCCGTTTGCTCGTGGGCCTGACGTGGCAGAAGCCCATGGGATCCTGGGTTGATCTGATGATCAGGGGAGAGCGGGTTTTGAGAGGATCTGGTGGCCCAGGAAGGGCCACGTCATCTGACCCATATCAGGAGCCCCCCACTTCTGGAGGGCTGGATAACCTAGCCGTGTAGAAGTGATTCTGCCTCTGTAGGAAGAGCGGAGTGGTGTGTATAGCCAAGGATGGGGTTCGTATCTTCCTGGAAAGGCCAGCGCGGTAGGATGAAGGGGATCCCCTTTTGGAGTCACGAAACGTGTCGAGTGCCGAAGAGTCGGAGATCGCTTAGCCGAACGTCGAGGGTCGGGAGACGAGCACCTCACTTGTTGGAAAAGCTAGGGGGACGTCGAGATCTGAAGAGCAGGAGCTCGCTTAGCCAAGCGTCGGTAGATGAGCCCTCTCACTTGTTGGAAAAGCTAGAGGACGTCGAGATCCGAAGAACAGGAGCTCGCTAATCCTAGCGTCAAGGGTCGGTAAACGGGCCCCCTCACTTGTTGGAAAAGCTAGGGGACGTCGAGATCTGAAGAGCAGGAGCTCGCTTAGCCGAGCGTCGAAGGTCGGTAGACGAGCCTCCTCACTTGTTTGAAAAGCTAGAGGACGTCGAGATCTGAAGAGCAGGAGCTCGCTTAGCCGAGCGTCGAGGGTCGATAGACGAGCCCCTCACTTGTTGGAAAAGCTAGAGGACGTCGAGATCTGAAAAGTAGGAGCTCGCTTAGTCGAGCGTCGAGGGTCGGGAGACGAGCCCCCTGTCCGTCGTCGAGAAGCTTTTTTGTGGCTCGCGGTGACATCCGAGCTCCGAGCCTCAAGCTTGTTAAAGAAGCTATTGTGGCTCGCAGTGACATCCGAGCACCGAGCCTCAAGCTTGTAGGAGAAGCTTTTGTGGCTCGCGGTGACATCCGAGCGCCGAGCCTCAAGCTTGTAAGAGAAGCTTTTGTGGCTCGCGGTGACATTTGAGCTCCGAGCCTCAAGCTGTAGGGAAAGCTTTTGTGACTCGCGGTGACATCCGAGTGCTGAGCCTCAAGCTTGTAGGAGAGGCTTTTGCGGCTCGCGGTTACATCCGAGCACCGAGCCTCAAGCTTGTAGGAGAAGCTTTTGTGGCTCGCGGTGTTACCCGAGCGTCGAGCCTCAAGCTTGTAGGAGAAGCTTTTGTGGCTCGCAATGACATCTGAGTTTCGAACCTCAAGCTTGTAGGAGAAGCTTTTGTGGCTCGCGGTGACATCCAAGCTCCGAGCCTCGAGCTTGTAGGAGAAGCTTTTGTGGCTCGCGGTGACATCCGAGCGCCGAGCCTCAAGCTTGTAGGGGAAGCTTTTGTGGCTCACGGTGACATCCGAGCGCTGAGCCTCAAGCTTGTAGGAGAAGCTTTTGTGGCTCGCGGTGACATCCGAGCGCCGAGCCTAAAACTTGTAGAAGAAGCTTTTGTGGTTCGGGGAGTTATCCAAGCGCCGAGCCACAAGCTTGTAGGAGAAGCTTTTGTGGCTCGCGGTGACATCCGAGCTCCAAGCCTCAAGCTTGTAGGGGAAGCTTTTGTGGCTCGCGATGACATCCGAGCGTCGAGCCTCAAGCTTGTAGGAGAAGCTTTTGTGGCTCGCGGTGACATCCGAGCGCTGAGCACCGAGCCTCAAGCTTGTAGGAGAAGCTTTTGGGGCTCGCGGTGTTATCCGAGCGCTAAGCCTCAAACTTGTAGGAGAAGCTTTTGGGGCTCACGGTGACATCCGAACTCCGAACCTCAAGCTTGTAGGAGAAGCTTTTGTGGCTCGCGGTAACATCCGAGCTCTGAGCCTCAATCTTGTAGGGAAAACTTTTGTGGCTCGCAGTGACATCCGAGCGTCGAGCCCAGACTTGTTGGAAAAGCCTGGGGTAGTACTTCATTAGTTGGCCACCCGTTCCGAGCTGTTGTACCGGCTGATAGGGCTGAGGGTAAACAGGTAATTTTGCGCTCTAGGCTGACGCATCAGCATGAGAATTGACGCGCTTTAGATCCTGGTGACCGTTGGATCTTGATGATCAAGATCCAAGATCGAATGGTTAGATCTTTTCGCGAATAACGAGGAGTCTCTTGCTCTATTATAAATCTACCATCCCCCCTTTCATTTCTCCACTTTACGCTCAATCTCTAAGACAACAGGAATTTCTCTCATTGCCGTCGACGACCGCTTTTCGGTGATTTTCCATTTCTCGGTATAACAGGTTAGTATTTTTGATTCGTAATAACACGCTCTCAGTCCGGCTCCGAAGCAAGCTCTTCAGGACGCTCTGAAGAGGAAGTCCAGTCGGCGTCGACATCTTGGTCTCTTGGGGACCTTCAAGTGAAGGATGAGGTTCAGTCGGACTTAGGATCGGGGGGCAAGGGTGTGGTTCTTTATGATGTGCTCTCCTTACAAGTCCGTAGGCCGGGAGAAGAGCTTGTGGAGGAAGGTGAGCATGAGGTAGGAGACCCCGATGAAGAGGAGTTCGTCGAGGAGGGGGAGCACGAGGAAGGAGACCCTAAAGGGGAGTTTGACCAGGAGGGGCCCAAACGGGGAACCGAGGGAGGCAACGATCGGGAAGAGGAGGAAGGGGGAGCCGCGGGAGAGGTAGCTGGGGAAGAAACAGATTTTCCACCTCTGCCCCCATTATCGACCCCATCCCCGGAGAAGAAGCTTCGCCCTCGCATGAGGAAAAAGAAGTGGATTCTTCCCGATAGTTCGGGCTCGCCACACAAATACGGACCCGAGCCCGGGTTCAAGTTTCACCCCGTGTCCAATAGAAATCCAGGGTCGATCAGGATGTACGGAGGGGCTTCTTGCGTTCACCTCATTGCTGCAGGACTCAGGCCGATCTATGATCAAGATGGACAGTGTTCAGTGTGCTTTGCGGGCGGACTACCTTCATATCTTATGGGCGGCCTACTTCATTCCGAATGAATTCGAGCTTTTGGTGCTGAACCCCGAAATTCGTCTGACCGCAGCGCTGGAGTTGAGCTTCTGCATGTTTCCCAAAGACGCCTTCGTCTCGGGATTAAGGCTGTCATTGCACCCGTTCATCGAGAGGGTGTTGAAGTGGGGAGAGCTGAGTCTGATGTAGTATGGCCCAAACTCGTGGAAATACCTGGTCTGCTTCATTCTGAAGTGCCAGGATAAGGGAATCAAACTGAGACTCACGTACTTCCGTGCCATCTTAGGGATGAACTCGCTCGGGGACGCGGAGGAAATTTTTTACCTCTCTCCGCGTCCTTATAAGAAGGTGATGCACGGCCATCCGGACTCCATTAAAGGATGGAAGGCGAAGTACTTCATCGTCCAGAGTGAAAAACTTTGGAAGATTCCAATTGTTTAGAATTTTAGTAAGCCCAACCACAAGCCCCTTAAGCTAAGTGAGTTGACGGAGAAAGAGTGGGCGAAGAAGAGAAGATTGTGGAAGGGCATAGCATAAGGTGGTCGCGCGTCACGGAGTTGCACCTGGCCAGAGCCGGACTGAGCCCAACCGACCCTAGTATGTTTTTGTTTTGAATTTGTTTATCTTCCTGTCTTCGTGTTAACATTTTTCCCTTTTTCTTTTTGTAGAGATATCTACCAAGCAGCTCGACAACCGACAGGCCTTGCTGGCCATAGCCGCCAAGAGGAGGGCCGACCAAGAGAAGAAGGTTGCCTCGAAAGCGGGGCCCAATAAAGGGCCGGCCTCAGTGCCCGTGGAGGCGTCCTCGAAGAGGACGAAGAAGCACCACCACTCGTCGAGGTCAACGAAGGAACCGAGGGCGAGCTCCGGTAGTAGGAAAGTGACCGAGGTCTTGGGGAAGGGGCTCCCGCCACTTCGCCCCGATGCTGCGGAGATGGTGAGCAGGCAGGGCATGAGGTCGTACGCCCAGATTGGGAGGGTCAAGCAGGGGATACCCTGACCGAGGGCCCAGTGGCGCTAGAGGTGGTAGAGCACCTCGCCACGGAGCGGGATCGGATGACCATGGCGGTGGAGACGTTTGCGACGGCCTACATGAGGAGGGCTCAGGCGCAAATTTCGATAAGTGTTTGGTATTCGCTTTAAACATAGAACTTAGGAATTTTTCTAACTTGATCTTCCTCGGCCAGGCGTGCTCCATGGGCAACACTTCCACAAGTGCCTGGAGAAGGAGGTGCTCGTCGAGAGGAGGAATGCCGAGAAGAATTTCCGTGAGGGGACTAAACTGAAGGACGAGCTGACGGAGGCCCAGTCAGCCCAGGCGGTCTTCAAAGCTCAGATGGCCTCGCTGCAGGACCATCACGCGAACGAGCTGGCGGAGGCTGAGGAGATGCAGAACGCTTTGGCAGGCGTTCTGATCCAGGCTCAGGACGAAGCCTACACCCAGGCCAAGAAGCACTTCCTGCAACTCTACCCGGATGCTCGAGTTGGCCATCTCCACTTCGGGTGGCGCTCCGTGCACCCACCGATGCCTGGTGGCGAGAACGAGGAGATGGGGGACCCTGGTCAGGAGGAGGCCGGGGGCGATCAGCCTGACAAAGATGTGTCATCCCCCTCTGAAAAGTAGTTTTGAATTTTTTACTTTATTTTGACTTGTATTTTTGCCTTGCGCGGACTGGTCACCGCTTTTTGTAACCCAAATTTTTGAATTCATAAAAGAAAATATTTTTTGGCCGATCCTCTGTGACTAGTTTTTCACAAGCTTCTTTAGTGACCCGTTGCTTTTCCCATCTTCTTGATAGACGCGCGATGCCCTCGGCGCCGACCTGCGTTCCGCAGAAGTCTCCTGGCTCCGAAATGAGCTGGGGTCCAAGGAGTATGTGCTGCCTCGCCATCATAAGCAGGCTCGTGATCGAGAGGCCGCAGCAAACTATTTTATGAATAAGTCTAAGGAGCTCAGCCTAGAAGCCGCTCGCCTGAAGAAGACCATAGCCGACCGGGATTAGGGGAGAGTCGAGACGAACTGGTTGATCTCGGATGCCTCCACTGGATCGGCTTTGAAAGCCCTTTCTTCACGAGTTCGTTGTAGAGGAGTTGGAAATTCGAAAGATGAAGCTCATGCTAGGCACTGGTCCGTTCGAGGGAATGAGCCATTCCGTATTGGGTCCTTCTCCGACCTTTTATCTTGAAACAGCGAGGCCTGCCGACGAGCAGAGTTCCGTTGCCGGAACGTCCTTACTAGCCGTGCAGGTGGAGCATGCGGAGGGTCTCGTAGGGAGCACTGAGTTCGAGTTTTAAGCCGAGTGAATTGTAATATTTTTATTGTATCGTGTGGCCGTTCACGGCGCTCCATGAGTAATAAAACTTCGATTTCTTTGATAATTAGTCAAGTGAGACTGACAAGAGCGTAGCTTAAATGCAACTCTCCGGAGGGCTATATAATCCTCACCCCTTGTCAGTTGTTCACCAGGAATTGCCAATGACTTATCTGCCACCCGCTAACAATTCGGGGTTTCGACTCTGATGGCCGTTAACCACGAGTTGTCAGTGGGTGAGAGGTGGGTCGATCCCGGGGGCGAGATTCGGGGTGCTTGCCAAAGGTGGACGTCCTAAAAATGAAATTCTTGGCCAAGAGCCCCGAATATGTGGCTCCCCTGCCACCCTCTAACAATTCGGGGTTTCGGCTCCGAAGGCCGTTTACCCCGAGTTGCCAGCGGGTGAGAGGTGTGCCAATTCAAGGTTCGGAACTTGGGGCGTTTGCCGAAGACGAGCGCCATAAATCTTAACAGACACTTTTGGGCAAGGAGGAGAGCCAGAATCCCAAAGGGCCAAGCCCCCGTACTTGTTCTCGGATAGATAGTGTGAGTGTAGCTGGAGGTCATCGCCGAGCATAAAAGCCGCAGGGCTTGAAGAAGCCAAGACCTTGCTCGAGGTCGATGCCGAGCCCCCATACCTGAGGAGAAGTTGTTATGAGTATAACTGGAGGTCATCGCCGAGCGTAAAGGTCGGAGGGCTTGAAAAACCAAGGCCTTTCTCGAGGTCGATGCCGAGCCCCCATACCTTAGGAGAAGTTGTTATGAGTGTAGCTGGAGGTCATTGCCGAGCGTAAAGGTCGCAGGGCTTGAAAAGGCCGAGGCATTGGTCGAGGTCGATGCCGAGCCCCATACCTGTTTTCGGATAGATAGTATGAGTGTAGCTGGAGATCATTGCCGAGCGTAAAGGCCGCAGGGCTTGAAGAAGCCAAGGAAGGTCGATGCCGAGCCCCCATACCTGAAGAGAAGCTGTTATGAGTGTAGCTGGATGTCATCGTCGAGCGTAAAGGCCGCAGGACTTGAAAAAGCCAAGGCCTTGCTCGAGGTCGATGCCCCATACCTATTCTACGAAAGATAGTATGAGTGTAGCTGGAGGTCATCGCCGAGCGTAAGGGCCGCAGGGCTTGAAGAAGCCAAGGTCTTGCTCGAGGTCAATGCTGAGCCACCATACCTGAGGAGAAGCTGTCATGAGTGTATCTGAAGGTCATCGCCGAGCGTAAAGGTCGCAGGGCTTGAAAAAGTCAAGGCCTTACTCGAGGTCGATGCCGAGCCCCCATACCTGTTCTCGAATAGATAGTATGAGTGTAGCTGGAGGTCATCGCCGAGCGTAAGGGCCATAGGGCTTGAAGAAGCCAAGGCATTGCTCGAGGTTGATGCCGAGCCCCCATACCTTAAGAGAAGCTTTTGTGGCTCGCTGTGTCATCCGAGCGTCGAGCCTCAAGCTTGTAGGAGAAGCCTCTGTAGCTCGCGGTTTCATCCGAGCGCCGAGCCTCAAGCTTGTAGGAGAAACTTTTGTGGCTCGCAGTGTCATCCGAGCACCGAGCCTCAAGCTTGTAGGAGAAGCTTTTGTGGCTCACGGTGACATCCGAGCACCGAGCCTCAAATTTGTTTTAAGAAAGCTGGCATGAGGCCAAGAGGGGTAAATGATTACATCATATTGATTTTACAAAACAAGGCACGGCGTGTCGATTACATCTTATTATTTACACGAGGGTATCTACAAGGGCTAATCCTCCCCTACAAGGAATTTGATAAGGTGCTCCGCGTCCGCGTTCCAGGGTCTCTTCATCGCCTTGCCCTCCGGGTCGGTAAGGCAGTATGTGCCAGGGCGCACAACTTCAGAAACATTGTATGGACCTTCCCAGTTTGGATCCAGCTTCCTCTTTTGGCCGATGTTAGATATCGCCAGCTTTCGGAGGACGAGATCCCCTAGCCTGATGTTGGTGGGACGTACCCTTTTGTTGTAGAACTTCTCGATCCTCTGCTGGTATGTGTTCCTCCTGATGGCGGATTTTTTCCTGACCTCGTCTATGAGGTCCAGACTGGAGCACAGTTGCGCCGAGTTGCTTTCTACATCAAATGCCAAGATTCGGGGCGAAGAGAGACCGATTTCGAGGGGAATTACTGCCTCCGCGCCGTAAGTCATATTAAATGGCGACTCCCTAGTGAGGATCCTCTTCGTCGTTCGATGGGCCCAAAGAACGGTCGGCAACTCGGACCCATAATCCCTTGGAAGAATTATCAAGCCGTTTCTTTAGACCGTCAAGGATCTGGCGGTTCGCATTCTCGTCCTGATCGTTCTACTGCGGGTGGCACACCGAGAAGCGTTGCTGGATTCTGAGATCCTCGCAGAACTTTCTAAACTACTTACCCGCAAACTGGGTCCCATTATCCATGATGAGTATGTGCGGAATTCCGAACCGACAGATGATGTGTTTCCAGAAGAATTGCTGAGTTTGCTGCTCGGTGATCGTGGCCAGTGGCTCGGCCTCGATCCACTTTGTGAAGTAGTCGATCGCTACTATCAGGAACTTCCTTTGGCCCGTTGCTTTCGGAAAGGGGCCTACCAGGTCCATCCCCCACATAGCAAAGGGGGTCGGACTGGCCAGAGAGCGGAGGTTTGCCTGTGAAACTCTTCTCACCGAGAAGAATCTTTGACAAGGACCACACTTTTTGACCAGGGCCAGGGCATCGTGCAACATCGTGGGCCAATAATACCCGTGATTCAGAGCCTTTCGGGCAAGCGATCGGCTTCCCATGTGGCACCCGTCAATTCCTTCGTGGAGCTCCTTCAGAGCATACTTGGCCTCGTCAGGAGCTAAGCAGCAGAGGTAGGGTCTTCCGTCCGTCATTGTGTATGAGCGTTTGAAGAGAGTTTCGTTGATCATGGTGAACCTTTCCGAGCGGACCCTGATCCGCCTTGCCTCGGCTCGGTCTTGGGGGAGCTCTCCTTCGATCAGAAATTTTCGGATGGGAGCGGTCAAATCGTCAGGCTGAGCTCCGTCATCTATGCGGAGGGTCTCGGGGAGGTCGATACTCAGCTTCAGGAGTACTTCGATCAGAACGGTACGGTAGAGACCTTCGAAGGACGAGGATGCTAACTTTGACAGGGCATCGGCCTGGACGTTCTGCTTTCTTGGGATCCTTAAGACTGCGGGATCGTCAAAGGATGTCAAAAGTCGCTGGACCATGGCCAAATACCGGATCATCCGATCGTCACGGGCTTCGTACTCTCTGGTGATCTAATTGACCACGAGCTGAGTCGCTGAAGGCTCTGATCTGTCTAGCGCCTGCCTGGTGTGGTAAGGTGAGCCCCGCTATCATAGCTTCTTATTTGGCCTCGTTGTTAGAGGCTAGAAAGTTGAGGCGGGGGGAATATTGGAGAAGGAAGTTGTCGGGTCCTCGTAAAATGATGCCCGTGCCACTCCCCACTTCGCAGGAAGAGTCATCAACGTAAACTTCCCACGTCTGGTCGGCCTCCCCACTTTCGGGTTGCTCAGAGATGGTGCATTCTGTGATGAATTCGGCGAGGGCATGTCCCTTGATTGCTGTCCTTAGTTGATAACCGATGTCGTATTGACTGAGCTCGATCGACCATTTGACCAGGCGGCCAGAGCTTTCGGGCTTGTGAAGGACCTTCAGAGGCGGTCCGTGAGGACCTGAATTGAGTGCGCCTGAAAATAAGGATGGAGCTTCCGCGCGGCCATGACCAGTGCGTACGTCGCCTTCTCCATTTTCGCATATCTGGTCTCGGCCGAGAGCAGAACCTTGCTCAATAGTACAACGGCTTTTGGACTTCGTCTTCTTCTCGAACGAGAACAGCACTGAGTACGCATTCCGAGGCCGAAAGATAAAGCCAGAGAGGCTCGCTGGCTCGGGTTTGCTAAAGAGCGGAGGATTGGCGAGGTACTCTTTCAATTGGGCGAACGCCTCCGGCTGCTGAGTGCCCCATTCGAAGCCTCCGGTACCGCGGAGAGCCTTGAAGAACGGGAGGGACTTCTCTCCGGACTTGGAGAGGAAACGGCCGATGGCCGCCAGCCTTCCCTTAAGCCGTTGGACTTCCTTGATGTTTCTCGGAGGGGCCATGTCTATTATGGCCCGGATCTTCTCGGGGTTCGCCTCGATGCCGCGCTGACTGGCGACGAACCCGAGAAATTTGCCCAAAGAGACGCCGAACGCACACTTGGCCGGATTGAGCCTCATATTGTGGGTCCGAAGGACGCCTAGGGCTTCCTCCAGGTCGGCGACGTGGTCATGTCCTAGTTGGCTTTTGACGAGCATGTGGTTGACGTACACTTCCATGTTGCGACCGATCTGGTCGAAGCAGTTTGTCTCAAAAGGAACTAATTGGAATGGGTTATTAAGGGAGATTTTTGTATCAGTGTCAGATTTAAAGAGACTTAGTTGATTGCATTTGTGCCAATGTTTTCTACAGTGATCAATTCTACTCCTAAATGGAAACATTAATTCATGTAAGGTATCTGTAAATGTCAGTGAAAAGATTGTGCGTGTATGTGATGTTGATACTTTGTAACTCTAAATGATCAAATTGATGCATGTAATATGCTTGATCTAAGGCCAATGATTAGATATATTAGTGAATCAACTATATAATTAAGCAAAAACAACTTATATATCTGAATGTTCGTTGCATGTTAGGGGTGTTGTTATTCTGTCAGTGCTAAGATTTGTGATTGTATATGTCTTTTGATTCAACTGACTAAATTGCAAGTAATCATAGCAAACACATATAAAAGCATAACAAGAACATTTGCTCAGTCATATGTAGTATAAAATTTGATTGAGAAGCTATTTCAGTTAACTTGAATTGCAATAAAGATAGAATACACTATTTAGCATAGAAGCAAGAAGACACCTTCCAATCCAAACAGAAAATGTGAATCAACAAAACTGAAAAAAGATTTCAACCAACTCACTATAAAAATTTGGAGTGGACACAATTGAACAAGCTGATCACAAATACCACAATCAAACTTAGAAAATTACAAATTAGATTCACATTGTCTGAATTATTCTATTCGACATTTATAGCCCAAATTTGGTTTAAAATTAGAGGCTACATGCAATAATCGTCATCGATCATTTAGATTGACAACACATATAGATCCTTGCAAACAACTTGCAAGATCTAAAACGCAAAAGGAGCCTGGAGATCTAGAGTTGAATAGAGTTCCAGTGAAGTTTCAGTGAGATCTATAATTCTAATTCTATGGGAAAAGAGGAGACTAAGAAAGAATGGTTAGAAGATGAGAGGTCAAAGGATTCCATGTCGAAGTGCAAATCATGTATAGTTTTTGTCATAGTATGTATGCCTTATCTCTAATCTCTAATATTATAATGGGAGAGTTGGGGTTGTCATTTGTCAACATACAAACCCGTGCGTTGCACGTGCAACTCCAACTCTCCTGTTAATACAACAAAAACAAACAAATAAAAAAAATCACATATTTAAAACGTGCAACACATGTGCAAAACAATTTTATAATGTTTTTAAAACATCAAATATACACATATGTTGCACGTACAACTCAAATTCTACTTATAAACACGTGCATTGCACGTACAAATTGTAACTTTTCCTTCAAAATATTTTTTTCAATTACGTGCAACGCAGGTCCAAATCCAAAACTATTTCTTAACACGTATATCGCACGTGAAAATCCTCAAGCTTTTATCAAAACGTGCATCGCACGTGAAAAATACTAGTATATATAAACATCTGGATTTTCTAAAATTTTGCGACAGAACCAAAAATCAAAGATACAAAGAATTCAACCTGGGAGAATGAAACCACACATAATTAACAACCCCGAGTATCTCCATCTGCTCCAAACCCAGAAAACCATATGACAACCAATCCCCTTCAGCTTCAGTTAATTCACACATTTTATCGAACATAATGAGTGCATAAAGTAAAAGTCGGATAAAATTACCTTGGAGGTTGACTTCCTTCTAAATCTAGGGAAAGATTTTAGGGGAACATGTGTTTAAATATGACCTAGAGGGGCATTGATGTTGATCACCACCGTGTAGTATCTCGTTCAGCTTCTAACCCAATCCATATCAGCTTCACATACCCCCAATGCCAATTTCCTACAATTAAAATGTTTCAGTTCATTCACACATTTTATCAAACATGATGAGTGCATAAAGTAAAAGACAGATAAAATTACCTTAAGGGCGAGCAGTTTCTTTTGCAGAGTTGTTGCTGGGATCGGTAACAAGGCGGGGGGCGAGACCTCGTCGGATGATGAGTACGGGTTGTTGATGTGGCATCAAATCTGTGAAAAAACATACTTTCGAACTTATACTGAAAGATTCATACACATACGAAAATATACTAAAATATTCATTTGTTATTAAAGTGCAAATCATGAATCCTAGAATCACTACAATAAAATGTTTCAGTTAATTCACGCATTATATCGAACATAATGAGTGCAGAAAGTAAAGTAGGATAAAATTACCATAGAGGTTGGCTTCCTTCTAGTCCAGGGAAAGAACTTAACAGGGCATGTGTTACTGTCTAGCTGAGGAGTGGCATTTTGTTGGATGGCCTACAGTGGCATTGAGGTTGATCACCACCGTGCAGTACCCAAAAAAACCAGCTGATTTCGACCCATCCATACACTTCAGCTTCACATGTCCCCGTGCCATTTCCTAAAATTAAAATGTTTCAGTTCATTCACGCATTTTATCTAACATGATGAGTGCATAAAATAAAAGTAACGTAAAATTACCTTATGGGGCAGTTTCGTTACAGAGTCGTTGCTGAGGACGGATGAGATCTCGTCAGATGATGTGGATCAGTTGTTGATATTGATCACCGCTGCAGCAACAAAATATGAGGAAAAAACATACTTGAACACAAATACGAAAAAATAATCATAACCGAGAACACGAAATCATTGGATACAAAAAAATAACAAAATCCACAACCCCCACAACAAACATCAAAATTAAAAATAAAATTAAAGAAACCTTTTAGTGTTTCTGAGACTAACCAGATCGTAAAGGTTTCCACTTTGCGCATCTCCTCCAATTCCAAAACCTGCAACAAAAAAAGTAAGAAAATATTTTAGCGTTTCTGAGACTAAAAGGGAGATGATCGTAAAGGTTTCGACTTTTCACCAAATCCGTCGTTCCAAAAACTAGGGTTTCGACTTGTCAACAAATAGACATTAGAGAGAGAGAGAGAGAGAATAAAACTAGGGTTCCGATCAAACCTTTCTCTTTTCCGATTCGAAGTCCGACGACGATTGGGGTTAGGGTTTCGACGACGAGACAAGTGGCGAGTAGCGCGAAAATGAAAATACCATCTTTTTCTAAAAATTAATTTTAACAAGAAATACTGTAGAAGATAATTTTATTTTGAAAGAGCTGATGAGGTAGGGTCGGGTTTATATAACCCAAATATTCGCTTATTAACGACGCCACGCGTCAGCTTAGGAACGACGCCACGCGGTTAACGGGTTGTGGACTTTCTAAGCAAATAGTGTATCAGGTTAACGGGATCGGTTTGGTTCAGGTAATTAAAAATAAGAAGTGGGTGGGCCATAAGGCCCGTAACTCCCGGCCTTAATATAGAAAATAATATGATTGCCTCGTCTATTGTTAGGGCCCAAGTTAGTCTTTTTTTTTAATAAAGACAATATAACATCTATATATCTATATAATAAATTACAAAGAAAGCTATTAAGTGGCTCACAATCAATTCCCCATAAAATCAAAGGCCTAGATCAAATCTCACAAAACATATTTTTCCTCCTAAATTTCAAACCCCAAAACCAAAATTTTCCCCCCAAAACTAAAAAACCTATTACTTTATTACTATCTCTCTCTTCACTTTTTCATATTTCTCTCTTTCTCTCTCTTCCTATCTCTCTCTTCCATTCTTTCTATATTTACTTAGAAATTTAGATTTTCAGAATTTTAATATTTTTTTTGCACATGTTATATTAAAAATAGTAAATATCTCTTTAACTCCACACTTAAAGTTCTAAGAAGTTAGATTTTATACCCTCATTTATAATTATTTTTCAACATATACTAATGGAAACATTGACTTTTATTTACAACTAATTATTGTCATATTATTCAAACTTGAGCTACATAATTGTTGTTTTACTGTTTATATGTTTTTCGTGTTTTGTATCGTTCCGAAGACGTGCCTACGGCCTACGGCACGTGCCCACGGGCAATTCTAGTACATAACCAAACAATGAAAAATTCAGTTATGCAAGCAATATAATAGTTTTGTATATGGTTTGCAATAATAATGCAACTAAAATATGCCACTAATAATTAGAGCATCCACGGTCAGTTTAGTAAAAATGTGCAAAATGGCAAAATAGATTTGACAAATTTTGTTAGCTTGTTGCAGTTGGAAAATACAAAATATAGCAAATTCAATGATAAAATTAAATGTACGGAATATGAAGTTCATCCGACTAAATTATCTTAATTTTTTTTATAGGTTTTGAATATTACAATATATTTTTTTAAAATTTGTAATTTTTCCTTCTTTGGGAGGGTCCCACGGTGAGATGGTGTCATCTTTGGTCCCACCAATTTTGGCATTAATCTCGTTGTTAACCACTTAATTAATGGACTAAACTCAATATTTAACTAATTATTAACTAAACTAATTATTTAACTATTAATTAAAACCTTAGTATTAATTAAGACTTAAGGGGACGTTTGATACGCGGATTGGAGAATTCCGAGAAATATGAGGGTGAGAATGAAGATTCCCAGGAATGTTGTGTAACCCCTGTTTCCGATTATACGAATTTCCAGTTCTTTTCTTTTCTCCATGTATTCTTATATTTTCAAATTTCGTATAAATCATTCCAATGCATTTAAAATCGTTTTGAATCTCCTATTGAAATCCAAATTTATATTCAAACTACAAATCTTGTCTCTCCTTTTTTTAGTTTGAAGCTCATCTTTTGTTGGATTTTAGCACATTGATTTTTGATATATGTTGTATTATTTAATTAATTGATTTGAAGCTCAAATAGTGGCCCAAGTTGTATTTTGATTTTATTATTGAGTTGATTAAAGCCCAAACTCAAGCCCACCCCCTATTGGACTCTACCCTAAATCCAAACCCACAAACCCATACACACACCCGTATACAATTTTCCCCACCCTTCCCACATCCCCGTAACCACATCCCCACTTTCTCTAACTACCCACAACTTTAAATATTATTTTATTAAAACCCTACCGTTACTCTCTCTCTCCCTCCCGTTACTCCATCTCTCCCTCTCCTGTTTAACAAAACGAAACCAACCAAACAAACAACCCGAAACCAACTCCCCATCTTCTTCCTCCTCCATCGTCAACAAACCTGAACCCACTCATCCATCTCCTTCTTCTCCATCGCTAGTTTCCCCTCACCGCTTCCATCTTCCACCATTGTCGGACTCCTCGCCCATCGAAGCTCTGTCTCCGCTCGAAGCACCAGAGTCAAGCTCCTCGCCGTCTCAGCGCCGCTCATCTCCCTCGTCGACGCCGCTCAAGCCTTCGTCGCCACCCTCTGCCCCAGTCGGCCTTCGCCTCCGCCTCCGCCTCCGTTCGCAGCTCCCCTGCGCTCACCACACCGACGCCGCGAACGCCTCCCGCTCTCGACTGCAGTCGCAGTCGCACCACCCCGCACCTCTCCCCTAGCTCCCTCGTCGACTCGTCGCCGTCTCTGCCGTTGCCGAAGCACCTCGACCTCGTCCCCACTATCGAGTCACCTCATCGCCTTCCCCATCGCAGTCGCTCCCCATTAACCCACTCCGTCGAACCCATCAGACCTCCGCCAAACCCAACTTCGCCAACGAATCCACTCCGACTACCCTTCGAAGCACCATCTCCACTCACTCCCTACATTCACCGCAGGCCCTACAGCCCTCGTCATCGCAGTCCAAGTCTCGTCGGAGTTCCATTCCGTCGTCCTCTGTTTCGAGCGCGGAAACAGAGCATCGTCCGTCGAAGCTTCGTCGTTGCGTCGCTTCCCGACCAATGCCGCCGCCTGAGTCGCCACCAGCCATCCACGCCACGCCAGTCGTCGAGCCAGCCCCGCGCCGTCGTTCTCTCTCTCTCTCCGTTCGAAAGAAGAAGACGGTTAGCCAGTGGTTCGTTTGGCTGTTTGCTGTTCGGCGCGCTTGATCCGCTGCGTCGCTGTCTCGTGTTTGGGACGATCCGCTGCGTGGACGAATTTCCATTGGCTGCCATTGCTGTTTGTTGTTCTACCCGCACTGAATCCCTCTCGCAACCTTGCTGTTTTGGGCGATCTTTTGTGGGGAAAAGTCATTGTTGCTGTTGTTGCTATTGGAGTTTCTTCACGCGCATTTTTGCACGTACTCTTGGGATTGTTCCCCGGGATTCTGATCCCGTTATTCTTATATTAATTGAATCGACTACTATGAAAAAGGCAAGTCCACTTGAACTCTTTTAATTTTCTAGTTCAAGCTTATTGATCTCGTGCAAGTAGTTCCATTTCAATTATCTTAAATTGCATTGTGTCCCTTCCGTTGGGAGTATCGAGGGTTTACACGAGCTAACCCGACGTACTATTGACCTCTTATAATTATCCATTGACTCAAACCTAAGCCTGCATACACAATTGAGATGAATAAAATGACTAGAAAATGTATACAAAGAAAATGAATGGTGATTGAATACATTGATCGATTGAGATATTGTGACTTGAACAGTGACATGATAAATAGACTTGTACACTGTAAAGAACATCCTAATTGTTGTACATTAGTGTAATGCATTTCATGATACAATAACCTGTTGATTATCGACTTGAATGAACATATATGTGATGACTTTTTATAAATTCCTGCTGCATTGTATATCTTGTACTGAGGTTTCGACCCAGTTATAATAGGAATCAGTCAAAATGATATAAAGATGAATTGTAGCCCTAAGTGTTTAGTTGCTGATAACATCCTGGAACTTCAAATTCTGAATTGTAGTCTATGAGTTATCACCGTTTTAGTGCAACTGTGTCGGCCATATCAGATTCACTATTTCATGTTATTATTGTGCAATATATCATTTTGCTGCATTCATATCGTTCCCTTGACATCCTTATACACACTTACATGGACATGAATGACTTAATAATAAAATACTAAACAAGCCGGGGTTTATAAGGGTTGACCTAGTAGTGGACGATCTCAAAAAATGTACTCGGTAAGGCCTATATTGATATCGTATTAACATGGAAGGAGAAGTAATGATTGTGAATGATTGATTGAATAATTAGAAATTGATTGATTGAAAACGATAAATGATTGTTATTGACACCGAGTACACGATTTGTAGACCCCACCACAAAGTCTAAAACAAACACTGTTGTGCGTGCATCGAACCTGTAGTATGGGATGCAGTAGTACATGCACTAGATAGGAGAAATGACACTCTAATGAACATAAATTGTCATATATATGCTTTATTAAGACCATTGTTATTAATGCCATTATTGCCCTTGCAAACTTGATCTTGATTCATATTCCTTCATGTAACCTGTTCCTTTACTCTCTGTTTTCACTACTTACTGTCCGTACTTGCTCTAAGGACAAATTATTCTTTCTTTTTAGATGAACAAGTACAGATGAGCCAGAAAAATTGCCCGAAGGCATTGATGAGCAGTTCTTCTACGATTGGAGTAGGAGCATCTCGAGTTATTTGGTAAGTCTTTTTATTCCAGAATTGGTTATTGAATTTCATTCTCGTTTATGTGATTATTATTCTTGCGTGGTTGTGATTCATTTTTCTTACATTGTTGAGCTAAGACTGGTACAGCTTATGGATGACATGAGTTAGCGTACTTATATCATTCGCTGGGCCTCAGTTACGTGCCTGTGTTCCCGTATTCCAGGAAGCGGGGCGTGACCTGTTGCAATACTGTGTTTGGTATACGACATTACGTGCCTGGGAATACTTTTTTACCGTGTTTGGTATAGAACAATTCATTCCTATCAATCCATCTTTATACTAGACATTACCGAAAATATCTTTTTTGCTTTATTTAAAAATAAATAAATATAAAAGTTATCTCATTTAGTAATTGATGTATATGCATGCATGTGCAAAAACAATACTGATATATATCTTATAAAACTTTAGTAAATTAACAAATAGATTACTAAAAAAAATTACACTATGATTCAAATATATTTCAACCAGTTAGATGAAGAACATAAAAAAAGGAAAAATGAAATGTATTTATTAACACGAGACATACGTACTTAAATATATACAAATAAAACAATAAAGTTCATAGAAGCAAATTTCAACTCCATTTATTTCAACAAGTTTTAAATAAAAAATAATATAAAAGAATTGAACCCATAATATGCTAGGCAGTTGGACATTTGCACTCCCAATTTTTTTTTTTAAGTAAAGGAAACAAATTGTTTAAATATTAATCTCTACTACTATAATGGGAGAATGCCTTAGTGTAATTTGTCCATATCCCAACCCGTGCAACGCACGTGCTGGTAGAATTTTTTTTGCCCTTTTCATTCCCCCCCCCCCAAAAAATTTTCCCCGCGTGTATAATACTAGTTTCCTTTAGTCCCCGTTTTACCCTATTCTCAAAGTGAATAATGGTGACATTTGGGTTTTATAACAATTGGAGGTGAGATCATCCAAAGATCCTAATGGCGCTTAACCGTAGCATCGCCACTTGAGGCCGTGGCGCTTAACACATGTAATTAATTAATGCCTCATCCTTTCCCTAGGCCATGGACACCCATCTAAGTCCTTCGTATCTGATGCGTGAACTCAACCGAGTTGCATATGATATACCTACTATTGCTCATTCTTTGGTGTTGGGATCTTCATGATAATCTCAAAAGTATGCATTCCTCAATATCTTCATGATAAAATTTCAACCACCATCAAATTCTTAATTCCTCAATCTCTAATTTAAGGAAGTTTCTCTAGATCTCCTTCATAAACGAAGAGATGAACGCGGTAGTGAGTGAATTTGGTTGGAGGGAACAAGAGCGGGTTATATGATAAGCCAGAAATCTGGAGGGTGTTCTGGGTATGCAATAATCACACTCATTTTTTTTATGTGGAGGAATCCACAAATCCCACCACTTTCAATGGAAATGTTTATCCTTCCAAACTAGTTATTTTAATAACCCTGAGAATTTAAAATTATTTACAAAACTATACCTATGTCTTACCAAACCAGGTAATCAAGAAGGTAATCCTAGATTTCCTTATACATTACCGCGTACCAAATGCCCCCTAAGTGTATTTCCATATCCTACAAGCTTAGGCAAAACATCTGGGCTCACAAATTTTTTCCCGGAGATTTTCGTTTTTTTTATTCCTAATTTCATTGGACGAAACATCTTGTTTAGTCCGATTGTTTGAAAAAAAAAACAATAAAATAATAGGGATGAAACATTATGTTTCGTTCCCTATAATATGACAATTGTCAAATTGTTTCTCAAATATATCAAACTACTATTGCAAAAAATTGAAAATGGCAAATTGGCAAATGACTGTAGCAACTTCTTTGCCAAAAAATGTCAAAATTTGCAATTTAGCAAACGACTGTGGATGCCCTAACCGAATGTGACAAAAATGGTATATAGCTTTTTTGAACTTCAACATCACTTTTAGATGCTTGTAATAGTTATGCAAGGACATAATCATATAGGTTTTATAGAGCTTACTCTAATCACATAACCACTACGAGCATGTTTAAATACAGTGGTAACATAAGTGCAGGTGTGAAGGTATTTATAATACCAATAATCTAAACATTTGTTTGTGTGACACTCAGTTTGCAATTGAAATATTTTTTATTATTATTTCAAACAAAATGTAATACATGAAGTTCTCTAAACTCTAATACAAGCTAATCATTTCTTTTATCTCCACTCTATCTTCCCATTGCACCTTTATAAAAAAAATCAAAATGGATCATTAACAAATTTATTTTAGCTGTCTTTCTTGAGTGGAGAGTTTGCACCATTCACTGGTAAACTCCGGTCATTCCAATCCTATATATCCAAACATACACTAAGAGTTCTTATATGTTTTGTTATTCATGGTTTCTAATAACCAGTTAAGGAACACTTCACGATAGTATATTCTCTTGTAGTAAAGAAATTAATGTTGCATATTTATTAAGTTATTTTAGGTTGCTGATCAGCTAACTTGTCATGCTACAGTTCGGAAACTCAGATTAAGGCCACCAAATAATCAATCTCTCACTTGCGTACACCTGAAATCAAAACCAATAAAAAACTCATCAAATAAATCACCAAATTAATTTTTTTAACCCAAAAAATAAAACAATCATACCTCTTTGAACTTAGATCACATGTACACACAAAATTAAAAATTAGAATGATAATTCGGTTAATAAGATGAAATTAGAGTCGTCGCATCGCATGTATGGTCTATCGATTCGGTGGTGGGGAGTTGCCGATACGTAGTCGCTTGATATTCACGCTCGATTTGATGAAGGGGAGTCACCGATACAGAATGAGCAGCGGATCAGATATCGGCGATGACCTCTTGATTATGGTTCGACACTATATTTGGATTTGGATTTGCTTTAAGATTCGTGCTTGAGAGGACGATGGATGCTTCGCCAATGGAATGGAAGCAAGGGTTCAAGAAAATAGTTTTAGGAATTTGGAGTTAGCGGCTTAAAAACCCTAAGGGGGGAGAAATAATTTGGAGCTCTCTGGTTTAAGGAATGGATGGAGCAAACTAATATGAATAGAGGAGAGAGAGAAAGAGAGAGAGAGAGAGAGAGAGAGAGGGAGAAATAATTAAATAAATAAAAGGAGTTGTTTTGAGGGGGGATTTGAATTTGAGTTTGGGGGGGAAATTTTTGAGGGAAAAATGTCTTTTTGGGAGCTTAGATCTGGACCATTGATTTTCTTACAATTGAAGAAGAGCCATTTGATAGCTTTTATTTGTGTTTTATTATTATTATTATTATTATTATATATAAGCAATACTCAGTTGCAGACAGGTCTGTTTGCACAAACTCGTTGCAAACTGAGTTCCTGGCTGTTGGATCGCTTTGATCTAGATCCAACGGCGTGGATCGATCCCGCCCATTTACCCCCCTCTCTGACTTAAGTGATGAGGGGGTAAATGCGGTATTTCACCCCAAAATAACTCTTCGACTTAATCAATCTCTCACTCTTTCTCGCTCGCCACTGATGAACATGTATTTTTTTTGGCGAAAATTGAACCTAGGCCGTTGTTGGAAACAACGTCCTAGGTACTTCGAAATGAGTTTTTGATCTTGGTTGTTGCTTCACACAACGGCCTATGTATAACCTAGGTCGTTGGGTAGAACGACGGCTTAGGTTATACAATATTTTAAAATACTTGTACAAATTTTGCTCTCCTCATATATTCTCTCACACTTACTATACTCCCTTTCTCTCTCTCTATCCCTCTCTCGAACTCAAACCCATAGTCGAAACCCAAGCTCTTCCTTCTTAACTTGACTCTCTCACTCACTTGCTCCCTCTTCTCGAACTCTTGCCCTCTTCCATTGAATCTCCCGAACCTAAAAAACCCTAACCTAACGAAATCTCCCAAACCCTATTTTTTAAAAAAAATTACCAAGGTTTTTTATTTTATTTTTTCTTTAACCTAGGTGTTGTTTCCAACAATGGCCCAGGTTGATATGAATATTTTTGTTCCAGTTGACTTGCTCTGACTCGAGAGGAGATTACCATTTTTTTTTTTAATTCAATAATTTAGGCCAATGGCTTAGGTTGAAATGATTTTTTTTCATTTTACCACTTTCTCTTCTTTGTCTACGAACAGAGGTTCTTGAACTCTACACCAAAGACATTTATATTCTTGTTTTTCGTATTTTAATAATTTCATTTTTAGCATAAAAAACGAACAAGTTATAATCGTAAGGGTAAATAGCTTAAATATTTTATTCGTGCTATTCAAATTTTGGTTATTTAAAAAAATGGAAAAAAAAAAACAAATAGTGCTACATATTTTTTGTTAAGCTTAGGTCGTTGTGTACACACTAACCCTAACCCCTACCCTACCCTAATGTAAGCTGTTTCTCCCAACCATAAAGTTGTTTTTCCCAACAACGTTCCAAGGGTACGTACCACTTTCAGAACATTTTATAACTGTGAATATGTGATAGTACATCCCTGTTCAGCTTATCTGTGACCTTCATCCCTAACCCTAGCCCTATCCATTTCAGTACCCTAACCCCTAAAACTCCAACCCTATCGTTGAACTTAACCACTCCCAACCATTTATCAATTATAAACACAAGCAAAATATGAGATTATCACTTACGTGTCTTTTATAAGTAGGCGTCTGCATTAAAAAATTCACCAACTTAAGGACTTTCTTTAATGAGAAGTCTATCCATAAAAAGAAAGAAAATAATAGTTCCTTCAAAATTTTTGACTTTTTAATTGGGAAATCTTTTATAATTGTGAATATTTTGATCACTCTCTTCAAATTTACATAATTTTTTTAATTTATGAAAATTTTTGTTCCAGTTGACTTGCTCAGTGACTTGAGAGGAGATTACCAAGGTTTTTTTATAAAAAAAAGAATCAATAACCTAGGCCGTTGTTTCATGATTTCTTTTACCATTTTACAACTTTTTCTTCTATCTCTACGAACATAGGTTCTTGAACTTTACACAAAAAACTTTCATATTCTTGTTTTTCGTTTCTATCTATTTTAACTTACATATCTTTTATTTTATGTATAACCCTAACCCTAAGAAAAAGAAAATGAAAAAAAAAAAAAAACGTTCTATCAACCCTTACCATACCCTAACAAACAACGGCCTACCCTAATAAATAAATGAACTAAAACAAAAAAATATCTAATAGATAGAATCGTTTGTGTACACACTAACCCTAACCCTACCCTAAGGTAAGTCATTTATCCCAACCCTAAAGTTGTTTCTCCTAACAACGTTCTAAGGGTATGTACCACTTTCAGAACATTTTATAATTGTGAATATGAAAGAGTATATCCATGTTTAACTTATCAGTGGCCTCTAACACTAACCCTATCCCTTGCACTACCTAGGGTTTTCAATATTTTTACTTTTCAATATTTTGTTTAAGTTTTTTTCTTAGAAATATTTAAACTATTTACCCTTAGTATTATCTTGTTCGTTTTTTAGGCAAAAAAATAGGGAATATTTTTGTTTTTACAAAAAATTGTTTAAGTTATTTTCTATAAAATATTTAAGGTATTTACCCTAAGTATTTATCTTGTTCGTTTTTGCTGCTAAAAAAATGGAATTAATAAAATATAGAGACGAAAAACAAGATTATGAATGTCTTTGGTGCAGAGTTCAAGAACTTCTGTTCGTAGAGATAGAAGAGAAAGTTGTAAAATGTTAAAAAAAAGTCATATCAACATAAGACGATGTTGGAAACAACGGCCTGGGTTATTGATATTTTTTTATAAAAAACATTGGTAATCTCCTCTCAAGTCAGTGAGCAAGTTAACTGAAACTGTAATACCCTAAACTTTTATTTTAATAAAAATATTATTTTTTTCACGTGTTGTGCACGTGCAAATTTCATGTGTATTTTATTTTATTTATTTTTATATGAAATCTCATTTTTGTATGAACAATTATTTTCATTTATTTTTCTAAAAGCTTATTTCTGAAGCCTAAAGACATTATTTATTTATTTTAGCCCACTTTAACTAATTATAGATTTGGTTGTCTTGGCCCACGAACCTAAGCCCAATATTTATAAAGCTCACTAATTTAATTAATCAATTAAAGGGCTCACACTTGTCATGTAGGCACAAATAGTGAACAAATTGATTTATTAAAATTGTACATTTTTTAAATATGGGGACTAGGTGGCACGTGCGAAGCACGTAGTGTGCAATGCACACCATTTCTTGGTGGCCGGATATGGGTTTGAATGATGGAGAGTGGGTTTGTGCACATGAGTAGTTACTTGATGTGTGGGTGGTTACTATAATTCCTACTTCTATCCTAGCCCTCCATTCTATAACTATCCAATCAATCCTAGCCCTCCAATCTACTCTAAATTAGTATAAATGCCCCCCTTTCATGCTTGTATCCTACACTAAAGCACATATTAAAAGAGATACATATACATATTAGAGTGAGTGAGTGTATGTGTGTACCCCCCCCCCCCCCCCTCGGAGGCCGGCCATCACTACAAGAATGGATTCTCGGTTTTGGGCAAGGAGCAAGGAGGAGAAGTTCGTGCATCGCAATCTAGGAGGCTCTAGAAGATTTCTCATTGTTTTTCTTCAAAAAGGTGGGTGTTTCTCATGACTTCTAAAGTAGAAATCATGCTAGGGAGGAAATTGAATTGTTTGTTTTGAGCTAAAAGTTGAAATGAAATGCATGCTTGCCTAATTAGAAAGGAAGTGAGAAATTAGCAAATATGTGTTGTTTGATTTCTACATTCATTAATTATGAGTAGAGTGAATGTTCTCGTTATTTCTAATGTTAGTATACAAAATATGTCCTAAATGTGAGCTATATGGTTTAACTAGTGAAAGACTAGCATCATGTTTATGGATTAAAGTGCTAAAGTAGAGTGGTGTGTTAAAGGTGAATTGATAGAATAAATTATTAAGAAATGATTGTTAATAGATGTCATGAAATTTCCCCATTGCTATATATGCTATTAGAATAAATGAAAAAGAATGCATTTTTGCCAACAAATGATCGATTGCTTCATGTGTAATTAATTAATAAAACAGAAGTTTTTATAAAGCAAATGATCATTGTGAAATATGGGTTTACTGTAAATTTCTAAGTAGATTGTAAACAGGAAAGTTACGTTTCAAAAGAAAAGAAAAGTATATTTTGAGACTTGAAAAACCCCGCTGCACAGCCGACTGACTACATGCAACAGTCGACTGTCCTAGACTCCTAGTCATTTTGATTTCAAGTTGAAAAACATTGCAGAACAGCCGACTGATCACGTTTAACAGTCGTCTGTCCTAATCGTTATTTTGAATTTAAAAATTATAGCGGAACAGCCGACTGCACCTATGAGACAGTCGACTCATCTGATTACTTTATTCTTGAGTTTTAGAAACTCGCAGAACAGCCGGCTGGTCATGGTTAACAGTCGACTGTCCTGAAGTTCAAATGATATATGTATTTTGGGGAGAAAATCTCTATAACCTGAGGCTTTGTATAAGTGAAACTATTTTACAAGAGGAACATTTTTATTAACTTAAATGGTTTCTTTAAGAAATTTCGAATGGATTGTTTAAGAAGTTTTATTTTTTGAGTTTTCGTAATGAGAAATTGAAAGGTGTGAATTGTGAAACAATTGAAAATATGAACTGAGGGTTTGGAATGGATTGAAATAGAATTAAGTGAGCTTATAAACTAGTGAATGCGACATGTTTGAATGATTTCAGTTTCCAAGTATCTATGCATTGAATTATCGATTGTAATGAGTTATGAAAGATGTGAATACATGGATATTATGCTTTTGAAAATGAATGGTGATTAATCATGAAAAAGTCTTATGAGTATGACATTGAAATTATGAGTTGAAATTGAGAATTAGGGTATAGCCAAGCCTTATACCGGCAGAGAAATGAATTGAAATGGAATTTGAAATGAAAAGACCAAGGTTGGTCACGTGAAATTGAACGAATAAGACCGGTATAGCGGAAATGCTACATTGTAAGAGATTGATTTTATTCATGATTCAATTAAATTAAGGATTAGATACATAGAGAAGATGTAATGAAAGTAAGAGAAAAACATGAGTATGAAGGCCATCGGATTGGCGGTGTGAGAGTGATACACAGGCTGTCTTCACGATGCGTCGTGACATGATGTGAGCACTACTCCGGAATTATCGTCCCGGTGGCGACGCTTGTGGGGTGTTTGGTGACTGCGGGTGGTGTCATGTCCCATGACGGAGGCTGAATTGACCACAGGAGGTCTTCACGATGCGTCGTGACATGACGTGGGATTCCCCTCCAGGCTGTCTGGACATGAGCACGTAACTCATAGAACATCTAGGATACTTACCGTAGTTACAGTAGTAGATTAAGTCATGGCAAGGGATTGAACCCTATAAGATGAAGAACGATTAAGGACTTGCCCTCGGACCTATGTTGTAACCCCTGTTTCCGATTAAACAGATTTTCAATTCCTTCTTTCTCTCCATGTATTCTTATATTTTAATTTCCGTATAAATTCTTTTGGATGCATTTAAATCTTCTTGGATGTGAACCCAAATTTATATTCAAACTTGAATCTTGTCCCACTTCTTTTTTTTTTTAATCTATTTTGAAGTCTAAATTAACCCATACTATCATTTATTAATTATTTTTAATTCAATTGAAGCCCAAAGAGTAGCCCATTCCTTGTTGGATTTGAGCCCAAACCCAATCTCATCTCCAATTGGACTCTACCCTAAACCCAAACCCACAAACTCATACACACACCCGTATACAAATTTCTCCACTCTTCCCACATCCCCGTAACTACACCCCACTATCTCTAACTACCCCTAATTAATATTATTATTTTTACTCTTAAAAACCCCCACTCTCTCTATCTTCCCCGTTATTAACTCTCAATCCGTTACTCCCTTTCCATATTTTCTCTGTTTTTCCCCAAACAGAACAAAAACAGAACCCCAAACCAACTGCGTCTTCCTCATCTCCCCATTTCGAAACCAAACAGAACGAAACCCATACTGTGCATCCTCTTCCTCTCAACCATCCCGTGCACCACCGGGTTCCGACCTCCAGTCCTCCCACTCATCGACGGGATGCCCCCGCTGAACACGCCGTGTCGCACGACAACAAACAACACCAACCGCATTCACCCATCGTCTTCCTCTCTCCTACACCTCGACACTCCGACGCGCCCCACGCACCTGCCTCCTAACGTCGAAAGCACACCGCCCACTTCGACGTCGTCCTCAGCGATCCAGCGCTGCCCTGCCTCACCCTGTGCCTACAGCGCAGCCTCGCTTCGACGACAGCGCAGCCCCGCCAGCCACCGTAATGCCCCCACACTGCCCTGCCTCACCCTGTGCCGCACTTGCACCGCAGCTCACCACCGAGCGCCCCAATCTCAGCAACCGCCGCCACAAAAACCAAAGCACCAGTCGAAACTCGCGACAACCGCTTCGTCTTCAACCTCAACTCCCTCAGCCAGAACTCTGACTTCTCCATCCCGTTCGAGTTCCGCACCGCCTGCCCTCGTGCTCCGCCTCCTCCTTGCCGCAGTCACAACTCCACCATCCTCCGTGCTCGAACCTCATCCTCGTCCATCGCCTTGCCCCCTTCGTCGACTCGCCACTCATCTCCTCCGCAGAACCCCCGGCCTCAACGACTCCCCAAGCCCCTCCATCGTCGTCTCCTCTAGAGAACCTCAGCCATCGCTGCTCAGTCGCCAACCCCGTTCACCCCGTCGCTACTCCCTTCCTCGCCGACTGTACCCATCGAAGCCCCTCGCCATTTCCGAGCGCCTCCCGCTCTCAATCACCCCGACCTCGTCACTCCAGTCAACCACCGAAGAACCCACCCCGTTGCCTTCCGTCACTCTCGCCAGTCGTAGCCCTCTTCTCTTGTCGTTCCCTTCTCCCGCTCAGTTCTCTCCCGCTCGCTCTCTCTCACTCTCCTTCTCTCTGGGTTGTAAAAGAAGAAGAAGAAGAAGATTGGATTTGGAAATGTTGATTGGCTGTAGTGAGTTGGGGTTATTAACTGTTGTTTAGTGGGCTAGTGTGTTGGGTGTTGTGTTGGAATCTAATTGTAGTGGAGTTGTTGTTGGAGAGTTACTGTCTTGAAATTGTTGAAGGGAGTTGTTGGCTATTTTGGAGTTTGCCTAGTGAAGTTGCTGTTTGCAGTATTTGCTGGTTTGGAGTTGTGAAGGAGTTATTGTTGAAGTGAAGTTGGGAGTTTGCTATTTTAGGAGTTGCTGATTTGGCCTGGCTGCCACACACCTCGCACATGTTCTGCTGCCCGGGATACTTATCCCGTTATTCTTGTTCAATTTCGTCGTCGTCAACTAACAGGCAAGTCCACTTGAACTCTTTTAATTTTCTAGTTCAAGCTTATTGATCTCCTGCAAGTAGTTCCAATTCATTTATCGTTAACTTTGCCTTGTGTCCCTTCCGTTAGGAGTATCGAGGGTTTACACGAGCTAACCCGACGTACTCTTGACTTCTTTTATTATCCATTGACTCAAACCCAAGCCTAGACATACATTTGACATGAATAAATAAATAAACTTGTACATGAGAAAACATGCCGTGATTCAATACATGTTATTACTTGAGATCTTGTGACTTGACGAAATTCACCTGACTTGTTTACTGGGAAAATTCACTTGACTTGTTTACTGGAAAATTCACATTACTTGCTTTACATTAATCTTGATACATGTACGGTACAATAACTAGATAATTACCCACTTGATGAATATTTATGTGATACTGCCTTATCTGTCTTGTACTGAGGTTTCGACCCAGTTTTATCAGGAACCAGTTAAATTAATATAAAGAGAATTGTTGTTTTAGATTTACTACTTCTTGCTTACTATTGTGTAATATATCATGTTGCTGCATTATCACCATTCACTTGACATTCTTATAACCACTTGCATGTACATGTATGAATTATTAATAAAATAATAAACAAGCCGGGGTTTCTAAGGGTTGACCTAGTAGTGAAAAGTCTCAGAAAATGTACTCGGTAGGGCCCTCTTGTTACATGGACTTGTTACATGGAAGGTAGGGAATACTTATGGAGACGTGAACTTGTTATCTTGTTATCTTGTTGTCGTGATATGCCGAGTACATGCTCTGTAGACCCCACCACGAAGTCTAAAACGAACACTACTATGCGTGCATCGAACCTGTAGTATGGGATGCAGTAGTACATGCACTAGATAGGAGAAACAACGTGACAATAGACCTAGTTGATATATATATATATATATATATATATATATATATATATATATATATATATATATATATATATATATATATATATATATATATATATATATATATACTTGATTAAGACCATTTTGCTATTAGTACCATTATTGTCCTTGCAATTTGATCTTGATTCATGTTCCTTCATATACTCTGTTTCCTTACTCTCTGCTTTTCACTACTTGCTGTCTGTACTTGCTCTAAGGACAAATTATTCTTTCTTTTTAGATAATCAAGTACAGGTGCACGAAGAGAATTTCTAGGAGGCATTGATGAGCAGTTTTTCTACAATTGGAGCATGAACCTCTCGAGTTATTTGGTAAGTCTTTATTTTCCAGATTTGGTTATTGAATTTCATTCTCGTTTATGTGATTATTATGTTTCTGCGTGGTTGTGATTCATTCTCCTTATATTGTTGAGCTAAGACTGGTACAGCTTATGGATGATATGAGTTGGCGTACTTATATCATTCGCTGGGCCTCAGTTACGTGCCTGTATTCCCGTATTCCGGGAAGCCGGGCGTGACATATGTAGTATGAGATGCATAGAATCCGAACAAGTGCGCATTAGTGTCATATAACATAATAACTGCATTAATGACTAAGTGCACAATCACAACACGACATCAACAGAATAGTTCCTTTTAGCTTTGTTTGTGAACAAGTTTGTGGTTTGTTAAGAAATGAGGATCGTTATACTGTTTTCGGCATAGAGAGGATGACCGTGTATAATTTTCGTCGGTTGAATAAATTGACGTACCCACAGTTTTGAATGCAGGGTAAATGGCTTGATAAAGATTAAAGGAGAACTGATGCTTAGAGATTATTCATTGTTGTACCTTTGTATAAATGTTGTAAATTGCTTCCGCTGTCATTTCATGTAAATTATTGTGATATTTGCTTCCACTGTAAAATGTAAAGTGTAAAGATTCCATGTAACTCTGATGTAAAAAGAAAAGTTTTAATTTCTTTGTAAAATTGTACTAAATGAAGTGTAAAGATCCTGTGGAATTTCGAATTCAGTGTATTTTGGAATTCGGGGTGTTACAGAAACAAAAAAATTTCATATTAACCTAGGCCGTTGTTGGAAATAACGACGTACGGTAATGGATTTTTTAACATAAAACATTGGTAATAAAAAATAAAAATTAGGGTTTGGGAGATTTTGTTAGGTTAGGGTTTTTGGGTTCGGGAGATTCAATGGAAGAGGGCAAGAGTTTGAGAAAAGGGAGAGTGTGAGTGAGAGAGTTAAATTAAAGAGGAGGAGCTAGGGTTTCAACTATGGGTCCGAGTTCGCGAGAGAGAGGGAGAGAAAGAGAGAAAGAGAGAGAGTATACTGAGTGTGAGAGAATGTAGGAGGAAAAGCGAGAGAGTATACTAGGTGTGAGAGAATGTACGAGGAAAGCAAAATTTGTACAAGTATTTTAAAACACCTGTATAACCTAAGCCGTTGTTCCACACAACGGCTTAGGTTATACATAGGCCGCTGTGTGAAACAACGGCCAAGGTTGAAAACTCATTTGGAAGTACCTAGGTCATTGTTTCCAACATCGGCTTAGGTTCAATTTACACCAAAAAAAATTACATGTTCATCAGAGAGTGAGAGATTGAATAATTCGAAGAGTTATTTTGGGGCGAAATACCGCATTTACCCCTCCTCACTTAAGTGAGAGAGGGGGGCTGATGGGCGGGATCGATCCCAGCCATTGGATATAGATCGAAGTGATCCAACGGACAGGAACTCAGTTTGCAACAGGTCTGTGGAAACAGACTTGTTTGCAACTGAGCATATATATATATATATATATATATATATATATATATATATATATATACATGAAAAGCCATATAAACAATAAAATATATCATACAATTTTTGACAATTTCAAAGAATAGGGGATACAATTACTTTCGAGCATTTCAAATGCATGAATCTGAAAATTCCATCACTAAGTTTATGTAACTCAAGTTTGAATAGTAAGATAACAATTAGTTGCAAATAAAAGTCTATGTTTCCATCAACATATGTTGAAAAATAATTATAAAATGTGGTGTAAAATTAAGGGTGGCAATTGACCAAAACCTGTTCCGGGCCAGCCTTGGTCCGGCCTGTTAAGTAGCAAGCTTGGGCTAAAATTTCTCATTTCGGGCTGGGCTCGGACCCAATTGTTTAGGCCTGATGAGCGCAAATCAAATTTTTATATGTGCATGTGTATGTTTATGTATACATCATGTATATTTATGTATAAGTTTTTTTTAAAGATAATATTCACCCGAGTTGAAATAAGTGTTAAAATTTATAGATAGAGAAATTATGTATTGTATATAAAATTAAATGAAAATAGACAAATTTGATGTGAATTACTAAAAATTTTGTAGAATTCGTATTATTAATATTTTTTTATCGTATGTTATTCTTGATATAATTTTATTTTATGGGAAAGTTATATATTAGAAATTGCATCTAAATTTGGGCCTAGGCCTGAACCTATTTTCGAGCCTAATTTGGGCCCGGACTCGGGTCTAAACTTTTAAGCCCGAAGAAAATTCGGGTCGGGTTTGGGTCTATGTTTTAAATTTCGGGCTCGGGTCCGGGCCTATATGGGTCCGGCCCGAACACGGCCCGTTGCCAGCTTCATGTAAAATTCAATTTCTTAGAACTTTTGAGGGTGCAAAATGATGAAATTTAACTTTTGGGGAGATATTTGCTACTTTCAATGTAACTTTAGAGGTTGAAATTTACTCAAATGAATATCCATTTAAATCTTCCATTGCATTTAAAATAAATTAGGAACTCAGTGAAATTTTCTACATGAGCAATAAAAAGAAGCATAAAAATTCTGGAAAAAAAACCCGGAAATTAACAAACGTGAAATTTGAAAATCTGAATTTCCGGATATATATATAGAGAGAGAGAGCAATTTGAAAAAGTGAAGAGGGGGGAGAGATAGTAATAAAGTGAGGAAAATTTTTGTTTAGGGAGAAAAACTTTTGGAGAGAAAATATCTTTTAGGACAATAAATGTAAGCTAATGATTTTGTTTCAATTGAAGGAGAGCACTTGATAGCTTTTTCTCAAATTGTCCTGTGATTTATTATATAAATATATATATAATTAGGTGAAATGAATGCAATTAGTGTTCTTCTTACAATCTTTGCTTATAAAAGAAGTAGCCTTCTATGCATTATGTTCCCTTGATGCATGGCCTAAAACAATTGAATAGTCTTCCATTCAATCATGTCCTCAACTTAACCACAACGATATTTGTGTTGAGTGTGGGATCTTAGGGCATGGCTTCTCTACATGTCCTCAACTTAACCAGGCTACTCTCAAGGCGAAATGCCCGGGGTTAGGGCTGGTAGATGAGCTGAAAATTTTGGTATGTACCAATTGATTGCTATTACACACTCGTAGAAATTAACTTGATTGGTTTGCCAATACTTCAACTGTCATATGGTTCAGAACTTCAGATAATTTAACTCTTCTATGAGTCGCTGGTAAACACCTAACTTTGATTCTGATAATTTTGCTGAACAGGTTCAAGGTAAAGTCTAGTACTCAATGAAAATTTAAGTTCATCACGATATTTTATTTTTGCTGCGGAATATAGTGTGGAAGAACACTTATAGCATCTAGCATTAATACTTTAATCCCAGTCTTGCTGTGTTAAAGACAATCTATCTTTTGTTCTCATTCTATCTGTAATGCATATCATTTTCCTGTCCATATATCGCAGATTCAATACTCTAGTACTAGACGTTTCTTTGTCTCTCTCAATGTGCTTATGTGATCTTTTGCTAGAAGCACAAGTGTTAACATATTGTCTTCATCAGTTGTAAACCTCTATTTGCTGCTACCAATGTATTTAGGAACATTAATCTCTCTTTTTTGGCTGACAACATTTGATTCCTTCTGATCGAACAAAAGCGAGAGCAGGATAATAGGTGAGGTTGCTCATTGTGAAATGAGTTTTGCCTTCGCATCTAGTCATAATCCATCGTCACTTCTTCAGATATCATTATTATATTTTAATCATATTTTGTATGGTACCTGCTGAAATGATTCATAATGCGGATACCACTTCTTTTTTTTTGATTACTAGGGATAAAGCCATAAGGCTTCAGCAAAGAATATACAACGCGGATACCACTTCATACATACATAATAATACATGTGCCTAAATTTGATATCGGTTCCCTCTAATGAAGGCATTAGAACTGTGAATAGCAAGCATTATGATACACACTCCCCTAACAGCATCAATATCAACGATACACAAACAGAACAGAACGTGCAGATAAAGATACTAGCTTTGTGATACATTTCGCTCATGAGGATAAGAAACCATTAGATTTAGTAAAAATTTCCAAAAAACGACTAATAGATTGTGGTGTCTCAGGCTTAGTAATTCTCATACTAAATAGTGGATCGATTATTAGATCTGATGTAGCCCATCTTTTCAATAAAAACTTCAATATCTAAAGAGTTCGTGATGAACTCTGAGATCTATAATGGAAAATATCACTGCATTTTCCCATTTGGTACATACAATCATATACCCCAATGCCTGACAATTAAGATCCCAGCCTCTCTATCAAGAATGTTTTGCATCTCAATGCATGAACAAATGCTGCATATGTATTCTAATGTTGCACTTCAGATGACAAACTTGTGATTTGTCTTTCTCATGTTGAACATCAGATGAAAGGGTAAATAGAGGCTAATGCCTGGATAATTATGTTCAGATAATATCAACATTGTACGTAGCCTTTGGATTAATTGGAAGTTTCAATCATATACAAGTTGAACATTGCTGGAAGAAATCATCATTAGAACATATGACACAGCAGAGGGTATGAACATAGGACTGACATCATCTTGAAGGCTGTTCACGATCATTATAACTTCATTTGGCGAAACATCCTAAGACACATAGATTTGCAAGTAACAGAGCAGGATCAGGCTTGTAAGGGCGAGTTCCTCACTCAATGCTGGACAAAAACTGCATCTACAGTTGTAAAAAATATGAGTATTTAAATGGGGAAAAAAAGGATTTGAAGTGGAGATAATCAATTAGCAAAAAATATATTTTCATGAAATCGAAAATTTAAGTTCAGGATGATAATATAGTGGCGTTCCAAGCCAAATATTCTTTCTTAATCAGATAGTCAAACGAATTAGATCAAATACACTGCAAAATATAATGTAGTATCAAGAATGCATAAATTAATGGTCAAATATCAACATAAGGCGTATGGTTTAGTTGCATATTATTGTTTAAGACAACTAGACTCCAGAATGCTCACATCCAAAAGTAACTGCCCATAAACTCCTTAATCACCCTAAATTGCTGTAAACGAACACATATGGTAAACTAACTGAACAAAGAGGAAAGAACTTCAACAGCCTTGCCACAAATAATATAAATAGCTTTCTAAGCAAATAGAGTACACCAAGGATGTAATGTACATACATGGTTAAGAGTTTTCATGACGATAAACTACGAGTTTCAAGACTAATTAAGGTTAAATAATCATGTCATCAACAGAATACAAACTGAACAGAATACAAACTGTCATCTCTATTTGATTATCAAACTATCTGCAGCAAAGTATTTGTTGCCAAGTGCAGAACCACGAGATGTCAGCCTAATGACCATTTCTGTGATTATTTAGCTGAGTATAACAGGAGAGAGATAATCAGGTGCCCCCACCCTCCAACAACCTAAAAAATGAAACGACCACCAAATTGTCCCGAAATGTAAGTCAACACAGAGAATTGAACAAAACAGTAATTTGTGTATATATTGGCAAAGTATAGTAGTACAATACTTCGACTTTTGGCTCAATTCCAGTGCCATAACCATCAATTTAGGTCAACTGTAAATTATAGGTTGTTTTGGCACCCTTGCCCTGACCATATAAATAGCTTTTTTAAATTTGCTTAAAAAGTTTTTAAAATACATGTTTGACAAAATTGAATGTATATTGTTTGACAAATAAAAAGTAAAGTAAAATGACATTAAGACATTCAAGCTTTTCTTGGATCCAGCCTCTCTAGGTGATCTTAAGTAAATGCAGCTACTCCACAACAAATCCAAAAAAAATTGGGCTAACCATACCCACTGACAACAGCTCACTATACAGCTCACATAATGACAAATAAAAGGAGTTGGCTGCTTGTTTTGGTTCGGTTTGAGTGCCATAAAATAACCAATTCAGGTCAACCATTAACTACCATATTTAACAGCCTCAACCCAAACCATGCAAATAGCTCTTTTTGTAAATTGAAATCCCCATTTGTTTCTGTTAATAAAATAGAATCCGCGTAGATGGTACACAAAGTATATATATTTTTAGGGCTTCTGTTAAGCATCTATAGTTGTGAAATTGGCACTAAACATCGTAGCTATGTTCCAAAATTGAAATAAATAAAAAAAAGCATTAGTATCTAGAAGCTATGTTCCAAAGTTGGCCCTAAACATCGTAGCTGATGTAGCCCATCTTTTCAAAAACTTCAATATCCAGGAGTTCTTGATGAACTCTGAGATCTATAATGGAAAATATCACCACATTTTCCCATTTGGTACATACAATCATACACCCCAATGCCTGATAAGATCCCAGCCTCTCTATCAAGAATGTTTTGCATCTCAAAGCATGAACAAACGCTGCACATGTATTCTAATGTTGCACTTCAGATGACAAACTTGTGATCTGTCTTTCTCATGTTGATCAGATGAAAGGGTAAATAGAGGCTAATGCCTGGATAATTATGTTCAGATAATATCAACATTGTACGTAGCCTTTGGATTAATTGGAAGCTTTGTACTCCTATTAGTAAGCATATACAACTTGAACATTGCTGGAAGAAATTATCATTAGAACATATAGGACTTAAACATCCCAAGACACAGCAGAGGATATGTATACTTACATCATCTTGAAGGCTGTTCCCGATCATTATAACTTCATTTGGCGAAACATCCCAAGACACATAGATATGCAAGTAACAGAGCAGGATCAGGCTTATACGGGCGAGCCTCACTCACAGGGCCGGCCCTGATATGTAGGCGGGCAAGGCGGCCGCCTCAGGCCCCCGCCGAAATCGCAATTTTAGGGGCCCCCAATTTCAAACTTCCCTTATAAATATAGGCACGCATTTCGCACGTAAATTTTTTTTTGCATGTTTTTCTTTAAATGTATGGGGCAGGGGGGGCCCCATTTCGAAAGTTCGCCTAGGGCCCTCCGGAACTCAGGGCCGGCCCTGCTCACTCAATGCTGGACAAAACTGCATCTACAGTTGTAAAAAATATGAGTATTTAAATGGGAAAAAAAGGATTTGAAGTGGAGATAATCAATTAGCAAAAAGTATATTTTCATGAAATCGAATATTTAAGTTCATAAGGATGATAATATAGTGGCGTTCCAAGCCAATGTGATTATTCAGGACTCAGGAAATTCTAGCTCCCAAATATTCTTTCTTAATCAGATAGTCGAACGATTTAGATCAAATACACTGCAAAATATAATGTAGTACCAAGAATGCATAAATTAATGGGCAAATCTTAACATAAGGTGAATGGTTTAGTTGCATATTATTGTTTAAGATAACTAGACTCCAGAATGCTCACATCGAAAAGTAACTGCCCATAAACTCCTTAATCACCCTAAATTGCTGTAAACAAACACATTATGCTAAACTAACTGAACAAAGAGGAAAGAACTTCAACAGCCTTTTGCCCCAAACAATATAAATAGCTTTCTAAGCAAATAGAGTACACCAAGGATGTAATGTACATACATAGTTAAGAGTTTTCATGATGATAAACTACGAGTTTCAAGACTGATTAAGAAGGTTAAATAATCATGTCATCAACAGAATACAAACTGTCATCTCTATTTGATTATCAAACTATCTGCAGCGAAGTATTTGTTGCCAAGTGCGGAACAACGAGATGCCAACCTAATGACCATTTCTGTGATTATTTAGCTGCGTATAATAGGAGAAAGATGATCACGTGTCTGTAAGAGTGTGCCCACCAAACTAACCCCCCCCCCCCCCCCCCCCCAAAAAAAAAAAAAAAAAAAAAAAAACAACAACAACAACAACAATAACTGTCACGCCCCGCTTCCCGGAATACGGAAACACAGGCACGTAACTGAGGCCCAGCGAATGATATAAGTACGCCAACTCATATCATCCATAAGCTGTACCAGTCTTAGCTCAACAATATATGAAAAATGAATCACAACCACACAGGAATCATAATCACATAAATGAGAATGAATTCAATAACCAATTCTGGAATATAAAGACTTACCAAATAACTCGAGAGACTCCTGGTCCAATTGTAGAAGATCTGCTCATCAATGCCTCCTAGAAATTCTCTTTACGCACCTGTACTTGATTATCTAAAAAGGAAGAATAATTTGTCCTTAGAGCAAGTACGGACAGCAAGTAGTGAAAACAGAGAGTAAAGGAAACATGTTACATGAAGGAATATGAATCAAGATCAAATTGCAAGATTAACAATGGTACTAATAGCAATGGTCTTTATCAAATATATACGCATGTCAACTAGGTCTATTATCAAGTTGTTTCTCCTAACTAGTGCACGTACTACTGCATCCCATACTACAGGTTCGATGCACGCACAACAGTATTCGTTTTAGACTTCGTGGTGGGGTCAACAGAGCGTGTACTCGGTCTCAATAACAATCAATTACCGTTTGAAATCAATCAATTTCCAATTATTCAATCAATCATTCACAATCATTACTTCTCCTTCCATTTCAATACGATATCAATATAGGCCTTACCGAGTACATTTTCTGAGATTTCCCACTACTAGGTCAACCCTTATAAACCCCGGCTTGTTTAATATTTTATTGTTAAGTTATTCATGTCCATGTAAGTGTATATATAAGGATGTCAAGGGAAAGATACGAATGCAGCAACATGATGCATTGCACAATAATAAACATGAAATAGTAAATCTGAAACAGCAATTCTCTTTATATTATTTTAACTGATGCCTATTATAACTGGATCAAAACCTCAGTACAAGACAAACAATGCAGTAGGAATTATAAAAAGGGTCATCACATATATGTTCATTCAAGTGGCAATTAATGTGCTACTACAAATTATGGAACCCATTACAATGTCATATAACGATTAGAATGTCATTTTCTGTGTACAATCCACTTTATGGAGTCATTAATCCAATCACGATTGTCTCATTCAATCAATGTATACAATTACCATTCATTTCCTTTGTACACAATTCTATTCATTTTATTCATATCGATTATATCTATACGGGCTTAGGTTTGAGTCAATGGACAATTATAGGAGGTCAAGAGTATGTCGGGTTAGCTCGTGTAAACCCTCGATACTCCTAATGAAAAGGGACACAAGGCAATTTAAGATAATTAAAAATGGAACTACTTGCAGGAGATCAATTAATTTGAACTAGAATAAAAAGATTAGTTCAATGGACTTGCCTTTTTGTAGTAGTCGATTCGAATAATTAAGAATAACGGGATCAGTATCCCGGGGAACAATCCCAAGAGGCACGTGCAAAGTACGTACGTAGAAACTCCAAAAACAGCAACAGTAGCTTCTTTTCCCCATACAGGATCAGCAAAACAGCAACCGACAGGAGAGGATTCGGTGCGGATAGAACAGCAAACAGCAACGGAAACCAATGGAACGACAGCCCCACAACGGGAATAAATGATAAAAATGAAATGTGAAATTTTGCAAAAGGTAATTTTATTATAAAATCCCTCCCCTCCCCTTCTCAACCAAACAAGAAGATAATTATTTTCCCTCCCCTCCCCTCCCCTCCTTTGAACCAAACAAAGCCTAAAATGTCTAGTGAACCATATAATTTTAATTGATCAAGGAATAGCCACATCATCTTTGATTATATATAAAATTATACATTAAGTGGATAAGGATCACATAATGGACATTAATTTATTTAAGCATTATTTACATTGGTAAAGCATGATTCCATTTATGCCTCAAATTTAACATTAGCATGTAACCTTTATATTATGCAGCTTTACCTACAAATTTTCTTTGATATTGGTTGTGAAGTTCCTGAACTTGAAGGAAATAATTATATATTTTGGAAGGAGAGAGTACTCCTTCAATTAGGGTGTATGGACATAGATTATGCTATTAGGAAAGATGAACCACCTAAAGTCACAAGTGCCAGCACACCAGAACAAATTTAGCTTTATGAACGTTAGGACCGATCCAATCGCCTCAGCGTGATGTACATAAAGACAAAAATTGGTGCCGGTATATGTGCTTCAGTCGAGCAGTATGAAAAAGTCCAAGAGTTGCTAAAGGCCGTCCAAGAGCAAATCGTCTGTTCAAATAAGGCACTAGCAAGCACCCTAATTATGAAGTTTACATCCCTGAAGCTCACCGGTGTAAAAGGTGTTCGCGAACACATAATGGAAATGAGGGATATCATGACTCAACTAAAGAAACTCAAGGTTGAAATGTCGGAATCCTTCCTTGTGCACTTCATCCTTAACACTCCCGCATCAGTACGAGCCTTTCAAAATATTTTATAACACACATAAAGACAAATGGACAATCAATGAATTGATGACTATGTGTATACAAGAGGAAGGAAGACTGGCGATGGAGTAAGGAGAAAGTGCAATGCTAGTAACGCACAAGAAAGGAAAATATCTAGCCAATCAGAAAGGAAAGCATAACATTCCTCCTAAAGCTGATATTAAGAAAGATAATAAGTGTTTCTTCTGTAAACAGAAGGGACACCTAAAGAAGGAATGCCACCAGTTTCAAAAATGGCTTGAGAAGAAAGGTAACCCAACCTCATTTGTGTGTTATGAATCTAATATTGTTAATGTTAATATCAACACATGGTGGATTGATTATGGATCTACAATTCACATTTCAAATTCCTTGCAGTGTATGCAAAACCTAAGGAAGCCAGTGGAAAGTGAGCAAAGCATCTTATCAGGAAACAAGATGGGTTCACATGTGGAGGCTATATGGACTTGCTGTTTAAATTTAAGTAGTGGTTATGTTTTAAAATTGCAAAAGACCTTTTATGTACCAAGTTTCTCACGAAACTTGATTTCCGTTTCCAGATTAGTACCTTTTGGATATTCCTTTCATTTTTCAGAAACATCTTTCAGTATGATGAATAAATCTGATTGTGTTGGGAATGGTATTTTGTCTGATGGTCTTTATCTCATTTTCTTACAAAACGATACCACTTATAATTCATTGCACGTCCAAACTGGCACTAAAAGATGTGTTGTTAATGAAGATTGCTCTACATTATGGCTCTACATTATGGCACCGGAGATTAGGCCATATCTCCATTGAAAGAATTAAAAGATTAGTGAACGATGGGGTACTTAGTACTCTAGATTTTACTGATTTTGAAACTTGTGTGGACTGCATTAAGGAAAAGCAGACCAACAAGTCATTGAAGTCAAAGAAAGGTGCCAATAGGAGTTTCGACATATTAGAGATCATACATACTGATATATGTAGTCCAGACATGGACTCACATGGTCATAAATACTTCTCCTTCATAGATGATTACTCATGATATATGTATCTCTACATACTCCATAATAAGAACGAAGCATTGGATGCCTTTAAGCTTTTTAAGTTCGAAGTAGAGAATCAGTGCGGCAAGCAAATTAAGACAGTGACATCAGATAGAGGTGGAGAATACTACGGCAGATACACAGATGATGGACAAGCATCTGGGTCATTTGCGAAGTTTCTTCAAAAGCATGGGATTGTTGCCCAATACACAATGCCTGGTTCTCCGGACCAGAATGGTGTAGCAAAAAGAAGAAACCGAACTTTATTGGACATGGTGAAGAGTATGCTTAGAAGCTCCAATCTTTCTAAATCCTTGTGGGCTGAAGCACTTAAGACGGCACTGTATATATTAAACCGGACTCTAACCAAGGCTGTTTCTAAAATGCCATTTGAATTATGGAAAGGTTGGAAACCGAGTTTGCGACATGCATGTTTGGGGAAGCCTGTCTGAAGTGAGAATTTATAACCCACAAGAGAAGAAGTTAGACCCAAGGACCATTAATGGGTATTTCATTGGATATGCCGAAAGGTCTAAAGGTTATATATTTTACTGTCCATCTCACAACACTAGAATTATGGAATCAAGAAATGCAAAATTTCTTGAATATGACTTAGTGGGAGCGATCAAATTAGGAACATAGTTTCTGATGTTTGATCATACAGAGTCTCAACCTTCCACTTCAAGTAATAGATTGGCTGTTGTTCACAACGCCCCTCAAGTACAAACTAGCGTTGAACAACCAATCATTGAAGAGCAATCAGCCATTGAAGTTCCACAAGTTGTTGACAACAATCCAGTAGATCAAGTTGTTCAAGAGATACCTGAAACTGCTGAACAACAAGTTGAACCTCATACTTCCTAGGAAGATGATGGTGCAACATTAAGAAGATCTGCTCGAACTAAGAGGTCAGCAATTCCTAGTGATTATGTTGTGTACCTGCAAGAATCTAGCTATAACATCGGAGTTGAGAATGATCCTGAGTCGTTTTCACAAGCCATGAGCGGCAAAGAATCAGAATTATGGTACGGTGCCATGAAGGAAGATATGAGTTCCATGAGGTGCAACGATGTTTGGGACCTTGTTGAGTCGCCTAATGGTGCAAAAATCATTGGTTGTAAATGGGTCTTTAAAACAAAGAAAAACTCATCAGGCAATATTGAGAGATACAAGGCTAAACTAGTTGCTATGGGATTCACTCAAAAGGAATTGATTATACAGACATTTTCTCCTGTATCTAGAAAGATTCCATATGCATTATTTTGGCATTAGTAGCCCATTTTGACTTAGAGTTGCAACAAATAGACGTGAAAACTGCATTTCTTAATGAAAATCTAGAGGAGATTTACATGAAACAACTAGAAGGATTCCCCTCTGGTAATGGTGAGCAATTGGTTTGCAAGCTTAGAAATCTATATACGGTTTAAAACAAGCATCCCACCAATGGTATTTAAAATTCCATTACGTAATTTCTTCATTTGGTTTTGTAGAAAACGTTATGGATCAATGTATATACCTTAAGGTCAGTGGGAGTAAATTTTGTTTTCGTGTTTTGTATGTGGATGATATATTGCTAGCAACCAATGATAAGGGTTTGCTACATGAGGTGAAACAATTCCTTTCTAAAATTTTTGATATGAAGGATATGGGTGAAGCATTTTATGTCATTGGCATTAATAAGATCTATAGAGACAGATTTCAAGGTATCTTGGATTTGTCTCAGGAAACCTATATCAACAAGATTTTAGAGAACTTTCGGATGAAGGATTGTTCACCAAGTGTTTCTCCCATTGTGAAGGGTGATAAGTTCAATTTGAACCAATGCCCAAAGAATGATCTTGAGAGGGTACAAATGAAGAACATTCCATATGCTTCACCTGTCGGAAGCCTGATGTATGCTCAGGTCTACACAAGGCCAGACATTGCATTTCTTGTTAGAATGTTAGGATGATTTCAGAGTAACCCAGGTATGGACCACTGGAGAGCTGCAAAGAAAGTGTTAAGGTATCTTCAATGAACCAAAGATTACAAGCTTATGTACAGAAAAGCAAGCAGTCTAGAAGTTGTTGGTTACTCAGATTCGGACTTTGCTTGCTGCGTTGATTCTCGTAAATCAACATTTGGATACATTTTTATATGGCTAAATTTAAAAAAACGTCACAATAGTTTGGCGCTGTTTAAAAAAACGTCACAAAACTTTGACTTTTTAAAAAAACCGCACAATGTTTAACTTTCAACTCATGGAGTTATCCAACTGTTAACTGGGTTATACGTAATGTTTAAAAAAACATCACAAAACTATTGTTTTGTTTAAAAAAACAACACAGAACTATTATTCTGTTCAAAAAAACATCACAAAAGTTCCCATTTGTTTTAAAAAAACATCACAACTATTATCCCAGTTAACGGTTGGATAACTCCGTGAGTTGAAAGTTATACATTGTGCGGTTTTTTTAAAAAGTCAAAGTTTTGTGATGTTTTTTTAAACAGCGCCAAACTATTGTGACGTTTTTTTAAATTTTGTCTTTTTATATTGGCCGGTGGAGGTGTGTCTTGGAGGAGCATTAAGCAAACCTTGATTACTACTTGTACTATGGAGGTTGAGTTCGTATCGTGTTTTGAGGTCACTTCACATGGTGTATGGCTTAAGAGTTTCATTTCAGGGCTAAGAATTATGGATTCTATCTCCAGGACATTAAGAATATTTTGCGACAATTCAACTGTCGTCTTTTTGGCAAAGAACAACAAAAGTGGGAGTCGAAGTAAATACATCGACATTAAGTATTTAGCCATAAGAGAACGTGTTAAGGAACTAAGATAAATTGTTCAATGAACACATTAGCACTGAATTGATGATCGCTGATCCTTTGACTAAAGGCATGCCACCATTCAAATTCAAGGATCCTATAGTGAACATGGGACTTGGTTCCCATATGTAGTTTTTATGTTGTACAAATAATGTTATCAAGAAACTCCTATTTATTCATATGTTTTCTCATATTTATGTGCACCTTAATTTATTTGAGAGTTATCTTCATTGGACCAAGAATAAACATAGGGTTTATTCATTAAGTTACGTTGTCACATAAAGTATAATGTTAAGAAATAAATGCATTGTAATACATGGAAGGTAATACTCACTATTTAGAGGACGTACCGCTATGATTCATGTGTTTATTACTTAATTCGAATTATCAAAGGGTTAAAGCGAGACATTAAATTTAAAGTGCAGACCAAGTGGGAGAATGTTGACCACCCCCTTCACTTCCCGACCCTTCAGTTTCCAACCCTACAGCTCCTGAGACCTCAATTATCGGGAGCACTCTCCCTCAATTCCTGGGCTCTCTCATAACTGTGGTCATCACTTTTTGCATAAGTCTTCACTTAATCCCCTATTTCCTGGATTAGTGACAACTAATCCAAGAGAGTGACAGCAACATGACTGGGAGCCTTGATGGAAGGCTCACTTATAAAATGAGCATGATTTGGTCCCCCTGTTGATCAGAGTTTGGAAGATCCAAAGCGCAGTGGAAATCAAAGTGTGCAAATCATCAATGGCGAGAGGTATGATTTTCGGGCTTATTTCGTTTTCGATCCTTACATCGTTTTTCCGCATGATGGATCGATCTTAAGCACTAAAGTTTCTAACATTTTTAACATTTAATGTACATATATGGTCAGGGTTGCTGTGAAAGCATCCATCTTTATGAAATTGGCACTAAATCATCGTAATCATAAACCAAAAATAAGCAATAAATCACAAAGAATAAAAGTACTTGAAGAAATTGAATAAAGATATAGTAAATTGTCTGAGAAATATAAAGTGCATTGTAAAATGACTTCAAAACTTTCGAACTTCTACTCAGTTCAGAGTTTTCAAACCCCCCCGCCTGTAAGTGACCTTAGGTAAATGATCAGCTTCTCCACAAGTAAGATAAAATAAATTCTGGGGTAAACATATCCAATCCCAACTGCCTAAAGAATGAAAATAATTACCAAATTACACAAAAACATAGATAAAAACATAGGATGAATCATTATTTGTGTATGTATTGCAATTAAAATAAGCAGAGTACTTTTGGCTCAGTTTGAGTGCCATAAACCACCAATTCAGTTCCACCATACTGTCCAGCCTCGCACCAACCATGTAAATAGTTTTTTTTAGCAAATAGAGTCCCCAAATACAGTAAAAAATATGTGTATATATGGTCAGGGCTGCTGTTAAACCATCTAAGTTTGTGAATTGGCACTAAACCATCATAGCCATGCACCAAAATTAAAATAAGTCACAAAACATAAAATTAGCTGAAGATATTGATCCTATAAAGTAATTTGCTTAAAAAGTTACATGCAGCTACTCCACAACCAAATCCAAAAAAATTTGGGCTAACCATACCCACTGACAACAGCTCACATAGCGGCAGATAAAAGACAATTCTACCTCGGCCATATAGTGGCAAATAAAAGGAGCAGGCTGCTTGTTTTGGCTCAGTTTGAGTGCCATAAAATAAACAATTCAGGTCAACCATTAACTACCATGTTTAACAGCCTCAACCCAAACCATGTAAATAGCTCTTTTTGTAAATTGAAATCCCCATTTGTTTTTTATTAATCAAATAGAATCTGCCGAGATGGTACACAATGTATATATATGGTTAGGGCTTCTGTTAAGGCATCTATGTTTGTGAAATTGGCACTAAACATCGTAGCTATGTTCCAAAATTGAAATAAATAAATAAAAGTAGAAGTACCTGAAGAAATTGAACAAACATTAAGTAAATTGTTTGAAAATTTTAAAATAAATTGTTTGACAAATCTGAATGTACATTGTTTGACAATTATAAAGTATACTGGAAAGTAAAATGGCATTAAAACATTCAAAGTTTTACCTGGTCACAACCACTCAAGGAGTCAAGGTGACCTTTAAATGGTCAGCTTATCCACAATCCCGTCAGCCTAAAAACTGAAAATAACCAAACATTAAAAACTTAGGTAAAAAGAATAGAAAATACCAAAATCCGCTACATATTGGCAAATAAAAGAGGTAGGATGTCTCTTGGTTTTAGTTTAGGGTGCCATAAAACCACTAATTCAGGTCAACTATAAATCACTTTCTTTGGCAGCATCACCCAACCATATAAATAGCTTTTTTTAGTAAATAGAGTCCCCAAATACAGTATGCAATGTACATATATATATATATGGTCATGACAGCCGTTAGAGCATCTATTTTGTGAATTTGGCAGACAAAAAAAGACCATTGTAGTCATCTACTGAACATGAAATAATTCAAACGAAGTGAAAGTAAAAGCTGAAGAAATTGAACAAATATAAAGTAAACTTTGACGAAATTTTGTCTACATTGTCTGGATCCAAACCCTCTTGGTGATCTTAAACTAGAAAGTAAATGACATAAAATGAATGTTTTTCTGGATCCAAACCTTCTAGGCGGTCACAGGTAAATGATCAGCTTCTCCACAGCAAAAATCAGTTAATTCTGAGCAACACAAAAACTAAGACAAAAACAGAGAATACACCAGAATAGTAATTTGCCTATACATCGTTAAACAAAAGTAGGATACTTCTTGTGGCCCATAACCACCATTATAGGTCAACTGTAAATCACTAGGCATTTGACAGTATAACTAGTACACAAAGAGAGTACCCCAGTATAGTACACGCGTATACATGGTCATTGCTGCTATTAAAGCATTTATGTTCATGAAATAAGCAATAGACAAACCATTAAAAAAATCTCGTCTTTCTCCAACATGAAAGTAAAAAACCAATCTACCAAAGAAGTTAATTTTAAAAATAATTAGGGAAAAAAATGTATATCCCATACCCCTAGGTGATGGGCTATATTTATTTGTTGGTGTTGGGCTTTGGCTTGTAGGCTGGGCCTAGTATATTAAGTGTAGATATATTAAAGGGTAAATCATAGAAAACCCCCTGAACAATACGGTCAACGCAAAAACCCTCCTTATCCATTGGTCAATGCAAAAAAACCCCCAAACTATGAATTGAGGTCAGCTTTCTAAAAAAAACCTAAAATTTGATGTGAAATGTCCAAAATACCCTTTCCTTAAAAAGTTTTAAAAAAAACAAATCTCCCAACTTCTGACTGAATGTTGACTGTTTTGAATCCAAATCCTCCCCCCCCCCCCTCCAAAAAAAAAAAAAATCCAAATCTCATCTCCATCTCTTTCCTTCAAATCAAACTCCATCTTCTCCACCATCCTTCCTCATCTCCATCTCAGTCACTCGCAAAAGAACCCTAAACCGTCTTTCATGCCCTCATCCGACCCCTCGTCCTCCTTGCATCACCATGGATGAAATTAAGATTCAGATATAAAAATAGGTGGATTTGATATTTTGTTCTGACTATATCTGAAAATACTCAATTTCCCAACAAATTATATTGAAAATTGTTAATGAATACTCATGTTTTGGTTATCTAAAAAATTTAAAAGTTGGGTGGAAAATATATTTGAGTGGGTCGGAGAAGGATGACATAACGGAATACGGTGTGTTAATGAAGACGTAAAGAATGATGCGATGGTGGAATACAGTGTGTGGTTGGAAGTTGGGTGGGTCGGAGAGGAAGGAAAAGGTGGAGATGATGGCGAGAGCTAGGGCCAGAGAAGGTGGAGGTGGAGGCGTCCAAGGCTTTGACAATTCTGATGGGTGGAGTTGGTGTGATGGTGAGGGCGAAGGCGAGGGAAAGCCATAGCGAGCCACCGATTGTAAGTGGTCATCTCCACCGGAGGAATCATGAGAGCAGGGTAAGAAGGTAATTTTGGGATTTGGATTTCTTTTTTTTTAATCTTAAGAAAGGGCATTTTGGACATTTCACATCAAATTTTAGTATTTTTAACGAAAGTTGGCTGCAATTCATAGTTTATGAGGTTTTTTTGTAGTGACCAATAGATAAGGGTTTTTTTGTGTTGACTTGACAATATAGTGAAGGGGGGTTTCCGCAATTTACCCTAACGAACTTGTAATATTAAGTTCTGTAAAGTTGTACAAGTCATAATATGTAAAAGAATGATGAAAAGACCAATTGTATATATATAAGTTTTAAATTATTCTGTACTTTGTATCTGTGATATCTTTGAGCTCAAAGTAGATTCTTGGGAAAAGTATATCGGGTATCTAAGGCACAGGGCGTTACAAATGGTATCAGAGCGGACTTTCGAGCCTAATGATTGGACCAAGTAGGGGTGTCATTGGGGCTAGTTCAGCCTAGCACCAACCCGGTCCAAACTGGGCCCGAACCACCCCGCAAGCCTGGGCTTGGCCGGGCCACAAGTTGGCCGTCGAAAACCCGTGTCGAACCGGCCCGGATTCAGCCCGGCCCGGGTTGAACCGGTCCGATCCACCCCGCAAGCCTGGGCTTGGCCGGGCCGTAAGTTGGCCGTCGAAAACCCGCACCGAACCGGCAAGGATTCAGCCCGGCCCGGGTTGAACCGGTCCGGTCCTGTCCAGTCCGAGCCGGACCGACTGTTGGCCCTTTTTAAAAAAAAATTTTGAAATTGTTTTAAAAAAAACTGATTTATGAATTACAGTAGTACCCCCCCCCAACGGATATTTACTAGCTAATTTTTGGGGGTATTATGGAAAATTCGAAAATAAACAATCTTTATATATACAACCTCATTTTATTCATTTCTCTTCACAAATTCTATCATTACACTCTATTCTCTTGCAATTTATAGAATCAAGTGCTCTCAATCTCTCAACTCTCTTAACTCTTTCAAGACTCGAGTGCTTTCAATCTTGCAAGAACAAGCTCTCTACTCTCATTCTTCAATCTACACTTGTTCGGTAACATTGTAATTATTTTGTTTATTTTTGAAGTAGCATTGTTCGCTTCTCTTACTCTTTTTAGATTTTAGTAGTTAATAATTTACTAGTTCATAATTTATTGTTCGTATTTTGCTGAACTCCCTCTTCTTAGATTTTTTTTTGTTAACATACACTAGCTTATAAATAAGTTGTTGTTTTATTGAACTCTCTCTTCTTTTTTAGATTTTGTTTATTAACATACACTAGTTCATAATTAGTTTTTCGTGTTATTTGGAACTCTCTATACAAGCTTCGTAGACACTTTTTAATAACATACACTAGTTCTTAATTTATCGTTTGTGTTTTTTTTTAACTCTTCTTAGTTTTGGATTCTTTTTTTAAACATATATACACTAGTTCATAATTAGATGACAATAAACCGATCACGCGGTAACGGCCGTAGCCAAGAGTCCACCTCATCTTGTCGCACTCCTTTCATCCACAATTACATAGTGAAGAAACATTTAAAAAAATTGATAGTATTCCCGATTTTAATAATATTCCTCACACACACAGATGATGTAAGAGTAGAAGACAAATTCACAAGACACGGAACAAGCCCCTTCTCAATCCCGTAAATCAAGAGGAGCTACATCCAAAGTACACAAATATTACACTTTTGTTCCTTCTCAAGCCGATAAAAGTGTCGGACTTGAGATTTGCAATAAGTGTAAAATGCCATTCAAGTTTAAATTGGGGGCAGGAACGGATACACTTAGCGACACTTAGATAAATGTCGACCCGAATTATCACAAGACACACTAACACAACAAAAGATAAACCCTAGGACCGGTCATGTAGATAGCCATAGCTACGATCACGATACCGTTTGTAGTGAAATGATTAGATTAGTAATTAAGGATGAGTTACCTTTTTCGTATGCCGAAAGTAAGAATCTAGAGAGTTTTAACCAAACCCCCTTAAACCCCATTATAAACGGATTACTAGGAATGTTGTGAAGGGATATTGTAAATTGTCTATGAAGAGGCTAAGGAGATGCTAGTTGCAACATTGACATCACTAAATTGTAGAGATTCTTTGACATCCGATGGTTGGGTAGGCGTTAACGATGTACCAATGATGTGTGTAATGTGCCATTTGATAGATTCCGATTGGTTACTTCAAAAGATGATTATTTCTTTCGGATTTGTTACGTACCTACATAAGGGTGAGATAATTGACACACATCATAGATGCATGTAATAAATTTGGTATTTATGATAAAGTTTTTGCTATTGGTTTTGATAATGTCTCAAACAATACTAAGGCAATTTCTACTTTGAAAATTATTTGAAATCCTATAGAACTCAATATTTTTCATATTAGATGTGTTTGTCATATTTTAAATCTGTGTACAAGACGCACTAAAATATAGACACGATAAGATTAATGCAATGAGAGATTGGGTTAATTTAATTACTTTGAGTGATCCTACATATCAATCTTTTCATGATTGGTGTAAACTAAGGAAAATCACATTTAAACGTTTTCCTAAAAATGTTGGACATCGTTGGAATTCGACGTATGAACTCTTAAGTGTAGTTACTCATTATAGACAAGGTTTAAAAGAATTGTCTTGCAATGGGTCTAGAAGATTGTAGAATAGATGATGAATTTTGGTTTTTTGCCGATAGTTTGTTAAAAATGTTAGAACATTTTAATGATGCAACTTTGCAATTTTCGAAAACATATTCATCAAATTCTAGTGGTATTTTACTTACAATTGTTACTATGATGACCACTACTAAAGATTTGATAAGCGACCAATTTATTGGAACAATGGTTTGACGCTTATCTAACATTTATGAAATATTTTCATCCTCTTCCTATGTTATATTGTGTGGCTAGTGAAATGAATCTCATTATAAAGCTAGGGTACAAAGAATTTAATTGAGAATTTTTATTCATATGCTCCACACGATGAAATACAAGCTTATGATCACGTTCATTTTACTAAAGAAATTGAAAATGTTTTGAATAATTTGTATAAAAGTTACAATAGACTTTATGCATCTAATACTGCACAATCACAACATGTTAGTTCTTTTTCTTCCATATCAAAGGCAAAGGGTCTTGCATTCTCAACAAGTGGTGTTTTAAATCTTATAAAATCAAAAAAATCAAGAACAAATGCACCTAATGATTGAATTGGTATAGCACAACCTCCCATCGATGATATAGTTGATGTGTTATCATTTTGGAAATACAATGAAACTACTTTTCCTATTCTTTCTCGTATGGCTAAAGATTTGCTAATTCCCCCGGTGCCAACTGCTGCACCGGAAAGTGTTTTTTCTGCTAGTGGCAGGATTATGAACCTGAACAGGAATCGCTTGCTTGCGAAGAATTTGGAGATGTTAGTATGCACGAAAGATTGGATGAAAATAGAAGAAAGGACCCCAGATTTACTTCAAACGGCACAAAACAGATCAAGTAGTGACGAAAGAAGATTGAAGATGCACTAAGGATCAAGTATTTCAAATAATTGGAAAATTTAGGGCGATGAGGTTCTCTATTTAGTCAAAGTAAAAGTGTACAACAATAGTCTAATGTTGTCCCTTCGATCTAAATATAGGCCATATCGAACTCTAAAGTCTAAACTTTCCCTCAACTTGTTTAAAATTCAATTATTTTGTATGAAATGCTGCTTATCTATTTGATTCTATTTTAAATTTTGTATTTCATTGAAGATTTAATGTGTACCTCTCCAATTATTAAATATGTTCTTATAATTGTTGTCTAAATTCAATCACCCAATTTTTTTTCCTTTAATCTACTTTATTATAAAAAAAATCAAACTCACAAAGGTCCGGCCCGGCCGGAACCCCAAGCTAGGGGGCCTAGGGCCAGTCCGGGCCTCTCCTTCCCCCACTCCAGCTCGGCCAGGCCCGGATCGGGAATCCCTCCGGCCCGGGGCTGGAGCGGTGGTTTTTGGCTCGGCCCAACGAGCCCGAATGCCACTCCCAGGGCCATGATAAGTGTACACACTGATAGAGCCAACAACAGTACGTTAGTAGAAAGACTACGACAGTATGCTCGTGGGATCAGAATGGCATCCATGTGGACCACATCAGCTAGAAAGGTGGACCAGGATACATGTATGAGCTTAGCGAGGAAGCCAAGTCCACAAGGAGGGTGAGTAATACCCCTAGGTGGAGGGCTTAGGATTTATTAATTAATTAATGGGTTATATTTAATTGTTGGTGATGGGCATTGGCTTGTCAGATGGGCCTAGTACATTTACTAGCTTGTAGATATATTAGATGGACTCGTAATATTAAGTTGTATAAGTCATGATATGTAAAAGAAAGATGCAAAGACCAGTTGTATAATAAAGTTTTAAATTAATGTGTACTTTGTATCTGTAATAACTTGTGCTCAAAGCAAATTCTTAGGAAAATATCCTCGTGTACCGAGTATCCGGAACACAAGGGCGTTACCAAAATTTGTGAGTATACCACGTGTATGTGCATCAAAACAACATTCCATGGAATGGATCCGCCAACCACTGGTTAGGTTTTTATGGTTTAACTGAAGATTAAATGGGGGAAAATAGTTTTCTATTTTTTAATATTAAAATATATTTAAAATACGAAAATACAGAACAAACTTTGTATCTGTAATAACTTGTGCTCAAAGCAAATTCTTAGGAAAATATCCTCGTGTACCGAGTATCCGGAACACAAGGGCGTTACCAAAATTTGTGAGTATACCACGTGTATGTGCATCAAAACAACATTCCATGGAATGGATCCGCCAACCACTGGTTAGGTTTTTATGGTTTAACTGAAGATTAAATGGGGGAAAATAGTTTTCTATTTTTTAATATTAAAATATATTTAAAATACGAAAATACAGAACAAAAAAAGAAGAAAAGGGAAAAAATTGATTGAAGTAAAAAATTTATGATTTCATCATACAACATGCACAAATGAAAATAAGGCTAATTTACAACATTCTCCGATAAAAATAAATTTCATAGTTCATAAATTCAATGATAGGAACGGGTGATGAGGACTGGAGGAAGCGGAGCGGCGATGAACACTAGAGAATGATCAACACACTCATGGTGAAAAGGAGTAGCGACAACGAGTTGGTCAAACTAGGGTTTTCATTTTCTTTCCAGGAGATGAGGTTCAAGATCGATTGGGTTTTCACTTTATAGAATTGGGATTGGTTGGGTTTTCTGACAAGGAAATAGGTATATGGTTGAACTTAAATAGTTTAACACTCAAAATCCCAACCCAAAAACCGTTTTTTTAAACTCATTTAATCCCCATAACCGGTTTGACTAGGGATGCTCTCAGATAAGGATATATCTGATCCGATCTGTATCCGAATTCGAATTTTTTGCGGATACAGATATGAAAAATTAATATCCGGACGGATACGGATTCGGACATCCAAATCCAAAAAAATTCAGATGCGGATACGGATGCGGATATCCTTTAAAAAAGCGGATTCGGATAAGGATATCCGTAAATACATATATACACACATACAGGGAGCAAAAAGTACGCAGTAGAGAGCAGGTTCGTCATTTCCTTTCCCCTTCCTCTTTCTTCCTCGTTTGCAGTCCTGCTCAACTTCCTCATTCCCCGCTCACTCTCTCTTCTAACCCTAAACCCCAAATCGATTTTTTGTTCGATCGCCACAGAAGAATCGACTCCCCCAAATAATCGAATCAATCGATCTCTCTTAACTCCTCCACGTTCCTCTTCCTCAACTTTGCCCCATTCGCTGCTCGCCGAAACCCTAGCTTTAGTTCGACCGCTTCAACTCTTCCCCGTTGAAATCCCCCCATCGTCGACTCTCTTCACCTCTTTACCTCCCCCGTCGAATCTCATCGCCGAAGGTTAATTGGAAGTGATGGAGGAAGACGGCGCTGGCGGTCTTGTTCTTTTAGCTCGGAAGGGTGGGTTCGGGCTCCCCACTGCGTGCCCTTCTTGCTTGCCGCTCTTCATTACCTCCGATTCGCCAACGCCCCTTTCAAACTCGAGCACGATCTCACCAACCCCAACTCTAGTATAACCCTCGAACCGTCCAATTTGCTTTGAAATTTGCATTGGGATTTTTGTGTGTGTATTCTAGCTATGAAAATCTCATATGGACAATATGATATAAAATCCAGTGAACTCATAACTGAGATTTTTAGTAGACGAATTACTCATCAATTTACCATCATGAAAAAATAATTGGATCTGAGTGAACATGCTCACCCCTAGGAATTTTCTATTTGGAGTATTGATGAAATTGCATTCTAAATTTTAATATTTATAACTCCATAGACGATTCTTTATGACATAATTACAGATTTTCACTAACCATTTTCACTGAGTGAGACTAGTATTGCATTGCGCATTTACATACCAGCAGTCAAATATATATGGGATGGAAATGGAGCTAATGACTTGATCAGAATACTACCTGAACCAAACAGGTTTGGATCCTACAACCTGCTACAGCAAGCGAACCCTTGCAGCTGATTCAAATCCAACATGAAGCCACCTATAACATTTAAGCCATAGGTTCATTACAAATACAAAGTTCATGGAAAACACATCGTTCCTTTCCATAATAAGAAAAAGTTACTTATAATGTCAGGCCAGAGTTAAGAGACCTGAAAATCTTAAATTTGGATAATATAATAGCGAATAGTGGATTGAATCTATACTTTCAAACATAAAGAAATATAATTTTTTTATATACATTTATTAGTTGCACTACAGTATAAGGAGACCCTAAAGCTACAATCTGTAGTGCAAAACAAAACACAAGGGAACCAATCAAGGCAGGACTGATTCCAAACAATAAAGTAAACATTTTCAGAAATGAAAATATATTTAAGCTGGTCACATATGAAAGCTTGTAAGGCTAAAGATATATTGATGTAAAAGAGCATTAATTAAACAATCAAAACAAATAATTAAGATTAGGACCAGATCCGAAACTACTGAAAACACTGACTATCTTCATCATAATTAAGTCCCTTTTACGGTCAGAACCACTGGATTTGTTAACACTAATCCTGATTTTCTAGGGACATATTGCTTTTGCTAACAAATTATATGTAGTCAAGATTGGCCTTTGTATCTACAAATTTTGTCATTTTCAAAGTCTCCATAGATCATTCAAACATGAGCAATTTAAGAATGTTGTTGTCTATGACCTACACTGGTGTTTCCTCCATGGCCTATTTACAAAACATAACTTATTTCCGATCTTCAGTAGATGGAACAGATGCAAATGTACTTATGTAGCAACCGGATAGAACATTCCAAACTAATTCAACAAAGCACAAACATTTATTTTGAACTACAGGTACCTATTAACAAATGCTACAAAATGTGTATAAAAATCTGAAAAAATGTGTATAAATGTGTATAAACATTTATTTTCGTATACATCTGTGTATAAAAATCTGAAAAAGATCACTACTACCTATTAACAAATGCTACAAAATGATGTGATGATTCAATCCCATTAGGTGTACCAGAACAAAATGACGAGGATACCAAACTTCCCAATTTTTCTGCATCATGCGCTATTGTACATATTTGATAGGTTGACAGATAATCAGCAACAATGCCTAAATATAACCCTGAACTCATCAATGAATTAATGAGAGAGATATCTACATGAAAATGACCGTTTGATGGAAATTATACAAATTTGTTGACTTTCAGTTGCAAGATATTGCACAAGAGAGATATAGATACAATGTGTAGATTTGAGGAAATTAGAGGAAGGTAGAGAAATTCGCTAAGTGGAATTTCAGAAAAGATAGAAACGAGAATTTACCTAACCAAATTAATGACTAAAGAAATAAGCTAATCCAACTGAATGAAAGGAATTGAGGATTCCCTCCCTTCCTTGCTATCCTTCCCTATATTAACTTTGTATATGTTTTGAGTACATTAACTTTGTTTATATAACCTCGACCACCACTAAAATGTAACTTAGAAGTATCATAAATCGGTAACCTAAAAAGACCGGAACCATCGGTTTTCTTTTCAAGTGCATCATCAATAGAACTCTGATTAAGCAAGTATGCTAACACCAGAAAGAAAAATATTAACATATGCAAAATTTTGAACAAGAGCCTTACGTGAATCCTTTAAATACGACATGCATGGTGAAGCAGTCCCATTCTGGATGCTTACACAATGACAACTGATATCCTTGCCAACACAACCTAACAACAGATAGTCCAAACCAAACAACAATGAAATAAATAGTTAGCAACACTGATAATTTCGCAATTTGTATGGAAAAAAACAAGTAAAATCATGATTTACCCAAAGAAAATGTCAATATCAGTTTGCATGGAGATGCCATCTTACCATCACATTGCAGGATTGATGTTCCGTAGCCAATTCCAAAAACCACCACATTTGATGTTGTCAACGGTTTAAGATTAGGGGGACCACCTGACGGGCCAACATCCATAACCTCGTCCGCACCAACCGCTCCCAACCGCGTCCTCCACGTCTCGATCAATATCTCTAGTTTCCTTCACCTCGACCTCCACGTCTCTATCAGTATCTCCAGTTTCCTCCATCTCGATCGGGTTACCCTCATCAACCACCTCTGCCTCTCCGTCCGAGCGCTCGACTCCACTACAAATGGCTTATGGCTGCAGAGCGGTTGGACTTCGTAGACCATCTCACTCGTCTCCTAGGATGAGTCAGAAAGGCGATCCCCATCGCCCTGACCGAAAACAGATGCAGAAGAACCGGACCGAGCCATCGACATAATGTTGAGAATACTGACGTGTTATCGTTGCCGGAAAAGTATGTCATCAAGCTGGTCGCCGGTCACTAAACGATTCCGTCAATTATAGAGAGCAAAGTGGAGACTAAGTGGGGAGGTGAAAGATTATATAGGTAGGTTTCGACGCCTCGATATCCTAAAAAAACCTCAGCCATCCAATTCAAATCATCTAAGGTCTAACGATTGTCGATGAGATGCACTCTTTAGTGCGAGATGGTATTAGATTTCATAACTTTCAAATCCACACAAACAATCCAATCAACCAAGTTTGCGATGAGTCAGCACAAACATTTGTTCCTGGTGGTGGGGTGGCAGAAGAAATGCATGGTGAAGAAATTAATAAAGAATTTGAAGCCTTTAATAAGTTATTGAAAGATGCAAATACTTCCTTATATCGTGATGGCACTCAGTTTTCAAAGTTTTCATTTATTGTTAGACTATTTCAGATTAAATGTCTAAATGATGGTCTGCCAAGTCCTTCAACTTACTTCCTGAATTGTTGAATGAAGCTTTTCCTGAAATCCAAATCCCAAATTCATCCCATGCCACAAAAAATTTCTCAAGTATATTAATTAGGGTACGAGAAAATACCAGCATGCACATATGATTGTATGTTATTTAGAAAGGATAAGAAGACTCTCGAAGAATGTGAAGTATGCGGTACTTCAAAATGGGTACAAACGCCAAGAGAAGATGAGCAAACAGATGAGGCAGTTTCAACAGTTAGGAGAAAGAAGCATGCAAAAATACTGTGTTACTTTCCTTTGATTCCTCGATTGCAACGATTGTTCATGTCCTCTAAAACATCTTCTGATATGAGATGGCATGCAGAAGGTCGCAAGGATGAGATTCTTAGACACCCGGCTGATTCTGCATCTTGAAAAAATTTTGACGAAAGATATCCCGATTTTGCTGAAGAACCTCGGAATGTGAGACTAGGATTGGCCAGTGATAGTTTTAACCCATTTAGGTAAATGAGTAGCACCTATAACATATGGCCCGTTGTATTAATTTCATATAATCTTCCCTCTTGGTTGTGCATGAAACAATCATCATTTTGTCAATAATTATTCCTGGACCAAAAAGCCCAGAAAATGATATAGATGTGTATCTGCAGCCGTTGATTGATAAAAATTATCCCAATTGTGGGAGTGTTACAACTTATGATGCAACATCTCTCCAAGTTGCGTTGACTTGGACAATAAACGATTTTCCTGCATATGCAAGCTTATCTGGTTATAGCACGAAAGGACGCTATGCTTGTCCATGTTGTGCTGAGCAAACAGATTCAAAGTGGTTGTATAAAGGCTAAAAAAGTTTTGCGACAAGGGTCATAGGAGATGGTTGTCTGACACACACTTTTAGAGCAGAAACATCGACATTTGATGGTACCGATGAGTGGAGACATGCTCCAAGATCTTTGTCTGGGTCAGAAGTGTTAAGGCGACTAGAAGGACATCAATTCACTTTGTCAAAGGATCCGGCAGTGATTAAAGCATCTAAGAAGCGGGCTAGAGATGAACATGAGAACACCGATTTATGTGATGCGGATGAGTGTGACAATCATGTTAATTCAGGGTCATGGAACTAGTTGCCGTATTGGGAGCACACCTGACAACGTCATAACATAGATGTGATGCATCTTGGTAAAAACATAGGTAAAAATATTATAGGAACAGTCATGAGGGATGATCGGAAGACGATGGACAATCTTAAGTCTCGCCTTGATTTAGTAGAATTAAGCATAAGGCATGAGTTGCATCCCGAAGAATTACCCAATGGCAGAGTACGACTTCCTCCTGCAATCAACTCAATGTCAGAAAAGGAGTTGGAGATATTTTGCAAAGTTTTACAGCAGCTTAAAGTCCCAGATGGCTATTTATCTAATATAGCAAGATGTGTAAATTATAAGGAAAAGAAGCTGCAGTCCAAAGTCACACGACTACCATATATTGATGCAAGATATCCTTCCCGTGGCTCTGAGATCTTTAATGTGTGAGCCAGTTACTTCTATCCTGAAAGATATATGTAGCATATATTAAAGGCTTTGCTCTAGAGTGGTACATGTTGAAGATATTGACAAATTGGAATAACGTGCTGCCTTTGACACTTTGTCAAATGGAAAGGATATTTCCCCCATCATTCTTCACTATAATGGTTCACTTAGTAATCCACCTTGCCGATGAAGCAAGACCTGGTGGACCAGTACATTACCGTTGGATGTATCCCATTGAGAGGTAATTCTTCATGCGTCATTAAACCAATAATTTTGTTAGTTCTTTCATGTTATTCCTCCATACGTTTTGTAATTCAGATATACTTGTTTAGGTACCATTACCGATTTAAGGGTTATGTTAAAAATAAAGCTTATCCAGAAGGCCCAATTGCCGAAGGGTATCTTTCAAAGGAGTGCTCCAATTTCTGTTCAAGGTATCTCCATGGTGTGTGGACATGTCTTAATAGACCAAGGAGAAACTCAGACACTTCAAACCTCAAAGGGGCTAAATATCTCTTCCAGACTGCTGGCACTACTTCCGGAAAAATTGATGTATTTAAGTTAGATGACTTAACATGGAAACAAGCACATCGATGTGTTGGATCATAGTGCATCATGTGAGCCATATCGAGTGTAAGTTGAATCTGAATTAATATGAATTTATCGCTGACAATAAGGAAGTAGTAAAAGATTTTTTAATATCCATTCGTTTTATTTTTGTTCCAGCAAATTTATCAGGATAATGAAAAGAAGGCACAGACCAAAAACATTGAAGCCACGTGAGCAACATAAGTTAATGAATGAAAAATTCCACAAGTGGTTTGAAACTCATGTAAGTCACCGTCCCGTGGATTGGATGACTGTATTTTTTAATGTTTAAGTTTTATACTAATATGGTTTACTTTTTAATTTTAGGTTTCTTCGTTGGTTGATGATGAGGTGACACCGGAAATAAAGAATCTTGCCAAACGTCCCCATAAAATGGTTAAAAGATACAATGGATACATATTCAACGGCTTCAGATTTCGTACTCAGGATCGTGAAAGAAAATTTGAAGTCTCAAAATAGTGGCATTGTAGTTACTTCAAAAATAGAAGCTATGCCTCTAAAAATGACACGAATCCTGTAAACGAAGATGTTGACTATTATGGGATGCTCACAGATATTATAGATTTGGATTATTACGTGCATTTTCGAGTAGTCTTATTTCGTGGAGATTGGGCTGGGTTAAATAACATGAAAGTGGATAAGCTGGGTTTTACAATTGTAAATTTTGCACATCTAATTCACACTAGGACACATATTAGCCATGAACCATTTGTGTTTCCGTCTCAAGTGCTCCAAGTTTTTTACATTCAAGACCCAATAGTGTCAAAATCATACGTGGCACTAACTATGCAACCAAGAGATTTATTTCACTTGGGGGACGATTCAGATGATGACGATGATGTTATGAATAATTTCACTGCTACTGAGTTTCCAACATTTGATGTAAACATTTTTGATTATAGTAGTGGCCCTACATGGCTATGTACGGATGGAGAATAGGGTGACATATTTGACGATATTTGTTGATATAGTATCTTAAAATATTTCTTGTTTTTGTATCAGTTCAATTGAGTATCAATCATCTACAAATTATTAGTATATTGTGATAATTTGTGATTTTTATATATTTATGTTAAATGACTTGTCTCAATTTATTGTTTCATGTATATTTCCTTAAATATTCATTGTTTCATGTATATTTTCTTATAATTATTTTTTGGCTTTTATAATGTTCTGTAAACAGGTGACAGATGGCTAGAAGAAAGAGGAAGGTGGTCACGATTAGGCAGGAGTAGCTGTAGATCCTCCCAGCATGGGACCTTCCACTGGGCACCCTACACGAGAAAGTGGAGGTGTGGCGCATACAAATGACACTACAGTCGACGTCGGTGAGGATAACACGCCCACCACTGTGAGGAGCGGACCGACTAAGATGAAGGAGGTATGGGAGCTCCAGAATGATGAGAAGATAGTAGCGAGCAACCACGGATCTGGTCAGCCGGCTGGAGATGGCGGGAGCAAGCTCAGTAAATTTTGCGGGTAATAGCAAGAAATTTTCGGGTGCTTTCCTTATACTACGAGACTTGGTCAAAAATTCCAAAAACCACCAAGGAGGAAGCGTTCTCTGTTATTAAGGTATCTAATTGCTGGTTCTAGCTTCGGAAAGTCGTGTTGAAATTATATGAGATGGAAGAGAAATTTGTGGAATATATATAGCAGATTTTTAATTTATGCTTTTCTAATTAAGAAGATACATCATAAATATGCTTTAAAAGTTCTTTACCTAGAGCAGCAGAAGTAATTAGCAACCTGTACAGAATAATTAGCACTCTTAGTGAACTTATGTTTAGAGTATAAGAAGAGAAATTGTAAAGCAGGTGTAAGTTGTGAATGTAACAAAAGAGAGATCAAGTTGAGCGAGCACATTCCTTGTCCAAACGTGCTCTGATTTAATTAGATCTCTTGTTCTGTTTTTAAAAAATTGATAAAATAAATATATGATCTAGAATCTTATTTTCTAAAGAAATGTTCAGAGTTATCTTAAACTTAATGTTGAGAACTACATAGAGCAAAAGACAAATACATATATGGAGCTTGTTAATTAGACCCTTAACATATTAATTTTGAAGTTTTGTGCCAGAAGAAGCCAAGGTATCATAAATCTTTAAAGGTAGCTCAGATTCTTAGACTGTGGTGATAAGAGAAGGTAGAAGCTCAAGGAACTTGTCAAAATTTTCATGGAATTCACCTTAACGATATATTAATATTTTAAGGGTATTGTGGTATCTTGAGAGATTAAACTTGATGTTTAGAACGATATGAAACCTATAGCAGAATAATGTATTATTAACTTTTTGTCATGTACGTAAAAGATTTTGAAAATTAGGGAAGACTCGGTGAATTTTATATATATAAGAATTGTGTGAAATCAAACATATATATTGTTTTGAGATACGTTGACTAAATTCTTAACGATAAGTTTCTGTTCAAAAATTTTAGACTGGAGAAGTTAATTAATTAATAACTTTTGATCATAGCCCATAGCTTTATTAAAATGTATACACACATAAATGATGATTCTGTTTTGAATATCCTGAGAAACAAAATTCATGGTTGCTTTTGTTAGTTTTGGATGTATGTCACACTTCATTTCGTTTCTTATGGTCACTGATTATTTTTGTTTCGATGACAAAACATGCTACAGGGCTCGATTGAAATTTTATGCTTATATATTTATGCCTATATATTTATGCATTGATTTCACTGATTACTTTCAGTTCTGCCTATATAATTATGCTTGATTGAAATAACTATTACATATTGTTAGATGCAAACCTATTACATATTGGGTCAAGTCCTGAATTCATCAATAACTACATTTTTCTGTGTGTGTGTGTGTGTATATATATATATATATACATCTGATTAATGTTATTTTGTAGCAAAAATTTTCTTACACTGATGTTGTTAACGGATGGATGGATAAATCGGTCTCTAAGAAATGGAGGGACCACAAGAGCTTCCTAAAAGGAAAGTACTATGTGCGAGAGAGGACCGAGGTTGAGAATGCGAGGGCGGTTCCCGTCGGTGTGACACCACAAGATAGACAATTTCTTATTAATTTTTGGAGAAGTGATACGAGAAAGGTATATACTAACACAACTTCCATCCTTCTGTATTTTATTTATGATATATTTTCATTGATGTTGTGAATTATAATCATTAATAGAGAAAGGCTTAATTCGGCATAAAAAGCCGAAAGATGTTGAAATTGAAGCACACTACTGGGAGTGCCAGCTTTGCGGTAGTTCCAGATGAGTTGGTAAACTACGCTTCAATTTTTTTTGAAGTCTTTTTATTATAGTTATTATAGTTATATACAAGTCCATGGTGTGGAGACATCCTTTTATTACTAAGACATCCAATTCATTTTTTTATTATAGTTTTAAATACTGATCTTGTATATAAGAAGCATCAAATGAGGGAGAGAAGGTCGGCGATGTAGATTTTTTTTGAAACTAACCACATGGGTAAGGATGGAAAATTTAGGGATGATGTGGCAGCCGATATGGTGATAAATAAAAAGCTTTCAAATTAATTTTAATTTGGTATTTAATCCTTTAAATAAAATAATTTTTAAAATTAAATTTGTCTTTGGTATCTTTTGCAGAAGGATGTCAGAAAGAAGATTGAATAAATGTCATCTTCTTCCGTCGATCCATTGACGCTACAGTGTCAAGTTCTCTCCGAATTGAGTGGACGCGAGCATCCCGGTTATGTCCGTGGGATGGGGGCTAGGACCAACACCCACCAGTGTTTTCGGTTCTCGTACATGTTTGTCCAGTGGGGCCGGGCCCACATAGGACAATGTTGATCAGTTGAAGGCAACAGTGGCACGTTTGGAGGCTCAAATGGCGACGTTAATCGGGCAACAGTCACAAGGAATTCCAACTCAAGCACCGGTTAGTATTCTACAACTAAATACCCACTTTAAACTAATTTAAATTAAATAAGAGTCAAAGTTAGTATTGTACAGATTGAAATTATATAGGATGTAGGACTCTAATATTCTCATGAATAAATGCCGCTTAGAAATCGACCACTTTATAAATCGACCGTTTATAGTGTGAAGTGGTCGATTTCTAAGCGGCATTTCAGAATAGGTATTCATGAGAATATTAGAGTCCTACATCCTATATAATTTCAATTTGTACAATACTAACTTTGACTCTTATTTAATTTAAATTAGTTTAAAGTGGGTATTTAGTTGTAGAATACTAACCGGTGCTTGAGTTGGAATTCCTTGTGACTGTTGTCCGATTAACGTCGCCATTTGAGCCATTTGAGCCTCCAGACGTGCCACTGTTGCCTTCAACTGATCAACATCGTCCTATGTGGGCCCGGCCCCACTGGACAAACATGTACGAGAACCGAAAACGCTGGTGGGTGTTGGTCCTAGCCCCCATCCCACGGACACTACCGGGACGCTCGCGTCCACTCAATTCGGAGAGAACTTGACACTGTAGCGTCAAATGGATCGACGGAAGAAGAAGATGACATTTATTCAATCTTCTTTCTGGCATCCTTCTGCAAAAGATACCAAAGACAAATTTAATGTTCAAAATTATTTTATTTAAAGGATTAAATACCAAATTAAAATTAATTTGAATGCTTTTTATTTACCACCATATCAGCTGCCACATCATCCCTAAATTTTCCATCCTTACCCGTGTGGTTAGTTTCAAAAAAAATCTACATCGCCGACCTTCTCTCCCTCATTTAATGCTTCCTATATACAACTAAGATCAGTATTTAAAACTATAATAAAAAAATGAATTGGATGTCTTAGTAATAAAAGGATGTCTCCACACCATGGACTTGTATATAACTATAATAACTATAATAAAAAGACTTCAAAAAAATTGAAGCGTAGTTTACCAGCTCATCTGGAACTACCACAAAGCTGGCACTCCCAGTAGTGTGCTTCAGTTTCAACATCTTTCGGCTTTTTATGCCGAATTAAGCCTTTCTCTATTAATGATTATAATTCACAACATCAATGAAAATATATCATAAATAAAATACAGAAGGATGGAAGTTGTGTTAGTATATACCTTTCTCATATCACTTCTCCAAAAATTAACAAGAAATTGCCAATCTTGTGGTGTCACACCGACGGGAACCGCCCTCGCATTCTCAGCCTCGGTCCTCTCTGGCACATAGTACTTTCCTTTTAGGAAGCTCTTGTGGTCCCTCCATTTCTTAGAGACCGATTTATCCACCCATCCGTTAACAACGTCAGTGTAAGAAAATTTTTGCTACAAAATAACATTAATCAGATGTGTATGTATATATATATATATACACAGAATAATGTAGTTATTGATGAATTCAGGACTTAACCCAATATGTAATAGGTTTGCATCTAACAATACTAGTAATTTGCACGTGCGATGCACGTCTTAATAAATACAGTTTTTTAAAATAAATTTAGACATAATCTGGATTTGAACTTATAACCTCCTTTATAATAGTTATGCACGTGTATTGCACGGGTTGGTAGATTGACAAAACCTTTACAAATAACACTAAGGTCTTCTCCCATTATAATATTAGAAATAGGAGTATTTCTTAGTTTTTAAAAATAGTGGGGGTATATGCTAATTTTCACATTTTAAATGGTGGCATTTGCTAAAATATCCCTTTTTTAGGGACTGCACGTGCATCACATGGGTATGTTTGGTGGATTTAGTTTGCCGTATACTGCAAGTGTTTACTAAGTTACAAAATTAGGGTTTGTTTGTTTACAACCCCAACTCTCCCATTAAAATAGTAGAGATGTAATAGTTATTTCAATCAAGCATAATTATATAGGCAGAACTGAAAGTAATCAGTGAAACAAAAGTAATCAGGAAAATCAAGCATAAATATATAGGTATAAATATATAAGCATAAATATTTATTTCAATCGAGCCCTGTATCTTGTCATCGAAACAAAAGTAATTAGTGACCACAAAAAATGAAATGAAGTGCGACATACATCCAAAACCAACAAAAGCAATCCTGAATTTTGTTTCTCAGGATATTCAAAACAAAATCATCATTTATGTGTGTATACATTTTGATGAAGCTATGAGCTATGATCAAAAGTTATTAATTAATTAACTTCTCCAGGCTAAAGTTTTTGAACAGAAACTTATCGTTAAGAATTTAGTCAACGTATCTCAAAACAATATATATGTTTGATTTCACACAATTCTTATATATATAAAATTCACCGAGTTTTCCGTAATTTTCAAAATCTTTCGAGTGTACGTACATGACAAAAAGTTAATAATACATTATTCTGCTATAGGTTTCATACCGTTCTAAACATCAAGTTTAATCTCTCAAGATACCACAATACCCCTAAAATATTAATATATCGTTAAGGTGAGTTCCATGAAAATTTTGACAAGTTCCTTGAGCTTCTACCTTCTCTTATCACCACAGTCTAAGAATCTGAGCTACCTTTAAAGATTTATGTTACCTTGGCTTCTTCTGGCACAAAACTTCAAAATTGATATATTAAGGGTCAAATTAACAAGCTCCATATATGTATTTGTCTTTTGCTTTATGTAGTTCTCAACATTAAGTTTAAGATAACTCTGAACATTTCTTTAGAAAATAAGATTCTAGATTATATATTTATTTTATCTATTTTTTAAAAACAGAACAAGAGATCTGATTAAATCAGAGCACGTTTGGACAAGGAATGTGCTCGCTCAACTTGATCTCTCTTTTGTTACATTCACAGCTTACACCTGCTTTACAGTTTCTCTTCTTATACTCTAAACATAAGTTTATACTCTAAACATAAGTTCACTAACTGACACTAAGAGTGCTAATTATTCTGTACAGGTTGCTAAATACTTCTGCTGCTCTAGGTAAAGAACTTTCAAAGCATATTTATGATGTATCTTCTTAATTAGAAAAGCATAAATTAAAAATTTGTTGTATATATCCCACAAATTTCTCTTTCATCTCATATAATTTCAACACGACTTTCTGAAGCTAGAACCAGCAATTAGATACCTTAATAACAGAGAACGCTTCCTCCGTGGTGGTTTTTAAAATTTTTGACCAAGTCTCATAGTATAAAGAAAGCACCCGAGAATTTCTTGCTATTACCCCGCAAAATTTACCGAGCTTGCTCCCGTCATCTCCAGTCGACTGACCGGATCCGTTGTTGCTCACTACTATCTTCTCATCATTCTGGAGCTCCCATGCCTCCTTCATCTTGGTCGGTCCGCTCCTCCTCACAGTGGTGGGCATGTTATCCTCACCGACGTCGACTGTGGTGTCATCTGTATGCGCCACACCTCCACTTTCTCCTGTAGGGTGCTCAGTGGAAGGTCCCATGCTGGGAGGATCTACAGCTACTCCTGCCTAATCGTGACCACCTTCCTTTTTATTCTAGCCATCTGTCACCTGTCTACAGAACATTATAAAAGCCAAAAAATAATTATAAGAAAATATACATGAAACAATGAATATTTAAGAAAATATACATGAAACAATAAATTGAGACAAGTCATTTAACATAAATATATAAAAATCACAAATTATCACAATATACTAATAATTTGTAAATGATTGATACTCAATTGAACTGATACAAAAATAAGAAATATTTTAAGATACTATATCAACAAATATCGTCAAATATGTCACCCTATTCTCTATTCGTACATAGCCACGTAGGGGCACTACTATAATCAAAAATGTTTACATCAAATGTTGGAAACTCAGTAGCAGTAAAATTATTCATAACAACAACATCGTCGTCGTCATTTGAATCGTCCCCCAATTGAAATAAATCTCTTGGTTGCATAGTTAGTGTCACGTATGATTTTGGCACTATTGGGTCTTGAATGTAGAAAACTTGGAGCACTTGAGACGGAAACACAAATGGTTCATGGCTAGTGTGTGTCCTAGTAAGAATTAGATGTGCAAAATTTACAATTGCAAAACCCAGCTTATCCACTTCCATGTTATTTAACCCAGCTCAATATCCACGAAATAAAACTACTCGAAAATGCCCGTAATAATCCAAATCTATAATATCTATGAGCATCCCATAATAGTCAACATCTCCGTCTTCAGGATTCGTGTCATTTTTAGAGGCATAGCTACTAGTTTTTGAAGTAACTACAATGCCACTATTTTGAGACTTCAAATTTTCTTTCACGATCCTGAGTACGAAATCTGAAGCCGTTGAATATGTATCCATTGTATCTTTTAACCATTTTATGGGGACCTTTGGCAAGAATCTTTATTTCAGGTGTCACATCATCATCACCCAACGAAGAAACCTAAAATTAAAAAGTAAACCATATTAGTATAAAACTTAAACATTAAAAAATACAGTCATCCAATCCACGGGACGGTGACTTACATGAGTTTCAAAAATGTTGCTCACGTGGCTTCAATATTTTTGGTCTGTGCAATCTTTTCATTATCCTGATAAATTCGCTGGAACAAAAATAAAACGAATGGATATTAAAAAATCTTTTACTATTTCCTAATTATCAGCGATAAATTCATACTAATCCAAATTCAACTTACACTCGATATGGCTCACATGATGCACTATGATCCAACACATATCGATGTGCTTGTTCCCATGTTAAGTAATCTAACTCAAATGCATCAATTTTTCCGAAAGTAGTGTCAGCAGTCTGAAAGAGATATTTAACCCCTTTGTGGTTTGAAGTGTCTGAGTTTCTCTTTGGTCTATTAAGACATGTCTCTACACTATGGAGATACCTTGAACAGAAATTGGAGCACTCCTCTGAAAGATACCCTTCGGCAATTGAGCCTTCTGGATAAGCTTTATTTTTAATATAAAGCTTAAGTCGGTAAAGGTACCTAAACAAGTATATCTGAATTACAAAACGTATGGAGGAATAGCATAAAAGAACTAACAAAATTATTGGTTTAATGACGCATGAAGAATTACCTCTCAATGGGATACATCCAACGGTAATGTACTGGTCCACCAAGTCTTGCTTCATCGGCAAGGTGGATTACTAAGTGAACCATTATAGTGAAGAATGATGGGGAAATATCCTTTCTATTTGACAAAGTGTCAAAGGCAGCACGTTATTCCAATTTGTCAATATCTTCAACATGTACCACTCTAGAGCAAAGTCTTTAATATATGCTACATATATCTTTTAGGATAGAAGTAACTGGCTCACACATTAAAGATCTCAGAGCCACAGAAAGGATATCTTGCATCAATATATGGTAGTCGTGTAACTCTAGACTGCAGCTTCTTCTCCTTATAATTTACACATCTTGCTATATTATATGAATAACCATCTGGGACTTTAAGCTGCTGTAAAACTTTGCAAAATATCTCTGTGACAGTGTAAAAATGGCCTGAGGCCCAACCAGGGCCCAATACAATTCCCACTCAGAAAGGTAAAGATAGCAACCTGGTTCGGCTCCGGACCACTTCAGGGTCGGCGCCGAACCTCGTGTTTGCCCTCACTGTACTGGCCTCCTCGTACCGACGAGCCTCAGTAGCCCTCGGAGTCCGATCCGGGACAGTCCCACAGGCCGTCCCCCCTCTCTGGCGGGGCAGAAGGATGACCTGGCGCAGCCTAGGCCCTCCGATCCCCCCCAGAAGCGCAGGAGGCCCACGATGGGCCACGTCAGCTCCAAATACCGCCAAGGGTTTCGCCACATCAGCCCTATACCACTCCTGGTATCGCCACGCCCGCCCTAAACCCCCTGGGCCTTCTGCCACGTCAGGCCCACGGGCTTTCGGATCCAGACCCGGCCCCCAAGTGGAACCAAACCCGGTTGGGATTCTCTATAAATACTAGACCCACACCCACCTTTTGAGGTAATGAATCTTTTGCCACTTAAATATACCTAGTTATTGCTACTCTCTCACAGAGACTGACTAGAGCGTCGGAGGGTCCGCCACCGGGACAAACCCCGGTGTTTCAGGACCGTCTGCAGGTACACAAGACCTCGGATCCGACCCTTCCGATCCGAGCCCAGCCTTCAACATCTTTCCGAGTTCACCGCAGGCCCCAGAAGGTCAACCGAAGGTCGGCAGACGAGCGGCATTCTCCTTCAATACAAATTGAGTCCGAACTCACACCTGGTGCATCCACACGTCTCCCAGAAATAAACAGCATCAGGTTGGCGCCGTCTGTGGGAACAGCTGCTCCAGAAGCCGATCCGATCCAGACCCTCAAAAGACCTCGACAGCCGAACCCTCATGGCCTCCAAAGGCAAGGGGGCTGCTTCCTCCGTCAACCAACGGGACTCGCCCCCACCCACTGATAAAGCCAGGCCACGCACGTCGAAACACAAGGCTCCCTCTCGGGAGTCCCAAAGGAGCGTCGGCCGGCCAGCCCAGCCCGACCTCCGGGGAATAATCCTCAACCGCAAGATTATCCGCAGCAGGGGAAGGGCCGCTTCCAACCCGGTCCCGAACCATCCGAGGCAGCCGCCCGAGGTGCGAAGACCCGCGCTCAGCCGAGTCGGAAGACAACCCTCGGACCGGCCAAACCGGGTCGAAGGAGCCCCCGTCACTCATAAGGAATTCCAAGACTTCCGAAGAGAAATTCTGGGAGCCCTCCGACGGGCCCCCAGGGAAGAAACCCTCCATTCCCAAACAGGGTCGGACGCCGAAGCCAGCGCGTCCCGCCCTTCAACGATCCAGCCGGAAGACGATGACGTACTCCTAAGACGCCTACAAGAAATGGAGGACCGCCTCGATCACATAGGGGACGGCGGCCAAAGAGTGGCTCAGGAGTACAGACCTGTCCGTCCTCCCTTCTCCGCCCCCATCCTCCAAGCGGAAATACCCCGGAATTTCCGACCCCCTCAATTCGAGACCTACGATGGCGAGGGAGATCCTGCTGATCACATGGAGGGTTTCAAAACCCTCATGATGATTCACAGCGCCTCGGATCCCCTGCTCTGCCGAGCCTTCCCTGCCACCCTTCGGGGTCCAGCTCGCGAGTGGTTCTCGAAACTCGCCCCCGGCTCCATTTACTCCTTCGACCAACTCGAGGGCAATTTTCTTGCCCATTTTGTCACTAGCCGGAAGGCCGAAAGGACCAGCGCCTCATTACTTGGGCTCAAGCAGATAGAGGGGGAATCACTCAGAGTGTTCGTCCGGAGATTTACCGCTGAGGCAAGGTCGGTCTCCTCCCTCGACCCAGGCGTCGCTTCAGCGGCATTCCGACACAACGTCCGCCCCGGACAGCTGAAGGCTTCTCTGGCCAAGAGACCCCCCGTCGACTTTCCCGACCTCCTTAATAGGGTCGAGAAATACATTAGGGCAGAAGAGGCCCTTAATCCCGAAGATGCCAGGGATGCCACCGGGAAAGGAAAGCGGAAGACCGAGGAAGTCGAACCACCAAAGAAAGCTCCAAGGGACCCGGGGGCCATGAAGAAGGTCCCGCCAGTCCCCCGCTTCGAGAGGTACACTCCCCTGACGCATAACATATCCGCCATCCTCTTGGAAATCGAAGACAAGGGCATTGTCCGACTACCCCCCCGATCTAATAACAACAAGAATCGAGACCAGCGCTTTTACTGCCGCTTCCACAGAGATCACGGGCACGAAACCGACCAATGCCGAGCCCTGAAAGACGAAATTGAAGAACTCATTTCCAGAGGGTACCTCCGAGAGTTTACCCGAGAAGGCCCACGGGATCGGCGAGACGCTAGGAACCGGAGGCAATCGCCTCCGAACCCTCCTCCAAACCAGACCCAGGGTCGGGACCCCGATTCCGAGGGAGCCGCAGATATCCCTTTCATCTTGCACTGTGTCCACGGAGGGCCGATGGGAGGTGAATCAAACACTTCCAGAAAAGCCTTCATCCGAGAGGTGAACGCTGTCAGAGACAACCCCTCGCCCAAACTGCAATCAAGGCCGGTCTCCTTCTCAGGGGAAGACCTTGAAGGTGTTCGCTTGCCCCACTACGATGCCCTCGTCATTAACCTCCACATGGCTAATTGTGAAGTCCGCAGGATCCTCGTCGACAACGGTAGCTCGGTGAATATTCTTTTCCTCGAAGCCTTCGAAAATCTCAGGTTACCCCGAGGCAAACTCAAGCCAGCCGGGTACACCTTGCACGGGTTCTCCGGCGTCCCTGTCGTAATAGAAGGGATTGTTACCCTCGACGTTACCGCCGGGTCGACTCCTGTCAAGAGGACCGAATCCATGGACTTCATGGTGGTCAACGTCAAGGCGGCTTACAACGCCATACTTGGCCGGCCTGGACTATGCTCCCTACAAGCGGTGCCTTCGGCTTACCATCTGAAGCTCAAGTTCCCCACCCCTCAAGGAGTCGGCATCGTCCGAGGCAGCCAAGAAGCAGCGCGATCATGCTACATGACCACCGTCGGGGGAGGTGTGTTCCCCCTCGACGCCGAACGAGCATAGATTATGGCCCGGCTAAATGTAAATCTGTTTTTGTGTAAACCCTCGTATGTAAAGGGCTGCCTTAGCGGCCCTCCCTACCTTATACTAAAAATACCCCTTTTTGTCCGAACCCAAATGTCTCGATAGTCTCAGTACGAGTCCGGACCGAGGGTCCTTCCTAAGGCCCCACTTCGATCCCTCACGGAGCGGTGGAGCCAGACCTTGCCTCCGACATTGCGCGCTACACTACTGGCCGAAGCGAGGAAGGAAAAGGATTCTTTGTTCATACCCCTTTATTTTCATTCCAAAGAGAAAAAATAAAAAGAAAAACAAAGACCGTTACAAGACCGCTCCACTCATCTCAAACCAGGAAGATCAGGGCCCCTCGGGCCCAACAAGGGACGAAGAGTACTCCGACCAAGCAACTAGGGGCCCCTCTCCTCGTTGTGGTATTCCTTAGCCTCAGCCACAATCGACACTCCAGCCACAGAACTCTGGGCGTCATCCGGTCGCGTCCGCTGCAACAGCAGCAGCGCAGAGGGAACCCCCTCCGCCTGTCGACCCGCGGAGGAAGAGAACGAGGCACCCAACATCGCCTTGTAACGAGGCATCTCCATCTCCTTCCCCACAAAGACGTCGCGAGGTAACCCCCCAGGAGAGGGCCTCGGCACCAAGGTACTAAGCCCAGCCTGTCTAAGGTCCGCACCGCCGAGCTCCCGATCCCACATCGCCCTTCTCAACCGGCGCGCCTCCGCACTTAAGACTGCGGACTTATTCCGATAAAAGTTACAAGCCGTATCGGTGTCCCGAGCCCCCCTTCGATGACGAGCCAGCGCGGCCTCCAGGACCTTAACCTTACTCCGGAGCCACGCCACATAGAAACTACGGGAGTCCCCCTCAGGGAGGAGAGCCGTGACCTACAAGATAACCAACCAACTCAACACACATTCTCAAGAAGATTCAGAAATATCCGAGGTCAAAACAACCGGCCGGTCAAAAATCTTTTCTTGCCACTATAAATCCAGGTACTTCTTACAAAAAATGCGGTGACCAGTCCGCGGGAGGCAAACACAATCGAGGGAGAGAAAAAGAAAGGCAAAAATTACACAACTCATTGACCCACCTCCGCGTCGACGGACGGATCCACGGGTGCGTCGGCCGATGGGTCGACGGCAGGCCCTTCTTCGCCAGGAGTCTTCGACGTCCCCTCGATCTCCATATCAAACTCGAACTTGGGCAAATCGAGGGCCGGGAAGAAGTGCCTCACGTGGCTGAGGGCCTTCGCATAGCTTTTGTCCTGGGCCGCGATCACCATCAGCTGGCCCGTAGTCAGCACCTCCTTCGCCTCCTTGGTGAACTTCGTCTTCAGGAAGGCCATCTTCTTCTCCCACTCCACATCCTTGGCCTTGAGCTGGAGCTCCAGCTGCTGCTCCCTCTTATGCGAACCCTCGAGTTCGATCCGCATCTCCTTCATCTCCAGCTCGCTCTTTTCCGCTCGAGCTCGCTCTTGGGCCAGGGACGCCTCGTACAGGTTCTTTATGTTGGCCCCCTGTATGCAAGCCTACAGCCAACGGCAGACAAAGATCAGGCCTCCGCACGAAAATCAACAAGGAGGGACAGGGTCGACAGACTTACCTGCACAGTGGCCTGCGCCAGGCGTGCGAACGCCACCTCCACGGGCTCACCCTCCATCACCTTGCGATCGCGAGGGGTCGCCAGCTTTTCCACCACTTCAACGGCTTGGGCCTCCTCTGTCAGGCGGTCCCCCATCAGAACCGACCAGTCCGGAGCCCACCGCTGCCGCAACAACTCCACCACCGGATCCACTTCCTCGGCCTCGACCCAGGGACCTTTCCCCTTGTCGAGAACAGGGGCCCCCGCTAGGCCCTGACCCTTCGAAGCAGCCACACCCTTGCTCGTCTCCGAGCGACCCCTCTTGGTCCTCGGCTCGAGTTGGACCTCCGAGATGATTAGGGACGACTCCCTCGGCCTCTTCGCCGCCTCCTTCTCAGCCTTCTCCTTCCTCATGGCGAGCCTCTTTGCCTTGATCGACGCCTCGTCCATACCTGCGGGAAAAACCATTAAGAGCAATGAGCAAGAAAGCAAGAAAGGACCAAGAGAAAAGAAACAACTACATACACATAACAGCTGGGCTCAGTCCAGCGCTCGCCAAATTGGTCTCCATCACCTCCGTCCAATCAATACTAGGTGACTGGCGGAGGCGCTCGACAAACCCCCATTCATCGGCCGACAGATCCCCCTGCCTCGGCGGTTGGTAGTTCGGCTTGGAGTGGTTCTATCGAGTGGGAATGTCCCATGGCACTTCACTCCGGATCACCAAATATTTCTCCTTCCATCCCTTGATGGAATCCGGGTGGTGGCGAACGACCTTCCCCCCACTCCGGGGGGAGATATAGTATACACCCTCGGCCGACGGGTTGACCATCAACATCGCGCGGAACACATTCAGCCGCAGGGGTACTTGCTGTTCCTCGCACATCAGCACAAAGCAGATAATCTGCTTCCAAGAGTTCGGCCCGTACTGCATGGGCGCCAAGGAGGCCCAGTTCAACACGTCCCTAACGAACGGGTGGATTGGCAACCTCAGGCCAGAGATAAAAGCGTCCACTGGGAAGACACAGTACCAAGCGGATAAGGGATCGGTAGGGCGCAGAGTGGAGCTCGGCAGCAGCAGTTCGTAACCAGGCCCTATATGATACGCCAGCTGCAGAACCTCCAAATCCCCGTCCTCCAAAACGGTCGAGATCGCGTCCATCATCACCCTCCTCCGGCTCGGCGAAGAGGGTTGCACTCCGAAGAGCTCCCGGTCAGAAAGGTCGTCGGGATACTGACGGAAATGCTTCGGCTGAACGGGCGAACCCGTCATCAGATTACGGAAAACAGGCGCCTTGCTCGAACCGCCGGTCCTCGACCCCGGTTTTCTTGGGGCCCTCTTCTCCTTCTTGACTCGCTCCGACGGTCCTCGACCCTGAATGGTGGATCTCCTCGCTATATCACCCTCGCCTCTCTCCTCATCGGAAGACAACTCCAGCACGCGAATGCCGTCCGAACCGTCGCCGGCTCCCTCCGACCCGCTACTCTCCACCACAAAGGGACGTCGGGAGCGCGACAGCCTCGTCTTGTGTACCGCTTCCCCCTCACCTACTGAGTCCTCCAAAGAAACCAAGCCAGTAAGGCCCACAACGGGCACCGACTCCTCGAACACGGGCTCTTCCCACGACGTCGACGGAGAGTCAGGCTTTACTTCCCCCCTGGACGACGACGCCGACGAACCGGACTGAGCCCTATCCATCTGTGCCTAAAGATAAAACAAACTTACCAAACTAACCTGGGACCGCTTCGGGAGGGCGAGCCGAGTACGGCAAACTGCAAGAACAATCGCTGAAGGGTTGGGAGATTTTTTGAAGAAGAAAGCAGCAAGATTGAAGTGGGCGAAAAGGAAAAAGGAGGGAATACTTATATAAGGGAAGAACGGCTCCTCGACTTCCGCGATTACTGTTCACTGATTGACGCACAACTGCCGCCTGGAAAATCGCGCCGCGTCCTCGAAACCTGTGCGGAGGACGTCATCAGACGCCAGACTGACAGCCCAACTCTGGGGTCGGTTCGGATGGAATACGCGACGGAGAAAACATTTTTACTTAAGGTTTAAGACGCCGTCATATGACAGACGCCCCGGGCTCCAGCGCTCGACCAGTTCCCCTCTCACCCTCGAGCAGCCCGGGACTTACAGCTTCGGCAGCCGAAACCCCGAACAGTTCGAGGGTGGGACAGAAACCGCCATCGCCTGCAGCCCTATCAAGACGGACTGGCCGACCCCCGATGGGAGGTGGTCCCCCCATCCGAGGCCCTTCAGCCCCAAAGCCGGAATACGGTTGGTGCATCTTTTCGTCCGGATCTCTCCCGGGCCAAACATCCATGACAGGGTAGTCTGACCCGAAAAGGGATCCAGACGGCAAAACCACCACCAATCCGAGGCTCCTCTTCCACCAGCACGGATCTCGGCCGTTACCCCTCTCGCCCTGATCTCCCATAGATCTGGCTGCCGTATCAAGGTCCATCAGATCCAAGAGAAGATCCGGGCGGCAGAGTAACCGCCTCTCCGACGCTGCTAGGGTCGAAAATATTAGCAAAAGACAGGCATCCACCGAAACAGACACCTCTGAGGGCCAATGGGCCACCCCTGTTTTGATCATACCTACGATGGAGGGGAGAGGTATTTATAACCTCCCCCAGGGACTAACCGTTGGGGCGCGGGGAAGGTCAATCAACGGAAAACCATGCGCCATCTACATTTATTAGGCGGTGCCATTAAATGCCCCTAGGAAATTGGACCATCACACCGTTCTCGGAGAGCCTTCAATGCTCCACAGGAATGGCGGGATTTCCCCGCTCAATCACTCTAGGGCGCCAACCGATCGCCATCCCCCTTGTTAGCCCGAAATCCCTCGACCAGCTCGAGGTCAGGTCTAGCACCAGGGTAGTCTTCTTAGGAAGGCTTCACGGCTCGCCATCGCCCTTGCCTTCCAGTAATCCCTCGCCAAGCTCGAGGTCAGGTCTGGCACCAGGGTGGTCTTCTCAGGAAGGCCAACGGCTCGCCACCCCCCTTGTTGGCCCGTAATCCCTCGACCAGCTCGAGGTGAGGTCTAGCACCAGGGGCGTCCGCCGAAACAGACACCTCTGAGGGCCAATGGGCCACCCCTGTTTTGATCATACCTACGATGGAGGGGAGAGGTATTTATAACCTCCCCCAGGGACTAACCGTTGGGGCGCGGGGAAGGTCAATCAACGGAAAACCATGCGCCATCTACATTTATTAGGCGGCGCCATTAAATGCCCCTAGGAAATTGGACCATCACACCGTTCTCGGAGAGCCTTCAATGCTCCACAGGAATGGCGGGATTTCCCCGCTCAATCACTCGAGGGCGCCAACCGATCGCCATCCCCCTTGTTAGCCCGAAATCCCTCGACCAGCTCGAGGTCAGGTCTAGCACCAGGGTAGTCTTCTCAGGAAGGCTTCACGGCTCGCCATCGCCCTTGCCTTCCAGTAATCCCTCGCCAAGCTCGAGGTCAGGTCTGGCACCAGGGTGGTCTTCTCAGGAAGGCCAACGGCTCGCCACCCCCCTTGTTGGCCCGTAATCCCTCGACCAGCTCGAGGTGAGGTCTAGCACCAGGATAGTCTTCTCAGGAAGGCTTCACGGCTCGCCATCGCCCTTGCCTTCCAGTAATCCCTCGCCAAGCTCGAGGTCAGGTCTGGCACCAGGGTGGTCTTCTCAGGAAGGCCAACGGCTCGCCACCCCCCTTGTTGGCCCATAATCCCTCGACCGGCTCGAGGTCGGGTCTGGCACCAGGGGAGTCTTCTCAGGAAGGCTTCACGGCTCGCCATCGCCCTTGCCTTCCAGTAATCCCTCGCCAAGCTCGAGGTCAGGTCTGGCACCAGGGTGGTCTTCTCAGGAAGGCCAACGGCTCGCCACCCCCCTTGTTGGCCCGTAATCCCTCGACCTGCTCGAGGTCAGGTCTAGCACCAGGGTAGTCTTCTCATGGAGGCTTCACGGCTCGCCATCGCCCTTGCCTTCCAGTAATTCCTCGCCAAGCTCGAGGTCAGGTCTGGCACCAGGGTGGTCTTCTCAGGAAGGCCAACGGCTCGCCACCCCCCTTCTTGGCCCGTAATCCCTCGACCGGCTCGAGGTCAGGTCTAGCACCAGAGTAGTCCCCTCAGGAAGGCTCCTTGGCTCGCCCTCGCTCTAACCATCAGGATAACCCTCTCATGAAGGCCCAGTCACTCGCCATCCCATTTCTACAACCATAAGCACTCCTCCACGGCTAGCTCCCGCACCCCCTGCAGGAGTGGGGGGCTTGTGTGACAGTGTAAAAATGGCCTGAGGCCCAACCAGGGCCCAATACAATTCCCACTCAGAAAGGTAAAGATAGCAACCTGGTTCGGCTCCGGACCACTTCAGGGTCGGCGCCGAACCTCGTGTTTGCCCTCACGGTACTGGCCTCCTCGTACCGATGAGCCTCAGTAGCCCTCGGAGTCCGATCCGGGACAGTCCCACAGGCCGTCCCCCCTCTCTGGCGGGGCAGAAGGATGACCTGGCGCGGCCTAGGCCCTCCGATCCCCCCCAGAAGCGCAGGAGGCATACGATGGGCCACGTCAGCTCCAAATACCGCCAAGGGTTTCGCCACGTCAGCCCTATACCACTCCTGGTATCGCCACGTCCGCCCTAAACCCCCTGGGCCTTCTGCCACGTCAGGCCCACGGGCTTTCGGATCCAGACCCGGCCCCCAAGTGGAACCAAACCCGGTTGGGATTCTCTATAAATACTAGACCCACACCCACCTTTTGAGGTAATGAATCTTTTGCCACTTAAATATACCTAGTTATTGCTACTCTCTCACAGAGACTGACTAGAGCGTCGGAGGGTCCGCCACCGGGACAAACCCCGGTGTTTCAGGACCGTCTGCAGGTACACAAGACCTCGGATCCGACCCTTCCGATCCGAGCCCAGCCTTCAACATCTTTCCGAGTTCACCGCAGGCCCCAGAAGGTCAACCGAAGGTCGGCAGACGAGCGGCATTCTCCTTCAATACAAATTGAGTCCGAACTCACACCTGGTGCATCCACACGTCTCCCAGAAATAAACAGCATCAATCTCCAACTCCTTTTCTGACATTGAGTAGATTGCAGGAGGAAGTCGTACTCTGCCATTGGGTAATTCTTCGGGATGCAACTCATGCCTTATGCCCAATTCTACTAAATCAAGGCGAGACTTAAGATTGTCCATCGGTGTTCTCATGTTGTTGTCATCTCTAGCCCGCTTCTTAGATGCTTTAATTATTGCCGGATCCTTAGACAAAGTGAATTGATGTCCTTCTAGTCGCCTTAACACATCTGACCCAGACAAAGATCTTGGAGCATGTCTCCACACATCGGTACCATCAAATGTCGATGTTTCTGCTCTAAAAGTGTGTGTCAGACAACCATCTCCTATGACCCATGTAGCAAAACTTTTTGCCTTTATACAACCACTTTGAATCTGTTTGCTCAGCACAACATGGACAAGCATAGCGTCCTTTCGTGCTATAACCAGATAAGCTTGCATATGCAGGAAAATCGTTTATTATCCAAGTCAACGCAAATTGGAGAGATGTTGCATCATAAGTTGTAACACCCTCCCACAATTGGGATAATTCATCAATCAACGGCTGCAGATACACATCTACATCATTTTCTGGGCTTTTTGGTCCAGGAATAATTATGGACAAAATGAATGATGATTGTTTCATGCACAACCAAAGGGGAAGATTATATGGAATTAATACAACAGGCCATATGTTGTAGGTGCTACTCATTTACCTAAATGGGTTAAAACCATCACTGGCCAATTCTAGTCTAACATTTCGAGGATCTTCAGCAAAATCGGGATATCTTTCGTCAAAATTTTTTCAAGATGCAGAATCAGCCGGGTGTCTAAGAATCTCATCCTTCTTGCAACCTTCCGCATGCCATCTCATATCAAAAGATGTTTTAGAGGACATGAACAATCTTTGCAGTCGAGGAATCAAAGGAAAGTAACGCAGTATTTTTGCATGCTTCTTTCTCCTAACTGTTGAAACTGCCTCATCTGTTTGCTCATCTTCTCTTAGCGTTTGTACCCATTTTGAAGTACCGCATACTTCACATTCTTCGAGAGTCTTCTTATCCTTTCTAAATAACATACAATCATATGGGCATGCTGGTATCTTCTCGTACCGTAAATTAAAATACTTGAGAAATTTTTTTGTGACATGGGATGAATTTGGGATTTGGATTTCAGGAAAAGCTTCATTCAATAATTCAAGAAGCAAGTTGAAGGACTTGGCAGGCCATCCATTTAGACATTTAATCTGAAATAGTCTAACAATAAATGAAAACTTTGAAAACTGAATGCAATCACGATATAAGGGAGTATTTGCATCTTTCAACTTATTAAAGGCTTCAAATTCTTTATTAATTTCTTCACCATGCATTTCTTCTGCCACCCCACCACCAGGAACAAATGTTTGTGCTGACTGATCGCAAACTTGGTTGATTGGATTGTTTGTGTGGATTTGAAAGTTATGAAATCTCATACCATCTCGCACTAATGAGTGCATCTCATCGACAACACTTGGCTGACTTGTAAATAAAGATGCGTCTTCACGTACAACTAAACCATTAGAAACTGACTGAGCAGACTCTCCATGACAACCAATTTGTATACCCCGGTAAAAAAACCATTGCAAATCACATGTCTCAACTACGTCACATGTTCTCAAATCACAATTTGAACACCGAACACATGGACACAAAATTAAGTTCGGATCAGGAGAAATCCTCTTTGCAAAGTTAATAAAATCTTTCACGTCGTCCCGATACTCCTTGGATAATCATGACTTATTAATCCAACTTTTATCCATTTTCGAAAATATGATTCAATCTGAAAATTAAAATTCATAAATTAAAATGCATATTGCTTTTAAACTCTTTCTTCCAACAAAATATTTATACTACAAATTCATAAATATTTTTACTCTTCTATATATTTGGATAACCTCTGGTGCCAAGTTAGATTTACTATGTTAGAACATCAATGTAATACTTTAACAGGTTGGAACTGCCAAGACAGAAAGTGCTAACACATTTTCCTGTGGTTTTTTTACAAGTATGCAATCATCTCATATATCACATAACGAATCTTTTACTTGGACCATTCATATATTTATTAATCTGTTAATGCCATAATCAGAGTAAGCGAAAAAGAAATACATAAGCAGTGTACTTCAGTTAAGAGTACGGATAACAAAATCAGCAATTTCTACAAATCATCTGAGAAGCGAGACTATGTATAAAAGAAATGTCCAGCATGAAGGAAGAGTAACATTAATAAAATCTTTTAGTGCAATATTACCAAGTGACGGATCATTAGTTGATGTTTCATAATCAGAGTAAGAGAGCAATGAGCTTGCATCTGCATCCACTGACAGTACATTGCGCTTATGGGATGTCAAGGATAACTGCAAGGTATAATTATGTGTTCATAGTTAACATAATCAAGCCAATTATTTCTTAATCAATTCTGCAAGAATGTGTTATCTGGTCAAACAGACAGTGCTGGGCATTCACAATTTGTGGTCTGGGGACATGGTCCTTTATATTGCTTAATGGAGAAGTAGAAATTTTAGGTAATGGATGTGTAGTTGTTACAATTTTAGCCTATGCATGTTATCTAACTTTTACATTGAGGTCAAAATTCTATTATTTCAATATGAAGATGTGATACCTTTTTATCAAATAAAAGATTCCCGGAAAACTTAAGTGTTCATGTGTGTTTAGTTAATGCAGCATGTGGAACCATGGTTAGGAAATGAGGGGTGAGATATATAACTAATAAAAGAATATGTACAAGAGATGGAAGTGCATATTTATGTGTGCTGAACAATAATATAACACTGAAGAAGTCTAAACAGTGGTAAAACTCTAATTGATGCATGTTTAATTTGATAGCTATAATGTAACTAGTAATTTCTTCATGAGCAAAATTAACATATATATTCTAGAAACTAGTATTATACTAGAGCTATTTACAGTTATTTTGATCTCTTGCTACATTTATTTCTCTTGCTATATTTTGAACCTAAAATTTTAATGTGTGGGAGACTTCGCCTTCTGGTTCTGATTCCTAAATATTTTCAGCTATTGTGATGTTAATAGCTGAACATAGGCCACATCTGTGCCACACTTTTGGGTTACAATTTTACAGAAATTACTCTGATTTCCCGTATTCTTTTTTGACCAAACTGATTTCTCTTATTAATTTTGCTAACTATAAGTATTTTCATCAGGTGAAGACCTTCAAAGGTCTCACGAACGAGAACTTTGTCGGTCTTACGGTCAATAACAAGTATATTTCTTCTGGGAGTGAAACAAATGAAGTTTTTGTGTATCACAAGGTAAAAATTTCAACTCTTCAACATCATTTAACCCCTGGCTGATCTGATTGGATCATCTTTCAACACACACACGCACGCACGCACAAACAACTGTTTTACCCCATTTGATAAACTCAACGTCAGTGCTGATTGCAGGCTATATCTAAACCTGCAGCTTGGCATAGATATGGTTCTTCTTATATGGATGACACCGAAGATGAATTTGGATCGTAAAGGGATTTCTATATGTCTATCATATATATATACATCTATATACTTCACTAAAAAGGTTTATCTATATCAGATAGATACACATGGGTATTTCACAGCAGATAGATACACATATGGATACTTCACTAAAAAGTTTTTGCTAGTTCAAGCCTCGACCAATAAATCAATCTTATAAGAATTTTTACTCAAGTATAAATTTTGAAAAACTCAACCTGCACATGAAAATAATGAAGAATTCTTCTTCGAACCTGATTTTCCTCTCAAGTTTCATTATGTGTGATTGTTAAATTCAAACACAAGTTATTTTATCATCTTAGTTTATGTATTCATCAAACCCAATTGAAAATAATCACGAAATTCACAAAACTTCATTTGGCCGAGAGGAGGAAAAATATGTATAGTGCAATCCATGTTCAAATCATGAACAATAATGAAACTAATGACATCTAGAAGAATTCATACCACAAACCACTCAACAATAGTTGAAGAGCGCTGGCAACGGCAAGGGCGGCAGCGATGGATAAGGGCAGTCGAAGGAGGTGCGGCGAGGAGCAACGAAGGAGGAGCGGCGAGGGTGGTGCGGCGCGAGGGAGGTGAGGCGGTGAGTGGCGAGGGGAGAGACAGTCGTGGTTGGGTCGTCAGTGGTGAGGGGAGAGAGCGGATTTAGGAAGTAGAGCGGCGATCGAGCGGGATTATTTGGGAATTAGAGCGGCGATCGAGCGGGATTATTTGGGAATTAGAGCGGCGAACGAGGGTTTAGGTTAAAAAAATGGGGGGAAAAAAAAGGGGACCGGGTTTAGAGCGGGATAAATTCCAGAACATTATTTATCCTACCCTACAACGGCGCGTTTACATAACCGCTGCAATAGGTGATAAAAAAAAATAAAAATAATAAAAATAGCGACTGTGCAAAATAGAGGTCTGTCCCGGCGTTTATATTAAAAATGTCGCTACTGCTTAAGCCTATAGCGGCGTTGTTGTCCAATGCCATTACAGAGTGTTTTTTATAAAATAAAATTAATACCTATAGCGGCGTGTCGTTGAAACGCCGGGAAAGATATGCCGCTAGAGACCTAGCGGTTTGTAGTGATCTTGTCCTGCTTCCAAAAGTCTCTGTTGTTCCTAAGTATTTGGCCTGCAAACAAAATTACCAAATATGAAGCAAAATGAAAATTGAAGTTAAAAGCAAACCAAGAAACTGAGATTCACCACCTTTCAAAGACATTTCCAATTGACCCCTTCCCCACTATACGCTCAGCCATGTAGCTAATTATCTGTGTTTCAAGTAAATAAATATAACCCATTAAATAAATATAAATCGATGGGCTGCTGTAGATAACACTTTGATCCAAAAAGTACTCACTCTGTCTGGTTAGCCATTCTTGCCTCTGATATTTGTGTTATTCCTGCAATAAACAATTGCTTGTAATCATATGATCAAAAAAAACAATTGCTCACAATCATTACAAAAACAGAAAATGAGGAATATAAACCTGAAGCAGTAGCTTGGATGATGTTAGAGCATCCACAGTCATTTGCTTTTTTGCCATTTTTTGCCAATTTTTCGTTACTGTAGCGCACACAGTCGTTTGCTATTTTGACATTTTTTGACAATTCGTCTACAATAAAAAGGGAGAAATAACATTCGAAATAGCAAAATGCATATTATAGCAGACGAAACATCATGCTTCGTCTGGATTATTTAATTATATTTTTAATTGATCGGACGAAACATGATGTTTTGTCCGAATTAAAAAATAAATAAAAACGAAATAAATTAATTGGTTAAATGAATTTAAGGGTGGGAATGAACATGATGTTTCGTCCCATGTGGGAAGAAACATCATGTTTCGTCCCAATCCCTTTTCTTTTTAAAAAATTAATTTTGTAAATTTTTAATTTGTTTTGGCAATTGTTAAATTGTTTTTGCAAATTTTTAAATTGTTTTTGCAAATATTTTTTACAAACTATTTTTAAAAATTGTTTTTGCAATTTTTTTTGCAAAAAAAACTTCCTTAAAATCCGGACGAAAGTTATTTTGAAACTTTTTTCTTCCTTAGATGTTTCGTCCCGTATTTTTATTATTATTTTGTAAGTTTCGGCCAGTATAAATTATTTTTTATTAATTTCGTCTGATGTTTCGTCTGTTCCTTTTTAAATGAATTTATGCATTTTTTTACCATTGGACGACTGCAGCATTTCTTCAAAATGCATTGCCAAAATATGCATTTTGCCATTTTTTTCCATTGAACGACTCTAGATGCTCTTATAAAGATACTAAACATGTAAACATCATGTAAATGAAAACGAAAGTCATACCGTCTAACCAACCATCGGATTGCCGGATTATGTTTGGCCTTCAGGTAAGACCAATTCATACTGTCTACTCACCTTGTTTTCACTCACTTGTAGCCCATTGGATAGGTGTAACCACCCTAAGATATTCGCAAAGTGCCTAACTTCTTGGATATTCTTCAGGAATAATTCTTTTCATCCTTTATGGAGCAAACAGTAGCCTTTTTTTGGTACGTGCTGATGTATTTCAACGTGGGGTGTACGTGTTTAATGAATTTGGAGACCGATGGGTAATCTAGCTGGAACACTTAGGGGTTGTTCCTTGGTGCAAGCTGATGGCAATAGGAAATGACTCTGTCACCACTCCACTTGTTATTACAGCAACTTTCTGACACTAGTTACTACATACGTATCCTTAACAACATCAATATAACTACTAAAAATTTATTTCTTTTCTAAAATTGACCCGAAAATCTCTCTACGAACTATCATCAATCTTTTCAATTTAAGGACAACAAAAATTGCATCCTGTCAATTTAGTTGTTTCAAAGACCATTTATGCTAAACACTATCATATGATTGCAGTTACTCTTATGAGTGTACACACTACGTCATATCATTTTTAGTAGACGAACTACACATCAATTTACCATTATGAGAAATAACTGAATCTAAGTGAACATGCTTACTCCTAGGAATTTTCCATTTGGAGTATTCATGAAAGTGCGTTCTAAATTTTAATATTAAAATCTCCATAGACAATTCTCTATGCCATACTTGTAGATTTTCAGTTTTTCACTAAGTGAGACTAGTTTTACACTTTTACTACAAAATACAAATACAAATTGAAAAAAAATATAAGAGAGAGCTTACCTGATCTGTCCAGCCAGCCAACAGAAGCAGGGAGATGCTCCATTCCTTCACAACCACATATACACTAACAATAATAACAACAACAAATACAAAAGTCACTAAAACCCTTATTCATTTCTAGCAAAATTTAAACACACCTCCTTCCCTGCTCCAATTCTCGTACCAACAGAGACCACCCAGTTCCTTTATCTTCAAACCTGAAATCCAAATCAAAATAATAAGGCACCAAAATCCGTGCTAAAGATTTTTTAAAATCAGGGAAGGGGGGATCTTTTACCTTGAAGTTGCCATATTTCCTTGTTCAATTTCACACCACAGAGATAATCCAGTTCCTTTATCTTCAAACCTGAATCAAATCAAAAGAAAATTGCTTCAAAATCTGGCCTAAAAATGAAAAATCAGGAAGAAAGGGCAAAGATCCTTCTTTTCGGTTACCCCGAAATTGCCGGCAATAGGAACAAATATCGGGTGCCCCAACTCAAACACGGGACAAAGAAAGCCCTCCCTTTTAACCTTTCTGCTCCTTCTACTTCACGGCCACATGAATCTGACATTAACAACAAAAAATTAAGTGAAGTACTTAAACCTTTCAAAACTGTACACAAAATTAATAAAACCTTATTCCCTTCTAGGATAATTTTGCATACCTCTTTCCCTTTCTTCAAGTCACGAACCAACAAAGACCATGCACACCCCCCCCCCAAAAAAAAACCCCCCATTTTAAACCTGCCCCATCCCCTCCTTCGTCTTCTTACCTGAAATCAAATCTAAAGAAAATTGCATCAAAATCAACATACTCAAAATATAAGTAATCAGATAAGTGTTAGATACGTGTTGAAATACTGCCCATTAGGACCATCAACAAAAACATGCTAAACCAACTGTAATTAATTAACTGAACTAATATCAAAGTGAACTTTCCAAGGAGTAGTACACCCTAATTCTGCTCCACAGTATCTAATATAGCCTAAAGCACATACAGATTATATACGTAACTTGTTTTTTTTTTTGATATATCGGATAGAGTCAAACGGCTCCAGCCATCAAAAAAATATATTATATATACGTAACTTGTTGAAACACTGCCATTATGACCATAGTTTGTCATCCATCAAACTTTGCTAAATCAAGTTTAATTAATCAACTGAGCAAAGTGTGCCAACTTTCTTTGGAGGAGTAAAGCAAAAATTCTGCTTCAGATCATCTAACATTTCCTAAAAATTGTAGCATGTTTCATATTCTTTAGTTGCACTGTCACGGTATTCACATACTGATGATACAGGTCATTGAAAGGGCAATACGGGCACTAGGATAATGAATTCTAAGGAACACAGAACCTTAACAATACACACTTAGCTAATTCAGTCTCAGTAGAAATGAATGAACATCCCAGAAAACTTAACATTATTAAATGGTAAGGTTGAATCAAGATTTAGCTAGTAGCCTGGTAACATGCAAAGTACTAAAGTTAAGCACATAAGATGTATCCTTCATTATCATACTCAAGAATGCTTGTTATCATGCAAGTGATTCTAAAGGTCAAGAGATAGTACCAGAATTTAAGCAATTCCAAAATTACAGAGGTCAGCCTGGTAGAAAGAGGATCAACCTACAGAAGCCATTAATGTTTGGAGGTAAATAAAACAAAACAAACACCACAACACAAAATACACTTATTCCTAAGGAACAACAAAATATAATGCTTACCAATGCATAACAGAAGATTTTGTGGCTTCAAATAGCTGCTCCCAGAACAGCATGAATATACACTAACCTTGAAAGATCTGAATAAGACACCAACATATTTTACCAATTCACCCATTATTGCACTAATGCAAGCACCATACAGAAAAAAGGATATCAACCTGATAAGTGTGAAGCAGCACATATGTATGTGGCACCCTTTAGTTCACATTGTATAGTGCTTCAGAATCCTCTTACACCATAACCAAGTTCAGAAAAACTAGGAATCACATTGGTATGATCCATAATTACTACTCCTGATTCTTGTATCTCATCCTGCTTCCAACAGTCTCGTCTGTTCCAAGCATTTCGCCTGCAAACAAAATTGCCAAAACTGAAACGAAAATGCAAACTGAAGTTAAAAGAGAACCAAGAAATAGAGACTCTAACAATACCTTTTAAAGGTAATTCCAAATAAGCTCGACCATGTAGCTAATAGTCTGCAATTGAAGTAAATAAATACAACCCATTAAGTAATCTATAAATCTAAATCGGTGGGCTTATACAACAGTCTAAATTCTTGTATCTCATCCTGCTTCCAACAGTCTCGTCTGTTCCAAGCATTTCGCCTGCAAACAAAATTGCCAAAACTAAAACGAAATGCAAACTGAAGTTAAAAGCGAACCAAGAAATAGAGATTCTAACAATACCTTTTAAAGGTAATCCCAAATAAGCTCGACCATGTAGCTAATAGTCTGCAATTCAAGTAAATAAATACAACCCGTTAAGTTATCTATAAATCTAAATCGGTGGGCTTATACATAAGACTTACTCTGCTAGGTTAACCATTCTTGCCTCCTGTAGTTGTGTAGATGACATTGCCCTGTCCCGAATCATCCGCCTCTACAACAGATTGTTCCTGCAATAAACAAAAGCTAGCATCTATTAAACAACCCCCCCCCCCAAAAAAAAAACGAGGAATATAAACCTGAAGGAGGAGTTTCAAATCTACCCGAAGCAGTTTGTCTTCACTGCTGTAAAAGATGAAGGTGGTTCCCTGTGAAGATAATCTCGCCCCGCCTCTATAGTCAGTCCGTTTCTTTTAGATATATGAAAATTCAGCGAACACCTACAAATACAGCCAGCAAGGCATCTCTATAGTGGTAAAATGAATGTCGACAAATTAAAAAGGCGGATGATGTTATGTAGAGTACAAAACATTGTAAAGAGCATGTGAATGAAAACAAAGGCAAGTCATAACATCTAACCAACCATCAAATTGCAGGATTATGTTTGGCCTTCAGGTAGGACAAGTCCAACATTTTCTTTCTCTGGGTCTACATGAAATCAAATCTGATACCTCAAACCACGTGTAAACGGCCAAAAGGTACTACTACGCAAAAAACAGAATTGAATAGCTTTCCTCAACTAGATTCTACAGTTCCACGCAAACTCACGGATCGAGATTACAGGCTATGCTATTCAATGCAGCAAGACTGAGAAACATCAACTTGATTCCACGAATATTCCTCATGATTTTTCTACTTTTTGGTAAAGGTGGATTGATATGATTAATCACAGGAATCATGCATAATATTGTACTTGGAAAACTTACTCGACAATCGACATCATACTCCTATAATTAAAATCTGACAAAACTCCAAATATGACCATAACCCTTTTACTAGCAAGACTTGCTGAGTGACTGACAAGGCAACAAATTCAAGGTTGTAAATATCCACAATGGTATCATGAATTAGCTTAAATTTTGTTGCAAACAGCATCAGTGAGCTATTCATATTCAGTATAATGGTGTTCAGGTCCCTTTAATTTTAAGAAAAATTAAGTACCATTTTTAGGGGGAAAGACGAGGGATCCTGAGAATATATGCTACTCCAATGAAGTATTCTCCTCGAAGATATAGCAATCATAGTATCTCAAATTCTCAATGCATATAATGAAGAGATTGATAATATAATAACCAAGACAGTAGATAGAATTTCTACATTGAGCATTTATTTACCAGCAGTCAAATATATATGGGATGGAAATGGAGCTAATGACTTGATCCGAATACTACCTGAACCAATCAGGTTTGGATCCTACAACCTGCTACCGCAAGCGAACCCTTGTAGCTGATTCAAATCCAACATGATGCCACCTACAACATTTAAAGAATAGGTTCATTACAAAGTATAAGGAAAACACACCGTTCCTTTCCATAATACGAAAAAGTTATAATATCAAGCCAGAGTTAATGGCCCTGAAAATCTTAAATTCGGATAATATAATAATAGCAAATAGTGTATTGATCTATACTTTCAAACGTAAAGCAATATTTTTTTGTCTTGCATATTATTCATTAGTTGCACTATAGTACAAGGAGATCCTAAAGCTACAATCTGTAGTGCAAAACAAAACACAAAGGAACCAAGCAAGGCAGGACTGATTCCAAACAATAAAGTAAACATTTTCAGAAATGAAAAAATACATTTAAGCTAGTCACATATGAAAGCTTGTAAGCCTAAAGATATATTGATGTAAAAGAGCACTAATTAAACAATCATAACAAATAATTAAGATTAGGACCAGATTCTAAACTATTGAAAACACTGACTATCTTCATCATAATTAAGTCCCTTTTACGGTCAGAACCACTAGATTTGTTAAAGCTAATCCTGATTTTCTAGGGAAATATTGCTTTAGCTAACAACAAATTATATGTAGTCAAGTTTGGCTTTTGCATCAACAAATTTTGTCATTGACAAAGTTTTCATTAAGTCAGATCATTCAAACATGAGCAATTTAAGAATGTTGTTGTCTATGACCTACACTGGTGTGTCCTCCATGGCCTATGTACAAAACATAACCTATCCGATCTTGAGTAGATGGATACTTATTCAGCAACTGCATAGAACATTCCAAACTAATTCAACAAAGCATAACGAACTAAATGCCAGTGTATAAAAATCTGATAAAGATCACTACAGGTACCTATTAACAAATGCTACAAAATGAAGTGATTATTAAATCCCATTAGAGCATGTCCAAGGACTAGCCAAAATGAAGAGGCATAGCCATATTTGGAGAGTCACACTCATTTTGCATATCTAACGGTTAGGCATAATGGCTAGGCATTTTGCCTAGCCATGAACATGAAGAGGCAAAATATAGATGAAGAAGCATGGTTGGAGATGAAGCAAAATGGCTAGCCAAATTCACTAGGCAAAAACACTATTTGAACAATTTGACTAGCCATTTTAGCTAGTATGGTTGGAGATGCTCTTAGGTGTACCAGAACAAAATGACGAGGATACCAAATTTCCAAATTTTTCTGCATCAACATCTTTGATAGGTGAACAGATAATCAGTAACAATGCCTAGGAGTATTGATGAAATTGCATTTTAAATCTGTTTATTCCCATTCTACTTTCATTTCTCTCATCTAATAAACTACACAATAACATCAAAAAATAATATGCATCATAAAACCACATACTTAAAAACAATTATGCGAAAGGGAAAGAGAGAGCTTACCCTTTACGCTGAGCAACAGAACCGCAACAACCTGCTCTGATCCTTCACAACGCCATCTACTATGCACATTAATAACTACAACTTATTAGATGAATTTCTTAACTTTCAGTTTTTTTTTTCAAACAATCACAAACTCCACACATACCCCCTTACCTTGTTAACTCGCACCAACAGAGACAATCCAGTTCCGCGTCAAACCTGTCCCATCCGCCCTTTCTTTTTCATCTTCATACCTGAAATCAAATCAAAAGAAAATTGCTTCAAAATCCGTGCTAAAATTTTATTACTTATATTATCACAAAAAAGAAAAAAAGAGACTCATTTACCTCGAATTTGATGGCGATGAGAAATCCTCCTTCACTTTTGGCCAGTTTTTTAAACCTGTCAGATTTGTTGGAAATCGATCGGAAATTGTGAATAAAGGGGAAGATTATGGTTTCGAAACGTGTGATCATTCAATTTGATAGAAATTTAGAGCGAAGATCCTCTTTGTTCTTGAGGAATCTGACAGGTTTAAAAAACTGGCCAGAATAAATGAACTCACCATGACGTCACCACCGGAGTTTTACGGTGTCACCGCTTGGGATTTTAGGGTTTGGGGAGGCGGCGGATGTTGAGAGTGACGGCAGTGGGTGAGAGAGGGAGGATGGAGATTGCGAATATTGGGATACGATGGGATTGGGATTTCGGATCGGGTTTTGGATTTGAGATTGTCTTTTTACCCACAATCGTATATGATGTCTTCTTTCAAGGGAATCCTTATCGCCCTTCAATTGTCCCAACTATTGTGCCCAGTTTGATTGACGGCGTGTGATGGAGGAAAGGACAGGGATTTATAGATAGATGTAATTAGAGAATCTATAGTCGTCTGCTATATATGCATATTATGCATATTTTGGTAAAAAAATTCGTTGCGGTCGTCTGCTAAATATGCATAATATGCATATTCTGCTACTGGAGACTGCTATATATGAGAGAGGATATGAGAATTATGCATTTACTAGTATCATGCACGTGCGATGCACATGAGGAAGAAGGAAAAAGACAAAAAAAAAGGGAGAATAATTTCCAAACTGATCTACTGTCAAAAATATTTACCAAACTGGTCCACTTTCGCACGTGTGCACGCGGAGGAAGAAGGAAAAAAAACCAAAAAAGGAAAATAATTTCCAAACTGATCCACTTCGGAAAATATTTACCAAACTAATCCACTATCGAAAATATTTACCAAAGTGGGTCATTTTGTCAACACGTGCGCTGCACGTGTTGGCTTCAAAATGACAACAATGACAGATGACACTAACCCCTTCTCCCATTATAATAGTAGATAGAGATAAACGACGGAGCTCGAAGTGCCGTCACAAATATATATATATATATATATATATATATATATATATATATATATATATATATATATATAAAATAATGGTCGGACGGCACTTGAAGTGACGTCCCTCAAAAAAAAATTAATTTCGTCATTAAAAAAACCAAAAAAAACCCACTTCTCTCGGGCGCAAGTTTTTTGTATTTTTTTTGTAATTTTTTTTTGCACTTCGAGTGCGGTTTTTTCCCTCCAACGGCACTTCAAGTGCCGTCCCACCATTTAAAATATATTTTTTTCCTCTCCGACACAAGGTCATGTTGCGTCCGATTGAAATTTTTTTCTCTCCGACGCAATGTGAAGCTACGTCTGTATATTATTTTAATTTAAAATGGTAAAATATAGCATTCTACGACTGCAGCGAAATGACACTTTGCTATATGCATTTATCCATTTATGCATTTTTTAACCATAACAGCTGTGGATGCTCTTAGGTGCACTAAGATAGCTTTAAAAGGACGCTAGGTTGTTAATACCGGTAATTTTAATTTAAAACTTTAATTAAAATTATTTGAAGGCATAAAGGGCGCCTACAAAGAGTTTCCTTGCACAGAGTAAAGTTTTCTCCCTTTAACCTTTGCCCTAAATGTACACAAATAGAGATTATAATGATTTTTGCTAGGGTAGGGTCTTGCATAAACCCTAGCCATGGCCATATTTTCTTGAAGGCATTGATTTTTTTTTCCGACCCCGACACTGGGCTTTATTTATCTCAGCCCCGACCCTACACTATCAAGGCCCAGAGCCTTCATTCGGCCCTAAACTTTTATTTTAGGCGAATAATATTGTCAAAATTTATCCGTTAGCAGACATAAACATTACTTCAAACTTTCACTGTTCTATAATTTTATCAATTTGAGGAAGATAATTCATTATCGTACAATGAGAATAATATGATAATTTTGTTCAAAAAAGATAGCCAAATGGGTTTTTTCGGGTCAAATATGATCAATGACATCATCATCAGCTGCTGACTTTCGTTAAAAAGTTAATTGTATAATATAGAACTCAAAGATTACTACAATTTTATAATATCAGTCACTCAGTGCAACCTCGTGAAACTCAAAATTCAGCATAAAATTGTAATACCCCGCAAAATAGCATATGGCTATTTTGCATCGTAATCTATACACAATTGAGAATTGCTCGCGATTATGTATTTTTCTAATAACAATTGATTTTAATTGAGAAATATCAGATATATTGTCTACTTTATTTTATAATTTTGAAAGATTATTCTGATGTAATTTTAATGTATTTTGTATTGTTGGTATTATTAAAGAAAAGATGTGGGATTTATGTGAAATATATTTGAGACTTGGGGGCTTATATGTAATATTCCCCTATATTATTTATTTATCTATTTTTTTTTACTTTTACAAAACCCCCCACCCCCCATTCCCTTCCTCCTCCTTTCTTTCTTCCGTTCTGTTTCCAACCCGACTCCAAAAAGAAACCCTCTGGCCCCCATTTCGGCCCTCTCTCTCCCCGCCCAAATCCACCGATATACTCCATAATTTTTCAATTAATTTGGGGGGTGGCTAATTGAAGGGTTCTCTATACCGTGGTAGCATCGGTTTGTGGAGAGGACTTCGAGAAGGTATACCCTATTTTATGCTATTGTATAAAATTAAGTGTTGTTAATTTCTTTTGAGTAGGAATATTATGGTAGGAAGATTAAGGAATGTTGGGAATGCTAGAGGCAAGAAGTTAGCAGATTATTACAGAGTTTGCAAGTTGTTAGTAAATTAGGGTTTTTGGTTTGTAAAAGAGAATGATATATGTAAGTATTAGTTCTCGTATGGTAGTAGAAATTGTAGTTGGACTATTAGAATAATTTATGAGTGATTTTAGTAATTGGTTGAAAATAAGAATCTTGTCGGAATTCGAATATTATGTGCAATGCATGTGTGCATCCCAAGCGTTCAATAAACACTTGTGTGATATTTGGAATAGGGTTATTAGCTCTCGTGATTGGTTTGGATGACTGGAGACTTAATTGCTTTGAAATTTGATAATAGGATATATTAGCGACTTTGGATGCAGGGTGGTGTGCTGGTGCTTCGAGTCTTCGCGGGATACTATATGAGTATGATCTCTTTTATTTTATGTACATGGTGTGTTATGAAAATTTTAAATTACAACTTGTTGTGTATTTCCGATTTTGTATCTCAGTGTAGCCTGGGTGTTTTGAGCTAAATTTTTTTGTGGACACTCTTGTATGTGTCCACAACTATAGTCTAAAGTTTCATAATTTTTCGAGGTCGTTTGATACCTCAAAAATTTGTGGAGTGCAGCTGGTCTGAAAGGGCAGAGCCGAGGCTGATTGCTTTTGGACTGAAGTCCAAAGGGTCAGAACTAGTTGTGTATGTATGATCTTGCTATGAAATTTTGGGAGTAGCTTTGGTATAAGTCTATCTGATGATTCTCAAGTTTTAGAAATTTTTAAAGATCATTTGATGAGGTTCCAACAATAAGCCGTATACAATAGCAAAAACCCTGTTGAAAGAGTGGCTGAAATTGTGTGCTCTGTTTGAAAAGTCGTAGCTCATTGTGTAAGATAAATCTAAACGTGAATTTTGGACACAATGAAATAGTATATATGTAGATTAAGAATCTCAAATTTCATGAGCATTGGACTCAAGGTTGATTCATTATTGACTTCCAAGTAGGCTATGTTCAGCCTAGTACAAGTTGACTAGTTTGTGAAGATGAGAAATTTGGGAAATTGACCAACTAGAGAGTCGTAGTAGGGAGTCATAACTTTCTAACCCATCTGGAATTTGCAATTTTAGTTTATAGGTTGAGAGTTATGATTTTCCAAAGATTGGACGGATCCAGTCTTAGTTAAAGTATTACTGGCTAAATAAACCAGTTTCTCCCTGTTTGTACACCTGATGGAACTTAGTGTTTTTGAGAACTCAAATGATAGAACCTCAAAGAGGTGTTCAACTAGGAGGTTGAAGTAGACACTCCCACCTTCCCATAAGACCCAGAATCAAGAATTTCTGATGAGTGAGCAAACTTTTATGATATTGGGAAGGTGCAGCGAGTGTAAGAAGAACATACTATTGAGAGTGTATGAGGTTTTATAGTATCAAGATGATTGAATTCAAGGAAATGGTTAGCTGGAGAATTGTAGACTAGGGTTTTATCTTTCTAGAATGGGTAGTATCAAGTAATTTTGTATTGTGTGTTGGGAGTTATGGGCGTTGCAAGTTAGCAACCTGTTGTTTAGACTAAACTTCAAGTTTAAGTCGACTCGGGGACTTGAGTTCTATAAGAATTTGAGGGAGTCGTCCACTAAGGGATTGCAGTGAATCTCCCTACCCTTGTAGAAATTTTGAGTGTGTTGGATTCCGATGAGCGTATCTTGGGTCACATCTACTACTTTTTCTTGAACAATTTCATTGGACAATTGATGAGGAACCCTCTGCATACCGCAGTGTGGTGATCGTGAGCTATCGGGTTTTTAATGATGTTTTAGCATTTCATTTGGAACTTAGATAAGTTTCTGTGCTTAGTACTATTGTAGACATGAGTGGGTTGGGATATAGCTCTCGTCAGTTTCTGTTTGGTGTCTCGATGCCTGAGTCTGTTAGTGGTCAAGAATTGATGATTATGTGTGAGCTTACCTTCATTAGAATTGTATTGCATCCTTGGGGCGCCGTTAGACCACTCGCTGAAGGTCACGGGCCGGAATTATTTGGTCGCTGACCTGTGAAGGTATTGGGGATCAGTGGATGTGATTCCCGTGATGAATGTTGTTTGACGGACTGGACAGGCTCGATATTGTTGATCGACACCAAGTGTGATTTGGGTAACAACTTGTTTCAGTAAACTGCATTGATTATGTTTTCCTTTATTGTTTCGCTCAAAGACCGAATTGGTGTTAGGGGTGATTCCCTATAATCCAACTCATTCTGAGAGTTAGCACTAGGAGATGATACTATGGGGTTGTCTCTTCCTATCATTAGGGATACGTGCTGCTGCGCATATCTTGCATTGTTGATTCCTAAAGTACCATGGTAAGAACATGACGTCGATTTTCTGATGGATAGGGGGTTTTATACCTTCGGGGCCGTCATGTTCTATGTTGGTGGAAACGAACGGATCATAAAGGATCTTCTGCGCAATGAATATGCTGCGTGTATATCTGTAAGTTCGTCACAACTTTCAAGGAGGGTCTGATGCAACGATTATTGGTGACAACGGGATAGCGCCCCGAATTATTTCTGTTATTTATACCTCCTCAACCATGCCATACTATCAGGAACAGGAAGATGACCGAATTAGAATGCATTGCATATTGAGGGTTCAAATCCCTGAACTGGAGAAACGGCTTGATCCGAGGCACACGTAGTATGAGATGCATGTGTGTCCAGAGTCTTGCTGGCATTATATTAAGTGCATCTGTTCTATACTCTGTATTTTTGTATTAGACTCAGGTCATGGCATATACGAACACTAGGAAATCAGGATACACGTTTATTTTCCATTCAAGATGAATTGCGAGTGTGATAGTTGAAGTGTATAATGAGTGTGAAAGTGATGTATTGCGAGACGTGATGATATATGTTGTAAGAAATGAATGAATGCGATGTTATGTGATATGAGATTGGGAAAGAACATGTTTACGAATAAAGATGAGTACGAAAGAATATAAGTCGTGAAGTCTGTAAATGCAAATGAATGGTAAATGATGTACAGTTTATGTGAAAGTGGAGTTATTTGTGAATGATTTCCAACTAAGGATAAGTATGTTATGAGCGGGTATGGATATACATACAGGTGATGACTCAGAGGGTATTTGATGTGAAATCCCATTTATGATGTTTACATATTCAAATTTCAAGTAAAGTTTGATTATCTTGGTATTCGTAAGTTTGTTCTGTTTTTACTTATAAAGTTTTAATTTATTTGCTCAATTAATAGATTATACTCACACCAGAAATGGCTAACCCCTTAGTGTTTGGGGGGTTAGGGAGTTCCTGGACTGCCCTAGATCCCCTACTGTTACAGGTCCTCAGCAGTGCAGAGGTGAGGTGTAGATTATGTGGAGCGGAGTTTTTATTTTAAAATTGTTGTTTAAGTTTAATTATGTGAATAGTGAAATTTATGATTTAAATTATATTTTTGATGTAATTTTACGTGGATGATGATGATGAGTAATATTGCGGAGTGGGATGATATGTTTTTGACCCGTACCCATCTCGTTGTGAAGTACCGGGCCTGTGGTATGTTTTATAAGTTATTTTCTAAAAACTTTACAACATTTTAAAAAGAATTTATGGTTTTTAATTGATAATTGATATCATATTATGAGTTTGGCCCCCAAAGCATGATATTTATATTGTCTGTGTTATTCTGCTCATTTTGGCCTGAGGAGCTCATGATATTATTGCATGTGATGTGAGCTACGAAATTTAGAGCATAATTCCGTAAGTTTTTTTTTTGTTTTGGGGCAGAAATTTCAGGGGAGACTCTGCTAAAATTTTCTTTGAAATATAACTATCTTAGTTTATGTTTAAAGTGATATAGAAATTGAAAGAATTGAATTTTGAAGTCAAAAGAAAATAGGGGGAGGCATTACAGTTTGTTATGACAAATTGATATTTGTAATTTTTGATATAATGACTCTGATGGCAATAAAAGTGTTTAAATTTTCGTGTTATTTACTCTGTTGATATGCATTTGAAGGCAAAAATTCTGGTTGTGTCACAGATGTCCGATAACGGGGATCCGGGGCGCTACAAAAATGAAAACTATATTTCTCATCTCAAATTATAAATGTGTATAAACAAAAAAATTGGCAACGTGTGTTTCGTTCCTAAATCCAATAATGATTTGTTGTTTCTTTGATTTATCTTTTGAGAGTTTGTATGAGCTTGATAAAATGGTCCAAGAGTATGACCTCTAGTAAATAAGTAACATACAATAAGTATATTTAATATACTAAAATAGTAGAGCATGATCAGGGCCTTAAAGGGCTATTGTCTCGATCGGGGTCGGGCCTACGTTAAACCCCGACTCAGTCCCCATCTTTAGTGGGGTCTAAATTTTAGGCTCTGACCCTACCCTTTTTACAAGAGGGCTGAGGCCGGGGTAGTTTTTTTTATGGCTGGGGTCAAAGGGCCCAAGGGTCGGCCCCAACACATTATCATCCACATATGCAAGAGATGGAGGTCGATCACATATTATTACAGTGTGAATGAGCTATGTAGGTATGGAGTTCACTTGGGACATGCCATAGAATCCATGTTAATGTCGTCCAATTGCAAGCTTGGTGTGATCTCATTGTTAGTCACCTTTGGAAGAAAAAATAAAATAAAATAGTACAATTAACCTTTCTCATAATTATCATAAAAATATTTATTTGGAATCATGACCTATGTTGTCTCAACCTGACCTGATGGCAAGCACGACAAAGGTTGGTGGTTATAATGGTAGTTATGCTTATTTAATTTGGGCATATTCGCTTCTAACAAGTTACAGCCCAAAAGTCTCACAATTTAATTCACCTTCCAAGTTGGATGCTAATGGGCTTTTAAGAAAGGAAAAATGTCAGTTAACACATTTCTCGTTGCTACTAAATATACAGAAACAAAGAAAAGAGAATATTGGTTCAAGTAAATATATTTGCTAAATAGCTGTAATTTTGCCGATCATTCCAAATAAGGAGAATAATGATATAATAAATATAAAGTTTAAGAATGAAAATAAACATTGAACTTCAACAATTGCATCAAAAGAGTCAAATGTCATAATGCCTAATTGTTTTGTGTACAATTAAACTAGTCCATAGAGTTAGACACCTGTTACCATCTCATGCAGATACGAAATTCCAAAATCCAATACATGACGTATAAAAAGAAAAGTTGAACAAAATAGATTTGCGGCTACAATGGACCTTAGGCGAAGTGAGGCTTACAAGTCTACTGCACCTTTGCGAGAACTTCAATTATGTCATCATTCTCCAAGCCGAGTCTTGCAGGAGTTGCAGCTAGATTGGGTTGATCTCTGTGAAAACAGGAAACCAAAGTAATCTAACTTTAACAAAGACTTGAACACATACATCTCGAATGTTATAATGGAAGAAGGCCTTAGTGTCATTTGTAAATCTATCGACGCGTGTAACGCACGTGCATAACTATTATAATGGATGTCTTAGGTTCAAGCCCAGACAGCGTCTTCATTTTTACTTTTAAAAAACTATATTTATTAAGATGTGCATCGCACGTGTAAATTTATTGTTTTAAATAGCCTCTCAAGCTTGTAGTCATGCAGAGATAAAAGAGGAATGTACATTACAACATCATAAAGGAAGAAAGTAGACTACGGTAAAGAACAACATTGAAGAAAGTAATAATTGTATAATGAAAATGTCTTTTTTTCCGTTCTACAACTCATTTGATCCCCGTTTCTTACCATATTTAGAACACTAATAAAGTTGCAATTTATTTCCTTTATTGCTTGCACCGTTCCTACTGTCCTAGATCGCATGGAAGGATAGGAAATAACTCTTGATAAATTCACATTGTACTCATATAGTTTAAAACAAACTTGGGAGGTCACCCATGTAGAGAATCTGATACCACTTGTAGTGCCAATAGCGAAACGCACAATACAAAAACGAGATATGCTAAAGACCTAGAAGAACCAAGAACAAGCCATCACAATAATCATAATATCTCACAACCGTACGAACACAATAATATGCAAAGATAACCAATACATTTTATTCCTCAATAAATACAAATATTACAAAGAGATTAAAAAAACTCTCAATCTCCTGAAGCACTCGTCACTCACATCTCCTGAAGTTGTACCTGATACGATTCACCAATTAAAGTTCTCCATTAACCATAGAGTGTGTGTATATATATATATATATATATATATATATATATATATATATATATATATATATAATAAATTACAATGAAAGCTATCAAGTGGCTCACATTCAATCTCTCCCAAAATCAATAGACCAGATCTACTCTCACAAAACATATTTTCCCGCCCAAAATTTTAAACTCCACAAATTCAAAACCCACACACTCTCTCTCTCTCTCTCTTTTTTCCCAAAATAAACCCGTTCTCTCTCTCTTTCTCCCCGCTTTCTATCCCTAAACCCGCCCACTATCTCTTTCACTGTCTCCCTCTCTCTATATCCCCGCTCTCTCTCACTGTCTCCCTCTCTCTCCCCCACCTCCGCTCTCTCCCTCTATCTCCCCGCTCGCTCCGTCGCCTCTTCAGTGCCTCCCTACCTCCGGCACGTCTTCAGCGCCCCCCACCCCCAGACCCTAACCCCCTCCTCCTCCCTTCCGCTCTCATCCATCAGCGACCACCACCTCTCTCTCTGTCAGCCAGCTCCGGTGCCTCTTCAGTGCCCCACCACCTCTGTTGCCTCTTCAGTGCCCCCCACCTCTAGTCGCCAACCTCCCTCCTCCTCCCTTCCGCTCTCATACCTCCAGTCTCCAACCTCCAGTCGGCAATCAGCGACCCCATTCAACCATCGATTTCACCATCTCATGTATACAATAAGCTTGGGGTTTTGGGGTTTTGGGGTTTTGGGGTAATTATAGGAATTATGTTGTTTTTGTTGGTTATGATATTTGGGTATTGAGAGAGAATGACTAATTTTAGGCTTGTTCGATGAAGGAAGGCAATGTGGGTGGTTTGGGAGGGATTAAGGGGAATTTTGTTGATGTGGGTAACAATAAGCCAATGAATTTTGTCCGAATTTTGTTTTATTTCTTTCTTTAACTGGCAAAAATGTTCCGTACGATTTGGTCCTAGGGATTATCCGCAGTGTTCATGGTTTAAGTTGATCGATTAATCAATCAGTCAGTCAGTCAGTCTCTCAAAATTTGGGAGGATTGTGAATTGATCAATTTCAATCTTCTCCTCCTTTTCAGGTATGTTTTTACTCGCTTCTTTTTCAGCTCCAATTTTCGTATTTGTTTATAGGATTTACTCATTTCAAATTCAAGGAAAAATGGTGAAGAATCTATTTGGTTTCAATTGCAATACGCACCACGTGATTTGTTGGTGGAGCGATGATTATAGTGTTATTTATAGACATTTTGATAAGTGTTTTTTTATTTGATTAATAGATGATTTGTTAAATACTATGTATATATGCCACCAAAATAGGCAACAAGAAACATCTCCTATTCAAGATCTTATCGGATCTTAAATTATGAGTTACACATTTGAGTCAGACCACCGCATAAGGAACCTAATATTGTGACTTGATTTATACTCAAAATTTGTTTTCAGTCAAACCCTTATACATCGATGTTGTCGTCTGAGTCTTTTGGTCGTTTACTTGCTACTCGCCATCATTTCCGTTCTTAAAAACTTTCAAGAACTCATGAGCTAAAGTAGAGTTCATATTTTATAGGCAATGGTGTCAATGAAAGCTTATTCTTAATGTAGGTGCATATTGGTAGCATTTAAAACAATTAGTTGGAACAATGCTTTATTAAGTCCATACCCATTAATCGAATGAAGAAAACGCCAGACATTTGTACTCTTTCTCTCATCTAGCAACTGTAAAGATGACAATGTTTATTATGTAAAATAAGAGTTAAAATAGAATGCTTTAAGTAGGAAATAATTTAAGTTGGAACAATGCTTTAAGTAGGAAATAATTTACTTACACTTCTGCAAGCCTGAACTATATCTGAATCTAGGGCTTGGGGACCACCCTGCACTTCCTGTCCTTACCAAAGACAAAAATGAAACCCAATTACTGAACAAAACTCTGAAGGTTGAAAGCTAGATCAAGCAAGTTATTTTATTGTACCTTACTGAAGTATCTTTGAAGCAAGTATTCTTTAATCAAATTACACATGCCATAATAATATAGCATATTCAACATCACCTAAGGATAGTATTTCATTAGTCAGCATAAAATCAGGATCCCCTCCCAGAATATACCTTATTGTACAACCATTATGTCCATGTAGGAGCCTTACATAGAGGTGAAATAAGTATGAGACCAAGAACCTGTTGCCTATATTAATTCATCTAGATTAGTTTAAAGGGGAAAAATACATCAAGATATCAGAATATGCAGGAATACAGATATCAGTAAACAATTACAGCTTACACATTTCATCATGGAAACTTACAGCAAAAAGCGTAAGAATGTAAGCACCAGCAGTAACACCCATGCACATCACTGAATCTATCCTGCAAAGAAAGATAATTTTAAGCTTTATGAGGGCAATATTCCAAGCTCCAAGTTCCAAGTTGACAATGTTCATCGGACATTTCCAAGATGTTAATGTTATGTTAAAGAGTTACAAATGATGGGTATTGTATCTACTGTGTCCAACAGTTCTTTAGTGATAATTTTCTTTTTCGTTGGGCATTTCTTGATACAGTATTCTTTTGCCACAAAGCAACTTTTGTAAAGTTGGAGTTTTTGTTTTTCTTACTAATTTTTAATACTACATTCAATGTCCCAACCACAGCCTGAGTTGATCCCGACCACCGATTTCACCGTCTCTAGATCTCTACACTCCGATCAAAATTTGTTGGGTTTGTGTTACATTTAGTTGATCCCGACCACTGACTGCATTCGTTTTGTTGGGTTTGTGTTAGATTTGAGTTTTCATGTGTTACTTTTTTATGCGTAAACTAATTCTCATCTAAAGATTGGATTGTAACCTAATTCTCATCTAAACAAAACTGACTGCATTGTAGATTGAATTTTTAGGTGCATTGTAGATTGGATTTTAGGTGAATTGTAGTTGGAATTTTGGTTAGAACTGTTAGAATTTTTAGTTGGAATTTTTAGTTTGCAAACCTTGGGTTTTGATTGAGTTAGTGTCAGAGGATAGTTTATTGCTTGAGTATTATATGTACAATTATATGTAAGATAGTTTCTGCCTTGAGTATTGTTTTTGAGAGAGGTGTAATTAGGGGAAGGCACAGTCTTTCTTATATTCACTCTAACTAAAGAAGTTAACTATAGTATCCGGATTTTAGCTACTTGATTGTAATAGCCTGATTTAGCCATAGCTTAGTATTGCAATTGCGAAACAATATCTAATATTTTATTTTATTTTATTTTATTGCAATTGCGAAGTAGTGTTTCTTAAACTGTCCTTATATTACTTGCAGCTGGGCCCAAGGGACTTTCCGCTCCAATGTTTTATTAAGAGGAATCGAACTACTCAGACATACAACCTTTACCTTGGTCTTACGTCAGGTATGCTTGCTTCCTGCCTATGATGGATAAACATCAATGTGTGGAGATAGAGGAAGTCGAATGCGGAACTGTAGTAGGGAACTTGGTAGTGTTCTGGATGATGATGCTCCATTATTTTGTGTGCACTATTAGCTTTATTTTTTTCTTGCCCTATTGGGTAATGAATTTGCCAATTATATAATGGGACTGTTGTGACTTAACTGTTAATAATTCGTCTTCATTTTTAAAACAAAATTTTGATGTAGCTTTGCAATTTTTAAATGCTTGAGTATTTTTTTTATTATGGACAATTCATTTAATTTAATGACCATATACTTTTGTAGGCGTTTATAGCACGTGCATTATACTTTTGTCTGCTTGAGCATCATTGCTAAAAAATGATTTACTGAATCAGCACTCGAAAGTTGTAAACGAAGCTGTTTTAGGTAAGCATCTCATTTCATTGCTCTACAATTCTGCTAAATATTTAAATTTGAAGTGATTATTATTTTAATACTTAAGCAGTACCTATTGTTTTTATTTGTATGTATAACTTACCAGATTCTTACCTAAAGTGGTATGTATGATAATTATGTCATTGTTTTATGTTGATCTAGAAATGTCATTTGGCTTTATGTATAATCTTTCTCCTGATACTATATGTGATTGAATTGGACTGAATTTTGATGGTATCATGTACATGCATTAACTGACACATGTGGATATACCTTTTAAGGAAGTCTACTGACAGTATATAACTTAGTAGTAAGTTTTAACTTTTACAAGCCAAAATATAATAGGTTTTGTCTATGACGTTTTTGACAACACATATGCTAAGGGACAGTAGACATGCTTACATTATTTGCTGCATCATTTACATGATTTTTCATATGTTGCATCTAATTTTAGGATTGATACTGTTTTGCAGCTCCGTCAAACCCAACTTTCACCTCAGCGCATGTTTTTCAAGAAATGTGAGCAATCATCTTGCCAGAAAAAAAGTTATCTTTGTTTTTAGGTGACTATTGATTACTTGAGAAATGTGAGATATGTGACTATTGATTACTTGAGAATTATTTTTAGGTGACCCATTTAAAATAAAACAATGTATGGTATGATGATAATGCTTTGTTTTTAGGTGAAGAACCGTCAACGCAAGCTGTAATAGTTCATTATTAATGTAGTAATTCCTTATATTATTTTCTCCTCTTATATATTTCTGTCCTGGCTTCGCCAGGAAAGTTGATGATTGTTTCAATGGTGTTTGCAGGAACTGGAGAAATCAAAGCCTGTGATTGAAACCGGCGACCTGAATTGTGCTCACCAAGAAATTGATATCTTTAATCTTGCTGTAAGTGATCTATTTTTATATAGTACAACTGACATTAAACTCTGTTTTGTTAATTGTTCTGCTGTAATTGATTACTTGAGAATTATTTTTAGGTAACCCATTAAAAATAAAACAATGTATGATATTATGATAATGCTTTGCTTTTAGGTGAAGAACTATCAACGCAAGCTGTAATAATTCATTATTAATGTAGTAATGTGGATTATTTTTCCTTTTCTTATTTGCTCCTCTTATATATTTCTGTTCTGGCTCTGCCAGGCAAGTTGATGATTGTTTCAATGATGTTTGTAGGAACTGGAGAAATCAAAGCCTGTGATTGAAACCGGCGACCTGAATTGTGCTCACCAAGAAATTGATATCTTTAACTCTGCTGTAAGTGATATCTATAACTCTGTTTTTTTTAATTGTTCTGCTTTATTAATAGGCTAATTTCTGTGGGCTATGAGAAGATGATTTAATATGTAAATATCATATTTGTTTCACTCAGCAATGGGGTACTAGAAACAGAAAAGATAAAGTGGGATAATTTGTTAGTCTAACACTGATTATTTATTAGACTAAGCAATGAGGTACGAGAAACAGAAGAGAGAAGGTCGATAAATTTATCTAACACCATTCAATAGGAAAATTGTGACCTCAGACCTCCCTAGAATCACCCCTTTATAAATTTGATAATTAAAATTATGCTTTTACCGTTGTTGTTTCCTAATAGAGGCTTTTTAGACAGACTTGCATAATTCCCAACTCCACCACATTAAAAGAAAAAAAAGGGGGTCTGCACCTTTAAGGATTTGCTTTTGATCCAAGATATTAAACACTAAAAATAAAACTCATTGGTGCATAGTATCAAGAAAACTAATCGTTAACTAATCCAAAGAAAACAAATTAAATGAATTGCATGTTTATTTAATAAAACTGTGGTAGGGTAAAAATGGCCTGCAGGCCCAACCAGAGCCCAACACAACGCTCACTCAAGAAAGGTAAAAATATCAATCTAGCTCGGCTTCGAACCATTACGGGATCGGCGCCGAGCCTCAAGTGCACCCCCCCAGAGCCGGCCTCCTCGTATTTGACGAGCCTCAGTTGTCCTCGGTCTCCGACCCATGACAGTCCCATCTGGCGAAGCAGGGGATTGACCTGGCGCAACCTAGGCCCTCTGATTCTTCCAGAAGCACAAAAGACCCACGGTCAGCCATGTCAGCTCTATACCGCTCAGGGTTTTGCCACGTCAGCCCTATACCACTCCTGGTATTGCCACGTCAGCCCTAAACCCCCTGGGCCTTACACCACGACAGGCCCATGGGCTTTCGGGTTCAGACCCAGCCCCCAAGCGGATCCAAACCCGGTTGGGATTCTCTATAAATACTAGACCCTCACCCACCTTCTCAGGTAATCAATCTTTTGCCACTTAAATTCACCTAGTTATTGCTACTCTCTCACAGAGACTGACTAGATCGTCGGAAGGTCCGCCACCGGGACAAACCCCGGTGTTTCAGGACCGTCTGCAGGTACACAAGACCTCGGATCCGAATCCTCTGATCCGAGCCCAGATCTCCGAGCCACCCCGAGGTCGCCGCGAACTCCACCCGGTCAGTCAAGGGTCGGCAGACGAGCAGCATTCTCCTTCAAATACAAATCGAGTCCGAACTCACACCTGATGCGGTTTGACAAACCCCGGTGTTTCAGGACCGTCTGCAGGTACACAAGACCTCGGATCCGAATCCTCTGATCCGAGCCCAGATCTCCGAGCCACCCCGAGGTCGCCGCGAACTCCACCCGGTCAGTCAAGGGTCGGCAGACGAGCAGCATTCTTCTTCAAATACAAATCGAGTCCGAACTCACACCTGGTGCATCCACACGTCTCCCAGAAATAAACCGCTTCAGGTTGGTGCCGTCTGTGGGAAAACTGCTTCAGAAGCCGACCCGAGCACGACCATCAAGGCACCTCGACAGCCGAATTCTCATGGCCTCGAAGGGCAAGGGGGCTGCTTCCTCCGTCAACCGACGGGACTCGCCCCCACCAGTCGCTAACGCCGGTCCACACACTTCAAAACACAGGGCTTCCCATCAAGGATCCCAAAGGAGCGTCGCCCGCCAAGACCAGCCCGACCTCCGAGGAGTCATCATCAACCGACAGGTTAACCGCAACAGGGGAAGGGCCGCTTCCAACCCGGCCCCGAACCATCCAAGACAACCACCCGAGGGACGGAGGTCAGCACTCAGCCGCATCGGAAGACAGCCCTCGGACCGACCGAACAGGGTCGAGGGTGCCCCCGTCACTCACAAGGAGTTCCGAGAATTCCGGAGAGAAATTCTCGGGGCCCTCCGACGGCCCCCAGGGAGGAGACCTCCCACTCCCAAACTAGGTCGGATGCCGAGGCCAGCATGTCGCACACGTCCACTATCCAGCCAGAAGACGGCGGCGTACTCCTGAGGTGCCTCCAAGAAATGGAGGACCGCCTCGACCACATAGGGGACGGCGACCGACGAGTGGCTCAGGGGTACAGACCCATCCGTCCTCCCTTCTCCGCCCCCATCCTTCAAGCAGAGATACCCAGAAATTTCCGACCACCTCAGTTCGAGACCTACGACGGCGAGGGAGATCCCGCTGATCACATGGAGGGTTTCAAAACCCTCATGATGATTCACAGCGCCTCGGATCCCCTGCTATGCCGAGCCTTCCCCGCCACACTCCGAGGTCCGGCTCGTGAATGGTACTCCAAGCTCACCCCCGGCTCCATTTACTCCTTCGACCAACTAGAAGGCAATTTTCTCGCTCACTTCGTCACCAGTCGGAAGGCAGAAAGGACCAGCGCCTCATTACTTGGGCTCAGGCAGATAGATGGAGAATCCCTCAGAGTGTTCGTCCGAAGGTTTACCACGGAAGCCAGGGCGGTCTCCTCCCTTGATCCAGGCGTCGCCTCCGCGGCCTTTCGGCACAACGTCCGTCACGAACAGCTGAAAGCTTCTCTAGCGAAGAGACCCCCCATCGACTTTCCCGACCTCCTCAACAGGGTCGAGAAATACATTAGAGCAGAAGAAGCCCTTAGCCCCGAAGACGCCAGAGAGGCCAACCCGAAGGGAAAGCGGAAAGCCGAAGAAGTCGAGCCATCAAAGAAAGCTCCGAGGGACGCAGGGGCCGTAAAAAAGATCCCGCCGATCCCCCGCTTCGAGAAGTACACTCCCTTGACGCATAACGTATCCGCCATCCTCTTAGAGATCGAAGACAAAGGCATTGTTCGACTACCTCCCCGACCCAACAACGGCAAGAACCGAGATCAGCGCTTCTACTGCCGCTTCCACAGAAACCATGGGCACGACACCGACCAATGCCGGGCCCTGAAAGACGAGATTGAGGAACTCATCTCCAGGGGGTACCTCCGAGAATTCACCCGAGAAGTCCCGCGGGATCGACGAGATACTAGGAACCGGAGGCACTCGCCCCCGAACCCTACTCCGAACCGCATCCAGAGTCGGGATCCCGAGTCCGAGGGAGCCGCGGACCCGCCATTTATCTTACACTGTGTCCATGGTGGGCCAATGGGAGGGGAATCGAATACTTCCCGAAAGGCCTTCATCCGAGAAGTGAATGCTGTCCAAGACAACCCCTCCCCCAAGCTACAACCCGTGCCAGTCTCATTCTCAGGGGAGGACCTCGAAGGCGTTCGCCTCCCCCACTGTGATGCCCTCGTCATTAGCCTCTACATGGCTAATTGTGAGGTTCGCCGAATCCTCGTCGATAACGGCAGCTCGGTGAACATTCTTTTCCTCGAAGCCTTCGAGAATCTGAAGTTACCTAGGGGCAAGCTCAAGCCGGCCGGATACACCTTGCATGGGTTCTCCGGCGTCCCTGTCGTGATAGAGGGGATTGTCACCCTCGACGTTACCGCAGGATCGGCTCCCGTCAAAAGGACCGAGTCTATGGACTTCATGGTGGTCAACGTCAAGGCAGCCTACAACGCCCTACTCGGCCGACCCGGGTTATGCTCCCTCCAAGCAGTGCCTTCGGCCTACCATCTGAAGCTAAAATTTCCCACCCCACAAGGAGTCGGCGTCGTCCGAGGCAGCCAAGAAGCAGCGCGATCGTGCTACATGACCACCGTCGGGGGAGGAGTGTTCCCCCTCAACGCCGTCGAAATCGAGCCAGAGAAGGATGGCCCTACCACCGGACCTGCCGTCGAGCAAGAGAGGTTCCCTCTTGACACCAAGCACCCAGTGGATTCTTGCGAAGAACGAGCATAGGTTTTAACTTAGCTAAGAAATGAACCTTTTGTAAAGCTTTCCTTTGTAAAGGGCCGTTTTTTAGCGGCCCCCCCTATCTTATACGAAGGAAGTCTCGTTGTATCATACTCAGAACGCCTCGGCAGATCCGACCTAATACCAGGTTAGGAGATCGACACCGAAGACTTCACCTCACCCCACTCCGATTCCTCACGAAACGATAAAGCCGAACCACATCCCCTTCATCATCTCGTATGCTATCAACAGAAGCTAAGGGTGAAATGAGTTACCTATTCACGTTCCTTTATTAGGTTCAGAGGAAACCTACAAAGAGAACCAACTCGAAACACATAAGTAAGGAGGTTCGGAAATGTCCGGTGCCAAAACACTTGACAAGTCATAGATACTTTTTTATAAAATTTTGCTGCGTCTTACAAAAAGGTGGTGGCCAGTCCGCGGGAGGCAAGCACAATTAGAAGAAGGGAAAAAGAAAGAAAGGCAAAACTATACAACTCGATTTCCCTCCTCGTCATCGATCGGGTTCGCCAGAGGGTCGACGGCCGGGTCGACAACGGGCCCCTCTTCGACAGGAGTCTTCGGGGTCCCATCGATCTCCATGTCATACTCAAAGTTGGACAGGTCGACGGTCGGATAGAAGTGCCTCACATGACTGAGGGCCTTCGCGTAGCACTCATCCTGGGCGGCGATCACCATCCGCTGACCCGCATCCGTCAGCTCTTTCCTCTCCTTGGCGAACACGGCTGTCAACTCCCCCTTCTCCTTGACGAATTTCCCCTTCAAAGAGGCCACCTTCTTCCCCCACTCGGCGTCTTTGGCCTCGAGCTCCAGCTTCATCTGCTGCTCCCTCTTATGCGAACCCTCGAGCTCGATCCGCATCTCCTTCATCTCTCGCTCGCTCTTGTCCGCCCGAGCACGTTCCTGTGACAGGGACGCTTCGTAAAGATTCTTTACATTAGCTCCCTGCATACAAGCCTGCGACCGAAAGGCACCCATAAGAAGAAAACTCCCGAAGCAAGACTAACAGGAAGAAGGAGGTCGGCAAACTTACCAACACGGTGGCCTGCGCTAGGCGCGTAAAGGCCACCTCTACGGGCTCGCTCTCCATCATCTGGCGATCGCCAGGCGTCGCCAGCTTCTCCACCACCTCTACGGCCTGGGCTTCCCCGGTCAGACAGTCTCCCATCCGAATCGACCAGTCCGGCGCCCACCATTGCCGCAACATCTCCACCACCGGGTCCTCCTCCTCAAACTCTACCAAGGGACCTTTTCCCTTGTCAAGGTCGGATGCACCCACGGGGTCCTTACCCCTCGAAGGGGCAGCCCCCTTGCTCGTCTCCGAACGAGTCTTCTTAACCCTCGGCTCGAGCGGTACTTCCGAGATAACGAGGGGCAGCTCCCTCGGCCTCTTCGCCGCCTCCCCCTTCTTCTTCTCGGCATTCTCCTTCTTCGTGGCGAGCCTCCTGGCTTTGATCGATGCCTCATCCATATCTACAGAAAAAACCATTAAAGAATAATGAGCAAGAAGGTACGAAAGAATCGAAAGAAAAGAAACAAACTACATACGCAGGACGGCTGGGCTCAGTCCGACGCTCGCCAGGTGGACCTCCGTCACCTTCGTCCAATCAATACTAGGGGACAAACGAAGGCGCTCAACAAACCCCAACTCCTCGGCCGTTAGATCCCCCGGCCCCGGCGCGGGATGGCTCGGCTTGGAGTAGTTCCATCGGGTCGGAATGTCCCAGGGCTGCTCACTCCGGATCACAAGATACTTTTTCTTTCAATCCTTGATGGAGTCCGGGTGGCTATGAACGACCTTCCTCCTACTCCGAGGGGAGATATAGTAAATACCCTCAGCCGCCGAACTAATCATCAGCATCGCTCGGAACACGTTCAACCGCAGGGGTACCTGTTGTTCCCCGCACATCAGCACAAAACAGATTATCTGCTTCCAAGAGTTCGGCCCATACTGCATCGGAGCCAGGGAAGCCCAGTTTAGTACTTCCCGAACAAAAGGGTGGACTGGCAGCCTCAGTCCAGAAATGAACGCGTCCACTGGGAAGACACAATACCAAGCAGACAGGGGATCGGTTGGGCGCAAAGTAGAGCTCGGCAGCATCAATTTGTAGCTGGGGCCTATGTGGTACGCCAACTGCAAAACCTCCAAGTCTCCGCCATCCAAGACGGTCAGAATCGCGTCCATCAACACCCTCTTCCGACTCGGTGAGGAGGCCTGCACACCAAAGAGCTCCTTGTCGGACAGGTCGTCAGGATATTGACGGAATGCTTCGGCTGCACGGGCGAACCTGTCCACAAGTTGCGGTAGACAGACCCCTGGCTCGAACCACCAGTCCTCGACCCTGCCTTCCTCGGAGCCTTCTTCCTCCTCTTGGGTCGCTCCGCCGAGGGAATGGATAAGGGCCCCCGACCAGTCAGCATGGAACTCGGACCTGCACCCTGAACGGTGGATCCCCGTACGGTGCCACCCTCGCCTCCCTCTCCCTCGGAAGTCAGCTCCAAAACACGGACGCCGTCCGAACCATCATCCGCTTCCTTCGACTCGCTGCTCTCCACCACGAAGGGACGACGAGAACGCAACAACCTCGCACCATATACCTCCTCCTCACCTACTGGTTCCTCCCACGAAACCGTATCAGAAGACTCGTCGACATGTACTGACTCACCCTCGAGTATGGGCTCCTCCCAGGACGTCGATTCGGAGACAGGCTTCATCCCCCCCCAGACGTCGATGCTGATGAGCCAGACTGAGCCCTATCCATCTATGCCTAAACTAAGCAGACTTACCAACTCACCTGGGATTACTTTGGAAGGGCGATCCTAGTACAGCAAGCTGCAAAGATGAGCGCTGAAGGGTTGAGAAATTTTTTGAAAAAAAAAGAAAGCAGCAAGAAAGGAGTGGACTGGTGGGGGAGAGGGGGGGGATATTTATAGGAGATAAAGGCGACTCCTCGATTTCCGCGAGTACTGTTCATCTATTTGACATGCAACTGCCACCTGAGAATTCGCGCCACATCCTCGAAACGTGCGCTGCTGACATCATCCAATGACAGACTGACAGCCAGGCGAGGAGGTTAGCTCGGAAGAAATATTCGGAGGAGGGAACATTTTTTACTTAAGATTTAAGGCGCCGTCCTTAGATAGACGCCCCGGGCTCCGAGGCGAGGTCGGTTCCCCTTTCACCCGTGAACAGCTCGGGGCTTACATACACGTCAGCCGAAGACCCGAACTGTTCAAGGGTGAGACAGAAACCACCATCACCTGGATCCCTATCGGAATGCAGAGTAGTCAACCTCCAATCGGAGAACAACTCATCCATCCGAGGCTCAAAGCCTTAAGACGCCGCCCTCGGCGAGCATCCTGGTTGAAAGCAGATCAACACTCAGAGATCGAGAGAAGTGCAACATTCCGAGCCAGTTGATGCAACTGCAAAGGTTCGGCCTACAAAGGCAACGGAACCTTCACAGTTGCAAACAACTGGCCCAGAATGCCCTTCATCTCTTCCGGAAGGACAGACCCTTCACAGTTGCAAACAGCTCACCCCTCGGAGTTCGGTCGTTATCCCTCTCGCCCTGATCCCCCCTGGATCTGGCCGCCGTATCAGGGCCATCAGATCCAAGAGAAGATCGGGGTGGCAGAGAAACCACCTCTCCGACACAACTGGGGGTAAAAATTGGCAAGAGACAGGCGTCCGCCAGAGCAGACACCTTTAAGGGCCAATAGGCCACCCTTGCTTTGATCTGACCCACTACGAAAAAGGGGGGGGGGGTATTTATAGCCTCCCCCAGGGGCCAGCTTTTATGGCATAGGAGAAACCATACGACGGAAGACCATGCGCCCTACATTTATTAGGCGGCGCCATTAAAGCACCTGGGGAATTGGAACCTCACACAGATCCCAAGGCGCCCCCAATGCTCCGCAAAGACAGCAGACCACCCTGCTCAACATTCCCAAGACACAACGGTTCGCCCACAATCTGATCGGCCCCTAAACCCCTCACCAGCTCGAGACCAGTTCCTAGCACCGGAATAGTCTTCTCAGGAAGGCTTCACGGCTCGCCATCACCCTTACCGACCCGTAATCCCTCCTCAACTTGAGGTTTGGTCTGGCACCAGGGTACTCTTCTCAGGAAGAAACAACGGCTCGCCATCACTGTAATGCCCCTGCCCCGAGCTCGGACAATTTATACAATTTATAAGACAAATTAGATACTATGTAGTACAACTGCCCACCACAGGCTGCCTCTCAAAAGTTGGTTAACCGATTAGGTGACTCTTGATCCTTGGCTAATACTATTTATATTATATTATATTCTATTTAATATTCGATATGGGACAAAGTCTATCTCATTTCTCCTCTTTCAATTCATCAGCCGAAATCTTCTTTTCCATGATGGGCCCCATTGATATCCACGTCATTAGCTCACAACAGCAACAAATGCTATCATTCAAGCATCATGGGCCCCACCTTATTCTCCATTTAATACATTTCAACATATTTAGAATCAATCCATTACACTTTCATTTTTACCAAAGTATTCAAACAGCCAACACCTAGTTATACTTTTTGAACATATTATATATATATATATATATATATTAATTACGGGGTGTTACAATCACCCTTACCGACCCATAATCCCTCGCCAGCACGAGGTCCGGTCTGGCACCTGGGTACTCTTCTTCGGAAGATCCACCGGCTCGCCATCACCCTTACCGACCCATAATCTCTCCTCAACTCGAGGTTCGGTCTGGCACCAGGGTACTCTTCTCAGGAAGAAACAACGGCTCGCCATCACCCTTACCGACCCGTAATCCCTCCTTAACTCGAGGTCCGGTCTGGCACCTGGGTCCTCTTCTTCGGAAGATCCACCGGCTCGCCATCACCCTTACCGACCCGTAATCCCTCCTCAACTCGAGGTTCGGTCTGGCACCAGGGTACTCTTCTCAGGAAGAAACAACGGCTCGCCATCACCCTTGCCGACACATAAACCCTCGTCATCTCGAGGTTCGGTCGTGCACCAGGGCCTTCTTCTCAGGAGGAAACAACTTCCCATTTCCACGACCATGAACACTCCTCCCCGGCTAGCTCCCGCACCCCCGCAGGAGTGGGGGGGCATGTGTGGTAGGGTAAAAATGGCCTGCAGGCCCAACCAGGGCCCAACACAACGCTCACTCAAGAAAGGTAAAAATAGCAATCTAGCTCGGCTTCGAACCATTACGGGGTCGGCGCCGAGCCTCAAGTGCACCCCCCCAGAGCCGGCCTCCTCGTATTCGACGAGCCTCAGTTGTCCTCGGTCTCCGACCTATGACAGTCCCATCTGGCGAAGCAGGGGATTGACCTGGCGCAACCTAGGCCCTCTGATTCTCCCAGAAGCACAAAAGACCCACGGTCAGCCATGTCAGCTCTATACCGCTCAGGGTTTTGCCACGTCAGCCCTATACCACTCCTGGTATTGCCACGTCAGCCCTAAACCCCCTGGGCCTTACGCCACGACATGCCCATGGGCTTTCGGGTTCAGACCCGGCCCCCAAGCGGATCCAAACCCGGTTGGGATTCTCTATAAATACTAGACCCTCACCCACCTTCTCAGGTAATCAATCTTTTGCCACTTAAATTCACCTAGTTATTGCTACTCTCTCACAGAGACTGACTAGATCGTCGGAGGGTCCGCCACCGGGACAAACCCCGGTGTTTCAGGACCGTCTGCAGGTACACAAGACCTCGGATCCGAATCCTCTGATCCGAGCCCAGATCTCCGAGCCACCCCGAGGTCGCCGCGAACTCCACCCGGTCAGTCAAGGGTCGGCAGACGAGCAGCATTCTCCTTCAAATACAAATCGAGTCCGAACTCACACCTGATGCGGTTTGACAAACCCCGGTGTTTCAGGACCGTCTGCAGGTACACAAGACCTCGGATCCGAATCCTCTGATCCGAGCCCAGATCTCCGAGCCACCCCGAGGTCGCCGCGAACTCCACCCGGTCAGTCAAGGGTCGGCAGACGAGCAACATTCTCCTTCAAATACAAATCGAGTCCGAACTCACACCTGGTGCATCCACACGTCTCCCAGAAATAAACCGCATCAAAAACCTATAGTTCTCTATTCTTTCTTTTGTTTTTAGCTGAGTACTATGAGAAATTACTCTCTTTGCAAATATCTAGCCTTTCAGAAATGAGGAGGATTAGGTGGAAAAGTGATGGATTGTAGTGATGAGTTGCAAAAGACTTGACCATTCAAATTGTTGATAAAAGGAAAACTGGTAAGGAAAAGTGATGAATTGTAGTTACTGTAGCAATGATCAGGTTTACCCCTAAATGATACTATAGTACCCTGTATTTTAAATATAATTTTAAAGATTTATAAATGAATTAAAATGATTTTCTGGAGATTTAATAAATATTTTCTGAAGATTGATCTTTCTACACGTGCAAAACACGTGCAAATATTTTTTGTGTAAATATCCAATTTTATATTTTTAATAAATTCTCCTACATATAATATAGTATATTCTAAATTTTGGGATTTTTCTGAATAAGGGAACTATTTTTATAAATACCTCGAAAGAGAGGGGCCTTTATGTAAAAAGCTGTTTGGATCTCAAATAAATAATAAAAATTCATTTTTACTGATTTTTGGGCTTTCCATATTCATCATTGAAATTAAAATATATTTAAATTTTATTTAGAGTCGATTTGGTAAAGATTTAAACAAATATGGTGTTTTTGCAAATATGGAATTTATGTTGGATTTTGTGCAAATGTTTTTCTGGAAAGTAAAATTCTGATATTTTAATTGGAAAATATAATATGTATTATTAGATATTATTTCTGAATTTTCTGGATTTTTACGAATATTTTATGATGTATTTGCAAATATTACAAAAAAAAGAATTTTTGTGCAAAATTGCCACCCTGAGTACAAATCCTAATTTTCTTTATTTCTGGGCTTGCTGGATTGCTAGACAACTCAGTATTAAAAGGATTTGATTTGGTTTTAATTTATTTAACTTATTTTAACTACTTTATAAAGAAAGGTTTATATATGTAAAGTAATAATTTGTTAAAGGATTATTTTGCAACTGTGTTTAAAACCCCAATTCTTCAATTTCCGGCCTATTTAAAAGGTGGAGTGCAGCCGTCTTTCGCTGCATAACACAAGGTTTATTATTTTTATTTTCCTTGGAGATTTAAAGAGGGGATCTTGGATTCTTTGCTAAGGAGGGATTCTTCATCTTGCTTTGTTATATTCGTTTGATCTCTCCATCGAGGTGAGTGACTTGTTTTGTTTTGCTTTGTGTATGTTGTATGTGAGTGATGTAAATTATTTTGTTTTGTTTTATGTGTGTTGTATGTGGTGTTACATCTATTAGAAAACATGCTAGAGTTTGGTATGGATATGTATGTTGGATGGATGAAAAATTGGATCTTTGAGAAGAACCCTAGTTATTGTGAGTAGAATTGCAAGTGGATGATTTTAAATTGTTGAAAAAACCTAATATAAATTGTGAGTAGGCTAATAATGTTGGATTATTACTGACTTGATTGAGTATGATGAATGTTATGCATTAACAAATTAAAGAAGAGATTTTTGAGACTATTGGTGAGTTGGATGTGTAATACCCTGATTTTTCAATTAATGAAAAATTATTTTATTTTGCACGTAGTGTGCACGTGTAATATTTGGGTTGAATTATTTTTATTATGATGTGTATAAATATATATAAATTTATTCTCCAATTATTCTGTACAAAAAGCCTTTCTTTAAAGCCTTATTTTGATTTAATTAAAAAGGCCCTTTTTCTTAAAAGCCCAAATGTATTTTATTTTATTTATTTTTATAAACTATTTTGGCCCAAAAACAAAGCCCATGAATAAATCTCTTTTATTAAAACTTGTCATGTAGAAGACTAAATTATCATTATTTTATTTTTGTACAAATTAAAAAGGTACAAATTTGGCCTAGTTGCATGCACGTGCACTACACGTACACGTACAATGCACACACTCTTTCTAGGCCGGGATTCATTCTTTTTGGAGGGAGATTTAATTTTTGTCATGGTGATCATGGAGGTAGTTTCATGGATGTGGGTAGTTTTCATAACTTCTACCTTAATCTAGACCATTCATTCTACAACCACCAAAGCAATCTTAGCCCTCCATTTCACTTATCTTTTAGTATAAATACCCCCCTCTAATGGCTAATTTTCATATGCAAATTATATTTCCAAGCTATAGTATTATTGTAGTAATAGTGTGAGTTATAAAAAAATAGAGAGTTGTATGGGATTGCTTGGAGAAGGAGAGGCCGGCTACTACTAGGAAGCATTCGGTTTGTACTAGGAGGCTTGGAGCTTGTGCGCGCTAGGAGGTGGTGCTTTCATTTGCAAGGACTTGGTTGCTTTTTGTGTTTTCTCTCCATACAAGGTGGGTAAAACTTTCATATTTCTAATGTAGGAATCTATGCTAGTTTTAATTATCAACACTATGCATGAAAAATACTAATAAGAATACACTTAAATTGAAAAGTTAGTGTATAAATTGATTGAAATGATGTGATTAACTTGTGTGTGAAATTCTAGCATGAAATTAAATTGTATGTAGAATTCTCCATGATTATTAATTTGAATGAATGATGGTGGAATATTGCTAGCATGATGTATGAAAATCTCCAATTACATCACTTGTAAATTGTATTATTGAAACATGAAATTGATTAAGAAAAGGGTACACTATAATTTGAAAAGAATGATTTTTCGTGAATGATTGAGTTGCAATCATGCTAATTAATGAGTAATAGTATACTTTGTGACGTAGATGAACTAATGAAATTATTTTGTGTCATTAAAGAAGAACCACTCAAAAATTAGTAGTTTTGAGTTTTGCCTATTCATGTGCTAAATAGACATTCATATTGATATGGGGATGGATAAAACCAAAATGTATGTGTTGTGGATAAAAAAAAATTATAGCAGTGAATTATCATAAGAAATTTGTGAATAAAAAGGGATTAGAAGACTAATTGATTATTCAATGTCGAAAATAAAAGATATGGTAGTGTAAATGAACAATTTATTAAATTGTGTGGAAAAATTATGTTTTTAGTACAGAAAATTATTTTATACTTGCTGTTATGAAGATCAGGTGAAGATGATTTAATCTGGAATTTTTCAGTAGTTTTTATAAAGGCAATATGAAACTAGTTAATTTGAACATCGAGTTGTTCTCTTAAATAGTGCGAATATGAAACATAAGGGTTTTTATTGAGTAGTGTGACAGCCCGAGCTACTAGCTCAGGCGGTCACTGACTGCGGTTTGCTTCTCTGGGGCGAACGGTTCGAACCCTGTGTTCACCACATTTTTTCACCATTTGAGAATATATATATAACCTTCGACCGAAAGCATATATACTAAATTCGCTCCTTTCATATCGCTAGCACAGTTCGGCCATGTGGCGGGTGCTCTTGGCTCTCTTCCCGTTGTGCCTGGGTTCGATTCCTCCCTTCGGCACTTATAAAAAATATTTTTTTTGTGAGTTTGTGATGTCCAAAAAATGTGGAAAAAATATGGTAATTCTCATAAAAATGCAAGGAATTTTATAAGATTGAGTTGAGTATTATTTGAAGGAAATACAATATGGTTTGTGAACAAAAGGCACAATTAGAGCTATGGTTCTAAGATACACACTTATGAAAATTATAGTTTATAAAGATAATTTGAAATGGATTTATTAGGGAGTAACTGGCAAAAAGAACCTTGTTGTGTGACATGATATTATTAATTCTCACTTGAGAATATTATGCAAAATATGAAGTATGAATGTTTATTAGTAATATGAATTTCAAATGTGAAATTATGAAGTGCATGGGTTCATGTATGATTAAGGATTTAGAAATCATGTTGATGAAAGAAAAAGAAATTTGTTGGCTATGATTATGAATCTTATGAGTTGTAAGTACTCAAGTTGAAGATTGTGAAATGAAATTCGAACTAGAGTAGCTAAGTCTCCCCGGCATTGAAAAAGAAAATGAATTGAGATGAAATTAGACCAAGGTTGGTCAAGATGAAACAAATGAATAAGTCCGGTTGATGGAGAGGCTAACTCTAGAGATTATTTTGTTCATGATTTTTAATAAAACTAAGGACTAGTACATAGTGGTGACGTGATGAAAGTAGAAGAAAAACATGGGTATGGGGGCCATCGGATAGCGGTGTGAGAGCGATCCACAGGCTGCCTGCTTGATGAGTCAAGACATGGCGTGGGCGCTACTCCAGAATTATCGTCCCGGTGGCGACGCTCGTGGGATGTTCGAGTGGCTATGGGTGGTGCCATTGTTCCATGGCAGAGGCTGAATTGTCCATAGGTTGCCTGCTCGATGCATCGTGACAGTGCATGGGATTCCCCTCCAGGCTGCCTGGACATGGGCTCATAGATCATAGGACATCTAAGACACTACCGTAGTTACAGTAGTAGACTAAGACATAACGGGGGATTGAACCCTATAAAGATGAAGAACGAATAAGGGCTTGCCCTCGGACCTATGTAGTATGGGATGCATAGAATCCGAACAAGTGCGCATTAGTGTCATGTAACATAATAAATGCATTAAGGATTAAGTGCACAATCACAACACGACATCAATAGGGTAGTCCCTTTAGTTTGAATGTGACAAGTTTGTGTTTGCTAAATATGAAAAGTTAAGTTATACTATTTCCGGCATAGAGAGGATGGCCGTGTATAATGTTCGTCGGTTGAATAAACTGACGTACCCACAGTCTGATATGCAGGTAAATGTTATGTTAAAGATTAAAGAGGGTTGGATGCTTAAAGATTATATCAAGCTGTTGTACTTGTATTCAATTGTTGTATTTTACTTCCGCTGTGCAAAAGAAAGATGTAATTTGATGTAATCTCTGTTGTATGATGAAAAGTTTTAATTTTCCTGTAAAATTGTACTAAAGAAAGTGAAAAGATCCTGTAAAACATCTCGAATTCAGTGTATTTGGGATTCGGGGCGTTACAGAGTGGTATCAGAGCCGCGCTTTCTACACTTTCACACTTGTACAAATTTATAGGGAACGACACCCTAGAAGTGGACATTAGAGTGTGTGTTTGAATCTAGAGATTTAAATGTAAGTGACTTACATTTGTGTTGCTCTAATATTTATGCTTCTTCCTCTCTATTTCTAAGATGGCTGATCACTTCGACCCTGCTGGAGGCGACGACTGGCATATCATTGAGGAAGAGTACCATCTTGGACAGGCAGATTCCGAGGACGAGTACTATCCTGGGCAAGCTGATTCTGACGATGAAGAATGGCCTGAATCCCGAGAGATCACCCCACCTCCGGATTCATCTGATGATTCTTCTTCTGATGAAGAAGAAGTACCAGTTCCAAGCGGTCTTGTGACTTCTCTTCAGAGGCAAGTGGAAACCCTGAAAGAGAGAGTTGGATTGTTGGAGGCTCAGCTGGAGAAGCGGAAGGCCGACTATTCTGTTCTTAGCCATCGGATTTGGGAACTTGAGAAGAAAAAGAACCTAACTGATGTGCTGAAGGATGAGGTTGATGAACTGCGGGAAGAACTTCGAGCAGTGAAGAGGACCCGTAGGAGTTAGACTGTCTTAGCTTCTATTATTTTCCATTCTGATGTCAAAACTGTTTTTAATTCGAATGTATAAACTTTGGAATTCAATGAAATGCAAGTTGGTTTAAATTCTTGTCTTATACTTCGAATTTGACGGATCTTTTGCATCAGAATATGTCGAGAAGAGGAGCTAGGAATGGGGAAGGGTTGGATCTGGAGACTGAACTTGCAAGGGTCTACCAGACACTGAATGCAGTGGCGCAGAACCAAGGTCGAGGGCCGGCGAATCCAGTGCCCGAGGCGATTAAGCTAGTGGAATCATTCAAGAGAATGAAACCACCTGTATTCGAGGGAAAGTCAGACCCAGATGCGGCTGACGACTGGATACGGCAAGTGGAGACGATCTTTGAGGTGTTGGAGACACCAGAGGGTAGCAAGGTCAAGTTGGCGACTTTGCAGCTGGAGAAGGATGTGGCGGTTTGGTGGCAATCCATGAAGAGGACCATGGGAGGTCTGTTGCTTGGCTGAGAGAAATTTCTGGAAGAATTCCGCAGTCATTATTTCCCCTCCGACGTCCAGGAGAAGAAGGCGATGGAGTTCCTGTCGCTTCAGCAAGGCAGCATGTCGGTGAGAGCATATGAGACCAAGTTCACTTAGCTCTCCAGGTATGCTCCAGAACTGGTGATGGATGAGGCCAAGAAAGCTCGCAAGTTCGAGCATGGTCTGAGGCCGAGCTTGAGATCTCGTATGATACCCCTTGGTATCAGGAGATTCGATAAGCTGGTCAAGAGGGCGGCAGCGACGGAGGCGGATATGGAGCAGTTCCAAGTTGTTCAGAACAAGAGGAACAACTGGCAGTCTGGTAAGAGGCCTGCACATTCTGGGAGTTTCAGGGGGCAACCATCTGCACAAAGGTTCAAACCGACAGGGGCGAACGCTGTTAGTATGGCTGGAGGACCTGGAAACAATGTGGCGAGACCTCCTGTGGTGACTTGCTACAACTGTGGTGAAACGGGACACTACCGATCTCAATGTCCCAAACTACAGAGTGGAAATAGCAACGCACCAACGCAGCAGGCTGGGAAGAGGCCGTATCAATCAGGGCGAGTATTTGCCTTGACAGAAGCTGATGAGGAGGCAGATCAGGTCATCTCTGGTACGAGGGCTGGTGTTTAGAGTCTTTGTCATTTCTTTTCCCTTTGTTTAGTGAGACTGTTATGTAATGGTGTGTATTATGTAACAGGCGAACTATATCGTAATGGAATGAAAGCTGTCGTATTGTTTGATACTGGATCCTCTCATACATTTGTGTCTCCAAAATTTGCTAAAGTGTTGGGAGTTGAACCGAAGATTTTTCCAGGCAAGATCTTAGCAGTAGCTACTCCGTCAGGGGAAACTTTAACCACTGATCGGTATTACGCTGATTGCGAGATTGGGATTGGGGATAGAATCTTTGGCATTGATCTGATCGAGCTGACTATCTTGGGAGTCGATGTTATCATTGGCATTGATTGGATGTCGGTGTACAGTGCGAGCATCGAGTGTAAGACCAAGACGGTGACAGTGAAGGCTCCAGGTGGACCTGAAGTCACGTTCCAAGGGAAGAAGAAGTGTTCTAAGCTGGTGGCAACTATCCGCAAGGAAGAGACTCCTGTGGAAGTGCAAGGGATTCCTGTGGTTCGGGACTATCCGACTGTGTTCTTGGAAGATTTTCCTGGGTTACCTCCGCATCGTGATGTAGAGTTTAGCATCATTGTTCAACCGGGAAGTGCACCCATTTCTAAGGCACCGTATAGGATGGCTCCAGTGGAACAGGATGAGGTGAAACGGCAGATTGAGGAACTGTTGGGAAAAGGCTTTATTCAACCTAGTGCGTCACCTTGGGGAGCACCAGTGCTTTTGGTAAAGAACATCCTTCTGAGGAACTGTTGGGAAAAGGCTTTATTCAACCTAGTGCGTCACCTTGGGGAGCACCAGTGCTTTTGGTAAAGAAGAAGGATGGATCGATGAGAATGTATATCGATTACCGGGAGCTGAATAAGGTCACTGTTCAGAATAAGTATCCGATTCTTCGAACTGATGACTTGTTCGATCGTCTACAAGGAGCAGCTGTATTCTCCAAAATAGATCTTCGATCAGGTTACCACCAAGTTCGAGTGAAAGCTGAAGATGTGCACAAAACTGCATTTAGAACTCGGCATGGGCATTACGAATTCTTAGTTATGTCATTCGGAGTGACGAATGCACCCGCAATCTTCATGGACTTGATGAACAGAGTTCTGAGGCCGTTTATTGATTCTTTCGTCGTGGTGTTTATCGACGATATCCTCGTGTACTCCAAGTCTGAGGAGGAGCACACCGAGCATCTGGCAGCAATTTTGCAGAAGTTGGAAGAGCAGCAGTTGTATGCCAAGTTATCCAAGTGTGATTTCTGGAAATCTGAAGTGGCATTCTTAGGTCACATCCTTTCTAAGGAGGGAGTGGCAACTGACCCTCAGAAGATAGAGGCAGTGAGAGATTGGGCTAGACCTACTACAGTGAAGGAAGTCAGAAGCTTTCTTGGGATGACTGGATACTATCGGAGATTCATTCAAGGTTATGCTCAGATAGCTGTACCGCTTACTGGACTGACCAAGAAGAATGTGAGCTTCAAGTGGACCGAGCAATGTGAGGCGAGTTTTCAGGAGTTGAAGGATAGGCTGACTACTGCACCTATTTTTGCTTTGCCTAGAGCAGGTGTTGAGTATGACGTTTATAGTGATGCTTCACATCGTGGGCTTGGTTGTGTCTTAATGCAAGAAGGAAGAGTAATCGCTTATGGGTCTAGGCAACTACGACCGCATGAGAAAAATTACCCGACTCATGATCTGGAGTTGGCTGCGATTATCTTTGCCCTGAAGCAATGGAGGCACTACGTGTACGGTGAGAAGTTGAACATGTACACGGACCATAAGAGCTTGAAGTATATATATCAGCAGAGGGATCTCAATCTGAGGCAGCGGAGATGGTTGGAAGTGCTCGAGGACATGCGACCTGAGATCAAGTATCATCCTGGAAAGGCTAATGTTGTTGCTGATGCACTTAGTCGCAAGAGCAGTTTGGCCAGTTTGATTACAACTCAGAGGCATCTGATTGAGGAGTTGGATCGAGCAGGTATTGAGGTTGTCTTGCAAGGATTGGGAGCATCTTTGGCTCAGTTGAGGCTTCAGCCTACTCTGAATACAAGGATCATTGCAAGTCAGGAAGCTGATGCTGATATCTTGGAGATGAAGGAGTAGGTTGGTGCTGGCAGGTTGCCCGGATTTCAAATCAGGGATGGAGTGCTGTGGTTCGGAGATAGACTGTGCGTTCCAAATCAGGCGGACCTGAAAGAGAGTATTCTTCAGGAGGCACATGCTACTCTTTTGTCGGTACATCCTGGGAGTACTAAGATGTACAAGGACATCAAGCAGCATTTCTGGTGGTCAGGTTTGAACGGGATGTGGCTGAATTTGTTGCGAAGTGTGAGGTTTGTCAGCAAGTCAAAGCCGAAAATCAGAGACCCGGAGGTCTATTACAGCCGTTACCTATTTCGGAATGGAAGTGAGATAACATCAGTATGGATTTCATCATGGGATTGCCTAAGAGTTCTAAAGGCAATGATGCTATTTGGGTTATAGTCGATCGACTTACCAAGTCCGCTCACTTTTTGGCGATGAAACTCACTGCTTCGATGGACAAGTTAGCTGAGATGTATGTTGGTGAGATTGTCCGACTTCATGGCGTTCCTTCGACCATTGTGTCTGATCGAGATGCGCGGTTTACTTCGCATTTCTGGAGGAGTTTCAGGCAGCTTTGGGTACCAAGACAGATTTCAGCACTGCTTTTCATCCGCAAACCGATGGGCAGACCGAGAGAGTCAACCGTATTCTTGAGGATATGCTTCGGTGTTGTATACTAGACTTTGGAGGCAGTTGGGAAAGGCATTTACCTTTGGTGGAGTTTGCCTACAACAACAGTTTTCAGGCTAGCATCGGGATGGCGACGTACGAAGCTTTGTATGGCAGGAAGTGCAGGACTCCTGTTTGTTGGTATGAAGTAGGGGAACGTCAGTTGTTTGGTCCTGAGCTTGTACAGCTGACTTCTGAGAAGATTGATCTGATCAGGAAAAGGTTGGTGGAAGCTCAGAGCAGGCAGAAAAGCTATGCAGACAACCGGAGAAGGGACCTTGAGTTTGAGGTTGGTGACTTCGTCTTTCTGAAGGTATCGCCCAGTAAAGGTGTGGTTCGTTTTGGCAAAGGCGGGAAGTTAGCCCCGAGGTTTATAGGCCCATACAAGATATTGAAAAGGATCGGGAAAACTGCTTACCGGCTTGAATTACCGGAAGAGTTGTCTCAGGTGCACAATGTCTTTCATGTGTCTATGCTGAGAGGTTATATTCCAGACCCGAGTCATCATTTGCCTGAAGTGCCGGAAGGTTTGCAGTTAGACCTGAATTACATCGAGTCTCCTGTTGAGATTGTTGATCGTCGAGAGAAAGTCTTGAGGAATAAGACGATACCGATGGTCAAGGTAGTCTGGAGAAACCACTTGGTTGAAGAGGCTACTTGGGAATCTGAGGAGAGGATGTTGAAGGACAATCCTGAGCTTTTTGCTTGATTATATTTTTGTATCTTTTGTTCTTGTTGTGTGTGTTGTATTTTGTTTGTTTTCTCGCTCTTGATTGTAGTTCCGGGGACGGAACTATTCTAAGGAGGGAGTGCTGTAATACCCTGATTTTTCAATTAATGAAAAATTATTTTATTTTGCACGTAGTGTGCACGTGCAATATTTGGGTTGAATTATTTTTATTATGATGTGTATAAATATATATAAATTTATTCTCCAATTATTTTGTACAAAAAGCCTTTCTTTAAAGCTTTATTTTGATTTAATTAAAAAGCCCAAATGTATTTTATTTTATTTATTTTTATAAACTATTTTGGCCCAAAAACAAAGCCCATGAATAAATCTCTTTTATTAAAACTTGTCATGTAGAAGACTAAATTATCATTATTTTATTTTTGTACAAATTAAAAAGGTACAAATTTGGCCTAGTTGCATGCACGTGCACTACACGTACACGTGCAATGCACACCCTCTTTCTAGGCCGGGATTCATTCTTTTTGGAGGGAGATTTGATTTTTGTCATGGTGATCATGGAGGTAGTTTCATGGATGTGGGTAGTTTTCATAACTTCTACCTTAATCTAGACCCTTCATTCTACAACCACCAAAGCAATCTTAGCCCTCCATTTCACTTATCTTTTAGTATAAATACCCCCCTCTCATGGCTAATTTTCATATGCAAATTATATTTCCAAGCTATAGTATTATTGTAGTAATAGTGTGAGTTATAAAAAAATAGAGAGTTGTGTGGGATTGCCTGGAGAAGGAGAGGCCGGCTACTACTAGGAAGCATTCGGTTTGTACTAGGAGGCTTGGAGCTTGTGCGCGCTAGGAGGTGGTGCTTTCATTTGCAAGGACTTGGTTGCTTTTTGTGTTCTCTCTCCATACAAGGTGGGTAAAACTTTCATATTTCTAATGTAGGAATCTATGCTAGTTTTAATTATCAACACTATGCATGAAAAATACTAATAAGAATACACTTAAATTGAAAAGTTAGTGTATGAATTGATTGAAATGATGTGATTAACTTGTGTGTGAAATTCTAGCATGAAATTAAATTGTATGTAGAATTCTCCATGATTATTAATTTGAATGAATGATGGTGGAATATTGCTAGCATGATGTATGAAAATCTCCAATTAGATCACTTGTAAATTGTATTATTGAAACATGAAATTGATTAAGAAAAGGGTACACTATAATTTGAAAAGAATGATTTTTCGTGAATGATTGAGTTGCAATCATGCTAATTAATGAGTAATAGTATACTTTGTGACGTAGATGAACTAATGAAATTATTTTGTGTCATTAAAGAAGAACCACTCAAAAATTAGTAGTTTTGAGTTTTGCCTATTCATGTGCTAAATAGACATTCATATTGATATGGGGATGGATAAAACCAAAATGTATGTGTTGTGGATAAAAAAAAAAATTATAGCAGTGAATTATCATAAGAAATTTGTGAATAAAAAGGGATTAGAAGACTAATTGATTATTCAATGTCGAAAATAAAAGATATGGTAGTGTAAATGAACAATTTATTAAATTGTGTGGAAAAATTATGTTTTTAGTACAAAAAATTATTTTATACTTGCTGTTATGAAGATCAGGTGAAGATGATTTAATCTGGAATTTTTCAGTAGTTTTTATAAAGGCAATATGAAACTAGTTAATTTGAACATCGAGTTGTTCTCTTAAACAATGCGAATATGAAACATAAGGGTTTTTATTGGGTAGTGTGACAGCCCGAGCTACTAGCTCAGGTGGTCACTGACTGCGGTTTGCTTCTCTGGGGCGAACGGTTCGAACCCTGTGTTCACCACATTTTTTCACCATTTGAGAATATATATATAACCTTCGACCGAAAGCATATATACTAAATTCGCTCCTTTCATATCGCTAGCACAGTTCGGCCATGTGGCGGGTGCTCTTGGCTCTCTTCCCGTTGTGCCTGGGTTCGATTCCTCCTTTCGGCACTTATAAAAAATATTTTTTTTTGTGAGTTTGTGATGTCCAAAAAATGTGGAAAAAATATGGTAATTCTCATAAAAATGCAAGGAATTTTATAAGATTGAGTTGAGTATTATTTGAAGGAAATACAATATGGTTTGTGAACAAAAGGCACAATTAGAGCTATGGTTCTAAGATACACACTTATGAAAATTATAGTTTATAAAGATAATTTGAAATGGATTTATTAGGGAGTAACTGGCAAAAAGAACCTTGTTGTGTGACATGATATTATTAATTCTCACTTGAGAATATTATGCAAAATATGAAGTATGAATGTTTATTAGTAATATGAATTTCAAATGTGAAATTATGAAGTGCATGGGTTCATGTATGATTAAGGATTTAGAAATCATGTTGATGAAAGAAAAAGAAATTTGTTGGCTATGATTATGAATCTTATGAGTTGTAAGTACTCAAGTTGAAGATTGTGAAATGAAATTCGAACTAGAGTAGCTAAGTCTCCCCGGCATTGAAAAAGAAAATGAATTGAGATGAAATTAGACCAAGGTAGGTCAAGATGAAACAAATGAATAAGTCCGGTTGATGGAGAGGCTAACTCGAGAGATTATTTTGTTCATGATTTTTAATAAAACTAAGGACTAGTACATAGTGGTGACGTGATGAAAGTAGAAGAAAAACATGGGTATGGGGGCCATCGGATAGCGGTGTGAGAGCGATCCACAGGCTGCCTGCTTGATGCGTCAAGACATGGCGTGGGCGCTACTCCAGAATTATCGTCCCGGTGGCGACGCTCGTGGGATGTTCGAGTGGCTATGGGTGGTGCCATTGTTCCATGGCGGAGGCTGAATTGTCCATAGGTTGCCTGCTCGATGCGTCGTGACAGTGCGTGGGATTCCCCTCCAGGCTGCCTGGACATGGGCTCATAGATCATAGGACATCTAAGACACTACCGTAGTTACAGTAGTAGACTAAGACATAACGGGGGATTGAACCCTATAAAGATGAAGAACGAATAAGGGCTTGCCCTCGGACCTATGTAGTATGGGATGCATAGAATCCGAACAAGTGCGCATTAGTGTCATGTAACATAATAAATGCATTAAGGATTAAGTGCACAATCACAACACGACATCAATAGGGTAGTCCCTTTAGTTTGAATGTAACAAGTTTGTGTTTGCTAAATATGAAAAGTTAAGTTATACTATTTCCGGCATAGAGAGGATGGCCGTGTATAATGTTCGTCGGTTGAATAAACTGACGTACCCACAGTCTGATATGCATGTAAATGTTATGTTAAAGATTAAAGAGGATTGGATGCTTAAAGATTATATCAAGCTGTTGTACTTGTATTCAATTGTTGTATTTTACTTCCGCTGTGCAAAAGAAAGATGTAATTTGATGTAATCTCTGATGTATGATGAAAAGTTTTAATTTCCCTGTAAAATTGTACTAAAGAAAGTGAAAAGATCCTGTAGAACATATCGAATTCAGTGTATTTGGGATTCGGGGCATTATAGGATGAATGCAACTTGGCCATGTAAATGATAAATTTGTTTATGATTCAACTATTGAGAATAGTTGAGATTGAGTTTGAGAAATTTTTAGAATGAGTAATGGATTAAAAGACCATGTCTTGAGGATTTGAGTTGTGATGATTAAATTTGGGGATTTATACATTTGGATTAAATTTGGGGATTTGTGATTTTGTGAAAGAGTTCACTTGAATTTGGATTCACTCAACTACTAAGTTTGATATCTGAATTTTTTGTTATTTTAGTTTATGGATTGGTGGAGTTTTCTTTGGTGACGAACATGCACCAACGTTTTCATGAATATAGTATTTTTGTAGTTGTTTTAAAAGAAATTGAGTTTTTATGTGTTTTCGAAGGATTTGACTATATCTCAACTTATTTTGGTATTGATATGTTTTGGATTATAAAACAAAGTTATTTTGATGTATGATTTATTCTTAAAAAACTCTAATTTTGATATATGCACACGTTCCTGTTTTTATTTTGAAGAAGTTCATCAAAAAGTTATTTTATCAATTCGAGTGGTTTTTTATTGGTTTTTTATGGATCTTTGTATATCCTATAAGTTGTATTTGATCATATCAGAAATATACTTTTGATAGATTTCTTTTTTGTAAAGTAAATCTTCGTATCGGTTGAATTATGCACAACCCAAACTGGAGTCTGTAGGTGAGGCAGTCGACTGGCTTATTTCGACAGTCCACTGTCACGACCCGGCTGCTGTGTTTTTCAAGTTTTTATTGAAATTTCGTTCTGGACAGTCGACTGATAACTTTTATGGTCGACTGGTACCACTTAGAATTGTTTCTCGAAGTTATTGTATGTTTCGCTCTGGACAGTCGACTGGTGTCTTTTACAGTCGACCGTCAATACTTAGAATTTATTTTTCTTAAAAATGTTGGTTTTTCGCTCTAGACAGTCGACTGATGACCTTTTTACAGTCGACTGATACTGATGCTTTCTTGAGTTTTCTAGGTGTTCTTTAAATGGTTGATTCTTTAAATGTTTTTGGATCTATAACTTACTATTCTAAATACTATTGTTTCTACAGAATATATGTTTTCAAGATATTTTATTGTTGGATTTGGATTATGGAATTTTATAAAGATTTGGGTTGTTGATTGGAGAGGTTTCTCCCTATGATCGTTTTAACGATGGATTTGTGATTTGTGGTCTTGTTGAGATCTCTAAGAGTTGAGTGGGAGTCCTGTGAACCGGCAAGTTGAGATTGTTGAGTTAGACCTGGGGGGGGGGGGGTTGGTTTAGTTGTTGTTGAATATTTAAGTCTGGCATGATACACTAACTCTAGAGATGGAGATTTGGTGTTTTTAATAATAACCAACTTAAGGACATGCATTAGTGGGGATGTAATGGAACTTGGGAAACGTAAGTATAGGCTCATGGTTGTTTAGTCCAACGGATGCGTTCTAGGATTGTTTGTTGATATGTCCCGAAAGGACAATTGTGTGTTCGCGTGCCGAGGGTCTGCAGGCCTGTTCACGGAGCATGCAGGGTGCATTCGCGTGTCGAGGGTCGGCAGGCCTATTTACGGAACCTAGTGTGTCTGCACGTCGAGGGCCTTGCAAGCTTATTCGTGGGGTACACGGGTTTGGGAGATGATTCTCCGGTTGTTTTTGAGCTATCTTACACGATGCTTGTGCGTCGAGGGTTGTGGTGCTATTCGCGGAGTATTCTGGATCTTGTTTCCGATCACCGTAGTAGGATTAGTTGCATAACGAGGGGTTATCCCTATAAAGTGGAGATCGTTAAGGGCTTTCACCGGACCTATGTACTATGGAATGCATAGAATCCGACAAGTATGCATTAGAGAGTCAGCATATAAAATTGTGTTTTCTTAACTTGGTTTTATGCTTGTGTTTTCCTGTTTTTCCTACACTGGACACTTAGTCTATAATCACTTGACGTTTTCATGAATTACTATTTACTATCTTATATTCCTTGAGGTTTTCATGCTTTAGTTATTAGTTATTTCTCATTTCATTTATTCTTCCTGTTAATACATGTTGTTGATGACTCAGTGTTTTATGATTTAATTATGTTGCTTTGTTTTTATGTCACTCACACCTTTATGGCTGACCCCTTTAGTTTTGGGGGTTAGGGATCATCTCTAGCCTCATGTTTTACAGGTTGTTGTTGCTTAGAGCTTGAGGTTTGGATGCTTGAGATAAATTGATGTAATAGAGCTTTTGTGTAAAATTTGTAAAGAAGTGTTGTAAAAAGAAAGTTTGTAGTTCAATGTGTTTTGTATTCCGCGGTGTTGTAAATGATTGTTGTAACAAAAGTTGAAATAAAAATTATCTGTGTTTTTGGGCTATGTGTACTGTTACAATTGAAGTTGATGCTGGAAATTGTGTCACGTATTTCTAAGATATTATATTGAAAATTCGGGGCGCTACAGATACACTATTCGGTGCCTTGGTTTCTCATCACTTTCTCATTAATTAAGGTCACTTTAGTCTAGCTTGTAAGATAAGGCAAGTTTAGATGCTTTCTCTCAGTTTTGATAGCAACTATTTGTATGATGATAGTGATCAATTGTTTGAATGGTATATTTCTTAATTGATCATATAACCTGCACAAAATTTCTTACAGTTCCTTATATGGTATTCTTAATATTGAATATAAAATATTATTCTGTAATTTCCTTAATATGCACACTTTACAAATAAGTGGGGACTATTTCTAATAGAACTATTAAAACTATCAAAAAGTTCTAATAGAACTATTAGAACTATGCACAATTTTCATGTGTCAATAATTTTCTTAATTCACCCCATGCAACTATCAAAAGCAATGCAAGTGAATACTTTATACTTAACAATATATACCAATTTTCTTCATAACGTTTCTACCATCTGAAAATTTATTTTGAACTTCGTAAAGTTTCTACCATTCGAAAATTTATTTTGAACTTGTTATCTAATCTGTATTCTATTACAAAATTTTCTTTCGTTTGTGATTGTCCTAAAATGTATACAAAGGTTCTGAATGAGTACATTTTTTGTGTAAAGTATATAACTGAAACTTAAAATTAAACAATTTAAATTAGTTCAAATGCATAATTGCTACAGGAAAAACATACGTGATGGATTTCAACGTCCCGTCCACGGCCTGAGTTGATCCCGACCATCGATTTCACCGTCTCAGGTATACTTAATTTTTAGAATTCATCAAAATTTTCACTGCACACCGATCAAATTTTTACTGCACAACTGATCGTAGTGTCTGTAGCACACTTTACAAATAAGTGGGAACTATTAGAACTAGCAAAAAGTTCTAATAGAACTATGAGAACTGTGCACAATTTTCATGTGTCTTTAATTCACTCCATGCAACTATCAAAAAGCAATGCCAGTGAAGACTTTATATTGAACAATATATACCAATTTTCTTCATACAGTTTCTACCATTTGAAAATTTATTTTGAACTTCTTAAAGTTTCTACCATCTGAAAATTTATTTTCAACTTCTTATCTGATCTGTATTCTATTCCAAAATTTTCTTTCATTTGTGATTGTCTTAAAATGTATTCAAAGGTTTTGAATGAGTACATTTTTGTTGTGTAAAGTATCTAACAAAAACTTAGAATTAAACACTTTAAATTAGTTCAAATGCATAATTGGCACAGAAAAAATACTGATACAAACCTATAAATGCATTATACAACTAGAACCTGATCCAGTTGTTCTTCATGTAGCAAAGAACATTGTTGTTCTTTTATTTCTTTCCAAAATTGATAATTGGAGAAAAAGAAAGTCAGTGTTATCTTCTCATAACTGACCAATTAAATAAGAAATCTCATTGTTGCATTTACATAAAATTCGAACCACATCAAACCAATCAAAAGCACGTAACATTTACTTAAGATAGATACTAGAAACAAGTTAATTATTTCATCTTCAAGACAAAAACAGATATTTCCACTCACAAGACAGCAATATCTTTAGTTCAAACATCTTACCTCTTAATATTGAGAAAAAGGGAAAGAGAACAAAAAGAAAAAAGTGAAGATACTCTTAATAGAGCTGACTGTATGTGTTTTTTTTACCTTTTTTCAAAGAAGGTTCCGAAAATTTAACAGATTTTGCATTATTTCATCAAAAGGTTTTGTTTGCTGTTTGTTGTCAGCTGTTGTTGAGCTATGGCAAGAAGCTCTATGTGATTCCAATATACATCTACTTCCGACCAAAATCTCCCTTCCAAGTTATTTACTTTGGTTTCATTATCCTCATTGGTCGATACTCGGTGTTCTAAATATCCTTATTTTACAAATTGATTTTGATGCACTTAATTATACATTTTGAAGAAATTTGTTATACAGGAAGTTTTATTGGTCCATAAGTGAACCTATGGTATTTGTTGTTCTAAACATCATTCCATATTATAGTGAGACTGAATAGTTTTAACATCGCTTGATAAGTTTTTTTGTTCGGTGCTGCGATTTTTTTTGTTCTAAATATCTCTTGATAAGTACCTTTAGATTGTCGTTTACACTCAGAACCGTTATGTACATATTGACAGTTTAACTTTTGGCAGGGTGATGAAGAACATATTGGGTTGAAAACATTGAGTTAAAAGGCATTGTCCTGTTTGAAAGGTAATGGTTTCAAAACTCTTACTATTGTTTTAAAACTCGCGTTGTTTTGATTGATTATTGTAAACTCTTACTGTTTTTTTAGGCTCACTGTTTGGTCCCATTTTTGAAGACTTGAAGCATTGTGTTTTCCTAAAACCCAGTAAAGTTTTTTTTCGTCATTCAGTTGGTTGGTGTATATTTTGGTGGAGGATGTAATAGTTGTAATATTTAGCATTTTGGGATGTAAGTATATGTATATAATGATGATATAATATAGTTATGTTAATACCCGTACCCGCAAAGTTGTGGAGTATCAGGTTCCGTGTTTGGTTTTTGAAAGGTTTTTCAATGGTTTTTCTAAAAATCCATTATGTTTTCAAACGAAATTTTGGTTTTTATTTTGTAACTTGCATTATATTATGATTTCCCCCCCCAGAGCCTGATATATATGATGTCTGTGTGATGTTGCTTGGTTTGGCCTGGGGAGGATTGATATTTATTGCCTGTGATGTTATATTTTTAATTGTTAGCAGAATTCCATAAGGAATTGCTGTAAAAGGGCTAATATTTTAGGGGAGATTCTGTCGAAATTTTTACTAAATTTCTTAAAATCTATTATGTTTTCAAACGATATCTTAGTTTTTTATTTCGTATCTTTAGTCATATGAATATTTGTTAAAGATACAAAATAAATTTATTCGAAGTCATTCACTATAAAAAAATCTTCATATGACTGAAGATACAAAATAAAAAAAATTAAGATATCGTTTGAAAACATAATAGATTTTAAGAAATTTAGTAAAACCTTGCAAACGGCCTAACATTAGAAGTTAATGACTTAGAAATTTTTTAGTGCAGTTAGAGTTGAAAACCTTGCAAACGGCCTCCAAAAAATACGAAACTTTGCGAGTAGATTGATCTCACGCAGCACAAGTCACCCCAACTTGTGGAAGTGGGTTTTGATTCAGGTTCGAGATGTAAGGCCGTGTATCGCTTTCGGTTGAAAAAAAGCCAAATAAAGTGATACACGGCCGTATCTCTCGAACCGTTAGTCGAAACTCACTTGTACAAGTTCGGATGGCTTGCCATACGTGAATTCAAGCAAGGTGCAAAGTTTTATAAATTTTGGATGCCGTTTGTACGGTTTTGTCACGTTCCTCGCATTAGAAGTTAATGACTTAGAATATTTTTAGTGCGGTTAGAGTTGAAAACCTTGCAAACGGCCTCCAAAAAATACGAAACTTTGCGAGTAGGTTGATCTCACGCAGCACAAGCCACCCCAACTTGTAGAAGTGGGTTTCGATTCACGGTTAGAAAGATACTGCCGTGTATCGCTTTCGGTTGAAAAAAACCCAAATAAAGTGATACACGGCCGTATCTCTCGAACCGTTAGTCGAAACTCACTTGTACAAGTTATGGTGGCTTGCGCTATGTGAATTCAAGTAAGGTGCAACGTTTTATAAAATTTGGATGCCGTTTTGTGGGGTTTTCTCACGTTCCTTGCTTTAGAAGTTAATGACTTAGAACGCGTTTAGTGCGGTTATACTAGAAACCCTTTAAACGACCTTCAAAAAATACGAAATTTTATGACTTGGATGGTCTAACGTAGATCAAGCAATCCCAATTTGTAGAAGTGAGTTTCGATTAACGGTCTGAGAGATACAATCGTGTCTCGCTTTTGGTTATAAAAACACCAAATACAGTGGTACACGACCGTATCTCGCATACAGTGAGTCGAAAATCACTTCTGTAATTTACGGTGGCTTGTGCTAGGTGAATTAAAGTAAGTTGCAAAGTTTTATAAATTGTGGATGTCGTTTGTGCGGTTTTGTGACGATTCTATAATAATATGTAAATAAAGTTAGAAAGTTATCATCACATTCCGTAATGGGTTTAGTAGCCCTAATTGTTCTCCTTTTCACACTTTCTTAGGTACGGACCGTTTTGTAGGAAGTTCTGTTGCCGTAGAGAAATTTGTTCGTGCACAACAAATTGGCGAGTTTCTTCCTCATGTTGACGAGCACCTAAAATCGAAGATTGGTATGACATTTCCCACCCTAGAGGAAGAGGAAAAATTTTATTCATCATACTGCAAATGTGCGGGATTCTTCATGCCTAAGGGTGGAAATAAATATAAGGGAAACGATGTAGTGGATAAATCATATGTTTGTTATAAAGTCGGGGAGTCACCGAATAATAAGAATGAAGCTAGACGAGGAACAACTTCTAGAATGGGTTGCAAAGCTTACGTTCGTGTCAAACTAAACCCACAAAGTAATTCGTGGATTCTTTATTCATTTAATGAACCACACAATCACGAATTTACTTCACCCGGTAGACGTCACTTGCTACCTCGAAATCATGAATTGACAAATACAGATAAAAAGTAATTGGTCAATTTACTGAAGCTAATGTCCCTGTATGCAAACAAATGCTATTCTTTGAAGGTGCAAGTGGAGGTAATGAGAAAATTGGTTTCACTGAGACCGATGTTAGAAATCTCTGGAGAGACGAGATGGAAGGTTTAAAAGGACACGACGGGCAAATGCTACTTGATTTCTTTGAATCCAAAAAGGAGACCGATCCTTTATTCTATTATGATTACCAATGTGATCCCAAAGGGCGATTATCCCATTGTGTCTGGGTGGATGGTATCGCTAGAAAGAATTATGAAGTATTTGGGGATGTTCTTTGCTTTGATGCTACCTACAACACAAACCGATACGGAATGTTGTTTGTACCATTTGTTGGGTTCAACGATCATTGGCAATCAATATTCCTAGGTTATGGGTTCATCCCAAATGAGAAGGCATCCTCATTTGAGTGGTTCTTTGAAAAGTGGCGATGAGCAATGACTCACGATCCGATGAACATCATGACAGATATGGATCGTGGAATAACTTCTGCAGTTTCTAAAGTTTTCTCAACCACGTCACATAGATATTGCATTTGGCATATTTTGGATAAGTTACCGCATGAAGTGCGTATGCCGAATAACATTGACGAGTTTAGAGATGCTTTGAAGACTATTATTTATACGGCGGAATATAAAACTGAATTTGAACAGAAGTGGAAAAATTTGATTTCCCAGTACAAACTTGAGAATAACAAATGGTTGAAGGAAAAATTTGATATTCGCGAGAAATGGGCTCTTGCGTACGCAAGAGACTCATTTTGGGACTGCATGTTGAGTACCCAACGTAGCGAATCGCTACATTCATCCTTGAAGCACCATACTCATAAGAAGTACCCATTACATGAATTTGCCATCATCTTTGACCGAGTCTTAGTAAAACAAAGACACGATGAACTTAAAGAAACACATCGTAATCGCGAGCAGAGGCCAAAATTGAAGACCGAATGGGCGTTGGAATCACAAATAGTGGGAACATACACACTGAAGATTTTCTACAAATTACAACAAGAAGCTGTAAAAAGCTTATTACTTAATGTGAGTTTAATTATGAGTATGGATACACCGGACAGTGCAGCTTATTCTGTAACCGTTTGTGGAAATTCAGAACCGGGGAGGATGATTTCTTATTGTAAAATCAATCAAATTGCTAAATTCCCTTGTGCCATGTATGACTTCGTAGGCATTCTCTGCAAACATTTATTGGCAGTTATTATGTTCACAAATCACACTGCACTACCCGAGCAATATATTTGTAGGTGATGGACCAGGGATCAACTGACAAGAAGCAGTACACCGGTTCCCAATAGTATGGGCGACAATTTTGCCTCTCGTTATTGTGAACTGACTATGCCCTCAAGGCATTTGGTCGATCTTGGTTGTTCTTCAGAGTGAGAGTACAGGTTGTTCATAAGAGCGGTAGGGTTAGAGTAATTTTAAACATTATGAAATTAAATAATATAGTTGAAAATATGAAAAAATTATCAAAAATTGGAAATAACCCTACGAACTAATCTCTAACCCTAATGTAGAGAGCTCTATTCTAACCCTAGCCGTAACCCTACTGTAACCCTAAAGTGCTGCCAAGCCGTAACCCTATTTATGTAAAACACATATATAATAATATACAATACAAACAAATTGTGTTAGGGTTATTGTTAGGGTTAGGGTTATATCTTAAAACACTTTCTTCCACTTCCTCTCAGTCCCCACTGCTTTGCCAATTATGTTCTTCGATTGTAAAAGCAAGTTAAGGACTTGTACTACATGTACGGGGAGGAAGTCTCCAATAATATTAGGCAAGTTATGGCCATGTTGTACACATGGTTCCACATGTTGTATAGTGAAATGTAATAATAGGCCCATTATGGACTTGTTCTTCATGTGGGAATTTACATGTGGTGCCCACTTTGTCGAGTCTCCAATAATAGTAGACAAAGTTATCATAAACAAAAATGAACACTCCATTCCTCGACATAGACTTAGCAAAATGTATCTGAGTGAAGGGGGAACTATGAAGAGAAAAAGAGCAAGGACCGAGGATGCTATGTTGGATTCTACTTATGGAATCCATGAGTTGATCAAATTCCATAAGTAGAACCCCACATGTAGAACCCACGTAGAGCCACATGTAGAACCACATCAGATTATACTCCCCACACGTGGATCACCACATGTAGAACCCAATAATGAAAAAAATTCAGTGCGTTTTAGATCGGAGAGCAACAAATATTAACCTAATTAATCAAAACAAAAAACAACCACTTACTACTAATACTAACCCTTACCCTAACCCCAACACATAACCCTACACTAACCTTTAACCCTAGCTTACCCTAACCCTAACCCTAGGCTAGTTACCAAATTTTATTTTTTGAACTTTTACACCACCTTTAATGTTAACGATTTTATATTGGTTAGTTACATGGCAATAAATGAAAATTAATAGAAAATATAAACAATTTACAAGCATATGAATGTCACTTTACAGAGTTCAGGAGATAATGTTCGCAAAGGGTGAAGAGAAAGTTGTAGAAAGCATAAATATATCTTTCTACTTAACCAGTTAATGGGGATAACGGGTTAAGATCACTTAACCCATTATTCACAACAACGGGTTAAGTAGATAGATATTGGCAGTATATTATGAAAACTTGGGTGAGGTCCTGCCATTATCTCTCAACTTAACCCGTTGTTGAGGATAACGGGTTAAGCGAACTTAACCCGTTAATCCCAATAACGGGTAAGTGGGGAGATATTGGCAGTCCATTATGATGACTTTATATGTAGGGGGATAAAGTACTGCCAATATCGCTATACTTAACCCGTTGTTGTGAATAACGGGTTAAGTGATCTTAACCCGTTATTCACAATAACGGGTTAAGTAGAACGATATTGGCAGTACTTTGGTCTGTAGAAGATAAAGTACTGCCAATATCGCTCTACCTAACCCGTTGTGTATAACGGGTTAAGTGATCTTAACCCGTTATTCACAATAACGGATTAGGTAGAGCTATATTGACAGTACTTTATTAAGACTTGATCTGTAGGGGATACAAGACTGCCCATATCTCTCTATTTAACCCATCATCACGAATGACGGGCTAAGCTCATTTAACCCGTCATCGTCAATGACGGGTTAAGTAGAGAGAAATGTATAGAACTTTTGTTCTGTGTTTGCCTCTATACACTTTGGTTGATACAAATACCACTTCACCAAATACACTTCACAAATTCACATCACATTAATGTATATAATACAACAGATAACTTCACAAGAATTTTAAACCATACAAATGGACAATGTCAACTAATATACATAATTAATTCAAATCAATACAGTTATCCAAAATTTTTACAAAAATTATACAACCCGACACATGTTCAAATTAAAAAAAATTATCAAGACGTTCTTCCAGACGGCTTGCATGCATTCCCGGTATTTGCCAACAATAATTTATCAACATAGAAACAAACTATGCATTAGTTATTGGAATAACAAAATCAACAACCAAATGCTAAACTACTAAAGAGTATTAGATACTACCGTTTACGGCCACGCGGCTTGCGACCACTTGGTGTGAATTGATCGGGCGGATTCCGCTTTCTTTCAGGATTTCGCCATCTACCTTGTGTCCCGAGGGATTCAGGGTCATCCGACCACTGCTCCATTTCAACTTCTTCGGGAATTTGCTGTTGTTGCACTTGTTGAGGCTCGGCGATGTGAATTCCCTGCCTTGTCACGCTCTTTCGCCTAGAACCCGTTGCTGGCACATTGGCTTTCAAATACACCTCAAGTTGCGTACCTTCACCCACGTCCTTAAGAGTACGACGGCACGGCGTTAGCATCTCCCGCATTATCTCCTTAAAGCTCTCGGGTACCTTACTCTTCAAGACTCGAGCAGCTGTTCGAACGTTCTCCCATGAGTTTTCAATCTATATTAGGTTAAAATTTTTAATTTAAAAAACATGCATACTTAACACATCACCCACCTCAAATTACAATACATGCATACCAACTATATGAAATTTGATTAACCATTTTTTGATATGTCTCAGCCTTTGGTTGGTACATCGGCTGGGCGGAGGAATATGCCGGAGGTGGTTCTGCCTGGAGTGAGGGAATTGGAATCTGCACACCGGATGGTACAACGGCCTTAGGGGAAAAATACAACTGTGTTACTCGCTTGTACCACATCATGTATGCTTGTTGGAGGGAGCCATCATACGGTATCGCGACGAACATCATATTCGGTGTCATTTGATGCCGCATGGTGTTCCAGTTGGCCACATGGTAACGATGGTAATCAGCCCAATCGAAGTTGGGCACTCGTCCCGTTTCCCTCACCTCGTGCAACTTTTTATCATAGCACCTGACATGGGAAATCTTTTGTTAATATCCGAATTGCCGCATCACTCTATCAGAATACTGGAACTCGACAACTCCAAAATTCACAAGTGGTGCAGCCGTCAACCAAATGGCACTGTCTAAACAGACCGGTGGAACCCTTTGCAACTTGGTGGTCGAGTACGGTTCCCAATTGACGAACTCGTCCTGCAGGTTATCTAACTCATCTCTGTAGTAGGTTAAAGATTGGCGTGAGTTATCGACCCACGTGTGCCGCTTCGCCCAATATACTCCTAGAGGAGGTAACAACTCCGGCACCCCCGGGTCAGCCAACTAATCCGGTGTAACTTCAATAATACGGGGACGTCCGATGTGGATGCGTTCCCAACTCCAGATCTGCAGTAACACCATCGGGCCACCTATTTGTATGACACCTAAAGAATATGTGCACAAATTCCTATATAGTAGTGCCAGTGCCGCACTCCCCTAACTGAAACGGCCCGCATAACGGAAATTTTTCAACAACCGTAGGTACATTAGCGGCACGGTTGATCCGGATGAGTTCGGGAAGATCACTCCCCCTATCATACTAAAAATGTATGCACGTGCATAGTAGGTTAGGGTTTGCTCGTCTGAATCGGAGGCCAAATAATCCTCCTCGAACTGAAATTTCAACTAACTAATGTACAGTAATTTAACATCAAAAGTTTTATCCATAACTTCAGCTTTCGCTTTATCTTTCGCAGTTTCTATTTGTTCATACAATAAATCTTCATCAATATCTGCGGGAACATTTTCGTGGATTTCTTTTTCAACGGCTTCAACGGCCTCATCAAGAACCTCTATCTCTCAAGCCTTATTGGAAGATAAGCTGATTACTATGGAGAATTCTCTATTGCTCTTTACAATGAAGTACCATCTCTTGCCCCTCAAATGAGGTTAATACAATAATATATAGAGATTTAGAGAAACCCTAGATTGTAGTATATCTTGAATGAAGAGATACACAATAGAAACCATACGATGAAACTTAGAAGGGAAGTTGGGCCTGAAAGATTCCCCAAAGAATCAGCTCTTCAAATTGTCTGCTGCAGTCGACCGCAATTGCTCATCTCAAAACAGAGAGGTAGCACGGTCGACCTGCTATATTCAGTCGACCGTCAATTCCTTTTGTCTGCGGCTGCTGCTGCTGCTGCTGAAACTTCTTCTTCCATCGACGCTTCGACCTCTTTCTGATTTATCATCTTCTTTTCACCAAACGCATAGTATGCAAGATAATCCCAACAATATCTGCTACATAGAGTAACATACCAGAGTAACATACCATAGCTGACCTGTTAGGTAACCAGAGAATAATTGGCTGCTTGGAAAACAAGATGATAAAAATATAAAATAAAAAGAATTAGAGTTTGAAAAGAAAAGCACCACTAATGAAACATTGAATCTTTGTTGTCATAGAATATACTGTGCCATTTACCCTTCTGGAAAATATTAAAGTTCGAATTTGTGAAAATAAATTATTGCATAATGTACTTTGTCTTGTACATTTGATAGGGTACCTAAATGTAGCAATGCAATACTTAATTCTGTGTTTACAAAAGTGTGATTTTGCTTTGATATCACATATTCACATATGTATGGTGCCGATCCTTTTAAATTCTGATAGAGGCCAATCAGATTGAGTGTGGTAATGGAATGTATAACTGAAGGCAGTTGAGCAGGGATAGTGAAGAAGAAAGAAGAGAAGCTGTATCTGAGAATCAGCTGAGTATCGGTCTTGTTGTAATAAATGTAAGAGAGGGGACTTAAATGTAAAGTTGCAACTGAATCGGTATGGGTGGTTCTGGTTCGTTGAAGTTGTATAGATTAGATTGTGTCCATTAGATCAAGGTGGGGTCCATATTGTAACTAACTCAACAGACGGTCCGATTACGTGCTTTGCACGTAATCTTTGCCTATAAATAAGAGAGAACAGATCGGCTATTTGGCTGGCGATTTGCAGTTCAATGTTCCTCATCTTCTTGATTCTTCTTCTTCCAATCCTCCATTACTTTCTTCACTATAACCCAATCCTCTTCTCTGCTTGTAGCCATGGCCAAGAATAGGCCTAAAGCTACATCAATGGTATCAGAGCCATCGGATCCTCTAGCAAATTTGGAAGTTGAGAGTGAGATTCCTCAAGATTCCACTCATGAAGGAATTCTTGGGTTTGCACGAACTGGAGAATGGCAACAGAGCTACCAGATCTTGAATGATAGGATAGTAGGAGTGGAAAATCTGATGAAGGACATTGCGGTACAAGCATCTCAGATCCCTTTAATTTTGGCTCAGATGCAGCTGCTAACTCAGAGGTTGGGGGAGAACCGGTCTAATCAAGAATCGTCAGAGGTAATTCCACCATTAAAGTCCTTTGGTAAGCACAATCTCAACCTTGAGACTGACGGAGGAGAGACAGAATCATTGAACTGGAGGAAGAGGTCGCGTCACTCAAGCCTATGCCGGAGAGGGCTAACGTCCGCAGTACGTCGTGCACTCGCGAAGAGAGCGAGAGAGGGATTTCCTTTTACGAACTCGCGACGCGTTTGCCTGCGGCTAGGCGGAGCCCTGCCGACGCTCAGAGTAGCGCAGCCGTCTCGTCGAGCGGTGCCTCGGTCGGCACCACAATTAGGGTCAGCAGCGAAGGGGGGTCACGTTTCATTGGTTTAGGATCGAGTTCGGAGGGCAGGCCTCGTCGTCCTCGTGTTTCCTTAAACCGAAGCGTTCCCCTTCCGAAGAGGCCCTGATCGTGTCGTTTTATGTTCTTTCTGATTGTCGCGAAACTTTGTAGTAGAGTCGGTCTTGTTGTATGTGGAACTATTATATCTGAATATGAGTGAAAAATTCTTCAAGTGTTGTGCCTCGGAAGTGTATTGAAATCTTGTTGTTCATTTTCCCTTCTTTTCAGCTCGTAGTGTTAGGCCAATACACCGATCCCAACGGCTTGGACAGTGATGATGATGCCGAGGTGACCTCAGGGGGCATGAAGTCGCGTTTGTTGAAGTGTCGAGAGCGGCGTCGTGAAGTGGAGCTGGAGTTATGTCGAGCTGAGAGCGAGCGGGCCCACCTTCAGTCCGTCCTCGGCCAACGAGATGCCGAGATCCAACGTTTGGAGAACAGGATCATCGAGGCGACCCCCGAAGGGGAGGACGACGACTCGCAGACAGCTTTTAGTAACGCTCTTCGGGTTCAGTGTATTCGGCATAATCAGTCGAAGATATTAACCGAGCGGGACGATTTGCTCTCCGAGATCCATCACTTACAGACCTTGGAGGCGAAGCTTCGGAAGGAGGCGGAGGAGCTAACAGCTGAAGTGGAAGGACTGGCGACCGAGGAGACCAGTGAAGACATCTCTGTTTGAGGACCAAGTGTAATGGGTCGGCACTGTATTTTTTGTTTTTTGATACTTTGTAACTATGGAAAGACAGCTTTGTATTGTGTCCCGATCATTAATAAAATTCCCTTTGTTGCTCTGCGTTCTTACTTTGCTTGTGAGTGTGTTGGCCGTGCCGAGGTCCTGGAGCCGGGCACATGGTGCCGTCGGCGAGAATCTCGAGGCGAACGAGCTCCCGACGGGGCGTTACCTTGTCGTTTAGCCATTCTGACAAGATCTGGGCCGTCGAATGTTGGCACGAATCTCGAGGGGCTCAGTTCCCAAGAAAACGCTATCTTGTCGTTTAGCATCGGTGGAAAGATCTGAACCGTCGGATGTTGGCACGAATCTCGAGGCGGCTCAGTTCCCAAGAAAATGCTATCTTGTCGTTTAGCGTCGGTGGCAAGATCTGGGCCGTCTGATCGAGATCATGCACGAAAGTTGAGGAGAAAGTGAGTTTTCTCCGTTTGCAGGGTCGGAAAGGCCCCTGCTCGGTAGCCGACCGAAGGCGTAGGGCTTCGGGCTTCGGCTGCTAGGTGAGATTGCTCGGATTATGTGGCCGAACGTAGCTTCGGTATCCCTCCACTGGCGAAGCTGAGGGGTGGACCACTCCTAGTCTGCCGCGAAGCAAGCTTAGGGGGACTAGGAGCCAAGTGTTGGACTCCGGGACCATTGGTATAGTTCGACGGTTGTGGGGGCAATTCTGAACGGCGATCTACCCCTGGCTCGTCCGGAGATGAGCTGAGGAGGTAAAGTCGAGCCGAGTGTTGGACCCCGAACCATCGGTGTAGTTCAACGGTTGTGGGAGCAATTCCGAACGGCGATCTACCCCTGGCTCGTCTGGAGGCGAGCCGAGGAGGTAAAGTCGAGCCGAGTGTTGGACTCCGAACCATCGGTGTAGTTCAACGGTTGTGGGAGCAATTCCGAACGGCGATCTACCCCTGGCTCGTCCGGAGGCGAGCCGAGGAGGTAAAGTCGAGCCGAGTGTTGGACTCCGAACCATCGGTGTAGTTCAACGGTTGTGGGAGTAGTTCCGAATGGCGATCTACCTCTGGCTCGTCCGGGGGCGAGCCGAGGAGGTAAAGTCGAGCCGGACATGGACTCCGAACCATTGGTTGAATTTAAAAAAGAAGATGATAAGAGCGGGGAGAAGCATGCTAACTCATAAGTACGAAAGAGCTTTCTTTATTGATAATCGACGGCGAACCGTTTTACATATTACAAATTATGAAAATAGGTTACAAGTCAGAGGAGAGGAATGGCTCGACATCCTATGATACTTAGAGCGGAGCCGGGGCGCTTTCTTGGTATTTTAGGAGGTGGTCGGCATTCCAGGTCCTCGGAATCTCTCTGCCCTCTAGATCTTCCAGGCGATATGCTCCGGGCCGAACTACCCTTGTGATCCTGTACGGCCCTTCCCAGTTCGGAGCCAGCTTGCTATTCTGATTGGGGAAGGATATGGTCAGCTTTCTCAAGACTAGATCTCCTTGCTTAAGGTTGGTGGGTCGGACCTTCTTGTTGTACGCCAGCTCGACCCTTCTTCGGTAATTCTGCTGCCGAATCGACGCTCTTTCCCGCAGCTCATCTATCAGATCTAAGTCTGCCCTGAGGTCTCTGGCGTTCTGTTCCTCGTCGTAGGCTGCGATCCGAGGGGAAGGTATTCCGACCTCGAGGGGTATCACGGCCTCGGACCCATAGGTGAGGTTGAAAGGGGACTCGCCTGTGGGGGTCCGCTTGCTCGTGCGGTAGTTCCATAAGACGTTGGGGAGTTGGTCGACCCATAAGCCTTTGGAACTTTTGTCCAGCCTTTTCTTGATGCCTGCGAGGATCTGCCGATTAGCGTTTTCTGCCTGTCCGTTCGACTGAGGGTGGGAGACGGACGAGAAGCGCTGTTGGATGGCAAGGTCGTTGCACAGGGCTCGGAATGCTGCGCCAGTGAACTGAGTCCCGTTGTCCATCACGAGGACACGGGGGACGCCGAATCTGCAGATGATGTTCTTCCAGAAGAATTGTATCACCTTGTTCTCGGTTATAGTGGCGAGGGGCTCGGCCTCGACCCACTTCGAGAAGTAGTCGATGGCTACGACCAAGAACTTGAACTGACCCGGAGCCGGAGGGAAAGGCCCTAGTAAATCCATCCCCCACATGGCGAAGGGGATAGGACTTGATAGGGAGGCGAGGTTGGCCTGAGGGAGGCGACGGATGCTGGAGTGTCTCTGACAAGAGCTACATTGCCGAACGTGTCGCTCGGCATCTTGAAGGAGGGTCGGCCAGAAGTATCCATAATTCAAAGCTTTTCGGGCCAAGGACCTGGACCCTGAATGTGCCCCGCCGATGCCTTCGTGGAGCTCTTGTAGGGCATATTCGGCCTGCTCTGGAGAGAGGCACCTTAGGTATGGTCGGCCGTCTATTTGAGAGAAGGAGCGTTTGTATAAGATACCCTCGATCAAGACATAGCGCTCGGCCCGAGTTCTGACTCGGCGTGCTTCCTTGGGATCTTCGGGCAGAACCCCGTCCCTCAAGAATTCCACCAACGGCTTCATCCAATTATCCTGCAACATGACCGACAATGACTCCACCGAGCCGGATGTCTCGTCTTCTATGCTCGGCCTAGAGAGGACCTCGATCAGAACGGTCTGTTCAAGACCTTGTAGGGAGGATGAGGCCAACTTGGAGAGGGCATCGGCCTGCGAATTCTCCTCACGAGGAACTCGTTGAATGAGCGCCTCTTCGAACCGGCTCATGAGGACCCGGACCTTAGCGAGGTATTTCGCCATCCGCTCGTCTCTGGCCTCGTACTCGCCCATGACTTGGTTCACGATAAGCTGGGAATCGCTGTGGATTCGGAGGCGCTGCGCCCCAGCACTTCGTGCAAGTCCGAGACCAGCAATGAGTGCCTCGTACTCCGCCTCATTGTTCGAGGCCTTGAAGTTCATACGGATCGCGTACTGGAGGACGAAGTCGTCAGGGCCGTTCAGGGTGATTCCGGCGCCGCTTCCTTCGCTACAGGAGGAGCCGTCCATGAAGACTGTCCAAATGGGGGGTCCATTCGGTACGTGGCTGACTTCAGGGATGGTGGACTCTACGATGAAGTCGGCGAGGGCCTGTGCTTTAATTGCCGTCCGAGGCTGGTAAGAGATGTCATGCTGACTCAGCTCTATGGACCACTTCATCAGCCGGCCCGAGGTCTCAGGCTTGTGGAGGATCTGCTTTAGGGGTTGGTCGGTGAGGACAACGACCGAGTGGGATTGAAAGTACGGCCGAAGCTTCCTCGCTGCCATGACCAGGGTGTAGGCCATTTTCTCTATTTTCGGATAGCGGAGCTCGGCGTCCCGAAGCACCTTGCTCACGTAGTAGATGGGCCTTTGGGCCCGGTCCTCCTCTCTGACCAAGACAGCACTTAGGGTCTGCTCGGAAGCAGCCAAGTAGACGAAGAGAGTCTCGCCCGGGACCGGTTTGCTGAGCAGAGGGGGGTTCACCAAGTAGGCCTTCAGTTGGTCGAACGATTCCTGTTGTGGTTGGCCCCATTCAAAACCCTTAGCCCCCTGAGTGCTTTGAAGAAGGGGAGGCATTTTTCCCCAGACTTTGAGAGGAACCGACCGATAGCAGCGAGCCGACCAGTTAGCTTCTGCACCTCCTTGACGTTTTGGGGTGGGGCCATGTCTAATATGGCCTTAATCTTCTCGGGATTGGCTTCGATTCCTCGCTGGCTCACCATAAAGCCGAGGAATTTTTCCGAAGAGACCCCGAACACACACTTGTTCGGGTTCAGCCGCATGCTGTGCCTTCTCAACACGCCGAAGGCCTCCTGGAGGTCGGTCACATGGTCAGTGCCTCGGACGCTCTTGACGAGCATGTCGTCAACGTACACCTCCATGTTCCGGCCTATCTGGCTCTGGAAGACCTTGTTGACGAGGCGCTGGTAGGTGGCGCCCGCATTTTTCAACCCGAACGGCATGACCCGGTAGCAGTAGAGGCCTTGGTCGGTGACGAAGGAGGTCTTCGGAATGTCCGGAGGGAACATTCGGATCTGATTGTAGCCCGAGAAGGCGTCCATGAAGCTGAGGAGCTCATGGCCCGAGGTGGCATCAATAAGGGTGTCGATGTTCGGGAGAGGGAATGGGTCCTTCGGACACGCCTTATTCAGGTCGGTGAAGTCAATGCATATTCTCCAGGAGCCGTTGGACTTCTTGACCATTACAACATTGGAGAGCCACTCGGGGTAGTTTACGTCCTGTATGAATTTGGCCTTCAGAAGTTTATCCACCTCCTCCTTGATGGCCTGCTGTCGCTCGGGAGCGAACTTACGTCTCTTCTGCTGAACCGGTTTGCACCCCGGTTTGACACTAAGGCGATGGACTAGCAACTCCTCGGAGATGCCGGGCATATCCGCGGCCGACCAAGCAAACAGGTCGCGGTTATCCCGGATACATTTGACCAAGTCTGAGCACAGCGTAGTCGGTAGAGACTTACTGATGAGGAACTTCCGGCTCAGGTCCTCGTCTGAGAAGAGCACTTCTTCTAACTCGTCCGCCGGCTCGGACGTGGGTCGGATTTTCGGCTCGGGGATTTCTAGTGTCTCGAGGGAGAGCACCGGTCCCCCTGTGGAAGTCATGTAGCACTTCCGAGCCATCTCTTGGCTTCCCCTGACTTCCCCTACTCCCGACCGAGTGGGGAACTTCATTTTAAGTTGGTACGCCGAGGGGACAGCTTCCAAGGCGGCTAGGCCGGGTCGGCCCAGAATGACATTATACGCTGCCGGGACGTCGACGACCATGAAGTCCATCGGCTCGGTTCGGGTAGTAGGGGTGCTTCCAGCAGTTACGTCTAGGGTTATCACCCCCTCGACAGTTACTGGGACCCTCGTGAACCCGTGGAGTGTGTAACCGGCTGGCTTGAGACGGTCCCGGGACAGCTGCAGGCCTCGGAAGGCCGAGAGGAAGAGGATATTGACCGAACTCCCATTGTCTACTAAGATCCTCTGCACCTTGAAGTTGGCCATGCGGAGGTCAATGACGAGGGCGTCACAGTGGGGGGTTCGGACCCCTTCGAGGTCTTCATCGGAGAAAGACACAGGAACGCCGAGACCTTTGGGAGGAGGGGCGCTATGAACCGAGTTGACCTCTCGGACGAAGGCCTTCCGAGAGGAATTGGAGGAGCCCCCCATGGGGCCTCCGTGGATCAGGTGTAGAACCCGCTCTTCCTCGAACTCGGGTGTCTCCTCGTGTTGCTCGGAGCGCTTGTTAGCCCCCCGAGGCGGAGAAGTGTTGCGATCCGCTCGATCGTTAGCCTTCATGAATTTGGCCAACTGCCCCCTCCGGATGAGGGCTTCTATCTCATCTCTCAATGCCCGGCAGTCGTTCGTGTCGTGGCCGTGGTCCCGATGGTAACGACACCATTTATCTTTGTTCCTCCTCTTTGCCGGGGTGTTCATCCTCGGAGCTGGAGGGATGACCCCCTCCTTCTCTACTTCCATTAGGATGGTGGAGACGTTGGTGGTGAGGGGAGTGAACTTCTCGAACCTGGGGGGAGGACGGCGCTGACCGCTGTTGTCCTTCTGCGCTTTCTTGGATCCCTCCCCCTCGGTCGCCTTCCTCTTCGATCCGGAGGCCGATCCTCCAAAGTTCGGGAGGCACTCGGCCTCTTCCGCCCGAATGTACTTCTCGCACCTTAGGATAAGGTCGGCAAAGTTGTGCGGGGGCTTCTTGGCTAGGGACGATCGGAGGTTGGAGTTGAGGACGTTCGACTGGAATGCCACGGTCGCCACTGACTGGTCTAAGGAGGCGATAGACCTGACCTCTGCAGTGAATCTCTTCACATAGTCCCGCAGCTTCTTTCCCCTTTCCTGCCGCAGGTTCAGTAGGGAGAGGCTTGTCTTCTCAGCTCGCCTGCTACTCACAAAGTGAGTTATGAACAGTGTTTCAAACTGCTCGAACGAGTAGATGGAAGAGGGAGCGAGTCTGGAGTACCATTCCCGAGCCGACCCCCTGAGGGTGGCGGGGAAGGTCCTGCAGAGCACGGCGTCGGAAGCTTGATGAATCAGCATCAGGGTCTTGAAGCTTTCGACTTGGTCAACTGGGTCGGATTCCCCTGAGTACGTTTCAAACTGCGGAGGTTTGAAACCCCTCGGTATATGGGCCTCCATAATCGTCCGAGAGAAAGGGGGTCTGCTCGGCCGGACGGTCCCTGCTCGGGACTCCTCCTTTCTGTCCATGCGACCAATGCGCCTCTCCACCTCATGGAGACGGCGGTTGAGGGCATCGTCCCTCCGCTGGTAATCATACGATCCCCCGGACTCTTCTTCATAGGAAGGGGAGCGGGGACTGCGGCGCCGGTAGTCCTGGGACCGGCGGGGACTATACTGCTGCTGCTGGCGACTGGGAGCCGGGGTAGGACTTCGAAATCGGCGACGAGGACTGGGAACCCTCGGGGGCGTTGGAGCCCTCTGGGCATTTTGGTTGTTCTGCCGAAGGTTGAGGGCCTGCAGAACGGTGTCTTGAAATTGTAGGAACTCGGCACGAGTGATAGGCGCGTCATTGTTCCTCCGATGATGCCGATCCGCGGGAGAATGTGGCCTCCTCCTTCGGTGCTCGGGCGATGCCGCTCGGCCCCTTCGGTCCGGAGACCTTCTGCCGTCTCGGCGGTGAGGCGACCGCTCACCACAATGCTGGCGGGAGGCTTCCTCTCGGGCCCGCCTCTCGTCTAGGTGGGTGCGGAGGTCCTCATCTTTTTGGCGGTTCAGGATCATGTTGCGGAGGTCGGGGTGATGAGAAGCCATTGAGTCCGAGGACTCATTATGGACCGAGACATGGTCCGGGTTGAGGGGCTGCTTCTGCCTCCGACCGTTATGACCGGCAGGGCCATTGGTTGGTTGCTGTTTGGGAAGAGGAGGTTGGCCCTGCGGGGCCGGAGGAGGAAGTTCGGGCTGTGGAATAGGATTGACAGGGGCTTCCTCTGTAGGGTCGGCGGGATTGGTCCCGCGGTTGGACCCTCTCGATCTGACCTTCTTTGGAGGCATGGTTGGAGAGGACGACAAGGAAGAGGCTGAGGCTGTTCGTGTGGTGGTTCCCACAGACGGCGCCAATCTGTTACCACTGATTTCGGTGTGGGGGTAAACAGATAAGATTTGTGAGTTCGAGAAAACCTGAACAGCTGATCCAAGCCTTCTTGCTCCTGCCGCAACCTGCAAGGAAGTGCGAGACACCGGAGTTGATTCCGGCGACGCACCCTCTGACGCTCTTGCCAGTAACCAGTGGTGATTAAAGAAAGAGCTTAAGGTGGGAAAAGAGTGATTACCTGGTCACAGTGGCAGAGGGGAGGTATTTATAGTCGCCAGGGAAGTGATTAGAGGCTTGATTCCCTGTGTAACTGCTAGGAGAAAAATCCTCACAGTTTGTTTAGGAAGCTAACCCCTGATTTCCGGTGAGAGTAAATCAGGCCCGTTGACTTGGTCAAATCAGTGGCCCTGATTTGTTTCTTGTTGATCTGGGCTCGCCTCGGGTCGGGACCCGTGCCCAATCGGTATGGATCCGTTTGTGGGTTAGTGGGTCTCGTGTGAAGGAGATCCGGTACCCGCTTTGGATCCACTTGTATGTGAAATTACCATTTTACCCCCGAGCTTCAAGATTCGCGCCCAATCTGGACGGTTCCGATTTAACCCCATTTTTAGCCATATCACTGTCAAAAAATGGAAACAGTACCTATTTGGAAGGAAGTTTATCATTCGTACTGATCATAAGCCTCTGAAATATTTGCTTGATCAAAGGTTGTCAACGGCAGCACAACATTCATGGCTAGTGAAGCTTTATGGGTTTAACTTTGATGTGGAGTATAAGAAAGGAAGTGAAAATGTGCCAGCTGATCGGTTATCTAGGAGGGATTTGGATTGTTTCTTGGTCCAGTTGAGTTCTTTACCTCCAAACTGGTGGAAGGATATCGAAAACATGAATCAATGTGATCCTTATTTCAAGGTGTTAGAAACTAAAATGATACATTCACCCAATAGAAAATTCTCCAAGATTCAAGGGGTATGGTTTAAGGGCTCAAAAGTTGTCATCAGTCCAACTTCATTTTTGAGAAGATTGTTAATCACTGAACATCATGAGACAGCCATCGGAGGCCACTCTGGATATGACAAGACATTGCAAAGACTTAGACGAGCATTTTGGTGGAGGGGTATGAAATCTGATGTACAGGTTTATGTGAGGGAATGCGCTGTGTGTCAAGCTAACAAGTATGTGTGCCAAGCACCTTCGGGGTTGTTGCAACCATTGCCCATTCCTAATCAGGTTTGGGAACAAGCAAGCATGGATTTCATTGAAGCCCTTCCTATTAGTTGTCGATACTCAGTCATATTAGTGGTGGTTGATAGATTAAGTAAGTATGCTCATTTTTTTCCAATCAAACATCCATATACGGCAGCTACTATCATCCAAGTGCTCACTGAAGGTGTGTTCTAGTTGTATGGGATGCCGATCTCTATAGTCTGTGATAGAGGGACTGTATTTACTAGTTCTTTGATGAAAGAATCACTCCGAATACAAGGTACCAAGCTGAATTTTTCCACTGCATATCACCCTCAAACAGATGGCCCAACAGAGGTGGTTAATAGGTGTTTGGAAACATATTTGAGATGTTTTTGTCAACACAAACCAAATGATTGGAGTCGATGGTTATCATGGGCAGAGTATTGGTATAATACTTCATACCATAGTGCAATCAAAACCACCCCTTATGAAGTAGTGTATGGTCGACAACCACCTACTTTAATTTCTTACATTCCACATACTGCTAGCAATCCGCAAGTTGAAGAAGCTCTATTGGCAAGGGATGTTAACCTACAGATACTCAAAGATAATCTAAAGAAGGCTCAGGATAGGATGAGGAAACTGGCAGATACTCACAGATTGGATAGAGAGTACAAAGTTGGGGATTTGGTATATGTGAAATTTCATCAGTATAGACAGGTTTCAGTCGTAACAAGGACAGTGCAGAAGTTTGCTCCACTTTACTATGGTCCATTTACTGTGATAGAACGTATTGGATCTGTGGCCTATAAGCTTGCTCTACCCATAGGATCAAAAATCCACCCAGTCTTTCACATTTTCTTGCTCAAGAAACATTTGGGACATAATGTGGAGGTGCAACACAAGATCAGATCTTCCCTACAGCCCTACTTCAGACAGATTAGATCTTGGATCGCAGATCAGTTATTAAAGGGAAGAAACTTGTTTCTGAGGTGTTGATTAAATGGCAGGATCAAGATGCAGCTGATGCTACTTGGGAACCATATTGGGCTTTGGTGCGGAAATTTCCTCTCTTCGACCTTGAGGCAAGGTCTCATTGTAGGGGGGGAGGAGTTGATAGAGGCCAATCAGATTGAGTGTGGTAATGGAATGTATAACTGAAGGCAGTTGAGCAGGGATAGTGAAGAAGAAAGAAGAAAAGTTGTATCTCAGAATCAGCTGAGTATCAGTCTTGTTGTAATAAATGTAAGAGAGGGGACTTAAATGTAAAGTTGCAACTGAATCGGTATGGGTGGTTCTGGTCTGTTGAAGTTGTATAGATTAGATTGTGTCCATTAGATCAAGGTGGGGTCCATATTGTAACTAACTCAACAGACTGTCCGATTACGTGCTTTGCACGTAATCTTTGCCTATAAATAAGAGAGAACAGATCAGCTATTTGGCTGGCGATTTGCAGTTCAATGTTCCTCATCTTCTTGATTCTTCTTCTTCCAATCCTCCATTACTTTCTTCACTATAACCCAATCCTCTTCTCTGCTTGTAGCCATGGCCAAGAATAGGCCTAGAGCTACATCAAATTCATCATGTGGCATGAACAGCTTCTAGTGCATTATGACCCTGCTTATTTTTTGACATAACGATACTTTGTGTAACCTTTCTCTCATCTAATGATATATCATTTTGATCCGCCTTAATTTCCATCTTCTGTAGCAATGATTTCCCCAGCTTTTGTAAAACTATTGCGTGAAGGCACTGGAGCAGGTATGATGGACTGCAAGAAGGCTCTGTCTGAAACTGATGGAGAAGGAGTGGGCGTCGGGGGCGGTGCGGCGACCGGATTGTTTTATTGCTAGGGTTAGGGAAGCAAAATATTAATATAGAATAAAAAACAAGGTTTCGTGATATGAGAACAAGTAATGAGTTTCATCTTCTCACACTCTTAAAAAAAGTCTTTTGAAGATCCCGAATACAAAAAACTCTAATCCATACGAAATCTCCCTAACCCTAAAACCCTAATCCTAAAGAAATTAGCCAAACCCTACTCCCCTTCCTTTGTCTCCAACAGCGCGCAAGCACCACCTCTATCTCCCTTCCGAAAACCCACATTGTGAAAGGTATTAACTTTTTTATATTTTTGTAGATCTAGCTAGGTTAATTGATTGAAATTTTTTATTCAATATTTTAATGTACAATTTGTATATTATGCGTAGCTAATTATAGATTAGCTAATTATAGTATTATCGTTGTCACGCCCCGCTTCCAAAAAATACGGAATACGAGTACATGACATTGACCCAGCGAATGACTAACGTCACCCATAAGCTGTTTATCCGATCAACTCTACAATTGCGCAGGCAATAATACTAATCTCATGAACAATAATACTTGGAAAGAAATAATATAAAATATCCAAATACAATAATAATCCAACATCTAGAACAATAATAGTAATATTCGGGTCGAAAGTCCACAATACAATGAAATAATAATAGTTCAATAATTAAGTCTTCATGGACAGCATAATAATAGTTAAACGCCTATAAACACTTCATCTAAAAAGATGAGAAAAAATGTCCTTAGAGCAAGTCATGGACAACAAGTAGAGAAAGTAAGGAACAATGGAATAACGGTATAACAATGATGTCAATGGATCAATAGAAATCAATAACATGGCACGATAGTGTAACTCCCGTTTTCATTTTTCCCCTTTCGTTATTGATCCCAATTGTAATCTCCATTGTAATTCTATTTCGTTTCTTTTTGTCTCATTTTGTGTTAAATAATATTAATTCTAATGTTATTCATAATTTATTCCTGATCTCAGTTGATTATTTTAAATATACTCCTCGTATTCCTAATTCAAATTTTATTTCATTATTTGCCTTTGTCTCTGGGTTTTGATTTGTCCTCCTATTTGATCCATATTGTACCCAAAGCCCAATATCCACCTCCTATTGGATCTCTCACCCAAATCTAGTAACCCAAAACCACCCATAATTTCTCCCTAACAGTCAAATCCGAAAGATCCCTCCTAATCACTCATCACAATCTGTAACCCCCAAAAATTGAAGAATTAAATCCCTATTATTAAGCCCCATAAGCTCTCCCATTACTATGTTAATCAAACCCTAAAATAACCCTAACCACTCACAACCGCCAACCCCAACCCTAACACTGTTGAAACCTTTTTTTTTCCTTTACTGTGTAGACCCCCCTCTCCTACCTCCCGTGTTTTCTTCCCCTACCTCGCGCTCAATCCGAAACCCACTGTCCTCTCCTCCACCGCACCTCAAACCAGACCCTCGTCACCACCTGCCATCACCTCGATGCACCCTCCTCGAACTCCTCGTCATCCCCGTCTTCCTCACAATTACGTCCTTCTATCCTCGTCGTCGAGCACCCGAACCCATCATCGCCTTTGTCTCCCGCTCGAACCCATCTCCTCTTCGACCATCATCTTCGACCTCCTTACTCCACCGCAACCACCGCAAGACCCTCGCCCTCATCGTCTTTGTCGAGCGCTCGAGTTTCCCCGTCGCTCTTGCCTCCTCTGTTTGCAGAGCAAAACAGAGCCGCTCGAGCGAGTCAGTCCCCGTCGCTGTCGTCGCTCCTCGACCACAGAGCCACCGCGCGTCGTCGTCGCTGCTGCCGCCATCCCTTACCGCTGCTGTCGCTGTCACTCTCTCTCCCTCTCTCAGTTGCGTGGAGAAGAAAAGACGGGAGTGGGTAGGAATGCTGCTTGCTGTTCTGGCGTGTAGCAGATCCCGATCCCCTGCGTTGCTATTCGCTGTTTTAGGGATCTGAGAGTGTTGTTGTTTTGTTGTCTTGTGCTCTTGCTGTTGGGTATTTCGTTGTTCGGTGTTTTGCACGTGCCTCGCACGTATTCCCGTATTTTGGATTGTCACCCGCTAACGTCATCTAAAGGCAAGTCATCTTACTCGAATTGTATTGTCTCATATTCGAGAGCATTTATTGAAATCCGCAAGTAGATCCATGTTGAATATCGTATAATGTTATTGTCATCTATCGTTTGGATACCACGGATTTACACGAGCGAATCCAAGTGGTAGTCTTGACTTCGTGCCGTCTTTTGTCTCCAATGTATAGGGATCTTACATGCACCCATATAGTTAGTTATTGAATATAAGAATAGAGAATTATTGTTGCATTTCATCTCATGACATTAAACACAACTATTGTAGATTGTTTATTAGGGTTGATTGTTCATGTGATTAATAATGATAAATTAGTTGATCGTAATTAGCAGAGTTGTGGAAATTATATATCATAATATCATGTTCACGTAGGAATGGCTTGCTGTGATTTATGATTGTTAAACCCCAATTCACCGTTCTTGACATTTTAATCGTTTTACTTAAAAAGAATATGTTGACACCCTGAAAATTTATGCCAACCTGAACCTTGTCGTGCTGTTTCAACCTAGATAACATCATTAAAATCAGTCACTTTCTGAATATGAAACGTATCCCTAAGTATCTAGATGTCAATAACATCCAGAATTTTCGAATTCCAACTTGTATTGCCTGAGTTATGACCCTTTTCCTACTACTGCGCTGTAATTTCAAATTCATATACATACCATGCTAGGCTGATGAATTAAGTGAACTAATGATCAAATGTGGCCAAGATAAATTCCAGAGTAGTAGATAACATGCTTAGGGTGATAAAAATTATTTTTACTGATTTTTACAATAATTATTTACTGCCCTTACAGCTAAAATTAGTCAACACCGATAACCGGTCAGAAACTAAAATCTATAAAGAACACTGAATTTCACCTAGTTACCGTTGTCGAAATGTAGACTTTAAATATGCATTGGAACCGGTCAGGAGTCTAGTTTTAAGAATTTCTGACAGATCCGCATTTGCTATCCTATAGCAACGGAAATTCTGATTTTTGTACAGCAACCTACTGCTGTCCAGAATTGAGTTTTTATGTTTAATAATATGGATTTGAATCTATAATGTTATATTTAGTGCATTTAATTGTATAGAGTATATTGCATGATCTTAGGCTTGTTTTGTCATCTTTCTAGTGTCCCTTATTAATCGCACTATTGTATGTTAATTGAATAAAGAAAGTTAATTAAGCCAGGGTTAAGGGTTGACTAGGGTAGTTGACAATATAGTGACTGTACTCGGATGATGGCCAGTGATTATTATTGTTATCGGCATTGTGTAAGAAATTACACATATCCAGTATTTTTATCGTTATTGGCATCGTGTAAGAAATTACACATGTCCAGTGTTATTACCATTATCATCATCATACCCAGTACATGAACTATAGAATCTACCACCTTAGTCTAAACGAAATTGTTTGTATGCATCGAACATGTGGTACGGCACACATGGGACACAGTAATACGTGCATTAGCTAGGATTAAAAATGAATAATAGACTTAAGGCTCTCATCACATTGTCATTGCATATTGTTATCTTTATTGAACAATGTTATCGTTATTGTTGCCATTATTGTTATTGTTTATCGTTATCGTGATAAATCATCGTTATTGCATATTGTACTATTATCGCTTTGTCACTGTTTAACAATATTGATTTCATCGTTTATTGAGTTCATTGCTATACCACCATTGTCATTGTTTCTCTGTTTCTCTACTTGCATGTCCACGACTTGCTCTAATGACTTTTTTTCTCTCTTTAGATGATCAACTTATAGGTAATCAAGGAGATTTACTTGAGGGGCTAGGGGAGCAACAATGGTGAAAGAGATGTTTTGCCGCGCCGTTTAAATAAATGTTGCCATAATTGAGCAAATGCTGTGTTTTTCTTTGTATTATGGGCTTTGACCCAAATGTTGTTTGTTAAACTCCAGATGTTGAGTTATTTTGATGTTGGTTATTCTTATGCTTAATTTCCAATGTTGTTATTTATGTGATTATTCTTTCATTGCATGCGTGGTTGTTTTATTTCTTGTTTATATTGTTGAGTTGGATCGATAACAACCTTTGGATGACGCAAGTCATTTGCTGGGCCGTGTCACGTGCTTGCATTCCGTATTTTTTTGAGAAGCAGGGCGTGACAGATAGTAATAATCAATAACATGGGACAATCATGATAATCGATGCAAAGTCTATAAACAATGAAGTAGTATTCGGTAACAGTAATCAATGATAAATAACAATAACACTTAGCCAATATTCGATATCAATAGAAACAATGATGAACAATATGCAGTGTCTATGCCATGTCAATCCTTACGTATATTATCATTTTAATCTTAACTAATGCATGTACTACTGTATCACATACTACAGGTTCGATGCATACAATCAATTTTGTTTAGACTTAAGTGGTGGGCTCTATAGATCGTGTACTCGGAAAATGGTATAAACGGTTCTTTCCAGCATCAGTCATTCAGTCATTCAGTTATTCAGTATCGGTATCCATGGAACAATATACGGTTATCCAGTTATTCAATCATTCACTCATTCAGTAATTGTAGGGAAACCACGAGTTCCCTTCCGAGTACAGTCTCTATATTGTCCACTATTTAGGTCAACCCTTAAACTCCGGCTTGTTAACAACTTTATTAATGCAACAATACAATGCAATATGCAAATATGAGACATTAGACGAACAATAGTATCAATAGGGGAACAATAGGACGATAACTTAGATAGGACACTTAGAATGATGATAATCAGATACTAGGATCATGCAATGCAACACACATACATTAATTCATGCAATACTACGATATAGGATAATTAATCTATTAAAAACTGAAAAGTGAAATTCTGGACAACAAGAGTAGTCTATGCAAAAATGCAATTTTCCGCTGACTCGGAATTCAAAAGTTGAATCCTTTAGAAAATTTGGAAACTAGACTTCCACGCGGTTCCAACGTATATTTAAAGTTCAAATTCCGACAACAGTAGCTAGGTCAAACACATGGTTCTTTATAGATTTTATGTTCAGGCAGAAATTCGACATCTTGTTGTTTTAATTTTAGTTACAGCGAAATCTCAATATCAAAATCAGTAAAAAAATTTTCTAGACTCCTAAACATGTTAAGCTACAATCTGGAAATTTTCAAAGATTTTTTCTTCTTCATTTGATCAGCCTTTTTACTGTTTAAACATGAAGGGTACGAGAATATAAAAATCTAAAAGTAAAAAAGCATAGCTGTAGTAAAATGGGCATAATTTTTTCTACACAACTCGGAATTCAAAAATTCAAGATATTATGGAAACTAGAAAGATAAGGCTACAATTCATATTCAGAAAGTATTTCATTTTAAAGTCGTTTACTGATTCAAAAACAACAGTCAATAATAAGGTTAACAAGTATATACAAGAATTTTGGGTAATTTTTCTTGAAAATAAATTAATTAGCATGATGGGTATCAATTCTATTAGTCAATAAGTTATATAATCACCATGATGAGTGTCAAAAAATGATAAATAAAATTAGAACACGCTCATACATCAATTTATCATCAATCGATCAAACAACATACAACCTAGTAATTGTCTCTACAATAATTTATTTGTGTGACGATTATATGAACAACCCTATTATCAATTCTGTATGCACTCGTGAAAGATCCAAACTTTAGAGTCAAAAGTGGCACGATGTTAAGAATATTGGGGTTAGCTCGTGTAAACCCTCAATAGACCTAACGAAGATAGTCAATACAGCGATATGATAATGAATAAGATCTACTTGTAAGAATTTCAATGAAACTTGAATTTGATATAATTAGCAATTCAAGAGGACGGTGACTTGCCTGTTAGATGGTGAAAAAGAATACCAAGAATAACGGGATAAGAATCCCGAAATAACAAACTCACGAACTGTAATACCCCGTATTTCTGAAATAATATATATATTAAATGAATTTGGGGGGGTTGTCCTATAGAATAGTTCTATAGGGGGATTTATAATAATCCGGTTTGAAATAAAAAGTATGGCCCACGGTTTGAAAAAAATGAGATTTGAAAAGCTTATGTTGTGATTGGATTTGTTGAGAATTATTCCCTTCACGATGACGTGGAAGGGGGAGGGATTTGTGTGGGTCGGCTTTGATTAAGAAGATTTAATGGGTTGGTTGATTATATATGTTAAGATATGATTTGGAATTGGCATAGGATGCTCACGGTAATTGAGAAGGAATTTGGGATTAATAGTCCCATATTGGAAATGCACAAAAACAATTTGAGTATAAATATAATTAGCCAATGATCAAGAGTCACCTAATTGGTTAACCACCTTTTGAGAGGTAGCCTGTGGTGGGCAGTTGTACTACATAGTATCTAATTTGTCTTCTAAAAATATTAAAAATGTCTGAGTATTGGGGCGGGACATTACAAATGGTATCAGAGCCGACTTTCGACACCGGGTGTAAAAGAGGGCCTCAGTATGATCTACGGTGTGAGATAGTCCCCGAAATTATCACAGTAGATTATTAGTGGTGTGGGATATGTCTCCAGAATTATCACAGTCTTGTGGTGTGGGACAATCTCTGGAATTATCACGGTAATTACTTGTGGTGTGGGACTAGTCTCCGGAATTATCGGGATCGAGGACGACGCTACATCGGCTAGAAAGGCGGATCCTACACTAGATGTGTGCCCTGTACTCAGCGATGTGTGCCCTGTACTCAGCGAGGACGCTAATTTCTAAGGTGGGGTGTATGTAATACCCCGTATTTCTGAAATAATATATATATTAAATGAATTTGGGGGGGTTGTCCTATAGAATAATTCTATAGGGGGATTTATAATAATCCGGTTTGAAATAAAAAGTATGGCCCACGGTTTGAAAAAAATGAGATTTGAAAAGCTTCTGTTGTGATTGGATTTGTTGAGAATTATTCCCTTCACGATGACGTGGAAGGGGGAGGGATTTGTGTGGGCCAGCTTTGATTAAGAAGATTTAATGGGTTGGTTGATTATATATGTTAAGATATGATTTGGAATTGGCATAGGATGCTCACGGTAATTGAGAAGGAATTTGGGATTAATAGTCCCATATTGGAAATGCACAAAAATAATTTGAGTATAAATATAATTAGCCAATGATCAAGAGTCACCTAATTGGTTAACCACCTTTTGAGAGGCAGCCTGTGGTGGGCAGTTGTACTACATAGTATCTAATTGGTCTTCTAAAAATATTAAAAATGTCTGAGTATTGGGGCGGGGCGTTACATGAACTAGCACAATCCACTAATAGCACGTGCAATATACGTGCAATAACCCAAAGAGGCAATCAACATAGCACACAAAGAGACAAGTCAACAACAGCACTCAAAGAGACTGCAACAACAGTGGCAAGGGGGTTTGGGGTCAACGGCCTGGCGGAGGTGGCTAGAGGCGCGACGTCCACGAGGTACGGCGACGAGGAGTAGACGACGCTCAGGGGGAAATGGCGCTGGTGGTCAGCATCGAAACAAGGAGCAGCGACAGGGTTGTTGGGTCTTGAGGTTTCGGTCCCTTTTGTTGGAAGGGAAAGAGGGAGGACCAGGGGGTTACTGTGCTGGTGTGGCGGAGCATCGATGAGGGAAGGCGGCGCCCAGGAGTAGGTCGCCTGAGACGGGGGCAGCGCCGGGAGAGCGAACGGAGAAGGTGGGTTCAGAGGGATTTGGGCGAGAAACGACGGGGAGAGAGAGAGAGAGAGAGAGAGAGAACGGGAGGAGAGAGGAGAGAGGAGAGAGGAGAGAGGAGAGAGAAGAGAGAATAAGCATCTAGGGCTTCAAAATTGTGCAATAATTAGGGTTTGCACTAGGGTTGTATTTATAGGGTACAATTAAGGTATTGGGTTAAATGTTTAGAATCCAATAATAGCGGTTTTGGTTCAAGAACAAATCAAATTGGGTTTTACGGTTCAATAAGGGATAGATCCAAATTAATAGAGTTCAAGATCAAAAAATACCCACAATCAAATAAAAGATAATAGAATCAACAAGAATGGCTCGATCAAGAAGAACGAAGAATTTCATGAACAAATTCAATCAAAAATAAAATAATCAAGAAAGAAAAAAAATAGGGTATTTAAAATATTCATATATATATATATATATATATATATATATATGTTACCGCTAAATCTGGTGTGGGGGTAAACAGACAGTATTTGTGGATTCTTAGGAAAACTGAATAATCCAACCTTAACTTCTCCCGCCAGAGACTGACCGTTGACTCCCACCGTTCACCTGCAAAAAGTACGAGACACCGGGGTTGATCCCGGCGACGCACCCTCTGACGCTCAAGTCAGTAATCAGGAATGATTATGAGAGAGCGTAAGTTGGCAAAAGATTGATTACCTCACAACGGTGGTAGATGGGGGGTATTTATAGTCGCCTTAGGGATTAGATTAGAAATGTAATCCCTGTGATCTGATAAGGAATATAATCCCCATAATCAGATTAGGAATGTAATCCCTAATTCTCAGTGAAAAGATAGATGTGAATCAGGGCCGTTGATTAGTATTAACCAGAAACCCTAATTCTCTCTTGCTGGACTGGGTTCATCTCGGTTTGAAACCCGTACCCAGTTGAGGTGGATCCGTTCGTGGGTTATTGGATCTTTGGGGAGGAGATCCAGTACCCATTTCAGACCCGTTTGTAGATGAAATTACCATTTTACCCCCGGGCTTTAAGATTCGTGCCTGATTTGGACGGTTCCGATTTACATCCATTTTTAGCCATATCACAAGCCCCCCACTCCCGAAGACTGAGTTTGATCAGCCTTTGAAGAGTAGTTTTACTGTTTCAATGGCTTGCGGAGGTGTATCGGAGTCCGAATGGGAGGTTTCGAATCTTTGCAGGAGGCAGTATGGTGATTTTCTAAGTTAGTTGCATGCTCTGAGTTGTTTTTGAGCTCTCCTGAGTTTTTGGCATTTTTCCTCAATTTTTATCTATTTTTCGGGTCACTTATTTAATTTTGCGAAGTATTAATTCGTCGTTCGGGGGTCTTAATAAACCGTTCTAGGCAATAATTGTTTATTCAGGGGCTCAAAAATATACCCCCGAATTTATAATCATTTCCTAGAATTTTTAGTTAATTTTCTCGAATTTTTAATAATTTTTCCGCGATTTTTAAATAAGTAAAACGATTAAAATAAATAAAAACCAATTTTTAATACCGATTTATGATGTGGCGCGATCTGGGCCCTCCATCAGCTTCGGGCGCGATTTTCTGGGGGATCGGACTATCCAAGTTGGTCGGCTAGTAGTTTCTCCGTATTAGAGGGTCGGTGCCTCGACAGCTCGGCTCAGCTCCTCGGCAGCTCGGCACGGAGCACCGGGATCTGCCGAGCTACGTGGCACAATCCTGAGCGTCCATTATGGTGCAGATCCTCACAAAATGCTATCTTGTCATTTAGTGAACGTGGCAAGATCTGAGCCGTCCATCGCATCGAGCACGTTTTTTGACAAGATCCAACAGCTGAGGAGGGTCGGCTTCATTTTTCTCCATATGTGGAGGTCGGTACTTCGTCCACTCGGCTCAGAAGATCAGCTTGGTAGTTTGGCGGCTCGACCGAACTGCTCGGTAGACCGGCTAAGTACTCCGGCAGGTTGATAGTTCCACCTCGCAGTTTGGTGGCTCGACCAAACTGTTCGATAGCTCGGCTAAGCACTCCGGAGGGTCGTTGGTTCGGGCTCTGTCCTTTAGTGGCTCGACGGAGCAGCCAAGCTCTTCGGCAGCTCGGCTTGGAGCATCGGATTCTGCCGAGCTACGTGGCACGATCCTGAGCGTCCATTACGGTGCAGATCCCCACAAAATGATATCTTGTCGTTTAGTGAACGTGGCAAGATCTGAGCCGCCCATCGTGTTTTGCCGCGAATATTGAGGCAATCCAACGGTGAGATTGGCTCGGCGGAATTTTTCTCTGTGTGTGGGGGTCGGTACCTCGTCCCTTCAGCTCGTGATGATGGTCGCTTGGACGAATGCTTGGAAGTTCGGATCACATGGTGAGATCTGAGCCGCTCATCTCGGCGCGTATCATGAGGCTGGGGGTCCAGATCACGAGAAAACGTTATCTTGTCATTTTGTAGGCGTGGCGTGATCTGAGCCGACCATCGTGTTTCGACGCGAATATTGAGGCGATCCGACGGTGAGATTGGCTCGGCAGAATTTTTCTCCATATGTGGGGGTTGGTACCTTGTCCCTTCGGCTCGATAGGGCGGTCGCTCTGTGGCTCGTCGAGGTGCGAATCGCCGAGTAACAGAGTTAAGTGAATCGACGAGTTTTTTGACTTGGAACGTCGTAACTCTCAGTTTTGGCGCTTTGCCTTCTCTTAGTGGGCCTTTAAATGCCTAAGTAAGCCCAAACATCGCTTTTTGGTTATAAATTCTCACCCCCCTTCACCCCTTAGCTCATTTCCCACTTTCACTCCCAAGTTTTTACTTTTACTCTCAGTTTGCTCTGCTAGCGGCGATTTGTGCTCCAAGGTGGTTGCGCTAGCTGTCGTGTGGGCCAGGCGATTTTCGGTGAACTAATTCCGACCGTAAACGTCACTTCAAGGCTACGTCACATCAAGGATAGTGTATTTGCCTTATACTTATTTAGAGATGTCAAGGGTAAACTCGGGAAGTGAGGCCTCGTCCTCGGGTGATAGTGGTGCCGAGGAGAGGAGGCAAGTGGTGAGCCTGAGAAAGGGGAAGAAGGTGGTAGGACAGTCCGCGGTCGAGGAGAAGAAGAAGAAGGTAGTGGCTCGGTCTCCTATAGTCGAGGAGATCGTAGAGACTGAGAGGCGAGCCCCTGAGTCGGGCCGGTACCCTAGTGTGCTGTCCGGCCACGCCGGAATTAGGCAGTACGTGGGTGATCTTCTGAAGAAGGCGATCGTTGGTAGGTCGGCAGTTTACGAGGAGAACAACCTGAAGGAGGTTACCGAGGTGGACGACATTGCCTCGGTATTATCTGAGAAGGACCTCCTCTGGATCAGAAAGGGGTTCGCCATCCCTCCGGAGTACAAGCTGATCCGCCCGGGCCCTGGGATGCGAGCGAACTCCGAACTGTCGCCGGATACGTGTGTGTTCGACTTCGACTCTTTGAGCACCGGCTTGCGTTTCCCTCTGCATCCCTTCGTTTTAAAGGTTCTTCAATGGTATTGCCTGGCACCGGTGCAGTTTATGCCGAACACCTGGCGCCACGTGCTCGCCTTCTTGCTGTAGTGCCGCATTGCCAAGGTCGAGCCAGACGTGGTGATCCTCCGGAGCCTGTATCGAATCCACCGGATGTCGAAGGCCGAGCCTCGCTACTACTTGTCACCTCGGAAAGGCGTTAGGCTTATAGAGAATCCGGATTCGATAAAAGGTTGGAAGGAGAAGTTTTTCCTGTTGAAGGGGCCCTCGACGCTGGACTTTCTGACTCAGTGGAAGGTAGAGGTGCCGAAGTTTGCAAGGGTCGACCCAGTGCTGACTGCGGCCGAGGAGGAGGTGGCGGCGAAGCTCATTGCTCTCCCAATGTTGAGCTGAAGAGAAATGACTGAGGAGGTGCTACACGGGTCGGGCCTTAGTCCGATCGACCCGAGTATGCTCGTGACATCTTGCCGCATTTTTTCTTCAAGTTCCTTGTGCATTTTTCTAACTTGTTGTTCTTTGTTTTGTTGTTCGGAACAGAGGCGCCGAAGATGGATTTCATGGGGATGCTGAGTGAGTGAGGCAAGGTTGCCGACGGTAGGAAGAGGAAACGGACGAGCACGGGTCCTTCGTCCAGCCGCCCCACCAAGGCCTCCTCGGTAGTTGCTGACCCTACCCCCGCTACTCAGGCTCCATCGTCAGTGGTGGCTGTCCCCGCCGACCCCTCGGCTCTTGCTGCGTCTGCCCCGGCCAGTGAGACCTTCTCCGTCTCGGTGGCGCTGGTGCTTCAGGCCCCGTCCTTAACAGCACAGGCCGAGAAAATCCTGACCGAGGCCCAAAAAAAGCTTTTCGTCCCCGACTGGCGGGTGAAGAACCACGACGGTTTTCTTGGGGATTCGCAGATGTGTATGCAGGCTGTCAAGCATCTTGCGACCCCAAAGGACCGAGCCGCACTGAAGGCGGGGGCGACTGGCGACGATAACTATGAGGTCGCTCGGTCGCTTGTGTCGGTAAGTATTTGAATCATTTGCTTTGAGAATTTCTTAAGTCCGCTGTCCGGTTTTTGCTTCGATCTAACTCATCTTCTTTGCTTCGGTTGGCAGGCCACTTGTCACTTTGGCCACCTCATCCAGGAATTCGCCGACCAGGAGAGGGAGTTGAAGGCCCTCTGTGATAAGGATAGGGTAGAAAAGGCGAGGGCGGTTAGGCAGCTCGAGGCGGAGCAACGTCGCTCGGATGGCTTGGCGGTTCGAGTCGCCGACCTCGAGGCGGCTCTGGAGCGAGCGAAGGAGCAGCTCGCCGCGGAGGTCACCAAGGTTGCTAAAGCTACCGAGGAGTTGGCCGAATCGGCGAAGGCCCTGGAGGCGGCGAAGGCGGAGAGGGATGCCGCGGCGGCAGTGGCAAGGAAGGAAGTCGAAGCCGAGGCGAAGGAGCACATGGCTCGGAACATGGAGATGTCCTACGCCAGGGCGCTCGACCATGTGGAGGCCCGGTGTAACACCTCGGATTTTAAAATACCGAAAATATTCGTTTTTATATTTTGTAAGGGTGAGAATTATTTTTAAGTGATATCTTATTTTATTTATTTTCAATATTGATATTGGTTTGAATATTTGTGGTAGATTGGTATTATTGTTATATTAGAGTTAAGAGTTGAGATTTTGTGTGAGGAAATATAGTTTATTTTATTTTATAATTTTGGGAAATTATTATAAGATAATTTAGTGTATTTGTCTTGTTCGTATTATTATTATAGAAAAGAGTTGGAGTTTAGTTGTAATATTTTGGATTTGGAGGGCTTATATGACAATATGCCTTATTATTATTATTATTATTATTATCTCTTTTTTAACCCCCCCCCCCCCCCCCCCCCCCCCCCCCCCCCCGCCCCCTCTCTCCTCCTTCCTTCTCCCTTCCTTTCGTTTTCTTTCCCGATCGCAGAAACCAAACCGAGCCCCATTCCGGCCCTCTCCCAGCTCGAAATCCCGATGCCGTTCTCCATAAAATTTCGATTAAATTAGGTGGCAAGCTAATTGAAGGGTTCTCTACATCGTGCAAGTGTCGGATTTTCGAAAGGATTTCGAAAAGGTATATCCCTTTTTATTTTATTGTATAAAATTGAGTTGGATTAATTTTTATGGAGTAGGATTATTATGGTAGAGAGATTTAGAGATGTTGGAAGTGGAAGATTTGAGAAATTAGTGGATTGTTAGAGAAATTGCAAGTTGTTAATAAATTAGGTTTTTGGGTTTGTAAAAGAGATTATATAGAACATGTTAGAAGTTAGGATTGGTGTATATCATGGTGAAATCATGAAGTTCTAATTTTGGCATAAAGCCAAATTTTAGAATATGTGAAGTGAAGTAAGAAACTTGCTTCTAGCGAGTTTAGAAAACGTATAGGAGGTTGTGGAGTGGTATGAGAGTATTAATATGAATTTAGAAGGGATTTTGTAGACTTAGAACTTAACGGAAAAGATGGAGAATGAAAGTATAAATTTTGTGCACGCCGGGTATTCGGTGAAATGCCCGAGCGATATAGAGGTGAGAATTTGATGAATTCGGAGGTGTAGATGAGTCTCCTTATTGGTGTTAACCCTAATTTGAGAAATTAGGAAGAAGGGATTGAAGAAATTAGGAAGTAGGAAATTTTCCTATTAGAAAGCCTCCGATCAATATGTGAGTTCTTGCATCGGGGTTCGAATTTGAAATTCGTCGATGTAGCTCGCCTACATATGTCATTTGTGACACGTGGGTGAAGACAGATTCAAATTTGGAGGTCTCTAGGTCGAGTTTTGAGCTTTAAACTAATCGGTTCTATAATTTTTCAATTAGGTGGAAAAAGTCGAACTTCGACTGGCTACAGGACGGACGTGGGATATCGTTTGCTCGATCCGTCAGGTGAGTACATTGTGTTTATAAATATTTTATATTGTGGCCGAATTTCGTGGCCTTTTGATATGTTTTGTGGGAGTTATGCCAAAAATGGATTTTTGTTGAAAATACGGATTTTTAAGGATCCAAAATGGGTTTTTGAGATATGTGGTGAAAGTGATTATTTTAAATATATAAAATCTATAGTATGGGTTAATGTGATGTGTTGAAGTATAAAAACTAATTATATTAGATTGTTTATGCACATTTTTATCCAGTGCATGATTTGTGCATGTTTTGGGGCATATAGGCCCTTATAGGTAATTATAATTACATGGAGCATGGTGTATAAGCTAGTATGCTATAATTAGATATTATAAGATTTAATTAGAGGAAATAAGTGGTTTTGGCCCATTTTTCTGGGAAACCCGCATGTGTGGTGTGTAATTGTGATATATATATATATATAGATGATTATGACGTGTGATGCAATGGTTGATGAAATTAATAATTGGGTACATGTTTACATTTTAATTATGTTCGAAGTGAATTAATGGGCAATAGTATGATATTAAAATATGATGAATTATCTATTTTGATACTCTTACGATATAGAATAACCTAATGTAGTTCTTTTATTAATATTATAACTTGGTGTATGTTTATATGTGATTCAATGAAGTAGTAAATAGCATAGTATTCATAATGGGTGAAGTTATGGAAAAATAAATAACATGGTGCATTCGTGATATGCAATAATATGACATGTTGGTGTATATGTTAAATGACATGGTGTATGTATATATATATGATTCAATGAGATGATAATTAATATCGTGGATGCCGGATATGCATCAAATGGTAAGATAAAAGATAAGATGGTAAGTCTTAATAAAATATGTTATTATTCATGATTAAAGTCAAGGGTGTGTCAATTATTCAATTAAAAGTCGCGATGCCTTATGTTGATTTAATAAGATGAAAAGATGAGATAACAAATGGTTTTGTTGACCAGTACCTACAGCAATTCTGGGGATTTGGGCTAGACCTGCTAACGCCCAAGGACCGGCTTGGGAATAGTGGACCTAAACTATGTTTGGGGTAAGTGGATTTTATCGCCCAAGGTATCGGCCATAGGCCCGGTTTTCCTCGATGACAGCTGTCGCGAGGAAGTACCCAGTTTACCTGGGACATGGTTTTTCCCTCCTGGCTATCGGCTGGGAGGAAGTACCCAGTTTACCTGGGACGTGGTGTTTTTCCCTCGATGACAGCCGTCGCGAGGAAGTACCCAGTTTACCTGGGACGTGGTGTTTTTCCCTCGATGACAGCTGTCGCGAGGAAGTACCCAGTTTACCTGGGATGTGGTTTTTTCCTCCTGGCTATCGGCTGGGAGGAAGTACCCAGTTTACCTGGGACGTGGTGTTTTCCCCTCGCTAGTTCAGCTAGGAGGAAGACGTAGCCTCAGACGAGTAAGACTCTGTGTGAGCATCGGACCGCGTGTTTACTGGGCTGTCGGCTTTCAGTATGTTGGGATACTGTGGCTCACTGGTCGACAAACTAATAAAATAAATAAGTGTTAATAATAAATGTGGTAGTAAAGAAAGTGGAAAGTGAATTGTGAATTGTGGATGAGAAAGAAAGTAGCTGTGAATGAAGTAAATGTAAAAGAAAATGAGTTATGAGTTAGTGTATGAACAGAAGTGATAAATGCAGTGCGTGGTTAATTTAAGATGAAAATAATAAAAGAGACATGTGTTATTATGAATAGTACGTAGTAATTGTATTATGTATGTGATCATTAAAGTTAAAAACAGTGTGATATAAGTTGTTACACCTTGGAATTGTGTCAAGGAACTACCTGTCCGCTATTTCTGTGGAAATTGTGGGAACTACCTGCCTTGGCATAATTTGCAGGATGAGTTGGTATAATAGTGGTAATGATTGATGGAAATGAGAAATAAAATAAAGTGAAGATGATAAGTGATTGAAGTGAATTAATAACCAAGCTATCGACTTAAGACGTGATGTGATATTACCCAAACTGTGTGTTTGAGGTGCAGTGATTATTACCCAAGCTATCGGCTATGGGGTGTGATATGTTGTGGCCCCAATTGTGTTTGGGGATTAAGTGAAAATGATAATAAGATTTATTGTTTGTAAGAAAAAGAAATTACTAAAGTGGTATAATGAAATGGGAATGGGCTATAAAACAAGTTTTCGCTGTAATGAGTATAAGCATTCTATCATTAATGTGTTAATGATGTGATGAGATGTGAGAGCATTGCAATAAGCAATAAGATATTATATTTGCGTCATAAGACATGAATAAATGTGGTATTATGAAAATAGAAGCATTTGTAAGAAGTGATATTTGATAGGGCATAATAAAATAAATACCCGTATTATGAGATTGGTTATGAAAATGGTTATTAAGAGAGTATGTTGTATTATGAGTTGTATTCATATAAATGGTTATTAATGAAAGGAGTAATAACATCATGTAGTATATTCATATAATGCTATTATGACGATACTTGTAGAAGAATGAATATTTGGGTTAGAGAATTTAAATTGAAAAGTAATGGATTGTATGTGTATTCATACTATGCGGATGTAAAATAAGAATATATATATATACGAGGTTGATGTGAAGTATATTATGAAATGTGGGAAGTTATGGATAATTAAATAGTTGAATGCAGGATTGGCAAAGTATTTGATATATCGTCGTATTGATGATGTTGTTGTGTTCAGGATTCAGGTTGCATTATCTTAACTTAGTATTTGTAAGTTTAAATTAGTTTCTTTATGCTATTTTAATTTGTTATTAGATTAATAATTATACTCACACCAGAAATGGCCGACCCCTTAGTGTTTGGGGGGTTAGGGGAGTCTGAGGACTACCCTAGATCCCCTACTGTTACAGGTTCTCATCAGTGCAGAGGTGAGGCGTGGATTGGTAGGATGAAGTTTTATTTTAAAAATTTGTACTAATTAGTTATGTGAATAGTAAAATTTATGATCTAAATTGTATTATGGATGTATAAGCATGTATATGATGATGATGAGTATAGTGTGGGGTGGTATGGTATGTTTGTGACCCGTACCCATCTCGTTGTGGAGTACCAGACTCTGTGGTAGGTTTTACAAGGATTTTTCTAAATTTTTACCTCGTTTTTCAAAAAAATTTATAGTTTTTATTTGATATTTGATAATCCGTTATGAGTTTGGCCCCCAGTGCATTATATTATATTGCATGTGTGTTTCTGCTCATTTTGGCCTGGGGTGCCCGTGAAATTATTGTATATATTGTGAGCTACGGAATTTTGAGTAGAATTTCGTAAGCTATCTGTGTTTCGGGGCAAAATTTACAGGGAAAACTCTGCCAAAATTTTTCCTGAAATATAACTTTCTTAGTTTATGTTTAAAGTGATATAGAAATTGAAAGAATTGAATTTGGAGAATTTTTTTTTTTTTTGGGGTGTTACACCCGGGTCCCTGGCTTCGAGAGGGTGGGGTACCGCCTATGGCCTGGTACCGAAGAAGAAGGCGAAGAGGAGGAAGAAGGGGAAGAGGAGGAAGAAGAGGTGGAGGGCGTACAGCGGGACGGGAAGGTGCCGGCCGACCCAGAGACCGTGGCGGTCGACCCCCAAAACGGGGCGATGGGGGGCGAGGGACCATCTGGCGAGGCGCCTGTGACCGAGCCGCCGCCCCAGGTGGACCCTTCATCTCCTCGTCTTTTGTAAAATTTTCCTTTCTTTTCAATGTAATGCCTTTTAGCGGACTGGCCACCGCTTTTTTGTTATGAATGAAAGCTTTCAAATTTTTTGGCCAAGTTGTTGCTGTTTATTTTTTCTAAGTATTTGGCTCGGAGCTTGTTTGAAGTTCGTCAAATGTTGAGTGCTGGCTTATGTCTTTCAGATCGTCGAGCTTGTTCCGGATACCGTAGCAGCTCGGCGGCGTGCCCAACTATTTAAGCGGTCTCGCGAAGCTCGTCTCGAGGGCGAGATTGAGCTGATCCAGAGAGTGTTGTTCAATGTGGAGAAGAAGAATAGCGAGTTACTGGCCGAGGTATACCACTTGCGGATAGCCGAGGAAGAACTCTCGGTGAAAGAGGACGAGCTATCCTCGGCGTTGGCCGAGCGCGACGAACTTGCCTCGAAGGTCGAGCAGTTGAGGCGGATCACAGTCGACAAGAGCATCGAAGTGACCAACCTTCGCCGCATCATAGCCGACAGTGCTGGCGACCCCGACTCGGCAATACTTCCTCGGTTGAAGATATCGGTGAAGGACGATACCTTGAAGGATAGAATCGTCGAACTCGAGGAGGAAGTCGCTCGTCTTAAGCCTCATCCTGTGAGGATTAATGTCCGTAGCATTTCGTGTACTCGCAAGGAAAGCGAGTGGGGATTTCTTTTTATGAGCTCGCGACTCGTCCACCTGTCACCGGGCGGAGCGCGGCTGATGCCCAAAGTGCTGTAGCTGTTTCGTCAAGCGGCGCCTCGGTCGGAGCCACGGTTAGAGTCAGTAGCGAAGAGGCGTCTCAGTTCGTCGGCCTAGAGACGAGCTCGCAGGCTAAGCGATGCCGACCTCGTGTGTCTCTGAACCGGAACGTCCCCGTTCCGAAGAGGCGTTGACAAAGTTGTATCGCTCTTTCAAGTTTTTGTAGCACCTTTTTGTAATAATTTAGCTCTGTAAAGTTATTAAGGTTGCTTTAATAAAATTGAAGTTCGTATGCTCGCTATCGTGCCGTAGTTACTTTACCTTTGAAACGAACCGTAAGAACCAAAAGTTGGCTCCTTTGAGTGTTCTGGCTGTAGAATTTTCTGCTCTTGCTCGGGGTGTGCCGAGGTCTCTTTGCTTTTGAAACGAACCATAAGAACCAAAAGTTAGCCCCTTTGAGCGTTCTGGCTGTAGAATTTTCGCTCTTGCTCGGGGTGTGCCGAAGTCTCTTTGCTTTTCGATAGTTAGGTAGCTCGGATTTATGGCCGAGCTGGTGGCTCAATCTGGCGGTTGATCATGATCATGGTGCGAATCACGAGACGAGACTCAAACTTCGAGAAAATGTTATCTTATCGTTTTATGGAGACGTGGCGCGATCTGAGCCGTTCATCATGTTCTAGTACGAATTTTGAGACAATCCGACGGTGAAACTGGCTCGGCGGCATTTTTCTCCATATGTGGAGGTCGGTACTTTGTCCATCCGGCACGGTAACTTGGAGTACTTAAGGAAACGGAGTCGAGCCAAGTGTTGGACTCCGAACTCGTCGTTAGAGTTAGTTCAACAGTTATGGGAGCAATTCCGAATGGCGAACCACTTCTAGCTCGCTTAAGAGCGAGCTTGCGAAGCGGAGTCGAGCCAAGTGTTGGACTCCGAACTCGTCGTTAGAGTTTGTTCAACGGTTGTGGGAACAATTCCGAATGGCGAACCACTTCTAGCTCGCTTAAGAGCGAGCTTGCGAAGCAGAGTCGAGCCAAGTGTTGGACTCCGAACTCATCGTTAGAGTTTGTTCAATGGTTGTGGGAGCAATTCCGAATGGCGAACCACTTCTAGCTCTCTTAAGAGCGAGCTTGCGAAGCAGAGTCGAGCCAAGTGTTGGACTCCGAACTCGTCGTGAGAGTTTGTTCAACGGTTGTGGGAGCAATTTCGAATGGCGAACCACTTCTAGCTCGCTTAAGAGCGAGCTTGCGAAGCAGAGTCGAGCCAAGTGTTGGACTCCGAACTCGTCGTGAGAGTTTGTTCAACGGTTGTGAGAGCAATTCCGAATGGCGAACCACTTCTAGCTCGCTTAAGAGCGAGCTTGCGACGCAGAGTCGAGCCAAGTGTTGGACTCCAAACTCGTCGTTAGAGTTAGTCAACGGTTGTGGGAGCAATTCCGAATGGCGAACCACTTCTAGCTCGCTTAAGAGCGAGCTTACGAAGCGGAGTCGAGCCAAGTGTTAGACTCCGAACTCGTCGTTAGGGTGAAGAGTAAAAACAGGGAGATACAAACAATTTCATAAGCAAGATATGAAAAAATGTTCTTTATTGAAAACAAATAGTCGGCTGCTTCTAAGTTGCGAGCCGTTATTACATTGGAAAAATAAAGGAATAAAACCAAAATACAAGTGAAAGGAGTGGAACGGTTCGACATCCGAAGGTACTTAGAGAGGTGTTGATGCGCTCTCTTGGTACTTCAAGAGATGGTCGGCATTCCAAGTTCTTGGAATCTCTCTGCCTTCGAGATCTTCTAGGCGGTAGGCTCCAGGCCGAACTACTTTTGTGATCTTATAGGGTCCCTCCCAATTTGGAGCTAGCTTACTCTTCTTGCTGGTGAACGAGATTGCTAACTTTCTGAGGACTAAGTCCCCTTCTTTGAGGTCAGTGGGACGGACTCTCTTGTTATAGGCCAGCTCGATCCTCCTCCGATAGCTTTGTTGACGAATGGCTGCTCTCTCAAGGAGCTCGTCGATCAAATCCAGATTTGCCCGAAGCTCTCTGACATTCTGTTCTTCTTCATAAGCAGCAAGGCGAGGGGAAGGTATACCAACTTCCAAAGGTATCACAGCTTCGGACCCAAAGGTGAGGTTGAATGGCAACTCTCCTGTGGGGGTCCGTTTCGTGGTGCGGTAATTCCACAGCACGTTGGGGAGCTGATCAACCCATAGGCCTTTAGCGCACTTATCCAGCCTCTTCTTAATACCGGATAAGATCTGTCGGTTAGCGTTCTCTACTTGTCCATTTGAATGTGGATGGGAGACGGAGGAGAAGCGTTGTTGGATGGCGAGGTCTTCACATAGAGCTCAGAAAGCTGCTTCGGTAAATTGCATTCCATTGTCAGTTATGAGAACTCGAGGGACACCAAATCGGCAGATAACGTTCTTCCAGAAGAACTGAAGTACTTTGTTCTCGGTGATCGTGGCCAAGGGCTCGGCTTCTATCCACTTCGAGAAGTAGTCGATTGCCACGACTAAGAATTTGAGCTGGCCGGGAGCTGGAGGGAATGGCCCCAGTAAATCCATCCCCCACATTGCGAAAGGAATAGGACTTGATAGGGAGGTGAGTTGAGCTTGCGGGAGGCGACGAACGTTGGAATACTTTTGACAAGAGCTGCATTGCCGAACGTGTCGTTCGGCGACTTGTAGGAGAGTAGGCCAGAAATATCCATAATTCAACACCTTCCGGGCTAGGGATCTGGACCCTGAATGTGCTCCGCCTTCGTGGAGTTCCTGCAAGGCGTACGTGGCTTTTTCTGGGGAGAGGCATCTCAAGTATGGCCTGCCATCCACTTGTGTGAAGGAGCATTTGTACAAGACCCCCTCAACTAGGGTGTACCACTCCGCTCGGATCCTGACTCGGCGAGCTTCCTTAGGGTCTTCGGGGAGGAGCCCATCCCTTAGGAATTCTACCAGGAGTTTCATCCAATTATCTCGAAGTAGGACAGGCAGCGACTCCATCAAGTCGGGTGTCTCATCTTCTATACTTGGCTTCAGGAGCACCTCGATCAAGATGGTCTGCTCGAGACCTTGGAGGGAGGAAGAGGCTAGCTTGGAGAGGGCATCGGCTTGGGAATTCTCTTCTCGGGGGATTCGCTGAATGAGAGCTTCTTCAAATTGGGCCATGAGATTCCTGACCTTGGCTAGGTACTTAGCCATTCGACCATCTCGCGCCTCGTACTCGCCTAGGACCTGATTTACGACCAGCTGAAAGTCACTGAAGATCCGAGGGCGTTGCGCCCCTGCCTTGCGAGCCATTCCAAGGCCGGCTATGAGTGCTTCATATTCTGCTTTATTGTTAGAGGCCTTGAAGTTGATGCGGAGGGAGTATTGGAGGACGAAATCATCTAGGTCTGCCAGAATGACCCTGGCTCCGCTTCCCTCGTTGCAGGAGGATCCATCTATATAGACCGACCAGATAGGAGGTCCTTTTGTTGCTTGGCTGACCTCCGGGATGGTGCTTTCAACAATGAACTCTGCCAAGGCCTGATCCTTGATTGCGGTCCGAGGCTGGTATGAGATGTCATGCTGGCTCAGCTCGATGGACCATTTCATGAGACGACCGGAGGTCTCCGGTTTGTGAAGGACTTGCTTCAACGGTTGGTCGGTAAGAACGACTACCGAATGGGACTGGAAATAGGGTCAAAGCTTTCTTGCTGCCATAATCAGGGCATATGCCATCTTCTTCAGCCTCGGATAACGAAGCTCGGTGTCCCGAAGTACCTTACTTACATAGTAGATGGGCTTTTGAGTCCTGTCTTCTTCCTTTACCAAGACGGCACTAAGGGTCTATTCGGAAGCGGCTAAGTAGAGGCAGAGGGTTTCGTTGGGAATAGGCTTGCTGAGGAGAGGAGGGTTGACTAGATAGGCCTTTAGCTGGTCGAACGACTCCTGTTGCTGTTGACCCAATTCGAAGCCCTTAGCCCCCTGAGAGTCTTGAAGAAGGGGAGGCACTTTTCCCCCGACTTCGAGAGGAAACGCCCAATGGCGGCGAGGCACCCTGTTAGCTTCTGAACTTCTTGACTTTATTGGGCAGAGCCATGTCCAATATGGCCTTGATCTTCTCGGGGTTAGCTTCGATTCCTCTTTGACTGACCATGAAGCCCAGGAATTTCCCCGAGGAGACTCCGAACGCACACTTGTTCGGATTAAGCCTTATATTGTGCTTCCTTAGTACATCGAACGCCTCCTACAGATTGGTCACATGATCGGCCCTACGGATGCTTTTCACAAGCATGTCATTAACATACACCTCCATATTGCAGCCAATCTGACTTTGAAAGACTTTGTTGACGAGGCGTTGGTAAGTGGCATCTGCATTCTTCAACCCGAACGGCATCACCCTGTAGCAGTAGAGGCCCTGGTCGGTAACAAAGGAAGTCTTCGGGATGTCCGGGGGAAACATACGGATTTGATTGTACCCGGAGAAAGCGTCCATGAAGCTGAGGAGTTCATGGCCCGAAGTGGCGTCGATTAGGGTGTCGATGCTCGGAAGAGGGAATGGATCTTTGGGACATGCCTTGTTCAGGTCGGTAAAATCGATGCAGACTCTCCAACTTCCGTTGGACTTCTTTACCATGACTACGTTGGAGAGCCATTCAGGGTAGTTGACCTCTTGTATGAACCGACTCCCTTCTTTTTTCTTGTTCAATATATTCCCGAACGTAACTTTATTCCACTGTCTTAGTCTCCTTCTAAGAGTCCCCAGTTTTTTGTTCAGTCTGGCTGTTGGCTCTGCCAGCCCATGTCCCTCTTCCCAGCACTTCTTGACAATTTCTCGGCATTCCTTGTTGCTGAGCCACATTTTCTCGAACCGAAATATACTTTGTCTTCTTCTTCCCTCTTCTCCCGTATCGATCATGATAGGAACATGATCTGATGTATTTCGAATACATGACCTTGCCATTGCCAGTGGGAACTTGGTTTCCCAGTCTATAAAAACTAGGATCATGTCTAGCTTAGCAAGTATCGGCTCCCTTCGTCGGTTGGACCATGTGAACCGCCGATCATTGATTGGGATATCCATCTACCTCAATCTTGATATCACCAGGTTGAATTGCCTCATATCATGGCCATTCCCAGACCCTCCACTCCTCTCGAATATGTGCCTGACAATATTAAAGTCACCCCCCAGAACCCAAGGTAGGCTCCACCTTTCTTTTATGTGTTATAGCTCCTCCCAAAGCTGTTGTCTTAGGTCTCTATCATTTGGACCATACATCACCGTGATGGTTTGCTTCCACCCTTCTTACCTTCTTTGAACCACTATCGAGAACGTGTAATCCCCCACCCAGTCATCCAGTAAATCAAATTTACCGAAATTGACCCCCACCATGATCCTCCCTGATGCACCTATAGCGTCCCTTACCCTCCAATCCTGTATATGGTCTATCCTTAGACCCCTGAGAACCATGTTCGTTGGTTGATATAATTTAGTCTCTTCTAAACAAACAATATCTAAATTATGATTTCTAATAATATCATCTACCATTTTACGCTTGGCCGCCTTGCCAAGTCCGTGAACATTCCAGAAAAGGATCTTACACATTAAAAGTATCTACCCCCCCCCCCCCTGTGCCTGTAGAGTTGAGTCCAGCTCTACCAAGTTTCGTGACACACAATCGATGCCCGCCCCCCCATGTATACCCATTTGAACACTCACAACATTAACCAATTCTCTACCCCGAATATCGTCAATAATACTGGTGTGTGTATTATGATGCAAGTTAAGACCGTAGACATTGGCTAGTTGAAGTAACAAATGATCAGGAATGGAACCAAATATAAAGATATTTGATTTTGTACCTGCGATGTTCTCATATGCTTTACACTTTCCGACCCTTTGATAAATTTCTTTGACGGTCATCAGCTTTTCCCCTTTGCTTTGTTATCTGACGCTTCGTCTGAAGCCCTCCTTCGCCTTTAGTAATTTTTTCTTCTTTCCAGTTTCCACCACCGCTGTTTCCTCCAACATGTTTATTGACTCTTTCTCATCCCCTGATTCAGGCTCTTCCGACCTGTTAGACTCAGAGTCTGAATCTGATGGTACTTCTGCTTTCTGTTTACTGGTCGCAACCCAATTTCCCAGCTCATCCTCTTTTGAATTTTGTGTTCCACTCTTTTTTCGACTTCTTGATTTAGTAGCTCTTCCATTTGTGTCTTCTCCTCGTCGTTAGTGTCCTCCACTTGCTTCGTAGCCTACACTTTCTTATTATTCTGCCCTTCGCCAATTTGTAAAGCTGGTTTGGCGCCCTCTAAATCACCCTGCCCATCTTCTTCCCACCCCAGCCTAAAATTAACTTATTATGGCCCAAGCCCATCCCCTACTGAGGCCCATATCTAGGCCCAAACCGCTCCGTTCCGAGTTCAAAATATTTTCATTCGCGCCCTTTCCACCCTCGAGCCCAACATTACTGTTTCCGTACCCAGTCCCTTTCTCTCCCTGGTATAGTTGAACATGCGTAATCTTATCACTGTCCGATACCTTGAGCCCCACGTTACGTCTGGTGTGGCTTTAACAGTTGGCATTTTGGGCCCCACGTGGTGTACAGTGCACAGCAAATCAGTCATGACCCCCTTCGTCGCTTCATCTGATCTGTCACCCTGGTCCCCATCTCCTGCCGATTGATTGGTCTGGAGGGACCCACTTGCTACAGCTGGCAAGCAACGAGACGGATGCAGTATTGTGTTTGTTTTTTCAAATGAGAATTCTCCTGTCGTCGGATCTACTCCCTTTTCAATTTGATTGATGATTAACGGTGTGTATTCCTCGCAGTGAACCGTTTTGTGATCCAAAACTGGTTCACGAAGACGCGAATCGTCATCTTCCACCTCCCGCCCAAACTTCCCTGCAGCTATCTCCGCCCAACTCTTCGCCTTACCCTCGCTGCTCTCCTCCCCAAATAGCTTTTTGGACATCGTCTTCGTCCTCCCTACATCCTCCCGCACTTCCCCCGAGTTCTCATTCTCCACCGTAATGTCGACGATGAAAGTTTTATGTTCCACCATCGCTTTAATTGATCTTGGCAAGTTGATATTTCCATGGTGAGCGATTCGCACCCTAGCAACACCTCCTGTCTTCCTTGCCGTCGATACGTCCACCTCAAGCACTTGACCATAGCTCCTCAAAAGATCTTGGAACCCACCCAATTCCCAATAGTGGAGTGGTAGTCCCGCGATAGTAACCCACGTTCCTTTCTCGCCTTCGTAACAGAGTGCTCCCTCGTCGCCCGTCCACTGACTTATAGCGATCCCAAACCGACCACCAGTAATCTTCAGCTTGTGCATCTGGCAAGCGCCGCAATTCCTTCGGCAGATGGGAATTCGGCCAGCCAGAAATCCCTCACTATAGTAACCTCCCATCTTTGGCGGTTGAGCGACTCCGACACTTGTCTGAGGCCTGTTATAACTTCCTCGGCGGTAGGCCACCCTCTGACTGCCCTGATCACCCCCAATCTAGATTTCAAATCTTCTATGTTTTCTCTCATCACCCCTGTGAGCGTCACCACTGCGCAGGGTACTTCATACCTCCTACCCGCTATCCTCGCCTCCATCCCCAGGCGTCCCCTCCTTTTCTCGCCTCTAATCGCGCATGTATTGACCTTGTGTCCTGGATTCTTACACTCGAAACAAACGAATATGTCAATGGGGCATGCCTCCTTCCGGTGAGGATCACCACAGAAGAGGCACAGCGCCTCCCTAGCCCTTGCAACTGTGGCCTCTAGCTTTTTAGCTGACTTGGATCGGACAGTCTCCCATCCTTCCTCTGTTGGATCCTGTAGGCTAAGCAACAAACACTAGAGGGGGGGGTGAATAGTGTTTATAATAATAAATTTGCGGAATAAGAAATTTTTCTCGGCACAGTCGACTCAGTGGGGAACCAGTCGACTGATATAGCCAAAAACAAAATAAATTTAACCTCTCGAAACAGTCGACTGATAGATAATACAGGCGACTGATGAGACAAAGAGAATAACTAATACGAGACTGATCAGTCGACTGATACGAAGCTGAGTCGACTGGTCAGACTAGTTTTGCAGAGAAAAATTTATCAAAAGTAAATGCAATCACAAGACAACCAATCACAGAGTACACAAGATATATCCTGGTTCGGTCCTCCCGACCTACATCCAGTCCCCAAGCAACCCACTTGAGATTTCCACTATTCTTGAAAAATAAATACAAGAATACCCTACGGCGTTCAAGACAACAACCTTGTCTAACCCGTAGTCCTTTCTCTCAACCAGAGAAAGCAGACCCACTCTTCAACCAAGAGTGAAAAGACACCGACTCTACAACCAAGAGTCAAAAACACTCTCCAACCGAGAGCAAGAGTACAAGAGGAAATTTACAATCAACCTATAGCCTTGTTGTTGTATGTGTTGATGCACGTGGCTAAAACAATAGGTTGACTTCTATACTCAGTCCAAAGCGAATTCAATGCTATACTGGACTGAGTGTAGAGAACCAAAGTATGTGAACTTGAAAGCTTTTGTTCTTCACAGAAAATCACTTAGATTTTTCTCAAGAGTGCTCGGGTGTTTTATGTCAGAAATCAAGTAGTCAAAAAATTAGGTTTCTGTTTGAGACGAAACCCTATATAAAGAGTTTTGTACTTCTGAACGTTGGAAAGCAGTTACATAACTGTCAACCAACGGATCAAACCGTTTAAATTTGAAAAAGTTCGTTTTTGAAAATCAGAAAACGGTCAAAAAGCTCTCGATCAGTCGACTGGGTTGCCATATGAGTCGACTGATCAGAGTTTGAATAATTTTAAACAGTTTCGTACTTATCAGTCGACTGGCATAGGCTTAAGTCGACTGGTACTTAAAAGCTAAAATTCTTCAAACTGTTTTGACTTATTTTGAGGGGTTTTTTAGAGACACACAATATGAAATTGTTAAGTGTGTGTGTGTGTGTTGACAAGGCTTTACATCAGACTAAAGACTCAACAGGAAAGTTCATTACAATGTTTACAAGACACAACAATATAACATTTTTGAGCTTTGGGTCTTGAGTTGAATCTTTGATCCTTGCTTTGAGTAAAGTCTTGATCCTTGTCTTGAGCTGTATCCTTGAGAGCTTGTGCATTTGTTCAGCTAGAAGTCTTTTGTATGTTCAATCTGCATTGTTAGTTGTGTAACATGAACATATATTGCATTTGTGTTGTGATCATCAAAATCAAGAATCAACATTCTCCCCCTTTTTGATGATGACAACACAATAGCTGATATCAACAGATAATGTGTATATAGGCACATTAAGGATATGCTCCCCCTATTAAAAACACAGAAATGCATTTTCTTAAAACAAGTATCAGTCGACTGTTTCAACTGGCAGGCGACTGAGCAAACAGTTTATAAAAAAAAACTAAGTACAGATACAGTAGTAGTAGCAGTCGACTTAAATCTTTGAAGCAGTCGACTGACCAGAGATTTTCAACAGCCAAGAATAACACAGATAAAAATCACAAAACACAGATAATATAAGCAAGCATAAATAGAACAAAATAAAACATCACAAAACACAGATAATATAAGCAAGCATAAATAGAACAAAATAAAACAACAAAATAAAACTAACTCAGAGATCTCTCCCCCTTTGTAATCATCAAAAAGCACATAAGAACCATCTTGTTCATAAAAAGGAGACTAATAGAAAGTTGCATACATAAATAAGTCCATGAAAGAGTACATATAAAAATAATAAAAATCTTCAATCGTCTTCATCCGAGTCTTCATCGTCATCATGAGAAGGAGGATGAAATTGAGAGGTGAAGAGATTGGTGAGGTTGTCAATCTTGGAATCAATGTGGTGGAGTTGAGAATCAAAGGAATCAAGTCTGGAACCAAGGGCGTGAATATGTGTATCCACAGTCTGTGAATGTGTCATAGGGTAGTTGACACATTCATACATGGTACGTGGATCATCATAGTTGGCTGAGGGAAGAGATGAACTAGAAGAAGCAGAAGGTCTAGCAGAAGAACCTAAAGGAGCTTGGGTCATAGGAGGAGATCGAGGGGGTGATCGAGTAGGGGCATCAATGAGTTTCATGCGTGCCAAACTAGCACGATCGAAACAATCATATCGAGAGACACATTGTGTCTCAGACTCAAGATCAATACCAAAAGAGAGAAAAACTCTAGTAAGGAAACCTCCAAAGGGTAGAAAATGAGTGTGGTCTTGAGAAAGTTTGGAAAATATAACTTGACCCCAATCAATGGCTATTCTACCAAAAATTGCATAAATAGCTTTTTGTAATTCAATAGAATATTGATCATAACTTCCCTTTTTAGGAAGGATGTTATAAGCTAATATTCTACCGACAAGCTTTGCAATTGGTTTTAGGTTTCTACTAGTCATAGGAAGTTGAGAATTTGGTATGAGAATTCTAGATAATATTGAGGCATCATCTAGAATTACATCATCAAGATGCAGTCCACCATCATCTATACCCAACATAGCATTAATCCTAGTCGGTGTTAAAGTCATTTTTTGATTTTTCACAGACGACCGGATTAAAACTTCCCCATTTGGTCTTTGAACAATTTTCATATTTGTATAAAACAAATATATGAGTTGTGGGTAGTAATTGGGTTGGTTGGAAAGAGATAGGAATTCATAAAGGCTGCAGTTTTGAAAGAGAGGAGTAAGATTAAAACGATCTAAATCATTAAAATTGACAAATCTTCCAGGGAAGATTTGAATAGTGCAGAATAGGTACCAACGATCAAGTAGATCGGGGCTCAAAAGGTATTGAGAGTACTCCTGTGAAGAGGAAGAACCCTCATGAGATCTTTTTGATCGTTTGGGAGCCATTAGGGTTTTGAAAAGGAAACAAGAAGAGAAGATGTTACCAAATTGAAGAGAGATAGATACACAAACAGCAGTCGACTTGTAGGATGAGAGCCAAGTGATGGATCAGAGCCTCTTCTTCTTCTTGCGTTAGGGTTTCCAATTTGGGGGTAAAAGTGAAAAGGAGATTGGTAAGAAAAAGGGGTTTTTAACCGAGAAAGGACGGCTCAGATTAGAGGAAATGAAATCAACGATCAGATAGAGTTGTTACGGGTGAGATATAGAAAAGCTTGTATCTCAAAAATTGTGATGAAAAGTCGCTGAAGACAGATTGATCTCGCGACAGTCGACTGGTATGATATAGCAGTCGACTGAGTCGAGAAGAAAATAACATTTTATTTCTGCTGACCAGTCGACTGGATTGATAATCAGTCGACTTAGTCGAGAACAAAATATGTATAAATAACAATTCAATATAGTCGACTGATTCAAAACATAGTCGACTTAACAGTGTGATTTTCAACAAATATCAATAAAATCACAAATCCCAAGTTCTCTTCTTAACTTGATAAAAGTTTCTTCTTTAAGGGGCTTGGTAAATATATCTGCTACTTGTTGATCAGTAGAGATAAATTCTAAAGATATATCTCCTTTTAAAACATGATCACGTAGAAAATGATGTCGAATATCAATATGTTTCGTACGTGAATGTTGAATTGGATTTTTAGATAGATTAATTGCACTGGTATTATCACACATAATTGAGGGTTTCTCAAATGAAATACCATAATCTAACAAAGTTTGTTTCATCCATAAAATTTGAGCGCATGCTAAACTTGCAGCAATATATTCAGCTTCTGTGGTTGATAGGGATACAGAATTTTGCTTTTTACTGCACCAAGATACTAGAGAATGTCCCAAAAAATGACATGTACCACTAGTACTCTTGCGATCAGTTTTGCTTCCAGCAAAATCGGCATCGCTATAAGACAAAAGTTGAAAAAGATTGGTGCGTGGATAAAATAAACCATATTCAGATGTGCCTTTAATATATCTTAAAATTCGTTTCACTGCTTTTAAATGAGATTCTTTAGGATTAGATTGATATCTAGCACATAAACATACGCTGAACATAATGTCTGGTCTACTTGCAGTAATATATAAGAGTGAACCAATCATACCTCGATAGAGTTTTTGATCAACACTCTTACCTAATAAATCTTTGTCAAGATTAGTAGTAGTAGCCATAGGTGTGGATTTACTACTAGTACTATCCATGTGAAAACGTTTGAGTAATTCCTTTGCATATTTGCCTTGATTGATAAATATGCCATTCGAAGATTGTTTAATTTGCAATCCAAGGAAATAATTGAGTTCACCCATGTGACTCATCTCAAATTCATTTTTCATGGTATTAGCAAATTCTTTACATAGATTATTATTAGTAGAACCAAAAATTATATCATCAACATATATTTGTATGATTAAGATATCATTCTTAACTCTTCTGATAAACAAGGTAGTGTCTACTTTACCTATTTCAAATCTTGTTTCTAAAAGAAAAGTTTTCAGACGATCATACCAAGCACGAGGTGCTTGTTTAAGACCGTATAAAGCCTTTTTCAATTTATAAACATGATCTGGAAATTGTTCATGTTCAAAACCTGGTGGTTGTTTAACATAAACATTTTCCTTAATGAACCCATTAAGAAAGGCACTTTTCACATCCATTTGATAAAGTATAAAATTCATAAAACAAGCAAAAGATAATAAAATACGAATAGATTCTAGTCTAGCAACAGGAGCATATGTTTCATCAAAATCTATACCTTCTTCTTGATTATATCCTTGGGCAAACTAATCTAGCCTTGTTCCTTACAACTTGTCCTGATTCATCTAATTTATTCTTGAATACCCATTTTGTACCAATGATAGTCTGATCAGGAGGTCTAGGAACTAAATCCCATACATCATTTCTTACAAATTGGTTTAGTTCATCTTGCATGGCATTCACCCAATATTCATTCTCACAAGCTTCTTGTATATTCTTTGGTTCAAAATCTGACAAGAATGCTGTATGAGAGATCATATTAATATGTGAACGTGTCTGAATACCATGGAAGATGTTACCAATTATTAAGTCATGAGGATGATCTTTAACTTCAACAAATGACTTTGGTAAAGTTGAAGATATCACAATCGGATCAGTCGACTTGACTTGTTCTTCGGTCGACTGGTTTAAGTCAGTCGACTTGGAGACTTTATCAGTCGACTTATCAGATAGATTAGTTTGCTCTAAGGATGTAATCACATTATCTAAAGGTGATAAATCAGTTTCATCATCCTTATTTAATGTTGATGAAGGTAAGGATTCATCGAATGTAACATGCATTGATTCTTCAATGGTCATAGTAGACTTATTGAAAATTCTATATGCTTTACTCCTATTTGAGTATCCTAAAAAGACACCCTCATTAGATCTAGGATCAAATTTGTCTAGATTATCTTTTGTGTTTAGAATAAAACACTTACAACCAAATGTTTTAAAGTAAGAGACTTTAGGAATTTTATTAAAAAATAACTCGTAACAAGTCTTCTTTAGTTTAGGTCTTAGAAGAATTCTATTCAAAACATAACAAGCTGTAGCAACAGCTTCAGCCCAAAAATGCTTTGGTAGATTGCTTTCAACAAGCATAGTACGTGCGCATTCTTGCAAAGTCCTATTCTTTCTTTCAACCACACCATTTTGTGGTGAAGCTCTAGGAAATGCAAATGAATGTGTTATACCATTCTTGTTGCAATATTCTGTAAATGTTTCATTTTCAAATTCTCCACCATGATCACTTCTAATAGTGACTATGGTTAGAGATCTTTGATTTTGAACATGTTTACAAAAATGTGCAAATTCTTCAAAAGCATCATTTTTATGTTTTAAAAAGAATGTCCAAGTAAATCTTGAAAAATCATCTACTAAAACAAACACATATCTACTTTTATTTAAAGAAGCAACTCTAGTAGGGCCAAATAAGTCCATATGGATTAATTCAAGTGGCCTGCTTGTAGAGATTACATCTTTTGTTTTAAAAGTGGATTTGATTTGTTTTCCTAGTTGACATGCATCACATAACTTATCCTTTTTAAAGGATAATTTTGGCAGTCCTTTAACTAGGTTATATTTAGATAATTTAGAGAGATTTTTCATGTTCACATGTCCAAATCTTCTATGCCATAACCAAGATTCATTGTTAGAGGCTATCAAACAAAAATCATTTGAAAAATCAATTGTATTCAAACATAATTCATAAATATTGTTTTTGCGACAACCTTGAAAAATAACATTTTCCATAGTAGAATCATAAATTAAGCATGCATCTTTTTCAAAGACTATTTTATAACCTTTATCACACAATTGACTAATACTTAAGAGATTATGCTTTAAACCATTAACTAATAGCACATTTTCTATAATAGGATTAGATATTTTACCGATCATGCCAATACCGATGACTTTGCCTTTGTTGTTATCTCCAAAGGTGACGGTTCCTCCATCTATATTCTGAATGGTAGATAGTAAGTTGGCATGCCCTGTCATGTGTTTTGAACATCCGCTGTCTAATATCCAGCGTTCTTTCTTGGGTACCTATAAAACATTTGAGGTAAATATGGTACCCTTTTTATTGGGTCCAAAACATATTAGTTTGGGGGAAACCAAACCCATGATGAGTTTGATCTTCCTCCATAAGCAGGAATATAATTGGTAGAAGTACATACATTCAGCATATAAGAATTGATATAAGCAATTCTATCATTCTGATTAATATTGACTGGAACCCATACTAGTTTGTTCTGTCCAGTCGACTTATTAGTGTTTATCAGTCGACTGTTGGTATGTATCAGTCGACTGGTAGATGTACTAGGTCGACTTATAAGAGGTTTTGATCTCGTGAAATGAGATCCACTTTCTCTGGACAGACGACTGGTTTTATGGTTCAGTCGACTTAACCGAACGTTAGTATCACTTTTATCACTGAATTTAACAACCTGTGGTTTTGCAAAGAAATCATATAACTTGTGTGTAACACTAGAAATGGATGCTGACTTAGTCTTACTAGTGTTTAAAACAGGAGATTCTTTTATAGAAGATTTCTTAAAACCAAGTCCAAATTTATGACTAGATGCAACTTGATGATGAAGCATATCATTTAAATTCTCTTTGCCTTTGTTAAACTTAGATACATTCTTTGAAATCTCTTCATAATTCTTTTTGAGAGTTTCAAGATCAGTATCCAGACTTACAAGACGAGAATTTAAGGATTTTACTTCCTTATCAAGGTTAAGATTTTCTTGATTAAGTGTTTGATTCACTTTTTCAAGATTCTTAACTCTAATCTTTTCTTTCTTTAATTCTTGAAATATTTCATTAAATGCATCAAGAAGATCTTCAGAATCAAAATCATTACTTACATGTTCTTGTGCAGCCATAAAGCATACATTTGCCACTTCGTTATTATCATCCGTTTCTTCTTCAGAAGATGAATCGCTATCATCCCATGTGGCTTGATACGCCTTTTTGTTCTTGGCAAATTTGTTCTTTGAATATTTGTCTTTCTTGAAGTTGGATGTTTTTTCCTTGTTCTTTGCATTTTCTAAGGGACAGTCCTTCTTCATGTGACCTATCTTATTGCACCTGAAACATGTAGGAGGGTCATTAGAATCTTTACTCTTAGAATGAAACTTACCCTTCTTTAAGAACTTCTTGAATCTCCGCGTGAACATTGCTATTTCTTCTTCATCTTCTTCCTCATCTTCTGAGTCAGTCATAGCTTTAAAAGCCAATGATTTCTTCTTTGTTTGGTGTGATTCAGTATCTTTCTTTCGATCTTCAAGTTGAACCTCATATGCCATGAGATTACCAACAAGATTCTCGAGAGTAAGTGTTGACAAGTCATTTGCCTCTTCTATTGCTGTGGTTTTCTTTTCCCATTCTGGAGTGAGTGCTCGTAGTACTTTTCTGACCATCTCTGCTTGAGTATAAGTCTTTCCAAGCGCCACAAGAGAGTTGGTAATGTCTGTGAATCTTGTAATCATTTCAGATACAGTCTCATTTTCCTTCATTCTGAACATTTCAAACCTGTGGACAAGAACAGAAATTTTAGATTCTTTTACTTTATTCGTTCCTTCATGTGTTACCTCGAGTGTATGCCAAATTTGATATGCGGTTGTAGCATTGGATACACGGTTGAATTCTTCCTTCGTCAGTGCACAGAATAACGCATTCATCGCTTTGGCATTGTTCATAGTCTGACTCTTTTGATCATCATTCCATTGTGCATATGGAATGGTAGGAGCAGTATGTTCCGTCTCTGTCATTTGCCATATCTCGTAGTTGATTGATTGGAGATAGATTCGCATTCGGCACTTCCAATAGTTATAGTTTGTTCCATCAAATAGTGGTGGCCGTTGTGTAGATTGGCCTTCATGGTACTGATTAGTATTTGATGTAGTTGCCATTGCCTGTAACCTTGCTTTGATACCAAGTGTTGGATCCTGTAGGCTAAGCAACAAACACTAGAGGGGGGGGGGGGTGAATAGTGTTTATAATAATAAATTTGCGGAATAAGAAATTTTTCTCGGCACAGTCGACTCAGTGGGGAACCAGTCGACTGATATAGCCAAAAACAAAATAAATTTAACCTCTCGAAACAGTCGACTGATAGATAATACAGGCGACTGATGAGACAAAGAGAATAACTAATACGAGACTGATCAGTCGACTGATACGAAGCTGAGTCGACTGGTCAGACTAGTTTTGCAGAGAAAAATTTATCAAAAGTAAATGCAATCACAAGACAACCAATCACAGAGTACACAAGATATATCCTGGTTCGGTCCTCCCGACCTACATCCAGTCCCCAAGCAACCCACTTGAGATTTCCACTATTCTTGAAAAATAAATACAAGAATACCCTACGGCGTTCAAGACAACAACCTTGTCTAACCCGTAGTCCTTTCTCTCAACCAGAGAAAGCAGACCCACTCTTCAACCAAGAGTGAAAAGACACCGACTCTACAACCAAGAGTCAAAAACACTCTCCAACCGAGAGCAAGAGTACAAGAGGAAATTTACAATCAACCTATAGCCTTGTTGTTGTATGTGTTGATGCACGTGGCTAAAACAATAGGTTGACTTCTATACTCAGTCCAAAGCGAATTCAATGCTATACTGGACTGAGTGTAGAGAACCAAAGTATGTGAACTTGAAAGCTTTTGTTCTTCACAGAAAATCACTTAGATTTTTCTCAAGAGTGCTCGGGTGTTTTATGTCAGAAATCAAGTAGTCAAAAAATTAGGTTTCTGTTTGAGACGAAACCCTATATAAAGAGTTTTGTACTTCTGAACGTTGGAAAGCAGTTACATAACTGTCAACCAACGGATCAAACCGTTTAAATTTGAAAAAGTTCGTTTTTGAAAATCAGAAAACGGTCAAAAAGCTCTCGATCAGTCGACTGGGTTGCCATATGAGTCGACTGATCAGAGTTTGAATAATTTTAAACAGTTTCGTACTTATCAGTCGACTGGCATAGGCTTAAGTCGACTGGTACTTAAAAGCTAAAATTCTTCAAACTGTTTTGACTTATTTTGAGGGGTTTTTTAGAGACACACAATATGAAATTGTTAAGTGTGTGTGTGTGTGTTGACAAGGCTTTACATCAGACTAAAGACTCAACAGGAAAGTTCATTACAATGTTTACAAGACACAATAATATAACATTTTTGAGCTTTGGGTCTTGAGTTGAATCTTTGATCCTTGCTTTGAGTAAAGTCTTGATCCTTGTCTTGAGCTGTATCCTTGAGAGCTTGTGCATTTGTTCAGCTAGAAGTCTTTTGTATGTTCAATCTGCATTGTTAGTTGTGTAACATGAACATATATTGCATTTGTGTTGTGATCATCAAAATCAAGAATCAACATCCTCGTCGTCCAACTCAATCAGACGGGCCTCCTCATCTCTCTTCCGCACTTCCCTAAGTGCCGACATAAGCTCCTGCTCCGTGAATTTCGTCGGAGATATAGGGGATCTCATCTTGCTCGCGACGTTAGTGTGAGTTGGTGAGCGACTGTTGACCTGCTCCGTTGCAGGAGACTGTAGTGTAGCATCGGCAACTGGAGCCCTCGCCGTTGCTCTGGGGCTGACCATCTGCGGAACACTCTTACTAGAAGCATTGTGGGCTCTGTCATTGGCCTTGGGAGCTTGCTGAGGGCTTTTGGTCCCTCCCCCATAGTATGCTAGATGCTTCCCCTGTTTTTGGGCATGTTGACGATTGTTAACCAAAGATTGGGATATATATATATATATATATATATATATATATATATATATATATATATATATATATACACGAAACATAATACGTGAGAAAACCTCACAAATGACGTTCAAAAAATACTAAACTTTGCGATTGGGTCCGGCTTGCCGCACACAAGGAAACGAAACTTGTAGAAGCAAGTTCCGATCCACGGTTTGCAAGATACGACCATGTCTCACTTTCACTCTTGACAAAGAGGGGAATGCGATACATGGACGCATATAGAAAATCATGGATGATAACTCGCAACTACAAGTTGCTTTGGCTTGTGTGTGGCGAGACCTACCTACTCTCAAAATTTCGAATTTTTTGAGTGGATTCTTTATTCAAAACTCACTAAAAACATAACAAATTACATGAGAAAACCGCACAAACGACGTTAAAAAAAAACTTTGGGATTGGTTCGGGCTCCCCGCACACAAGCCAACGCAACTTGTACAAGCGAGTTCCGACTCACGGTTTGCAAGATACGCCCATGTATCGCTTTCACTCATTAAAAATGCCAAGAATGCGATACATTGACGTAGCTCGCAAACCGTGGGTTGGAACTCGCAACTACAAGTTGTGTTAGGTTGCGAGTGGTTAGCCCGACCTACTCGCAAAATTTTGTATTTTTTGGATCTCGTTTCAACGGTATCCTACCGAAAAGTCGCTCGATAGAAATTCAAACATTAACTGTTGTTGTTGTTTGATATACGGTAGAAAACCGCACGAACGATATCAATAAAATTTCAGAACTTTGGGAGTAGGTCGGACGCACCACACATGAGCCAACACAATTTGTAGAGGTGAGTTTCGACTCACGGTTTGCAATATACGCCGATGTATCGCTTTCACTCTTAAAAAATATTCGAAAGCATTACACGGCTGTATACTTCAAACGGTGAATCCAAACACACTTCTACAAGTTGTGTTGGGTTATGCATAGTGAATCCGACGTACTCGCAAAATTGCAGAACTTTAAGATCTCGTTGTGCGCTATTACTAACAACGAACAAAAACAACTAATACTACATCTACATCGACAATAACTGTAACCCCCATTTCCGATAATTAGTATTTTCCATATATTTTCTATAATTTGATTTTTTTTATAAATTTATTTTGTGCTAAATTCATTTCGGATCTTGTATTAAAGTGTTTTCTAATCGAGATTTTATTCATTTTGAATAATGGTATATTTGAACTTGTTTTTTATCCCTAATTGATCGACTATTCAGATTATTAATTTTCAGATTTTAATAAATTGTTAAACTCAAATCCTATTTTGATGCATATCATCATCATTATTATTATTATTGTTATTCGTATTGCTATTGGTATTAATATTTGTTATAATTGTTGTTATTATTGTTATCGGTATTATTATTATTATTATTATTATTATTATTATTATTTTGTTTTAAGCCCAAGCATGCTCAATTTATATGAAGTTCACTATTTGACTTAATGTATATATATTGATATGGCTAAAAATGAATGTAAATCGGAACCGTCCAAATCAGGCACGAATCTTAAAGCCCGGGGGTAAAATGGTAATTTTACCTACAAACGGGTCTAAAATTGGTACTGGATCTCCTCCACAAAGATCTAATAACCCACGAACGGATCCACCTCAACTGGGTACGGGTTTCAACCCGAGATGAACCTAGTCCAGCAAGATAGAATTAGGGTTTCTGGTTAATACTAATCAACGGCCCTGATTCACATCTATCTTTTCACTGGGAATTAAGGATTACATTCCTAATCTGATTATGGGGATTATATTCCTTATCAGATCACAGGAATTACATTCCTAATCTGATCCATAAGGCGACTATAAATACCCCCCATTTACCACCGTTGTGAGGTAATCAATCTTTTGCCAACTTACGCTCTCTCATAGTCATTCCTGATTACTGACTTGAGCGTCGGAGGGTGCGTCGCCGGGATCAACCCCGGTGTCTCGCACTTTTTGCAGGTGAATGGCGGGAGTCAACGGTCAATCTCTGGCGGGAGAAGTTAAGGTTGGATTATTCAGTTTTCCTAAGAATCCACAAATACTATCTGTTTACGCCCACACCAGATTTAGCGGTAACAGATTGGCACCGTCTGTGGGAATCACCACGAATAGGAACTCTTCCCCTTCCCAAAGATCAGATCTTCTCCAGCTATGCCTCCCAGGAAAGTAAGATCTAGAGGGTCCAACCGAGGACCGAATCCCATCGATCAACAACAGGAAGTCCCCATCCAACCTGCTCAATAGCAGGGGAAACTTCCTCCCCAAGCAGAGGACCCTCTCCAGCAGGACCTACCTCCTATTCAGAATCAGCAACCCCCTAGGGGTCCCCCCGGGCCTCAAAATACCGGCGCGGGGACCTTGCATTCCAATTCTCAGAAGCAACCTCTCCATCAGGACCGCATCTCAATACACAATGCCTCTACGGATTCTATGGCCTCTACAATCCCCGAGCTTCCGACCTTCGCAATACCATCCTCAATCGGCAGAAGGATGAGGATCTTCGCTGCCGTTTAGATGAAAAGCAGGCCCGAGAGGGAGCCTCCCACCAACAACGTCCGAATGAGCGTTCTCCTCATCACCGAGACTACAGAAGGTCCCCTGCCCGAAGAGGGCGCAGAGAGTCCCCCGAGCACCATAGGAGAAGACATCATTCCCCTGCCGGTCGGCAACATCCGAGGAACGATGAGGCACCCATCACTCGTGCCGAGTTCCAGCAATTCCAGGTGACGATGTTGCAAGCTCTCAACCTCCGGCCCAACAACAACAATACTCAGAGGGGTCCTACCCCTCCACGGGTCCAAAGTCCTCGCCATCGGTCCATAACTCCTCCTCCAGCTCCTAGCAACCAACAGCACATGCCTAGCCCTCGCCGCTCCCAGAGCCACCGTCGTCGTAGTCCCTGCTCTCCTTCTTATGAGGACAAGTCCAGAGGCTCGTTTGACTACCGTTAGAGGGACGATTCTCTCTACCGCCGTCTCCACGAGATGGAGTGGCGCATCGGCCGAATAGACAAGGATGAAGAGTTAAGAGGAAGGACCATCCGCCCGAGCAGACCTCCCTTCTCCCGAACCATCATGGAGGCACCTATCCCAAAAGGTTTCAAACCCCTGCAGTTCGAAACTTACTCGGGGGAGTCGGATCCCGTGGACCACATCGAAAGCTTTAAGACCTTCATGCTAATCCACCAAGCTTACGATGCCTTGTTGTGCAAAACCTTCTCCGCCACTTTTAAGGGTTCGGCTCGGAAATGGTACTCTCGCCTCGCCCTGTCTTCCATATTCTCCTTCGAACAGTTTGAAACCCTCTTCATCCCCCATTTTGTAAGTAGCAGACGCACGGAGAAGACCAGCATCTCGCTACTCCAGCTCTGGCAGGAGAGGGGAGAGAAGCTAAGAGACTATGTGAGGAGGTTTACTGCAGAGGTTAGATCCATCGCCTCCCTCGACCAGTCAGTTGCAGCGGCCGCCTTCCAATCAAATGTCCTCAACTCTAATCTTCGCTCCTCCCTTACCAAGAAGCCCCCGCATAATTTCGCCGACCTCCTTCTTAGGAGCGAGAAATACATTCGAGCCGAAGAAGCCGAGAACTTCCCGGGCCTTGGAGGGTCTACCTCCGGAACAAAAAGAAAGGCAACTGAAGAAAAAGGGGCTAAGAAGCTTCAGAAGGATAATGGCGGTCAGCGCCGCCCTCCCCCCAGGTTCGAGAAATTTACTCCTCTCAACGCCAATATATCCACCATTCTAATGGAAGTTGAGAAAAAAGGGGTCATACCTCCTGCTCCGAGGATGAACACCCCTCCCAAGAAGATGAACAAAGAGAAGTGGTGATGTTACCACCGGGATCATGGCCAAGACACCAACGATTTTCGGGCACTGAAGAACGAGATAGAGGCCCTCATCCAGAAGGGGCAGCTGGCCAAATTTGTAAGAGAAAAAGATCGAACCGATCTTTCCTCACCTCAGCCCCGGGGGGCTAACAAGCATCCCGAGCAATGTAATGAAACTCCTGATTTCGAGGAAGAGCGTATCCTACATCTTATTCATGGAGGCCCCATGGGAGGCTCCTCCAACTCCTCTCGAAAAGCCTTCATCCGAGAGGTCAATTCGGTTCACGGTGCCCCTCCCCCTAAAGGCCTCGGAGTCCCAGTCACATTCTCAGATGAAGATCTCGAGGGGGTTAGGACTCCCCCATTGTGACGCACTTGTAATCAACCTTCATATGGCAAACTTCAAAATGGAGAGGATCCTAGTGGACAACGGAAGCTCCGTAAACATCCTCTTCCTCTCAGCCTTCCGAGAGCTCAAGCTATCCCGAGACAGACTCAAACCGGCTGGCTACACACTCCATGGGTTCACGGGAGTGCCAGTAACTATTGAAGGGGTAATCACCCTCGACGTAACTGCTAACAAAACTCCTACCACCCGGACAGAGCCGATGGACTTGATGGTTGTTGATGTCCCAGCTGCATATAATGTGATCCTAGGTCCACCCGGCCCAGCTGCCCTAGAAGCCGTTCCTTCGGCATATCACCTCGAGATGAAATTCCCCACCCGGGCAGAAGTAGGGAAAGTAAAGGGCAGTCAAGAAGTGGCCCGCAAATGCTATATGACTTCAACCGGTGGTCCATTCCTCTCCCTCGAAACACTTGAAATCCCTCAAGAGAGTGTCCGACCAACGTCCGAGTCGGTGGAAGAATTGGAGGAAGTGCTATTCTCCGAGTAGGATCCGAGGCGAAAATTCTTTATTAGCAAGACCCTCCCATATGCCCTATGCTCCGACATAGTCCAGTGCATTCGAAGGAATCGTGTCCTCTTTGCTTGGTCCGCTGCCGACATGCCGGGAATCTCCGAAGAGCTTCTAGTCCACCACCTCAGCGTTGCACCGGGGTCCAAACCGGTCCAACAGAAGAGGCGCAAGTTTGCTCCCGAGCACCAACAAGCTAACGGCATGCAGGGAAAAGATTCACCAAACATACATTAATGAGGAAATAATGTGGCGGCAACGATCCAGGATCAAGTGGCTGAAAGAAGGGAATGCTAACACCAAATACTTCCACAAGATAGCCATTATGCGACGTAGAAATAACTATATCCACTCATTGGATATCGACGACATTTCGGTAGAAGATGAGAGCCAGATAGGGCATCATGTGGATGCTAAGTTCAAAGAGTTACTAGGGAAAAATAAGGAGGGACGGAGCGAGTCAAATGAGAATTTATGGGAGGTAATGTAAGGAGAGATCCTCCACAGAGTTGAGGCACTGCAAGACCCATTCACAATGGATGAGCTGAAGGCAGAAGTGTGGGGGATGGGACAGGACAAGGCACCAGGGCCAGATGGATTTCCTATATTATTCTACAGGCAGTTCTGGGATATTGTGAAGACTGATGTTATGGCTATCATGAATGCATTCTATGACGGTACCCTGAATCTAGAGAGACTATACTATGATCATGTTTGCCTTATCCCCAAAAAGCAAGCGGCAAGGGATGTCAATGATTTCAGGCCAATCATCTTGATTAACTGCTCAGTGAAAATCATCACAAAGGTTCTCGCTAACAGACTGGGAAAGATTATCGGAGACATCATAGAGGACTATCATACTGGGTTTATTGCCGGAAGAGACATACTAGATGGAGTGGCCCTAGTACAGGAAGTCATACAGGACACGAAGAGACGTAAGAATGCGGGCTTCATGTTAAAATTAGATTTATGATAAGGTAGAGTGGAAATGCTTATTGGAGATCCTTCAGAGGAAAGGCTTCGGAAATAGGTGGATAGGCTGGACACAGACTTGGCTAACTACTTCCAAGGTCAATGTGCTGGTAAATGGGGAGTTGGGAAGGAAAATCAGATGCAGGAGGGGGCTGAAACAAGGTGATCCACTGTCACCACTTTTGTTTACCATTGTAGGGGACGGATTGCATAGAATGCTTCGCGCCTACAGAGAAAATGGACTGATCAATGGGCTGGGTATGGGGAGAGGGATTTTTACAGTTATGAATGTCCAATATGCGGATGACACAGTCATTTTTGGTGAGTGTGATATTACGCAAGTAGCTCTCCTCAAATGGGGCTTGTACATATTTGAAGAATGGTCAGGATTAAAAGTGAACTATAACAAAAGTTCCATTACGCTCTTAGGGGAATTGGGGGAAGCAGGGAACACTATTGCAAGTATTCTCAACTGCTCGATCCAGAAACTACCAATAAAATACCTGGGATTGCCGATCGGCACAGGAAATATTAGGAGGATGGATTGGCATGACATCATTGACAAAATCGTGAAGAGGCTCGAAGGGTGGAAAGGAAAAATGCTGTCAATCAGAGGAAGACTTATATTGCTAAACTCCGTGGTGAGCTCTATACCATTATACTTTATGTCATTCTATCAAATTTCGGTTTAGGTGGTCAAAAAAATTGACAGACTGAGGCGATGGTTCTTATGGCATGGGGCAGGGGAAGGGAAAGGCTATGCTTTAATCAAATGGGGCATAGTCTGCAGACGAAAAGAGCTTGGAGGTTTAGGGGTAGTCAATATTCGTTAGATGAACCAAGCATTGGTATGCAAATGGTGGTGGAAACTCAAGACTAAAACGAAGACTAAATGGGGGACATTGATAAAGGCGTCTTATTTGAAGAATGGTTGTATGCACCAGAAACAAAAAAATAGGGATTCAGCATTCGGGTTTTGGCGAGGGGTGACTAACACTAGAGACATCTTCATCTCCGGCGTAACTTTTTCAATTGGAAACGTAGAATCGACGTGCTTTTGAAAGGACAAATGGTGTGGAGCTATTAACCTAAAGAGGAGATTCCCGGAAGCATACAAGTATGCTAATGATAAATATGATCGGGTTGCTAGGAATTGGAGGAATGAGGAATGGAGACTTAAAAACGAGGCTAGAAGACAAAAATAGGATATCATTGCCTTCTTGCAGGATTGGAAGCCAACGGGAAACGATCAAGAGGATAAAGTAAAATGGGAGGCAGAAAAAGGGGGAGTCTTTTCGGTAAAATCTGTGTACAAAAGGCTAAACGATGGGGGAGGTTAGAGTATATGATCTAGTCTGGAAGGCACAAGCCCCAATTAAAGTTAAGACCTTTAACTAGATGGCATGTAGAAATGCCATCCTAACACGGGATAACTTGGTTAGGAGACGGTGGCAAGGAGTGGTAAATTGTGTAATGTGCAATCAGGACAATGAAATGGTTGACCGCTTACTGGTAACGTGCAGCTTTGCGAGGCCCATTTGGGGGGACCTCATAAACAGATTCGATATCCTCGGGCCAGGTCTGGATACGTTGCTTGATGCTTGGGGTGGGGGGGGGGAGGCCAGGTGGAGAGAGAGACACATTCAAAGCAGCAATTCCTGTATTTGGGACATTGGGGTGGCTGCTATATGTTGAGGCATATGGCTAGAAAAGAACAATAGAATCTTTAGAAGCACACACAGACACATCATGCATCATCAATTGCTTTTCAAGATTATTTCTAATATCATGTTCTGGTCTAAAACGGCAGGTGACGAACAGACGAAGAAAATCAAGGACATTTACAAGGACAATGCCACCAGTCAGGCCGGATTATAGGAAGGGGAAGGCACAGCAGACGAGGGTTGATTACATGGAGTGAGAAGGGTGGAAAATGCACCCGGGAGACCTATGGGGATGTTTATGGTTTCATGGTTTCTTTTTTTTAGGGCATTATTTTGATGTATTTTAGGGTCTTCTATTTCCTTGTTTATATTTTGGTGGGTTTCATGGGTCAGCAGCGATCTATGTAGGGGAACCATTTTGTTTTTGGTGGGACAATGAGTATCATGGCCCGAATGTGGGACACATGAACATCATTGTCTGTTGCTGGTTTATCTGTTTTATTAAAAACTTTTTAATGAAACCGGGGGGGCCTAGGTTAATCTTTTATGATAAAAAAAAAAACTAATGAAATACTTATAGTGTCCCCATTACTTGAGAAAATGATCTTGCGAGTATCAATATAAATGATCTTTCCTTCACGTTCAACGATAACGGAAACCCCCGAATCTAGAGTCGTTTGGCGTTCCAACCCAGTTCCAACATTGCACTTCTCGGACCGAGAAAGATGAACTGCTTGGCACTACATATTAGAACTCATTAAAGCCCGGTTCGCATCATTTACTCGATAAAAGGAATGAGGGAATCTCCAATAGAACAATATTGAAAAGGAAAAAAGCTTCGAAAATGAATCTGTTTTCATGCAATAGTCAAGAATTCTTGACAATAGTGAGCTGGAACAACCTGTTCCGCTTGAATACCACGATTCAAAGCTAAAGAATTCCCCACTGCTACCATATAATATTCATCTTTATTTGGCGATAAATAAATTATCTTTACCTCTTTTGATCTCTCAAATATTTCATAAAAGGGACTCTCTATAGATCCCCAATGTCCAATCCTTACATGAATAGCTAAGGATCGAATAAGTCCAACATTGATCCCCTCAGATGTGTCAATTGGACAAATATGTCCATAGTGGCTCGGGTGGATATTTCGTATCCGAAAACTAGTAGTTCGCCTCGTCAATCCTCTAGGACCCCAAATAACTCAATTTTTGCCCATGAACTATTTGTGTCAATGGATACGTTCGATCCAAAACTTGAGATAAAAGGTGTAGGTCAAAAAATGATTCATAAGTAGTTGTTAATGAAGTTTAAGTTACCAAAGTTTGAGGGTTCGGTATCAATTTGTACCTGATTGCTCCATATATAGTTCCTCGAATCCCATTTTCTAAACGAACAAGAGCCAATCCGAATTGATCTTGTAACAGATCTGCTACAGAATGAATACGTTTATTTTTCAAGTGATTCATATCATCAAGTGTACCCATTCCAAATTTCATGCCGATTAAATGATCTGCAGTAGACAATAGAACTCGTGGTAACAAAAATGTATTGTTATGAGGTATATCAAGATATAGTCTGCGGTTCATATTTCTTCGACCAATCCTTCATAATTCATATCTTTGTTGAAAAAGTTTCTTTTGTAATTCTTTACATAAGAGTTCAGAAAATACTGGATCACCGTCTACACAAGCAAATTTGTGATAAAACTCCAAAATAGCATTTCTTTTGAGCCAATCTTTTTTTTTCTTCTCCTTATCATTCGAGAAAGACAAGAAAATTTCAGGGAAACAAACATTATCTAGAATTTCTCTTAGATTCAAACCCATAGCTAATGATAGAACTAGAATAGATATTTTTTGTTTCCTACTTATGCGTGTCTATATCCTTGTTCTTCTATCAATTTCTAATTCCGATCTTCCTCCCCAATCTGATATTATGGTGCTAGTATAGACAGAATTTCCGTTATGGTCCAATTCTGAACGGTAGTAAATACCGGGACTTTGCAATATTTGATTGATCACATATTCCATTTATTATAGAGGTTCCCAGAGAATTCATTAGAGGGATGTTTCCAATAAAAACGACATGTTGTTGCATATCTCTACCAGTTTTCCAAATGAATCCTGCAGGGGCATATAATTCCGAAGAATATGTGAGGGATTCATACACAACATCCCTTTCCTTTATCAGGGGCTCTACCAATTGATATCTTTCCACAAATAATTTAAATTCCATTTCTTGATCTCTATCTTCAATTTTTGGAAAATGAAATTCTTCCAACAAGCCCTGATAAATGAACCTACAAAATCCCTCAAACTGTATCTGACTAAATCCAGATATGGTGGACATTCCCTCATTTCCATTCTGGAGCATCTTAATCTTACTTTTCCTTTTTTTTTTGAAAAAAATCTATTATTGCTGGATTGAAACATATACCATACGATTTTATCTAGCAATAATAGAATGTATATTCTGTTTATTGTATCACATGAAATTTTAGCCAACTCCATATATGTATTTCATACCTATGAACGGAGATGGAGGAAAGAAGAGCATTTTTTTACGCAAGTTCGAATTTACGACAGGTACAGATGGAAATAAATTGAGAAATATTTCTCAAAAAATTACGTCACTCACACTTATGGAGTCTTGTATAGTTGTATAGAATATCCAAATTACTCCAATTCCTGCCTATTATTATGATATTATGATCCAATGCGATGGGATACAAAAAAAGAAAAGAAATGGGTTCGGGATTCAATCTACTCTCTATGAATGAGATAAAGACAGAATAATCAGAAGTAGTATAGAGTTTTTTTTTAAACACATTACATTTTATGTTCCAAAAAAGAATTCGTGGATTCTTTTCTTATAGGTCGCGAGTGGAATGTATAGGATACGGTTGGATTGTTTAATAGAAATAGACTAAGATAAGAGTATAATTTTATTCTATGTATTAAGTACATGCCGAAACCGTTATCTATTCACCAATCACACCATTTATTTTATTGTAATTTCACTTGGAATAGGTCACACTCCATCAAAATTTGTCTTTTCTATATATTCAATGAAAAATGGAAACACGACAATTCTTTATAGGGATATGTGCAGAAGAGAGATACCTAGCTTGGTATCCAGATACCCATTTCTGTTCGGGGGTTTGCATATACACATATATGTTCTTATAATGAAAATGAAAAAGAATTTCTTTATTGAAAATAATTAATACTTTTGGTCATAAATCAATTGAATTTTCTTATGCCATTCAAGGAAACACAATTTCATTATCCAATAAAAAATAAGAATTTGTTTTTCAAAAAAGATAAGTATAATAGGATTTAAGATAAAAAAGAGAGAGTAACTTTTAGTATTTAGTAATAGAAAATGGATTAAAATATTATCTATTTTGGATCGCTTTTGTTTTGGCGGCATGGCCAAGTGGTAAGGCGGGGGACTGCAAATCCTTTATTCTCAGTTCAAATCCGGGTGTCGCCTTCTCAAAAAAAATGTTTTGATTTCTTATCCTGTCGATCTAATTCGAGAAATTTGAGCGGAGCAAAAAAAAACAATGTATCACGACTCCGTATGGTATTAAATTTGGTCGGATACACTGATGAGAAATCCTTTTAGCGGTTTTGGAAAGGCCCGAAAAGAGTTTTCTTAGTATCCAACAGACTCGCGAGAGGCTATGAATGTTCAGACATGCAATCAGAATGGTTCGTCTATTCATACCTCTTATAAGTATATAGCAAAGGTCAAAGTTGAAAAAAGAAGAAGAATATATATAGTAATAGTGGTAATAGGTTCTACCAATCCTTTCACTGAAAGAAACACAATAAGCTTAAATCAAATAGGAAATAGAGTGATAGATAGTTATCTATCTTGATAGTATAATTTTATGTTTTTTGCTTAGGAAAGAAGGTATCAAATCGAAACAAACAATAGGTCTTATTATTCTTACATGCTCCATTAGAAGAATTCCTTTTCTATTTCCAAAGAAAAGGCATGTGTATCATCATCTTTATACTTCATGATTCCTGATTCGACCAAAAATCTGAAATATATACCATACCTATTATGAGTGTATTCATTGAATTGGTTTGGTTCATCAATATTCTTAAATCCAAATCCTATTTTGACTCTGTGCCATTGATTCCACTATGATGATTAATCAATAATAGAAAATTTCCTTCATCAAAATAGGAGACATAATTCACATGAATATAGTAAGTCTAGTTTGGGCTGCTTTAATGGTAGTCTATATTAGAGATTATTAGATTAGATTAGATTATTAGATTAGATGTCTTGATAATTTGAGGTCTGGATAAATTATCCTAAATTTTATATAATTTAAAACTTTGGTAAATTATCCTAAAATTTCTCAAACATATATTAACTTGCATCCAATAAAATTAAAACTGCAGTAAATAACCCTTTCTTCATCATGATTGACAGGGTTGTTTTTCAACACAATGTTTTAGTTCATAATTTGATATTGATGGAAATGTGCAATAACAACAGCCAAATCGTGAAGTCGAAAATACATCAAGAATTGAATTAGTTTGTGCTTGGATGGCAAACTGGCAATGTTACGGCAGTATGAGAGTTGTTGCTTTCATTGTTGTCATCACTGAGGTTGGAGAAGAAAGGCATTGGGGGTGACTTAGACGTGATGAGATGGGGGGTAGGGAAGTGTAGGCCAACGGAGTGATGGAGTGGTGGGCGACGGAACAGGGTGAGGAGTTGGAGCATGGCGTGGCGCAGCAAGGTGACGCTGATGTGAGACAGACGAGGATGAGGGGGGAGGAGAAGAGGGTTTGGTTGTAACTGGTTGCGACGGGGAATTTGGCTTCTGACTCACAACCGGTACTTGAGTTGGAAGTGGAACAACCCCTGCAAACAAAATGTACTCGGCCATGAGTTTCTGAAATTTGAATTTTAGTAATGTTATAGTCAATGTTGGTTACTTTCATGCACCTAACGAAATTTTAAAGGGAAAAAATGTATCTGCTGACAAAAATTGGCATATAATGATTATATAGATCCAAGGCGCCAATCTTTTCATAAACTTGAGGGGCACCAAGTTTTAATAGTAAAAAGATGGATGCATACCAGAAATTGTTGGAATTGAGTATACATTCAAAACACTCATCTTGTTATCAATACTGTCTCATGGCCCAACGGTTAAAGTTTTGAGTTCACAAGAGGTTGGGTGTTCAATTCCTACATTCTACATAATATATATATATATTTATATATCTATGACCGGGCCGGGCCTTAGGGTCTGGGGTCTATTGAAAAAAAAAAAAAGAAACTTTTTTTTTTGAACTTTCAGAATTCAAAACGTTTTTAATAAATATAGCTGTTTCACACTTAAATAGACTTTATGTTATAGCAGTTTCAAAAATTAAATGGTATTCATTATATAGCCGTTTTTTGGATTAATGCACACACATTATAGCCTCCTGGTTACAACCTATAAGATGAGATTATCTTTGGGAAGTAAAAAGCTACAGAAAAACAGAAAAGAAAAAAAAATCTATCATTCAAAATTTTCTCAAAAAATACATTTTCTGCGGTTTTTGCTGGTGCAAGTTGGTACGTGCTGCTATTGGAGCATTAGGCAGCACTGTAGATCAGAAGCTCGTTGTATCCCGGGAGAAGTGTTTGGTGATCAACGATTCATCTCCAGAATCGGCCAAATAGTTTCTTAAAGAAAGTGCAACCCACGCCTCGAGCTACTTCTCACTTTCTTCCTGTTGCAGATCAATTTCAGAAAGGTCACTTGGTACACTCAGGTCCAATTCTCCCAACAATTTTAAGAAACTAATTTTCGTAATCTGTAATGGCTTTAGTTTCTGACTGCAAATATGAAACCAACAAACCAGAAAAATTTGCTGGCTTGAACTTCAAGCGATGGAAGAACAAAATGTTTTTCTATCTGTCGCTGAAGGAAGTTGCCCATGTTCTTACCCATGACTGCCCTGTAATGCCTAACCCAGAACCTGTTGATGCCAATGATAATGAACAAATTTTAGATGACATAGCAGAATGGAAGGATGCCGATTTTAAGTGTAGGAACTTCATCTTGAATGGACTATCCGACGAACTGTATGACTATTACTTACAGTCCGATACGGCTAGGTCTGTTTGGGAAGCCCTACAGAAGAAATATGACACTGAAGAGGCTGGCTCGAAGAAATTCGCAGTCAGTCGTTACCTCAAATACACCATGGTCGACGACAAGCTGGTAACTATTCAATCACACGAGTTACAGCATATTGCTCATGAGATCATTTCAGAGGGAATACCCCTCGATGAGCAATTTCAAGTAGCTGTGATGATTGACAAGTTACCACCTGGTTGGAAAGACTACAAGAACATCCTGCGACACAAATCAAAAGAACTGACCATGGAGAATTTGATAACTAGGCTTAGAGTTGAGGAGGAATCCAGAAAGCAAGATCAGAAAGAAGAAGTCCTGCTTGTTCAACAGAACAAAGCAAAGGTCCATTTGAAACCAAAGAACAAGCCGTTCAAGAAGAATGCTAGTCGGAAGTTCAATTCGAACTTTCGTCAGAATGGTCAGAATGGACGTCAGAATCCGAATAAGACAAATAACCAGCAAGCCCAAACCAACAACAATGGAACATATCCTATCGAGTGTTGGAAGTGTCATCGCTTTGGACATATCGCTAGGAACTGCCGATCGCGTACGCCTGCACCACAGGCAAATGCTATCGAAGGGCCGTTAGTGGCTATGATTACTGAAATCAACATGGTCGGTGTAACCGATGGGTGGTGGGCTGATACGGGCGCTACTAGGCATGTTTGCTATGAGCGCAGCTGGTTCAAAAATTATAAGGAGACTGAAGGTCAAAAAGTGCAACTTGGTGATTCACACTGTATCAACGTGATGGGCACAGGAGAGGTGGACTTGGAGTTCACCTCTGGCAGGACTGTTACCCTCAAGGATGTCTTGCACACTCCTGATATGAGGAAGAACTTGATTTCTGGATACCTGCTCAACAAGGCTGGTTTTCATCAGAGCATCGGATCCGACCAGTATGTTATAACTAAAAATGGGATTTTTGTGGGAAAGGGATTTGCTTGTAATGGGATGTTTAAACTCAGTATTGAAATGAATAAGAATAATGCTTCTGTTTACACTTTGTCTTCTTTTAATTTATGGCACTCTAGACTATGTCATGTTAATAAGAAATTGGTAAATAATATGAGCAAACTTGGCATGATACCAAAAGTTAACTTAAATGAATTTGAAAAATGCACATCCTGTAGTCAAGCTAAGATAATTAAAACTTCACATAGAAGTGTAGCTAGAGAAACAAAAATTTTAGACTTGATACATTCTGATATATGTGAGATGGATGGAACCTTAACCAGAAATGGTAAAAGATATTTCATTACGTTTATTGATGATCACTCAAATTATACACATGTTTATCTTATGGCTCATAAGAGTGAAGCAATTGACATGTTTAGAACTTATGTAACTGAAGTGCAAAATCAATTTGAAAGAAATATTAAGAGATTTCGTAGTGATAGAGGTACAGAATATGATTCCAATGAATTTAAACAATTATATGCATCATTTGGAATTTCAAATGATGTGTTGGCTGTGATCACTTTTCCCACCATTGAGCCGAGCCAAGACACCGAGCACTATACGTTGCTGCCTCTGTTTGCTCATAATTCTCTCTTTTGTCGATGAAGTTATCGTTAGCATCCGGAACACCGACAATGGCACTTTCCAAAACATTAGGGTTGTTGGCCTTCTTCTTGTACCATGTGCCATAGCCAGCCCTGCAGCCCACGAATGCAGGGTGGACCTTGATAGATGGGATAGATGCGCTGCGGTGGTGGACTTGTTGTGGGTAAGTTTGTCCGTAGCCCACCATGTAACTAGTTCCCCTCGGGTTGTCGCCAAGGATGTAATCAACCTAACTGTAAGTTACATGAAGCAAAAAATTACCACAAAAGGTTTTTCTTCTTTCATTAACTAAAACAAATGGTTATCAAGATTTTCAATTCATGAGGACAAAATGTTTACCTGAGACTTGGCAAAACTGAGAAGCTCGGCAGGAGTTGCAGTCCCAGAAGAACAATGGATGTTCCTTCCAGACGAGTGAAGATAGTCTGCGTGAAGTGTAAGTAGGAAAGAAGCACCTGTGACGAACTGGGGATTGTTCCAACTCTGGCGATAGAGCAAGCCACCTGGGGTCCTCTGGACATTTTTTTTGTCCTTTCCGATGTTTGCACAGGCGAAATATTCTGCCTTCTGCTGGTACTTCTCGAAGACAGGAGTGTGCTGGGCTGCCTTCCCTTGGAGAAGGAACTGTGAACGGAAAAAAGAGGAACGAGCAAAAAAATTTAAAGATCAATAAGAGAAAAGATACATGAAATTTTGTGAACTGTGAAGCATATTACAAAATAATGTCTTACATGCTAACTGGAAATTGAAATTTTGTAATTCAAAAAGATTGTGCATAAAAACCGAGTGATTACACAAGGAACCAACTTTAGCCTAAAAAAACCGACCCTGTAATGTGTCAAAAATTATCTAAAACTCACCTTGGTTGCAAGAAGTTGCACGCCTGCAAATTTGACATCTCACCAAAAGCCCTGCATCCCTAAATATATCCCCCCAAGTGCATCGCCATTGTTGCCGACGTAGTCAAGGTAATGGTTGTCGTCAGTTGCCTGATACAACCATGCCGCAGCCCACAACAGTTCATCCTCTAATAAGTCAAACCCGAGTTCAAAATTTTGATCTTTTGGTGTATGAATGTATAATTATTTATTCATACATATCAAGTATGACACTCACATTGTATCCGCTGTATGATTGATAGAAATCTTCTGTTACGGAGATGCTGCTATCATATTTTCCACTATACTTGTCAGCAAACTCAAAGAGCTGAAAGGCAGAAAAGATAAAGTTATTGATGGATGAACAATTTAAGATACAACAGGAAATTATTATAAATAAATAACATGTATATCATCTAACATAAAGAAATTGCCTGGTTAAATTCTTAGAAACTGAATACCTAGACTTTGTTGTAAAACAATAAATCCATGAATTAATCTTCATAACCACCTTCTCTGAAAAAGTGCTACTTTCTAGTTTCCCAAAAGGTTCAGGTTTTTCTTTTCTGGATTCTAAGGATCAGGCTATATACATGAATTTGAAGAATTTAAAAAAACATCTAAAGATGCAACAGAAGACTGATTGGCATTGTTTGTTGAATCATACCTGCTTGGCATGAGTCACTAGCTTGTTCGAGTAAGCAGGGTCTGAACTGCGGAAGACAAGAGACGCTGCAGCCATTGCAGCAGCAGTCTCTCCCGCAAGATGTGAGCCAGGGTGGTTCACATCGAGTCGGTATGCCTTCCGGCTCGTTGTCATATCCTCTGGCCTTTGCCAGCAATAGTGATCAGAGTACCCGTCGTCAACCCGCGAGAATATCAAAAAATAAAATAAAATAGCCAACTGTAGTGAAACTTGGATGTAAACAGCAAGAATATCGGTATACATGCAATGTACTTATTTATGTACTTCCGCATAGAGGACATAGGGTTCAGGATGTGCTTTGATTAGGTAGTCAGTCCCCCACTTGACAGCATCCATGGCGTGACCTAACTCCCCAATCGAAGCCATCTGCCTCCCATACTCGACAATGCTCCAGCTCATCATAGTGATTGTGAAGGCCATCGGCAACCCAAACTTGACATTGTCCCCTGCATCATAGTACCCTCCTACTAGATCCACCTGCACATTAATTTTCTACTTGTCAATAAACGCAATCTTACACAAAATTAACAAAGATAACAAGAAGTTGATCTCTACTAGGTCGGGTTTATATGAATACCATGCACTATTCTTTTCTTGATAAGTTTGAGAAGAGTTGGAGAATTCATGACCTTTTTCTTTAAAGAATAAAATTGATGACACTACTAACAAGATACGCATGGTTCTGTTATGTGCATGCGTACCAAAAAAAAAAAAAAGAAGAAGGGAAGGCCCCTGAAATAAAAAAACCCCGCAAAAATAAAGAAAAGAAAACAGAAAAATTTGAACAAAGAGTAAAGATTCAAAATACAAACTAAGAGCAATTACTTAACTTGAATTCAATTGTGTTTTACTTTGTTTTTCTTCTTTTAAGCAGACATAGAGAATTGATGGCATTGTTTTTTTTAGAATAAAATTTATGACATTATTAGCATTACATGCACGGTCACGCGTTTAAAAAAAAAAAAAAAAAAAAAAAAAAAAAAAAAAAAAAAAAAAAAAACAAAAACAGGGAAGGCCCCCTGAAATCAAAACCTGAAAAACTACAGAGCAATCCAACAAACAATCAAAAATTAAACTAGAAACGAAGAACATTACCCCATCGGCCTTGCCATCTTCAAGTCCTGAATTAGCCCTCCAAGTTACCCTCTGGTCTTTAGGAAGATACCCAGATCTATGAGCCTCGAAGTAAAGTATACTCTTACTCAAAGCCTTCCCATAATCATGCTGCCCACCTCCTAAACCCAATGGCATGAAACCTAACAGCAACAAATATACCATCAACATGACTCTGCTTCTTCTTTCTTTTTTCCAAAAAAACAGGACTATACTTCTAAGAAGGGCTCGTATATATAGAGGTACGTAGATGTAGATTATAGGTGTAGATAAGTTGGATGAAAGGTTTAATTTTTCTTTTAGTTGAACGATTTATATATATCTATAAGATCGATGATAGGATTAATCTACATATATCTGTGCTATAGATGTAGATACATCTATATCTATCTGTGTTATAAAAGCATCAATAACTTTAGTTAAGTGATTAGTTTGTAACCATCCATTTGAATCACATGCAAAATCTATTTTAAAAACCAACGTCGAGCTATCTCTAATCGTTCGGCGAATTGTTTCGAGATGATGGTCAATGCAATGATATAATTATTATGTTTTATTATCTTTCAAGAAGGTTAAGATTTGAGAAAAACAGAGAACTCGCCATGTTCTCTTGATGATTAATAGGATTGTTTTGGACACAACTTTTAATTCTTAAACTGCTATTGATGAAAATCTGCAATATGAACATCCCAATCACTTTTCCTGTGGTTGATAAAGAACGACGCAATCCTAAGTAAGATCAACCTAAAGAAAAGAAATATGATAAGTAACACTATTTGCGATAGGTGTGAGCAGGAAGACGAAGATACAAATCATTTGCTATTATTTGTCCTAGAGCGAGAAGCGTCTGGGAGACAGTGGTCTTAGGTTTTGGGAGGTCAGTGTGTCCTAGGTCGATTTCAGATGTGTGGAGGTCTATCAGAATAAATAGTGTGCTTACATGTTCACTTGTCACTTGCTCCACTATTGGTATTCGTTACCCAGTCTGTTTACTTGAGTTGTCCTTCTTGTTAGCTAGTTTTTGGATTTCCACTACTTGATGTATCCCTGTTACATTCTTGATTCCAATTCTCCAGATTACTTGTACTCATTTTTACTATTTGTGGCCCTAACTTGCACTAAGGGCGTTTTCTCTATTTTTCCCTTTTTATATTTATTAAACAGACTTTGGAGACGTGTTGCCTGCTAGAATTGGTGAGCAGACATTCTACGCTTCACCTGGAGTAAGGACTTATTTAAATAATTGTTTTCCTTAAGTTATTTATTTCTTATGCTGTATGAAACTTGTAACGTTCCCGAGTTTTACCTTTTGTTCCAGACATTGAAAACTATTTGGATATTATTAATGTTTCAATTGTTTTCTGTTACTTAATAAATTATTCATGCATGCTTGGTTATATATATATATCTTGTTATTTTCTTGTTATGGTGCTGAGTCGATCCTACAGCTTATGGATGATGTTAAAATCATTCGCTGGGCTTCGTCACGCGCTCATATTCCATGTTTTTGGGAAGCGGGGCGTGACAGTGAACTATTCTGTTTTGATATGGTTTTGAAACTATTTGATTATTTTGGTTTAGTCTTATTTAAACTATATTCTCTTGTGATTCAATGTTCATTTGAAATTGTCGTGATCTAATCCACAATATGTGGAACTGATGAGATAACTAGGTATTGCTTAATATATTGAGAATATATGAGGAGATTGTTGGATATATAGGTATATTCTCATTATATATAGAATATTATTGTGTATAATATTGTATGGGACAATACGTGGTTGCGCGTGTTATCTTTAAGTTATTGAATCCGGTTGAGTGGGCATGAAGCGTAGTACCAAACACAGCCTTATTCCATATATACTGGTCTTGCAGTAGTCCCTGAGATTATTACAATTCTGATAATCATGGTATAATATCTCAAGCAGTAGAAAATATTAAATCATAACTCTAAATTCTCTTTTGGTGTTTGTTGGCTGTTTAGGGTGGGTGTTGTCTTGATCCTCTAGTTGAGGATGTTTTGGGACTAGTATTGGAACTTATTTCTGGAGTCTGTAAGAACTCTTGCTTCTGTCTGTACTTTTTGTTTTGTTTGGCTGAAGTCGTTAGGTTTCATCCCTTTTACCAAAAAAAAAAACTCTAAATTTTCTTTTCTTATTGTCTCATAATTATTAACGTAAACTTCATTGATTTTTTATAGCATACATTGTCTTACAACACACATCACACTACCTCTTCGTTTTATGCTCCTCAAGCAAATCTCATAAATCGCATTAATCAATTTTCAATTGAAACCATTATTATTTTTATTATTATTAGCCGCTGGAGCACTTATTATAGATCTGATCCCAACTCCTGCTACTCTTTGGTATTTTCCTTATCCTCCTGTTGTGTTTTTCTGAACAACTTGTCACGCACGTGTTGTGCGAATGTGCGCGGCATGAATTTTGCAGGTGTCTCTTCCGTCACCAACTGCTCCAGCGGCCTCAGCAAAATTTTATCCTTTGGCGGCTCGCAAAACACAGCCCAGGAAATCCGCACCTGAAGTAGAAAAATTGTATTATCAGTAGGGCAAAAAAAAAACACGATTTATAATCTCGATCTTGCTGCTCACCTTGTGCTTGTTGACTAGTCCACGATGCAACACGCTCTTGTACTTGCCGTTACTGAGAATCTCCAAACTGTCGCCGACGTGAACAATGAGCGAGTCAGGGACGAGTTTGGCGGTGACCCAGTTGTTATCGTAGAAGACTTGGAGGCCAGGGACATTGTTGTGGAGGATGAAGGAAAGAGAGCTGACATCGGTGTGAGCCTCAACGCCAAGGGCAAGATCAGGTTGAGGACACTTGGGGTAGTAGTTGATCTTCATTTGGAGGAGCAAATCCTCCATGCCTCCAAGTTCAGTTTCTAGTTTGGATTCTTCAAGACCTAGGCCGAGCGAGAGTATGGACAGCATCTTGGTGACTACTACTCTTAGCTGCTTCGCGAACTCTTGCATCACCTCACTGCATATATATATATGTTTCCAAATAAAAAATAAAAAATATATAAATATAAGAAATTAAAACTAATTAAGTGCACTGACTTACGTGTAGCCTACGGGCTCTTTCGGCCAGATGGAGAGATCCACCTTATCCGTCGGGAATATGAGATGAAAAAAGTAGTCTTCCCACTCTAACCTCCCACTCTTGTTATTTGCCAACTTACTACCATACCCTTGAATCTTCCCTTCCCCATGCTGATTTGCATACTCCTCCTTCACCTGGACCGGCAAGTCGAAAAACCCTTTCCCCACTTCCCTCACCTTCTCAATCAACTCCAACGGAATCCCATGGTTCACAATGTGCATCACCCCCCACTTCTTGGCTGCCTCGGTCACACTCTCCACGCACCGGACATGCTCTCTTTCGTCCTTTGAGGTAAAACCCACCAGGTCGATGATCGGAATTTGTGGGCCATTCACGGATTTGATGATTTCATCTAGGGCGTCGCCTAGTTGGTTGCGTTCCCACTCTGGGCGGATGTACTCGGTAGGGATGGAGGCGAGGCCGCTGTTTGCTAGGCTTTCTACTCGACTACTAGGCAGTACTGAAGGAGCAACAATATTAATGCTTCCAATTTCCATGGTTGGTTTTGTTTGTGTATTTTTTTATAATTGAATAGTGGTGATATATATATATATATAAGGCGTGGGGGGTTCATAAATATAGAGGCCGAGGAAAAAGGTTGGTGTCAAGTGAACAGTCAATTTTGAGTGCACCAAACTTGTCCACGTGGTGGGTTCATAAATATAGAGGCCGAGGAAGAAGTTTGGTGTCAAGTGTGAACTGTGAAGTGAACAGCCAATTTTGAGTGCACCAAACTTGTGCACGTGGCTACGTGCAGGTGGGTTTGAATGGAGGTTGGTGGGCTCGTGCATGGATGGTGGATTGGATTGCTAAAAAATGTTGTGGGTGCATGGTGGGTTTGCTCCTTTGGACAGACAAGAATTTGTTGAACCGATCGATCTCGATCCTGGGCTACAAAGGAATCGAGCTATTCGCGTGCTATTTGGCTCGACCCCGATCAAATCTTGGTCAAAGTTCGGCCGAGCTGATATTGAATGCCGTACTCATGAGTTGAATGATGCATGGGACTGCGTATTAGGAGATGTACCCAGATACACAGAAAATCTATAGTATATTGTTCCATGTAAATAAAATATATGACCCGCTCGCATTGGCTGTGAAATATGTTTATTTACTAGATTTGCCCGTAGGCATCACACACCTCTTCAGAACGATACAACATATGAAAGTCCTGTAAACAGTAAAGTAACAATTATATAGCTCAAGTTTGAGTAGCAAAACAATAATTAATTATAAATAAAAGTTCATGTTTCCATTGGTATATGTTGAAAAATAACTATAAATGGGGGTGTAAAATTCAATTTTTTAGAACTTTGAGTGTGAAAAATGATGAAATTTAATCGTTGATGAGATATTTGCTATTTTCAATGTACCATGAGCAATAAAAAAATGCATAAAAAATCTGAAAATTTACAAACCCGAAATCTGAAAATATAAATTTCAGAGTAAATAGAGAAGGAATGAGAGAAAGAGAGAGAGAGAGAAATAAATAAATAAAGGAGTTGTTTTAGGGGATTTAAATTTTAGTTTTGGGGGAAAACTTTTGGACGGAAAAATATGTTTTGTGAAGTTAGATCTGGATCATTGATTTCAACCCAATTGAATAAGAGCCACTTGATAGCTTTCTTTGTGTTTTATTATATAGATTTACAACAGAACTATCTAGTATTTGGTACAATTTGAACTATCCACGGTATTTGATACAATTTGGAGCCAACACCACAAACTTATTTCAGTATACAATTTCTTCCATCACATTACCGTGCATTTGTCCTTTTCCTTTTTCGATTTCGTCCTCTGGTTATGAGAAATTCTGGTGGAAACCTGCAACAATGCAAAACAGTTAGTTCGTCAATACTCATACGTGAAATATAAAGGCATTGGTTCTTACCTGGGGACCAGTAATAAGCCTTGAACGACCACTAAGAGCATCCACATTCGTTTGCTTATTTGCCATTTTTTTCATTTTTTTTACTGTACACAGTCGTATGCTATTTTGTCATTTTTTGGCAAAATCGCTACAGTAGAAAGGGACGAATAGCATTCCATATAGCAAAATGCATATTATAGCATGTTTCGTCTGGATTATTTAATTATTATTTTAATTGATCGGACGAAACATGATGTTTCGTCCGAAGTAAAAAAATAAATAAAAACCAAATAAAAATGAATTTAAGCGTGGGAATGAACATGATGTTTCGTCCCAAGTGAGACGAAACATCATGTTTCGTCCCAATCGAATATTTTTTTTAAAAATTTATTTAAAAATTTAATTTTGTAAATTTTAATTTTTTTTCGCAATTATCTAAATTGATTTTGCAAATTTTTAAATTGTTTTTGCAAATAATTTTTACAAAATATTTTTTAAAATTTTTTTTGCAAATTTTGTTTTGCAAAAAAAACTTCCACAAATTCCGGACGAACCATCATGTATCGTCCGGGTTTGTGATTTTTTGTGCACATTTTGTAAAATTTTATATTGTTTTTGCAAATTTTTAAATTTATTTTGCAATTTTTTAAATTGTTTTTGCAAATATTATTTACAAACTAGTTTTAAAAATTGTTTTTGCAATTTTTTTTGCAAAAAAAACTTCTTCCTTTTTGGGACGAAACATCATGTTTCGTCCCATATGTTTTATTAACATTTTATCAGTATAAATTATTTTTTAAATTACAGACGAAACATCAACGAAACATGATGTTTCGTCTGTTTCTTTTTTAACGACTTTATGCATTTTTTTTGCCATTCGACGACTGTGGATGCTCATTGAATTGGATGGGCAAAATATGCATTTTGCCATTTTTTACATCGAACGACTGTGGATGCTCTAATAGGCGGCTGCTGTGAACTTTGTTGTTGTCCTCATTGGGATTGCAGTTGAGGCTGTTGTTGTTCAAACTCCTGTGGTTGAAGAGCAATTGCCAGCTGGAGATCAGAACTGCCAGTAAAATTTGAAATTGGGTTATCAAATAATATGCACATAGGGCAACACCAGTAATATATATATATATATATATATATATATATATATATATATAAGGTAAAAGGGATATGAGCAACTTGCTCATTTAGTAAATGAGCAAGTGACTATGTGGCATGCATGTGATACAGTGGAAAACTAACCATTTTAAAAATTTTCCAATCGCATGCATGCCACATCATTAATTGCTTATTTACTAAATGAGCAAGTTGCTCATACCCCTTTTTTCCATATATATATATATATATTTATTCCAAAACAAGAGCAAAAAGAAATAACAGATCGAAGTACAAATCTGAATTGACAAAAAGGTGCAAATGTAATTTTTTTTCTGTTTTGGCCAAATGGCATTTGGCCGTAGCTGCTCACTTTGGGGAGAGATGGGATTTTTTCGGCATCTCAAATTCATTCCATAAAGGCCGGAATCGAACCAGCCACTTGCACTACAAGTGCTTGGCAAAAGGTGCAATCATTGCAATATGCATTATGCACAATCCAAGAATCCGAATTGGATAATTTCCAAGTGAAACAGGTGATAGGTAGTGCAATAATGCAAAGCAAAGTTACAAAGCAGTTACAATACACTAGAAACATGTTTATGAGGTAGATACATCACAAATGTTAATAACCACAAATCAAGTGTAAAAGCAAGCTAAAGAGATGTTAGAAGAGCATGTGTTACAAATATTATGTGGCAGCATGTTTACAAACATGTTTATGTGTTACTAATGGAAGAGCATGTGTTACAAACATGTTTATGTGGCAGCATTGTAGCAACTGCAATTGCACAGCATACAGAGGTTAGAAGAGCATGTGTTACAAATATTATTTACCAGACGTGCCACAGCTTGAACATTTCTATTAGAATTTTGGCATATGTATTCTTGTATGTTTCTAAAACTACATATTTCCCTTGCCTTTTGAATATTTGATATATATCCGGGGATTTGTAGGGCATTTTGAATATAATACTTTTAAAGGTTACTAACTACCAAAGATAATTTAATCTAATTCTGATCATTAATACTATTTTTAAATATCACTTTTCACATTCAGTAAGCAGAACAATTAATGATTAAATATTCATAAATTCTTGTTCATCCATATACTGTCCTCCAACTACTCAAACTAGTAATTTGCACGTGCGATGCACGTCTTAATAAATATAGTTTTTTAAAATAAAAATTTAGACATAATCTGGATTTGAACTTAGAACCTCCTTTATAATAGTTATGCACGTGTATTACACGGGTTATAGATTGACAAAACATTTACAAATGACACTAAGGTCTTCCCCCATTATAATATTAGATTAGAAATATGAGTATTTCTTAGGGGTATATGCTAATTTTCACATTTTAAATGGGGGCATTTGCTAAAATATTCTTTTTTTAGGAGCTGCACGTGCATCACACGGGTATGTTTGGTGGATTTAGTTTGCCGTATATTGTACGTGTTTACTCAGTTACAAAATTAGGGTTTGTTTGTTTACAACCCCAACTCTCCCATTAAAATAGTAGAGATATCTGTCAATTTTAACAAGGCGGTGTAAAACTATCAAGCACATATTAGACCAAAAGATAAGTTTATAATAATTTTTTACAAAATTCCCAAAGTTAAATATGGTTAACTTACCATTTTATAGCCCACTAGGCCGGTTTTTGCATCAATACAAAAGTTTCCAATTTTCAAAAGTATTTTCTTTGTAAACAAAAGTATTACTATAATATAACTTTCTGAGCTTGTTTTCATCGCACACAGTTTCCCACAGAAATTCTTTTTCATCTCAAAACATTTCAAACTTCGGGGTGATCTTTCCGTAGGTTGGAATTATAAGTGTAACATAAACCATTAAGCTTGTTCCGCCCTAAAGAGCACATTTAACGCAAAAAACTTCAGAATCTATCTTTCCTACTGAACAGAACTGTAGTATAACTCATTGAGTACATTTACACACTATGAAAGAAGCTACCAATTTTCAGGACAACTTTTCTTCCGGCTGAAATTCAATATTGCCACCCACTGGGCCTAGGTTTCACACAGAACCAGTGTTTTTCCAGCTTTCAGGAAGATTTTTTTTGCAACCAAAATTTCAGTGTTCTGTCATCAGAACCTTTTAAAAGGATTCGCTAATGAAAATTTCAATTTAACACAACTCACTGGCTCATTCCCACTCCATAATAGCAGTTTAAACTCTCCCTCGGAAACACTATAGCTGAATATATTTTTTAGCCCTAATTCCCTAAAAAACACTATTTTCAACTTATGAGGACATCAAATCTGTTTTATTTTTATTTTGAGATTTAGCCATATGACAGATTTGTTTGAGATTTGAGAGATTTGTTTGAGATTTGAGAGAGATTTGTTTGAATTTGTTTTGAGCCTATATATAGGCCATGAGAATAAAGAGAAAATATGTTATTCTTGATTAAGAAAATTATTGTGTTGAGTTATTGCTCTTCATCCCTCTTTTTTTGTGAGACAATTGAGAGAATTATTAGGGCTTGTGAGAAATCCTAATAAAGTATTAGGGTTTGTGATATACACTAAAACTATACTCCAAATCCCCAAATCAATTCAACCCAAAACTCTAATTCCCAAATTCAACTCAAAGTCAACCATAACCCTCTTCTTCTTCATCTTCTCTCTCTTCCGACCGTCGACCACCACCACCGACCACCTACCTATTGCCCCGCGCGCCACTGATAACCCCCTGACTGCCCCTCTCTTCCCTCACCCTCGTCGCTGATTCCCCCCTACTGTCGTCAATCCCCTTTTTCCCGCTGTAGACTACTGAAACCCTCCACCGTCGTCGCCATCACCCTCCTCGGCTCTCTCGCCGCTTCCTTTCATCATCCGACCAACATCATTAACCCGACCACCTCCCGCTCCCTTCAACCGAACCCCCACCACACTCGACGTCGCCCTCAGCACCACCTCTGGCCACAACCCTTCCATCCATTTCGTTGCATCCCATTCGACGGCAGCCAACTATCCCACCACTGCGGCGCCTCTTCGCTGCCTCACCACCGCAGTCTTCGAAGCAGTAATGCAATTTGCTTTGAACCCGGTAAACCCGTTCCACTTTTCCATTACTTGTGATACTGCTTTATCATCTCTATAATATTATTTGATTTATCTGTCGTCCCCAAATATTGAGTGTGTGCTTCTATTTGCTAATTATGGTACGAATCGTTATTGAACATCTTAGAGCATCTGTAGTTGTCTTGAGTCATATTTGTAGTCGTCAAAACCCAAAATATGGGTCAGACGAAAGATTATCTTTCGTCTCTGAAATTTAAATTAAAAAAAAATTATAAATGCATTAAAGTGAGGGACAAAGGACAAATAATAATAATAATAATAATAATAATAATAATAATAAACAGATAACAGAATGCACAAAAGGACAAAAAAAAATAAAAATTGAAAGCTGCCAAATGCCTTGGACGGAAGATTATCTTCCGTCCTAGGCAATTTGGCCTTTTGCACAAATGTCTTGGACGGTACATAATGTACCGTCCGTCATTTTTTTTTATTTTTAAAATTTAATTAAACAGACAGAATATTATCCTCAGTCTGTCGAATTTGTCGTATACGAAATTGAAGCGACGGTGTTTTGTTTGCCGTCCCATGTTTCGGACGAAAGATTATCTTTCGTCCGGCTATATTTTGGCATTTGCCAAACCGTCTTCCATATTTGACACGCTCCTGTTCATGCGACACCCAAATTTTGGGTATTTGGCAGACGACTACAGTGACTTTTTTTCTTCTTCATTTTTTCCTTATTTTGGGTATTTAGCAGACGACTATAGATGCTCTTACTTGCTACTCACACTTAGATGTAATTGTTGATTATTATGCGTGAATTTTTAATTTGACTTGTTAAACTATTTCATATCCAAGGTTGTAAACGGCGTAAGGCGGTGACGGTTCGGTCAATGGGCGCCTAGCGCCTAGGTGGTTGAATTTATTTTGCCGATTTAGTTAATTTCAACCATATTCTTCAATTGTAAGTATAATTATGCAATCCAACTGCAAATTTTCATTATGTTCTTGTGTAATGTGTAATTAAAGGGTGCTTATGCATAAAAAAAACTTTCTCGTGCAATTAATGTGTAATATGTGCAATTAAAAAAAATAATTGCCCAATTATAATATGTGCAATATGCCAATAGATGTAATATGTGTAACATGTGCTATTTTAATATGTGTAATATGTGTAATCCATCACCAATAATACTAGAAAAAGTAAAAACAATTCCACTACTATTTAAGATCCGCAAATAGTATATAATAGATTAATAGATTAATAGTAGTTCTCTTTTTTTGTGTTATTTTATAGTATTTAAAATTTTAAAAAATAAAAAAGCCTGGGTGTAGGGCATCAGGCGGACGCCTGATCGGCGCCACGAACGCATACTCAACAAGACGGCCGCCTAATCGCCTCTAACCACCTAGACCACCGCCTAATGCAAAGGCGGTTCGTTCTCCTTCATCTGAGCCCCTAGGCACCGCCTAGGAGTCCGAGGCGGACACCATTTAGAACATTGTTCATATCTTGAACATCCATCAAACCATTTAACCATTTTAATTTCGGACTTAATCTGCATTATATGTTGGTAAATTTAATCCCTTAAAATTCTTGAAAATTTTCTATTTAGGGTTAAGTTTACTTCATTTTGGGATTATAGCGAAGGTTTTTAAAAATCTTATTTCTTGCATCAGTTAGTCATAATTTTTGCATTCATTTATGATCGTTTTAGAGTCGTTTATTTTTCTTTATTTCTACTAGTAGTTTACACGTGCGATGCATGTTTTAATAAATATAATTTTTTAAAATAAAAACTTAGAGGTAGTCTTGATTTGAACCCTGGACCTCCTTTATAATAGTTATGCACGTGTGTTACACGGGTTGGTAGATTGACAAAACATTTACAAATGACACTAAGGCCTTCTCCCATTATAATATTATAGATTAGACTATTTCAGATTTAAAATAAGTAAATAAAAATCTTACGTGCACTTAGGACACATTTCTCCAAATTTCAGCAAACACACGTCTCCACAATTCCTAGTTATCCACTGTTGGTGAATGTGTCTTCACAACACCATCACGAATCTTGAAGTGCCATTCTTGTCCCTCCCAAACCACCCAATCAGAAACTGCATTCAGCAAGCCCCTCCTTGCACTGAAATGGACAACTCTGACATTTCCACTACTCTCGTTACCATTCAGGCAACTCTTGTCAATATCAATCAGAGACTTGAGAAAGTGGAATTAAATCAAAATGTTGCCACTGAGCTTCATTGTCAGATCCCTCAAGGGAATGATCGTAACGATCGACATTAAGATCGTGACCCTGACGAAGAATACAAGAAGAACGTCAAAGCTGGCGTTCCTCACTTTGAAGGCCATATGGAACCCCACGTTTATCTCGATTGGATCGTACCATGGACCACTATTTTCATGTGGTTTGACATGAGCGAAGCCCTGAAGGTTAAATTTGTCACTATGAAATTGACTGGTAAACTCAACAATATTGGACCAATCTTGAACACGCCCTTAGAGGCCGAGGCCTGGTACCCATATCCACTTGGGAAGGCATAAAAGAGAAGCTCACTGAGAGATATGTGTGGTTATCGTTCCACACCCGATTGCTAGATTCATGGAACTAACTCTATCAAGGAAGCAAATCCACCGAAGAGTATGTTGATAAGTTTAACGACTTACTTATTCGGTGCAATGCCTTAGGTAAAGAGAGCGAAGACAAACTCTCTCTAGGTTCAGAGTTGAATTACGAGCAGATCTCAGAAACGAGCTAATTCATAGAAATGTGAATTCATTGGCAGCAGCTTATGCCATTGTCCTCGATATGGAGTCCCTTACACCAGGTTTCTCCTACAAGTCCAGTGATTCCAGAGATCATTCATCTAGAATGACCTTTACTGAGCCCTCTAGATCTGGGATCATTCCTCAACAAATTTTAATTGCCTAAAACACTACCTCATTCATTTTCATGTGTTGCTTCTCTTAAGAAAGTTGTGTTTCCAATATTTTCCAACTATGGTGTCAAATATCACAGTTGACAATTATTAGGAATTTAACATTTTTTACTGGTGCTTTGTATAACAGCATATATATTGGAAGTGTTTTGCAACTAGTTTTACGCAGCTGCAACAATTTCCTCTAACCACAATTAGACTCCATTAATAAAATCTACCATTCAATGTTTCTCCCCAGTTATTCACAACATTTACAAATCTTAACTAGATCCAGGTGTCTTCTTTAAATCCTACAAAAATCATATCCAATAATATAAACTAGTTAACAAAACCCTCATATATATTAAATCACTCAGATAAGCAGAGTAGCCAAGCTAAAAAGTAAAGCAAAGAAAATGAAGACTTTCAACTATATTACCATTACATATCTCTTGCTCTGTTGTGGCATATATATTAGTGCTTCTATTCAAATATCAAATATGACAAAGATTAATAGGTATAAATTTAGATAATATTAGCATATATTCTGCTACCATTTAGGTCATTGTCTACACAAATGGGCTTACTCAAAAGGCATAGATATAACCAAAACACAGTGGGACAAAAAAAGAATAACAAATATGGCCATAAAGCTATAGTCTTATACTACATTAATCCCATCCAAAACATTAGCGCAGAATCAATTCTACAAATGATGTTCTTATGACCCATTACAATTTATGTACAAAAATTAACTTGAGGAAGTAATTAAAACAATAATCACACTAAATGATTTGTGTGCTTAACTTTGAAGTTCAAGTGATCATTAATATAAAATTACATCGTTAACTTCAAAGAAAATGAATTCAACAAAGACAACATAGTGCGTCACAACTTTGTTCTGCCATACAAAATGGAAGAAAACTAGAAATTGTTATATTATAACTAGAAGCAATTTAACATGACTGAGAATAAGTTGAACTAACTAGAAACCTAGAAGCGAAGGCAATGAACTATTAACTTGAAATTGTACTACTTAGACCAAAATCAGGTCCAAAATCAAAGTCATATGCATGATACAACAACTTGGCCCAGGCAATAAAGACTCAAAGAACTGTCATATGCATGAGAAATAAGAAAAAATGTGAAAACTGAAAAGAAGAACCTGTTTTATATCTAAAATGAGTCTATATTAAAAACTTAAATAGAAGCGGACAAAAGGACAAAAACAAAAACAATAACAACCACCAAACGTAGTGTCGGATCTGTTGGATGTATATGTATATTCTCAGTATAATAGGATAATATTGTGTATATTGTTCTATGGGGCAACACGGGTTTACACGTGTTATGTATTAATTATTGGAACGGATTGAGTGGGCTAAAAGCCCAGTACCTTAAACCCAATCTAATCTCCATATAAGCTGGTCTAGAGGTAGTGCCCTGTGATATTCCAATACTGATAAGCTGAGTATAATATCTTAAGCGGCTATGAGATAAACCCTAACCCTAATTTCCCCAAATCAGTATTAACAATCTTAAGATATTATAACTACCTCCGACCGTAGCAGCCGTCGCTACTTCCTCCGACCGTAGCAGCCGGTGCTGCTTCCTCCGACCACGGTGGGCGCCGCCGCGATATCTAACAGAAGAGCCGCCGCCGTCGTCATCACAAATCACCTTCGCTGTCGATTTTGCAGCTTCAGATCTGGTCGTCGTCGGAGATCTTCGTCGCCATTACCATCGCAGGTCGTCTTCCTCCTTGGGACGGTTGCCGCTGTCGTGGAAGATCGAAGACAGCCGCGCTCTCGAAGTCGATGGAGGGACCTCGACGCTGACATCGATGGGCGCGAACCGCTGACGCCCCTGCCGTCGCTAGGCGTGAGGTTTTCTGTCGCCGGAGGTCGCCGAACCGCCCTCTGGTAGATTTGCCTCTTCCTCCACCATTATATCCATTGATCTTTGTGTGAGATTGAAGGAGAAGAAGGAGACTACTCAGATCCAAAATTTTGATTTTTTCGATTGGTGGATTATGGTGTTCTGTGTTCAGATGGTTGAAGCAGATCCAGATTCAGATCCAGTCCAACAGCTACTCTATTGGTTGGAGATTGCTGTTTGGTGTTTGGACTGTTGGATCAGATCCAGATCCAGTCAAAATGAATCAAATCTGGATCTAACCAGTAGAGACAACCCATTGGATATTGATTTGTATTCCGTGTTTGGGGAGAAGACTGGATTTGCTGCAGATATAAATTAAAGATAAGTTGTTCACCAAATTTAAATTGTTATTTAATTATTTATTTGAATTTTGTTGCTAAATGCTAAAGTTCAAAACCGTATTAAGCACTGTTTAATTAAATACAAATCTGAATAACTACTTTGGCTACGTGCTATGGATCAAATATTTATTTTATAGTCTTTGACTATAAAATTGAATCTCCAAATTAAATTGTTGTGAATTAGATTGTGCTAATAATTTGTTTAATTGGCTAATCTTTAAAGATTTGATGAATGTAGGAACTTCAAAGTTACTTACAAACTGTGTGAGTTGGAGACGATGGATTTACATCACGATATGATAAGTCTGCACTACGCAAGCTTCTCCATCGAATTCGGAAAACACTTCTAACTTAAAGTGTCGGTATGATCTACTCTAATTTTCTTAGTATTTTTCATGTGATGAATGTGTTAACGTTTTGTGCGTTTGATCATATGATTGAGAGTTTTAGATCATAGTTATTCTCGCTTTGGAAAACTAGCATGTTTAGGGTTGTTAAGTGTTTTATCATACTATGTGTATAGATATTTTGACAAATCCATTATTTGCAGTTTGTGTGTGATTATATATTTGCTTCTCTAATAATTAAAATTTTTGCATAAGATTTATAACAAATGTCCGTAACTTAGATAGGAGCATTCTGTAATGCAGAATATGACTCCATTATTTACGTTTTGTTCTTTATCGTTCATTATACTGTGTGTGCAAAATTGAATTATAAAATATGGGTCATTATCTCGCTTGGTGTTTTGAAGATGATGAAGAACGAATAAAGAAAAATATAGCTCAACTTGTTTGAGCACGTGGACATTGTTAGAATCACTAGAGAAAGCAAACAATTTTGTAAAATGTAATAGAGTAATTTTGTATCAACTCTTATAATGTGCATATATTGTCAATCGCATGTATAAGCTGAGTTTAACAAATGAGACAATTAATAATAATAGTTCTAATTGTGTTCTTGAATAATAGCATATTTGGCTAAGATATGAGAACTATATATTCAATTTGTTTGTGAGGAAATGTGATCTAATTATGAAAACTGTGGGAAAAATGGAGTTAAAAGCTATTGAGTCAAAAGTTTTAACATCCAAGTTGTTTTGAAATTTAGAATCACTATGAACTATATATTAAATTGTTTGTTCTTGTTAAAACTCATAACTCTGCTAAATGACACTCCAATAAATATGACAAATATGAAAGTTGTGCTCAGATTATGATCATTAGAAAATCATTTAGTATGGTCTCTAGGAGCACACAACTTCTTGAGTCAATACATTCTGATATTTCTGATCTCAGTAGCTTTGTGACTAGATGAGGCGATAATTGGTCAGAAGTATTTAACCACCTATGTAGATGATTATTGAATATTTGTCATACATATATGGAGGATGTAACACTCGCTATTGTGGAAAATTAAAATATAGTTAAATGCTAAAATCAAGGGTTCAGTGTTGATGGAGGTGGTGAATATGCTTAATAATTTTAGAGTAATTTGCATTCGACATAATCTCTAGTGCACTATATTTATCATTGTCAAACAGTATTAATAAAGTTAGAATCAAACACTCAGCGAGATGTTGAGCTCTATGTTATTGACTATTAGTTTGACTTTGAGTAATTATGAGTGATGTTACATTACCAATCATATTTCTAATTTGTTACCACACTCTATGTTACTTACACCTTGTAGATTAACAGTATAAAAACATAAATAATTTGTTAAAGTGAAAATTTTATGTTGTGATACATCTGTTAGAGTACATGACTCTAAAAGGCCTAAAGTAGGACCTACAACAAATATTTGTGTGTTTAGAAAGTGTAGAATGTAATTCGGTGGACAGATGTTGGATCTATCTAATTTGTGTTAGAAGAATCCAGACTTGCAGAGTTCTTTGAGGATGTGTTCATCAAAAATAAATATATGAAATAATCTAGTCCTACAGACACGCTCAATGATTCACAGTTGGAATCAAGTACTAGTCTTACTGACACTTAAAACCTGAATGACAAATAAGCTAAGAAGAGTCTTTAGTATACAATAAGATAATTTTGTGTCATTCAATAATACTTTAACTTAGTTGATCTTTCAAAACGGGCTAAAACTATAGTAAGTAAATGGGGTTTTGTAGAAGAAACTTAATTTTGATTGTTCAGTAGCAATTTTAATGCCTTTTAGAGCTAACAGATTGACTGAGGAAAATGGGGTAGATTTATTTGATGTTTACTCACATGTTTGTCATATTGCTACAATAAGTATTCTTCTTACCCTTACATCTATTGAAAATTTTGTCATTCATAAAGGATATTTAAAGGTTTTGTACTGAACAGTTTTGTACTGAAAAGTTTGAACTAATATGTTTAGTGAACAAGATTTACAATTTAGTAAAAGCATCGTATGCTTTAAAACATGTAATATAGCTAACATATAAATAATTTGACAAATTTCTCAAAGAGCCCAGTATATGAATTAAGTAATTCATATCAGTGCCTTTAACTGTGTGGTGTGTCAAATATAATGGCTATTATTTACTTGGTTTTATTAACATACTTGATGATTGGAAGTGACATCTCTATTATAAATAGAGTTAAATTGTGCTATCCAAATAAATTTAGCTTGAAACACCTAAGTATTATGGTCACCATATTATGTATAATGGTGAGTTTTTGTTGGCAAGGGATAACCCTTAGTCAAACTCGATAAATCAATAATGTATTTCAAAAGTGGAGATATAGTGATTGAAAGTGTGTTTTGAAGCACCTTATGATTATGATAAAAGGTTGATACCTTATGATGGTGCAACTATGAGACAGGTAGATCATTCTAAAAGAATTGAAAGTCTCGTGTATACAAAGATCTGCACTAGAATAGACATAGCCTTTGAGGTAGATATGAACTGCAGACTCACTAATAATCACATACACATTTGAGTGCCCTTAAGAGGCTAATTAGATACCTGAGTGGTACTCAAGAGTTTGCTTTGTGCTACTCAAAGTTTAGTGAAAGTCGACAACTAGTGGATATGTGTTCGCACTAGGAGGAGCAGAAAATTATGGAGATTAATAGGCAAACAAGTGTTGCGTTCTCATCCAAGAAATCAGACCTCTATGTGTTATCCTCTGCAGGGAAAGAGGCTGAGTGGATTGAATGACTTATTGCTAATCATCCATTTGAGAAGTTTAATGTAAATTCTCTATTCTGTTATGCGACTATCAAGGTATAATGCACTGTAGATCATAACTCACTTTATAATAGTAAGAGGAGTATATTAAGGCTGAAAGAAGCTTAGTTGAACTTTCTCATAGATTAAGTGCAATTGCGACAAGTATGGCTAATACTCTTGCTAAGAGACTTGAAAATGATCTAATTATCAAAACTGTGGGGAAAATGGAGTTAAAAGCTATTGAGTCAAAAGCTTTAACATCCAAGTTGTTTTGAGATTTAGAATCCAATTGGAGCCATAGAGAAGTTCAAACTGAAGCATCAATTTTAGGCAGTTGACATGCTTTAGATAATTTGAAAAATTCTATGTAAATTCTGTTAATATATAATTTCATTCCAATTTTGATGATGCTATATATTTTCATAATTTACTTAGAATCATCTCATTATTCCAAAAGAAAGCATGAAAACTTGTCGATGTGTTTCCGATGTTTAGAATTGTTGTTATATCATTCCAATTTTGATGATATAACTCTTTTATGGATTCATGTTTCATTCCAATTTTGATGATTCAGAATTAACCATAATTGATTTGACTATTTTATCATTCCAATATGAAACATAGTATAGTTCTTGTGTAGAAACTATAATAGTTCTTGTTCTTTATTTTGTTAAAGAAACTTGATTGTGATGCTTGCGTTACATTTTGCTAAGCTATCGTTGAATTGTACTAAGTTCTTTAGTAGAACCAGATACTTTATGAAATTTGCTAGAATTCTTAGAGATGTATCTCTCGATATTCTTGTTTTCAATAAGCTAGCAAAGATGGAGGAGTTAAATCTGTCAACATAGATTTCAAAATTATGATTTGCTCAAAATGGAGGAGTAAACATAAAGCAGTTTGCAAGGATATAAGTTTTGGTTTATTTCTTTGAAGAATAACTTTGTTACTTGCTTGATAAAACTTCTGTTGAGTTTAAGACTCTTGTGTTCATGAGCTTAAAACTCATATTTTATTCTCGAAGTTTATCTGCTTTGGTTGATTTTGAAACCATTACAGGTTTCTCTGGTTGGTTTAGTCATTGTGAACTATTCTGTTTTGATATGGTCTTTGAATTATTTGATTATTTTGGTTTAGTCATATTTGAATTATTCAGGTGATAATTGATTTAGCCTATGATCCATGTTCTTTATGATTCAATAATGTTTGAATTTTTGTGATCCAATATTATAACATTGCTTAGCCTAATATATTGAGAATATAGGAGGAGATTGTTGGATGTATATGTATATTCTCAGTATAATAGGATATTATTATGTATATTGTTCTATGGGGCAACACGGGTTTACACGTGTTATGTATTAATTATTGGAACGGGTTGAGTGGGCTAAAAGCCCAGTACCCTAAACCCAGTCTAATCTCTATATAAGCTGGTCTAAAGGTAGTGTCCTGTGATATTCCAATATTGATAAGCAGGGTATAATATCTTAAGCGGCTATGAGATAAACCCTAACCCTAATTTTCCCAAATCAGTATTAACATGATCATGATTTATCTCTGAACCTATTAGCATGCTCAACATTTATATGCTTGCTTAAGACGTGGCAAATTAAATGTGTAATATATACCATGCACGTTTCATACATATTGGATCCGTTAGCTTTATAAAAAAAAATAAAAAAATGAGAATATAGCTTGTGTGGGCAGCCTAGCTCAGCGATTCCTCGGAAAACAGAATAATAAACTCAAAAAGAGAAGCACAAGTTAGAAAACAAACTACAAAGGAGTAGATCCCTATCACAGGTCTGGCATAAGCCCAATTCGTCCAAGGTATCTTCCAGATATGTTAAGGACATCTATGTTTGTGTGAGGTCTGTACGAGTTCATTCTTCAATTTAATCACTTAAATATGATAAATGATTTGTAAATAAGGGATTATTTTGTATTTCTTCTAAGAATAGAAAAAAAATGTTGTAATAGCATAGAGTTGTGTTTCAAATAAGAAATGTATACGAATGATCTCCATGATTATCTTACGACTTAAAATTATGGGTAAAGTAAGGGACTTTGCATATAAAATTAGATTTTATAACTTCTGCATTAGATAATGAGCTATAGTTTACCATGAACAGCTAGTTCTACTTCTTAACATATTCGTTGAACTCAAGGCGTGAATGTGTGTGTAGCATGGGCACTTCTATTATGAAATAGTAGCCATGATGACGATGACATGTCTTTTGTGTCCTAAATTTAATGATATATATTCAATTATTGACACTTCTGCTAACTATTTACAGGTCAAAAGTTCTTTCCCACTTTGTCTTTGAGGTATGTAATTTCTTTCAAACTAGACCCAGTAAAAAAAAAGTCAAAATAGTAACCGGTATAAAAAAAAAAAAACAAGTTGAACCAAACATTTTCAAATGCAAAATCATATGATTCACTAATACGGTAATGCTCACAAATATATGGGAAACTACAAATGACATATTATCATATTATTATGAACATGTACATAAAAGTTCAAGTATACACGTTCATGTATGTGTATATGCTCTCATTAAGCATCCACTATCGTTTTCTAAATACCCAAAAAATAGCAACCGCTTTAGAAAACAGTGTTAGAACCCGAATATATAAATAATAGAAAAATCCCAACAGAAATTGCGAAGAAATGAAATACAGGGAAGAAAACAGTAAGTTAAAGAATTTGCACAGAGTCGAGACAGATAATCTCTGTCCTTAAAGCAGAATTTGCCCCGTAGTGTGACGGTTATCGGCGAATTGCTTCCCAGGATACAACTGTACCTTCTCTGAAGAGCGCAGCACCCTTGCTTTAGAGATTCAGCGAACCGTTGCCTGTGATGTACTCTCAGTTGACACTGACACAAAGGAGAAGAAGAAGAAGAAGAAGAACAGATGAAAAAATTCTCTGCCTGTATAAAAGACACTGTCTGGTTTTATAGAGGAAAAATTGGAGACTGGAGACTGTTCAGATGCCATTACTCTGTAACAGCAGAGTAATGGGGACTCTTCAGATTCATAACTGGTGAGCCATTACTCTGCTGTTACAGAGTAATGGGCAAAAAAAAAATTTAAGCCAGACCAAACCAAGCCGAGCCGAGCCGAGGCCGGGGCCGGGACTGGAGCTGGGCCGGGCCGGGCGGGCGGGCGCGTGCGCGCGTGTGTGTTTGTCATTTTGGCTAAGTCCTCTCTCCACTACACGTTAGTGGTAACCCCCGGGCCATGCCCTTTAGTCCAGTTTTCTAGTATATATACTAGAAAAAATCTTTTCCAATTTCCGATATGGGACTATCCATTTTCTCCAAGTTGCCAAGTTAGTACCTTTCAAGTACCCAACTTTGGACCAACATTTCTCATTCATACGGAATTCGTTTTTGGCAAGTGAGTATACTACGGAATGGTACTCGCCGAGAGGATCGCAATCCACTCATTTTTCGGCACCGCCGGTGGCCAAAGCCTGCCAGAATCCGGCCCGAAAAATTGCAAAAATTAATTCCAACAATCCCCCACATGAATGGAAATTACCAGACCATGTAATCCAGACACGACAAAAAAACAAAAAACATGACAGAAAGACTCTGAGAGTACAATCGGAAAATCACTGCATCAGGAATGGTAGTAATTTTTCAACTTTGAACCACCCTTAGTAATTAGCTATCGGATTCACTTGACCAGGTAGTGATCATGATGTCTTGAACTACCCGGGCTTTGATGTGAACCCAGACAATAACTATCACACAGTTTCATCTCCTCACAGAACTAAGTTCTCTTGTTGTGTTCATTTTGGCCTTGAACATTCCTGGTTAATCGTGAGTGAACTTGGAGAATGTAGCCTCTCTTCATTCTCCTAGAAACGGCCCCATTTCACACTCACAAGATGATTACCCATAAAGAGTATCCTGCTATACCCCACTTTTATTTCAAAGCTATGGGAATCATTAAAAGCCAAACTTATCCTAACTCTTTGCAGGCAGCACTGTTTTATCATCCTAAGAGTGGGTATGAGATCTCTCAGTGCTTCTGTCGATTCAATAAGATTTAGTTGTCCCTTTGAACCTAGATCTTGGGATCTCCAATTCCAAGGTAGGGTTTCCATCAAGTATCCTCTTTCGTCATAGGCTTTAAACTCATTCCTCTTGATGATCTGTAATCCCTGCTTCCGTAAATACGTATTTCTAAATATTTTTCCGTATTTTGATTATTTATAAACTTGTTTTGTGCTCAACTGATTTCGGGTCTTGTACTAAGAATTTTCTACTAGACGATTATATATACTTTGAACAACAATATAATTTTCTATTTTTAATTGATAGATTATTTATTTGTTATATTATTACGGTATGAATTTTAATAAATTGTTAGTCTCAAATTCTAATATATATATTATTATCATTATCATTATCATTTCTATTATTATTATTATTATTGATTAAATCCCATCAATTTTTGATATATGTTACATTAATTAATTAATTGATTTGAAGCCCAATAATCAAGCCCATCTCCTAATGGATCTCTCACCCAAACCCACTAACCCATACTACTCCCAATCTCTCCCTAACGGACTAATCTATCAATTCCCCTAATCACTCCCCTCACTCTCCAAAATCAGTAACTCCCAATGATTGGGTAACTAAATCCCTAATATTTGGCCCTCTAATCTCTCCCACTATCTTGTAACCTCCCCTAATATCTCTCTCCCTCCCGTACTCTCTCTCTCTCTCTCCCTCTCCTTCTCTGTTAAAACACAAAACCAGAATCAAAGCAAAACAACAGAGCAAACAAATCAATACAAAACCAAAAACCCCAACACCCCATTCTCGCCCTCCTACACTGCTCCGTCCCGCTCACCCCTACCGTCGAACCCACAAAACCCACCACCACCTTCGCCTCCACCATTCACTCCGTCCACCGCCACCACTTCTCACCTCATCCCCATCTCCGTCGCCCTCCGTTCGAACCCAACCCAACCGAAGAACCTAAGCTCTCCCATCCCATCGTTGCAGTGACCGTCCCGTCACCGCGTCACGCCTCCACGACCCTCGTGACCTCTGACGTGTCGCAGGCCAGACCCCGCATTGCCTCTCCACAGCCGCACGCCTCGCACCGCCATCGCTCCCCTGTTCGATCGCAAAAAACAGAGCCGCCATCAAGCCGGCGTTGAGTCGCTTCCCGACCAACCACCACCGCCGCGGTGGTCATCTTTGGCCTTGCCGCAACCTTCGCCGTCGTCCCGTGCGCCTCCAGTCGCCGCTTGTCCCTGGGCACTCTCTCTCCTTGCTGAGGAAGAAGGAGATTGCCCATTCGTCGATTTCCCTGTTTGGTGTTGAGTGTGACTGGATCCCAAAATTGGTGTTCGCTGTTCTGGGCTTCGATCCAGTGTGCGGGAGGATCTGATTGGTGGGTTTGCTGTTCCGCGTTGTGTTCACAGCGGATCGCTTTTTCCGTTTGCTGTTCTGGACGGATCCTGTGTGGAGGATTATTGCTATCTACTAGTTTTCTTCGCACGGTCTTCACACGCACTCTTGGGATTGCTCCCCGGGATTCTGATCCCGTTATTCTGTAATTATTTTCGAACCGTCTACAAAGTATAAGGCAAGTCATTTCTATCGAATATTTTTGTATCATATTCGATAATTATTATTGAATTCCGCAAGTGGATCCTATTTAAAATCGTAACATATTATTGTATCAATCATTGAGATGCCACGGATTTACACGAGCGAATCCAAGTGGTAGTCTCGACATCGTGCCATCTCTTTGGCTCTAATGTATAGAGATATTCATACACCATATAGTTATAGTTATTGATTATAAAAATAGGGAATTATAGACACATTTCATATCATGACATTAAATGACAATTAGCTATAGTAGATTGTAGAAAATTAGTTGATTGTTAATGTGATTGTTATTGCTAGATTGTTGAATAGTAATTATAAGAATGTTGGACATCACCTACATTAATACCATGTTCACATAAGATTGTTTCGTTGTGATTATTATTAGTTAAACTCCAATTTATTACCCTTAATTTTTAACCATTTTATTTAAAATGAACATGTTGGCTATTCTGGAAATTACGCTAACCTGAACCTTAATGTGCTGTTTCGACCCAGATCCCTTCATTAAAATCAGAAACTTCCTGAAAGTAAATCGTAGCCCTATCTGTCTAGATGTCGATAGACACCAGAACTTTCGAATTCGGACATATACTGCCCCAGTTATGAACCTTTTGGTACAGCTGCGCTGAAATTATAGATTCACGTACATAACAAGTTAGGCTAATGAATTAAGTGAATTATTAATCACATATGGCCAAGATAAATTCCAGGTCTGTAGATAACATGTTTAGGGTGTTAAAAATTATTTTTACTGATTTTTGGAATGATTATTTACTGCCTTTATAATTAAAATTAGACAACATCTACACCCAGCCAGAAACTAAAACCTATAAAGATTATTGAATTTTACTTAGCTACCGTTGTCGGAATGTAGCTTTTAAGTATGCATTGGAACCGGGCAGGAGTCTAGTTTCTAGACCACCTGACGGATCCACATTTGCTGCCCTGTAGTAATGGGAATTCTTATTTTGGTGCAGCAACCTACTGCTGTCCAGAATTGAGATTCCATGTTTTATAATGTACAATTGTGTTTATAATGTTATATTGGTGCATTTAATTGTATATAGTATATTGCATGATCCTAGGGTTGTTTTGTCACCTTTTCTAGCGTCCCTTATTAATTGCATTATTGTGTGTTAACTGAATAAAGGAAATAAATCAAAGCCGGGGTTAAGGGTTGATTAGGGTAGTCGATGACATAGTGACTGTACTCGGAAGAGGGGCCTGTGTTTTCCTAATTATCGGTCTATCGGTCTATCGGTCTATTGGTCATATCGGTCATCGGTTAATTGCAGATTACTGACTTCAGTATCTCGATTGATTCGATCATCGGTCATTATTGAATAATGTTCCCGAGTACATGAACTATAGAATCTACCACCTTAGTCTAAACAAAATTGATTGTATGCATCGAACCTATGGTACGACACACATGGGACACAGTAGTACGTGCATTAGTTAGGTTTAAAAAAATGAATAATAGACTTAAGGCCCACCACATTATCATTGCATATTGTTATCTCAATGAACAGTGTTATCATTATTATTGCCCTTATTGGTATTGTTTATCGTTATCGTGGTAAATCGTATTTAATGCATATTATACTGTTATCTGTTTGACACTGTTCAATACTACCGACTTCATCGTTCATTTGAATTCATTGCTATACCTTTATTGCCATTGTTTCACTGTTTCTCCACTTGCATGTCCACGACTTGCTCTAACCCCTAGGGGCGGCGGCGGCTAGCCCTCAGCACTGCCGCCCCCCTCCTCGTCGTCCCCCCTTACCTCTACTACATGCCCCACCATGGCCACCACTCCACTTCTTTCCCCGTCGTGAACCTCTCACGAACGACCATGGGGACCTAAGACTTCGCCGGAGGCGGGGCGGCGCGGCTAGCGAGCGGCGCGTCCAGATGGTGGTCCCAACGAGTTGCGGGTTTGGTTTGGGGCCAGGCAGCCCCCCCCCCCCCCCCCCACCACACCCTCCACCGGTTTGGGTGCTCCCCCCCCCCCCCCCCCATTCTTTCTGGCTCTGGTTGTGGTTTGGGGGGCCCACAATTGCTGTGGGTGCCCCCCACCCCCACCCCCACCACAACTGTCTTACTGTGGTTGCGGTTTGGGGGGCCCGCGATTGCTGCGGGTGCCCCCCCCCCCCCCCCCCCCCCCCCCCCGATCTGTTGCTGTGGTTTGGGTGGCTTGTAATTTTGTGCGATTGACGTTTGTGGAGCTTGGGCCCAAAGATGGGGTCCCTCTGTGATGTGTGAAGTCGGTATGTTGGGGGTGAGGGGGTGTGGGGTTGGGGTTGGGGGGTGATCGGGTGTGTCCTACGATGTTGTCGGTGCAGTCTCTACAGTGCCTACTATCTGGTTATTGAGCTTCCTCCATCTTAGGCCACTACCTCGTGACAGCGCCGCCTCGTCCCTCGTATTGGGAGTTTGAGGTGAGATAAGTCTGTATGGTGAGAAATCGCCGGAGAGAGCTTGAACGTGAGAGAGGTAAGGTATCCTTTACACGGCTCTCTCCTGGAGGATGGTGTTAGGTGGGGTGAGCGAGATAGTTGTTTTGTGAGAAATCGCAGGAGAAAAGCGCTATCGTGTGAGAGGTTAAGGTATCCTCTTCACGGCTATCTCTTTGGTAGCGGCTGTAGAAGCAGCTGGCGTGTTTGTAGGATGAGTGGTGAAGTTGGTGGGAGGCTGCGAGTTTCGATCTACGGGGTTTGGGCCCAAAGATGGGGTCCCCCCAGCGAGGTGAACGCAGGGAGCGGCGGGTGATAAAATCCTGCCAGACTTGTTTCAGGCGGGTGTGCAGGTGCCGTGGAGGCACTGTACGAAGCTAAACTGACGTACTCACAATTCCACTGGACCGAGCTGGTTTGTCGGCCCACCCTCCAGGGTTGTTGGAGGGGCTTGTTTGTTTGCAGTCATGTTGCTTCATGTATATTTTATTTTATGTCTGTAGTTTGTATCTGGGCCCAGTACTCTGGGTTTGTTTCGTTAAACTCTTATTAATGAAACAGGGTGGCCTTATTCCACTTTTTCCCTCAAAAAAAAAAACTATAACCATATACAAAGCAGTTAAATCAGAACCAAGGTAAAAAAACTACATAGTTTCCACCTCATATAAGTGGAAATTGCGCGTTCACAATAACATATGGTCTTCATAAAGCTTAAAGACTGCTAGTCTCATAAAGCTTACAATATAAAGACGAGTAGTTGATCTCATAGACTACTAACAAACACACAGAACTAGCTACTGACCATTAATTTGTTTCAATTAGTTAAGATCCAACATGTATATATCACTTCTTGTTAAGAGTACGTAGTAATTTTTTGCTTTTATTACAACTAGTAGTTTACACGTGCTTGCACGTCTTAATAAATACATATTTTTAAAGTAAAAATTTCGACGTAATCTGACCTCGAACCTGTGACATCTTTTTTATATGTATTAGTTATACATGGACAATGCACGTCGTAATAAAAAAGGTTAAATAAAAACTATGACGTAGCGAGGACTCGAACCTGAAACATCGTTCATATTAGTTATGTACGTACGTCACACGCGTTGATAGATTAACAAATGACACTAAGGCTTTCTCTCATTATAATATTAGAGATTAGAGATAAGGTGAGCTCATGTTTCATTGTAATTATTGTTGTCGGTGCTACTTTGCTCTCTTTTAGTATACTGGGAGTACGAAAATATTAAGCATATTCAGCATCACTCTATTATTAATCATGATTGTGCATAAGTCAGGTGAATTGAACCCTCGATTAATAGCTGCATCATTTATCATCACCACACCATCTTTGCCAAGGTCTGAAGGCCAGGGTAGGAAGTAATTAAGGAAAAGAACCGAAAATTTTGATATGGTAAGAAAGAAGAGTGAGTGAGCACTGAGTTCTATGAATTTGTGAAGTTAGGCTTATTAAAGTTGACTGCTACTTAAAACGCTTCACCCTGTTCGATATTGTTGGGTTGGATTAAGTTTTTTGCCATGACTGTCACTGGTTTTTCTGAGCATGAGCCCTAGACCCAGACCTATCACAACTCAATGCATGACATGATAACAATTCACATTGGTGCTTTGATTCTCACTGGATGCTCTCTTCCTTTTGAAATGCAAGTTATTGTTTGCTAAAAAGGAGGAGAAAACCGGCCTTATCGTGTGAAAAATCTTTCCCTTCACTCAAATAATGGCCATAGTCCTGCTAGTGCTAGGATGGAGTATAGTTAGATAGGTCCCATCATCTCTCACGCCCACATGATCCAACGGAAAAAGATTCAAAATTTATTTTGACCTCAGGCATACATCTATTGATGATTAATTATTTGAGCAGTGGTGGCATTCGAGCTTAGCGGGTCGGGCTGGGTCGAAACCCCGTGGGTTTTGACCCGGGGCCAGGTTGGAAGGAGTGGCCATGGTATAATATCTCAAGCAGTAGAAATTGTTAGAGATTATAGTCCCACGTTGAGTAGTTGGTTAGTTTCGTATTTGGTTCCTCCTATATATAGGAGATATTGTACTCAGTTATTTCTCAATTCAATATTCAGTATTGTATTCATTCTCTCTGATTTATTTTAACACGATATCAGAGCCAATTACTCAAATTTTCTTCTCTTAAAATTTTGCCATCCCTGGATTAAAAAAAACAAAAAAACAAAAAAAAAAAAAAAAAAAAAAACTCATCGTCAGAAGAAACTTCCATCGATCAAGAAGAAGAAGACTCATCATCAAGATCCAACCTCTCTATCATCAACTTCAGATCCTAACTCCAGATCTAGCGTCGATACTGTCGTCCGGCGTCGCGCCGCCCACCTCCCTGCAGCGCCGCCCACCTCCTCCTCTTCCACACTTGTCGACGCCAGAACCCCGCAACCGCTTCCGTAGTGGTCCCCCAGCGCCACCTCTCTCTTCTTCCCTCTTTCTTCAAACCCTAACTTTTTTTTTCTTTACTGTTTTTGAGTGTGTAATACCCAAACCCGGCCCATTGTTAAAAAAAAAATAAAAAAAACAAATATATATATATAGGGAAAGCTTCGGTTGAGCACTACTCTAGTGCTCACCGCGTGAACACTAGGCTTTCGGGCGTTCATATTGAAAATCCGAACCGTTCACATTGATGTACATATCTAAATTAGTCTAAATATGTAAAATCAAATCATTTGAAATTCATTTACCCATCCATCATGTGAATATAAAAACAATGATTTTCAGCCATACAATTTTGTAACGCTTCAATGAATGGGCAAATGAATTTCAAATAATTTGATTTTACATATTTACACTAATTTAGATGTGTAGATCAATGTGAACGGTTGGATTTTCGATTTGAACGCCCGAAGGCCTAGTGTTCACGCGGTGAGCACTAGAGTAGTGCTCAACCGAAGCTTTCCCTATATATATATATATATATATATATATATATATATATATATAGGTAGTACTACTTGATGACATCTCAGTCTCTGCCACATATTTTCGCCTCCACTGACTTCCCCAATGCAACCACCTCTCGCTCGTTCCTCCTCCAGATTCAACAAGCAGCAGCGCCATTTTCAGCCTTCCTCCGGCCTCCTACCTTCTCCTTACATCACTCATCATCATACTCCACCTCTACTTCCGCCACCGGTAGCACTGCCTTACCCCCTACTCCGATCCAGGCACCAGCAGCATCTCCCTCCACATTGTGCTCATAGTCATAGCAGCGCCAGTCTTGTTTCTCCTCGCAGTGCTTCTTCCCTCACATCCTTAGCCATGCCCGTCACTCCGGCCTTGTCGTCTCCTGCTGATTGGGCTAATACTCAGCAATGCCTCACTCAGCTAGAACTACAACTCATGGGTCAGTCTATCAATGCTGGCTCCTCTGCTCCTGCACTTTCTGCCACTCCCGGTATGAATTCATTCTGGATTTTAGATTCTGGTGCATCACATCATCTCACTAGTAATCAGACACTATTCACCACCTGCACAACACTTCCCTCTCACTCTTCATCTCTACACACAGCTGATGGCTCACCACTTCTTATTACACATTCAGAGACAATTAACTCTCCCACTCTCACATTACCATATGTTCTATATGCTTCTCATTTATCAATAAACCTTATTTCTATTAGTGCATTATGCGATAGTGGTCTTGTCATTACTTTTGACTCTTTAGGTTGTTCTATTACTGATTCCTCAACCGGTGAGGAATTTGGTCGTGCTAGTCGTCTATATTATCTAGATTTTCTTCGTGCACATCACTCTTTTTCTAGTTTTGCCGGTATTATTTTCTCTAATGCTGATCTGTGGCACAGACATTTAGGTCATATTAGCGCATCACGACTTCAGACTATAGCTCATAGTGGTACCCTTGGTTCTCTCACTTTAAACATTTATTTGATTGTCAGAGTTGTCATTTGGCCAAACACATTACCCTACTCTTTAGTCACAAAAGAATTCTGAAACCACTCACCCTTTTCAATTTGTTCTTTCCGACATATGGGGACCCTCTCCCGTACCTTCGTGGAAAAGCTATCTTTATTATGTTGCCTTCATCGATGACTTCACTAGACATCCATGGATTTTTCTTATGCATCAGCGATCTGAGATACCTGATATTTTCCGGTTCTTTACAACTATGATTCACATTCAGTTCGGTGTGCGCATTAAGAATTTTCGATCGGACGGTGCACGTGACTATCCACCACTATGAGATCAATCCTTCAGTCTCACGGCACCTTGTTTCAGCAATCATGCCCTCACACACATAAGCAGAATGGTGTAGCTGAACGCAAGTATCGTCACATCCTTGAGACGGCTCATGCTCTTTTACTCTCCTCTGCTGCTCCTCGTTCTTTCTGGGTTGAAGCTATCATGACATCTGTTAGTCTCATAAACATTACTCTTTCGTCTGCCCTAGCTGGTACGATGCCTTACGAGGCTCTTTATCATTCACCTCCCGACTACAGTATGCTCCTGAACACAAAGGTTATCGTTGTTTTGATCCATCAGCGGGTCGTGTCCGCATTTCTCGACATGTCTCCTTTGTGAAAGACTTCCCTTACTACCTGACCCCCCCCCCCCCCCCCGAGGATACTAGATTTCTCGATTCCTCAGTTGTTGCTAGCCCCCCGACTTTATCTTCCTGCATTCCTTTTGATCCAACTCCTCTGGCTCCATTCACATCTCCTGCAGTCCTTACACCTGTTGTTCCCCCTACCGAAACTCTACCTGCATCCCCACAGCAACCAGCACTCATCCACCTACTTTCCCACCGACACATGCACCTACTCCACCGTCCTCACCCCCACACCCTGTCAGTCCACCACCTCTTCGTCAGTCTACCCGTTCCACTTCTGGTATTCCTTCGGTACGTTATACACCTAATGCCACTGATCCTTTTGACCAGTTTGGTTTTGCCACCCTAGCTTCCTACTCACCACAGTTTCATGCATATCTCACTGCTATACACTCTACATCTGAGCCCAGAACCTATCAAGACGTAATTCAATATCCTGAATGGAGGAAAGCCATTGCAGAGGAATTCAGTGCATTTGATCAGACTGGCACTTGGGATGTTGTTCCTCTACCAGAGGGTGTTTAGCCTATTAGCTGCAAGTGGATCTTCAAGGTCAAATATCAACCTGATGGATCTATTGAGCGGCACAAGGCCTGTCTAGTAGCCCGAGGGTTTACTCAGGAGCATGGCATTGACTATGATGAGACATTTACTCCCATTGCACAGATGACTACTGTTCGCACCCTTCTTGCTGTTGCAGCCATCCGCCACTGGTTGTTATACCAGATGGTCATGAAGAATGCTTTTCTTCATGGTACCTTATCTGAGGTTGTTTATATAGATTCTCCTCCTAGCCTCCCTACTCCTCGTCATGTTTGCCGGCTGTGTCGGGCTATATATGGTTTGAAGCAGGCGCCTCGAGCCTGGTTTGAGTGTTTTTGCCTTGTCATCACCAAGATTAGTTTTAGTCAGAGTTCTCAGGACCATTCTATGTTTATGCGTTCATTACTGTAAGGGAGGGTAATTCTGCTACTATATGTTGATGATATGATTATTACTCGGGATGACTCCGCCGGCATTGCATCCACACAGAAATACCTTCACCAGCAGTTTCATATGAAAGACCTTGGTAAGCTACGTTACTTTCTGGGTTTAGAGATTGCTCATGGATCTCAAGGGATACTCATTTCTCAGCAGAAATACACATCAGATATTATTTCTGCTGCATGTCTCTCTGACAGTCGATCAGCTGATACACCCTTAGAGCTTCATGTGAAGCTTCGTTCCACAGATGATGAGCTCCTTCATGATCCGACTAGATACAGGCAGATTGTTGGACAGCTTGCCTACTTATGCATGACCAGACCCGATATTGCTCATGCAGTTAGTATTGTCAGTCAGTTTGTTTCCGCTCCTATATCAGTTTACTACGGTGCTCTTCTTCGGATCCTCAGATATCTTCGGGGCACTATCACTCGCTCATTATTCATGCCTTCTACATCCAAACTAGAGCTCAGTGCATATTTTGATTTAGATTGGGCAGGTGATCCGACTACTAGAAGGTCTACCACAGGTTTCTGTCTATTTCTTAGTGATTCACTGATCTTATGGCGGAGCAAGAAACAGGCAGTTGTTGCATGTTCTTCCACCGAGTCTGAGTACAGAGTAATGGCAGCTACTACTAGAGAGATTGTTCATGTTCGTTGGCTATTATCAGATATGGGTGTCACTCTTACAGGAGCTACTCCAGTTTATTGTGATAACTGGAGTGCATTGCACATTGCAAGCAACCCGATCTTTCATGAACGAACGAAGCATATTAAGATTGATTGTCATTATGTTCGTGAGCATTTTGAGGCAGGGACCATCTCTCTCCATTCTGTTACCTCTTCCCAGCAGACTGCAGACTTCTTCACCAAATCCCATACTATTCAGGAATTCCGATACTTAGTAGGCAAACTCACATTGTTTGACCCATCGTGAGTTTGAGAGGGGGTGTTAGAGATTATAGTCCCACATTGAGTAGTTGATTAGTTTTGTATTTGGTTCATCCTATATACAGGAGATATTGTACTCAGTTATTTCTCAATTCAATATTCAGTATTGTATTCATTCTCTCTAATTTATCTTAACAGAGATATTAAATCAAACTGTGCATTCCTAGTACATCATTACGAAAGTATCTTGTTTGGGAATTGCACGCTGGTGGCCTTGCTGGACACTTTGGGCATAGCAAGATCATTGATGCTACGGAACATAGGTTTTACTGACCGAAGCTAAAGAGAGACGTTGCGAGACTTGTTAACAGATATCATACTTGTCAACTCGCCAAGCAAAAAAAAAACAGAACACAGGTCTGTATACTCCATTACCTGTATCCAGTCGCCCTTGAGAAGATGCGAGTATGGATTTCGTGTTAGGCTTACCGAAAATACAAAAGAGACACGACTCTATTCTTGTCTCTGTGGTCCATTTTTCTAAAATGGCCACTTCCTCCCGTGCTTGAAAACTTTCGATGCATCCCATGTGGTTCAGATCTTCTTTGATAATATTGTGAAGCTACATGGGTTGCCAAAAACCATTATGTCTGATAGGAATGTGAAATTCACGAGTTATTTTTGAAAGACCTTATGGCACAAAATGGGTACGAAATTGAAGTTCTCTTCAGCATTCCATCCACAGACTTGTGGACAGACTGAGGTTGTCAATCGAAGTCTTGACAATCTCTTGCGTACTCTTGTGGGAGAGAACTTAGGAACATGGGATTTAAAATTAACGGTTGCTGAATTTACTTATAACACATCTCGGAATAGAACCACTGGCATGAGTCCACACGAAGTTGTACATGGTTATCGTCCTAAGCAGCCCATAGATCTTGCCCCCATGTTAGAACATAACCGAGTCTCTGAGTCTGCATCTGCATTGGCATCCCGCATTCATGATTTGCATAGAGAAATTTTTAAGAAAATTAATGAGAATAATTTTAACTACAAGATAAGAGTTGATATTATAAGGAAATTTAAAACTTTTAATTGGATGACGAAGTGATGGTTCGGATTCATCCGGAACGGTTTCCAGCTGGATCCGTTAAGAAGTTGAATGCACGTGCTGCAGGTCCATTTAAAATTCTTCTTAAAATCAATGATAATGTCTATGTCGTTGACCTTCCTGAAGGTTTTGGCATAAGTAAAACTTTCAATATTGAGGATATAGTACCCTATGAAGGCCCAGAATTTAACCCTAGAAATACTCTCATATGAGCCTACCCTGCAGCCTAATGGTGAGATTTCCACATTACCCCCACTACCTGATACTAACTCATTGACAGAAGAATTGGATAATATTTTAGATGATCAGATAATCTTTACTAGAGATGGTGGTATTCATAGGTATTTGGTAAGATGAAAAAACAAGCCGGAGTCAGAGAATACTTGGATAGTCGTGAAGAGCTCCAGCGCTTGGTTCCAGACCTTTTGGAGCACTATGACAGGAGGACTGGTTTTGACTCAACTGGATCGAGCCCCCTCCCACCCGGGGAGAATGATGAGGACATCGGTTCAAGACAATTCTGGCGTTTCTATCAGCGCAGGCATCGTCTAGGACAACAACTTCATTAGCTTAGGATTTTATTTCGGTACCATATTTGTTTTTGGCAATTATAGCCATATGTAATCTTTCTTTCATGCATTAGAATATTTTTGAGATTTTTAGAATATTTTGAGATTTGTATCAAGATTTGTTTTGAGCCTATTTATAGGCCTTGAGATTAATGAGAAGTCATGCCATTCTTGATTAAAAAATTATTGTGTTGAGTTTTGCTCTTCATCTCTCTTTTTTGTGTGATACAATTGAGATCCAATTATTAGAGTTTGTGATAAATCATAGTAAAATTTTAGGGTTTGTGATAAACTCTAAAAATACCCCCAAATCCCCAAATTTAAAAAATCCCCAAATAAAATACCTAAACCCTAACTCAGCCGCCACCTGTACTTCCCCTCTTCTTCTTCCTCCAAATCCCAACCAAACCCAACCCCACTCACCTTCGTCTACCATCCCTCTCACCTCCACCACCAAATCGACTCGCCCCTAATCCCGCCCCACCTCAACGCCTCTGTCGACTCCCTTCTTCCATGTCGACACCCTAAAACCCAATGCCCACTTTTTCGAACCCATCCCCGAAACCCCTCTAGCCACCGCCTCTCCGTACAACCACTTCAACCCCCTCATCTCTCCCCGAACCCCACCCTCGACTGCACCCCACAGCTTCCCTCTCCCTTCGACGATAGCAGCAAACCTGACCCCAGGTCGCTGCGCCACCCGACACCCCCTGACGCGTCATCAACTACCGCCATATCTGTCGCCTATCAGTCAGCTACAACTGTCGTCAGCCTTACTGTCGTTGTTGTCGCTCCTGTATTGTTGCTGTTCTGCCCCTCTTATTGTCGTTGCTGATTGCGGTGTTCGTCGCTGCTGCCAACCCGAGATCCAACGCTGGTTTCTTCGAACCCCGGTATACTCTTTCTACTTTTCAAATATTTTTGTTATACTGCTTTATCATCTCTATTATATTATTTAATTTAATTATCGACTACAAATATCGATATTGAGTGTTTTACTTGCCTAATTAGAGTACGAATCAATATTACATCTTTTACTTGGTAAGAATGCTTAGGGATATAATTATTGATTGTTAGAATTGAATTATTAATTGGGCTTGTTAACTTAATTCAATTCTTGAAAATCCATCAAACCGATTAACTGTTCAAAATTTTAACTTTGATCCGCACTACCTGTTGGTAAAATTAATCATTTAAGATTCTTGGAAATTCTCTATTTAGAATTACGTTTTACATCACATATTCTAACTCTTAATCTTCCTATTCAAAATTGTATTAGAAGTTGATTAGAGACCTTCCACCTTCCTGTAATGTCTATATATTCCAACTTGATTCAGTTGAATAAATGTGCCATAATTTCCCATTTTATTATTCTCTTTTTGACATCAAATGTATATAATTTGTATAATCCTATTATTGTCAATATGGTATCATAGCTCTAATTCTATCAATCTCAACATGGTATCAGAGCTATCTTTCACTTAGTTTCTACATGGTATCAGAGCTCTAATTCTATCAATCACAATATGGTATCAGAGCCTAGATCCTAAACCTCCATCTCCTTCTTCCTTAAGAAAACCCTAGATACCCATTTGAAGAATCCAATTCCAAATCAAATACCCTAGATCCTACTTATAGCCATGTTAAAAATAAAAAAACCATAACATTTTCTCCTCACCTTCACATTCTCATCTCCTTCTTCGATTCCTCAACAATGGCGCACGTGGTCTCAACCCCCACCGTCGGATCCTCCTCGATTTCCAGATCTGAGCTCATCAAGAAGCTCAAACCCTCAGCAATTCTGTTGAAGCTTCGCAGCTCCAAGAACAGAAATGCCTGAACGAGATCCCGTTCTCTTTTGGTCGCTAACCGGTTGTCCACCGGCGACGCCACCTTAGTTGTCCTAAAAGAAAAGGAGGAATATTCACTGTTTATTTTTGGTTTTTGATTTCTTTCCTCTCAATGTACAGAGAAGGAGAAAAGATAGGACTCTGGGTTGAGAAGTGGGTTTTCCTGGTTAGCCACCTATTGATATGTTTTCTTTCTGGGGTTTGGGTGTGTGTTTTAGAGTGTTTGTTTGTTAACTGGGTTGGGTTTTTGGCCAATGATGATCCTCACTACACATATCTTCCTATTCTAAACACTACAATGAGCCCAAACAAACTTTTTGTTTATTATAAGTTAGAAGAGAGAAAGAATGAGTGGTTAAAATAAAATAAAAAAAAGGTTTTTTTTTTATTCTACAGTTGTCGTCCTGATCCCGAGAGATTCCGACGTCCATCCCATTTGCCCAGGGGCATCCCGTCACTACTTGTACTACTTCCTGCCGAAGAGCATTACTTCAAAGATCCAAGAACCGGATCTTTCTTGTGCCATCGAGCGTAGTTCCATGCGCCGTCACTGAGCGCCACTACTTCAAAGATTCAAGAGCCAGATCTTCCCTACAACATCATGCGCCGTCTCCACGCCATCGAGCGTCGTCTCCTACACCATTGACGAGCTTAGACTAGATAAGGCTCTTAACCGTCAGTAATATGTCTATAGAGAGATAGATTACCCAGCCAGAGTTACCCTTCTTGTAGTATGGAAAATTGGAAAAAAAAGAGTGTAATCTACGTAAAGGATCCATGCGTTGTTGTTGCATCATGTTCTTATATTACTTGTGTGTTGTATAACTCCACTTATCCTTGTTGTGAATAAAATATTTGTTGACTATGAGTTTTGGGTAATCAAATACTTTGAGCATTTTAAATTTACTTGCTTTTCTACTACTTCACTTGGAGAACATTTAACTAATCTTTGCTAAAACATGTACGGTTGTGGAAATTGAAATCCTTGTCAGTATTTTCTTAGACCATTTAGGTAGAGTAGTCTGACATTTATTTACCCGAAAGAGATGCTTATGATTTGAGTTAAAGACTCATGTGTTCATTGAGCTTAAAACTCTTATTTTGTTCTTGAATTTTATTTGCTTTGGTTGATTTTGAAACTATGATAAATTTCTACTGTTTGTTTAGTCATTGTGAACTATTATGTTTTGATATAGTTTCGGAACCATTTGATTATTTTGGTTTAGTCTTATTTAAACTATATTCTCTTGTGATTCAATGTTTATTTGAAATTGTCGTGATCCAATCCACAATATGTGGAACTGATGAGATAACTAGGTATTGCTTAATATATTGAGAATATATGAGGAGATTGTTGGATATATAGGTACATTCTCATTATATATAGAATATTATTGTGTATAATATTGTATGGGACAATACGTGGTTGCACGTGTTATCTTTAAGTTATTGGATCCGGTTGAGTGGGCATGAAGCGTAGTACCAAACACAGTCTTATTCCATATATACTGGTCTTGCAATAGTGCATGAGATTATTACATTTCTGATAATCATGGTATAATATCTCAAGCAGTAGAGATATTAAATCATAACTAAATTCTCTTTTCTTATTGTCTCATAATTATTAACGTAAACTTCACTGATTTTTTTTGTAACCCCTGTTTCCGATTGTATGGGTTATTATTTTGTATTTCTATTGATATCTTTTCTCCCCTAAATTATTGTATTTGGGCCTTTGTCATGTTGTGGGCTTACTAATTCCAATTGTTTATTATATTATTGTATTTTGGCCCAACTACATTCAAGCCCAACCCATACCCTTATTGGATATTGGATCCAAGACTTAGTCTACCCAAACCCAATTCCCCTAACTAAAACCCAGACTCATTCTCCCCTCAATCCCACGATTCTCCAACTCCCCATGATCTTCTCTCATTTTATTATATTAAAAACTCCCCCACTTCCCCCACAAATCAGAACTACTCTAACAAACCCACTCTCTCTCTCTCTCCCGTTCTCCCTCCCTCTCCTGGTTCTCAAACCCAAACAAACCAAACCAATTCCCCGCTCACTCCTCCTTCATCTTCTCATCTTCACCCAAAACCTAACCCATCGCCTCTCCCCTTTCCCGTCGCCACCACCACTCCATTGCCATTGTACTCGAACTCTCCCCGTCGTCGAGTCCACTGTGGTGATTACCCCCATCAACGGCAACAACTCCACTGCCGTTGCATCCCCAAGCTTCCATCTCGCATCGCCAACACCACCACCTCCATTGTCACCACCTTCATCATCATCCTCAACTCCTCACCCTCGTCAACTTAGCCCCGTCCCAATCTCCATTATCCTCCGCTTCGACCTCCCCCAAAGTCGAACCCAACCCCATCGACGAACCCATTGACTTCACCTTCGAACTTCACCGTCGTCTCTCCCAATCACCTCTATCACCCCCTACCGCCCTTGCCGAGAGCCTTCCGCCCTCACCGACGCCATTATCGCCGTCCACAGCTGCCGCCATCCGCTCGCTCCGTCGTCCTCTATTTCGAGTGCGGAAACAAAGCACCATTCGTCGAAGCTCCATCGTTGTGTTGCTTCCCGACCAACGCCGCCGTAGCCTCCGCCAGTGTCCCCGTCGACAGTCGCCATCGTCGCCAGTGCCTCTCGCCCGCAGTTTTCTTCTCTCTCTCCTACCGAGGTTGAAGAAGCGCACCTACTGGCCGCTTCCGCTGTTCGCTGTCTTGGCGCAACAGATCCTGACTTCACTGTCCCTTGTTTTGCCGGATCCGGTGTGGGGCTGTCGTTCGATTGGCTGCTTCTTGCTGTCCCGTGTTCTGGGCGCAGCGAATCCAACCGCTACTTCGTTGTTTTGACTGATCTGTTGTGGGGGGAATAGCTACTATTTGTTGTTGTTTCTGTTGAGTTCTTCACGTGCATTTTGCACGTGTTTTTTGGGATTGCTCCCCGGGATTCTGATCCCGTTATTCTTATCAAATTATCGAACTGTCTACAAGGAAAAAGGCAAGTCCACTTGAACTCTCTTATTTATTCTAGTTCAAGATTAATTGATCTCTTATGCAAGTAGTTCCAATTTATTTATCGTTAACTCTGCCTTGTGTCCCTTCCATTAGGAGTATCGAGGGTTTACACGAGCTAACCCGACGTACTCTTGACTTCTTTTATTAACCATTGACTCAAACCCAAGCCTAGACATACATTTGACATGAATAAAATAAATAAACTTGTGCATGAGAAAACACGTCGTGATTAAATACATGTTATTACTTGTGACCTTGTGACTTGAACTTGACGTGATACACTAGATTTGTTTACTGGGAAAATTCACTTGACTTGTTTACTTGGAAAATTCACATTACTTGCTTTACATTAATCTTGGTACATGTATGATACAATGACTCGATAACTACCCACTTGATGAATATAAACGTGATAGCTTTTATAAAATTCTTGTTGCATGTACTGTTTAGCACAGAGGTTTCGACCCTGTTAACTTGAGAATTAGCACACAGGATATAAAAGAAAGTTTTAGCCTACTGAGTCTAGTTTCCAACCCAAGTGACAGATCCTAATTCGGAGTCACGAGTCATGAGATATCATCTTTTTAGTCCCCGCTAGTCTACATTTTCAGACTGCAGAATTATTGTATCGTCGACATAATTGATAGTGAAATATCATGTAAACAGTGTTAGAATGCTATGAAATTTTCCAGGAACCTTATAGACATGCTGAGGGTTCACCTCAAATTTTTGTAGATTTTTATAATGTATTTATACCATGTTTTCACCCCTTAAAAGTTGACATCTAGTTGCTGCAAGAACAGCTGAACTGTAAAGAGTAGAGTATTTAACCTAGCTACAGTCAGAATTAGAAGAAAGTTCCTGAATACAACTTGTAGCCCTATCTGTTTAGATGTCCATAGCATACAGGAAGTTCGAATTTGGAGTTGTAATCTAGGAGATATCCCTGTTTTAGTGTGACTGTGTCAGCTGTTCCAGATTTGCCATTTCTTGTTTATTTTGTGCAATGCATCATGTTGTTGCATTATCATAATTCCCTTGACATTCTAATAACTACTTGCATGTAGATATATGACTTAGTAATAAAATACTAAACAAGCCGGGGTTTTTAAGGGTTGACCTAGTAGTGGACAGTCTCAGAAAATGTACTCGGTAGAAGGTGGAGAATTACTTGTGGAGACGTGAACTTGTTATCTTGTTATCTTGTTACATGAACTTGAAGTGGAAGGTGGAGAATTACTTATAGAGACGTGAACTTGTTATCTTGTTATCTTGTTACATGAACTTGGCGTGGAAGATGGAGAATTACTTGTGGAGACGTGAACTTGTTATCTTGTTATCTTGTTGTCGTGATACACTGAGTACACGCTCTGTAGACCCCACCACGAAGTCTAAAACGAACACTGTTGTGCGTACATCGAACCTGTGGTATGGGACGCAGTAGTACGTGCACTAGATAGGAGAAACAACTTGATAATAGACTTAGTTGACATGTATATATACTTGATTATGACCGTTGTTATTAGTACCATTATTATCTTTGCAATTTGATCTTGATTCATATTTCCTACATGTGCCTTACTCCTTTACCCTCTGTTTTCACTACTTGCTGTCCGTACTTGCTCTAAGGACATTTATTTTTCTTCTTTAGTTAACCCAGCCACAGGTGAACCTGAGGATCTGCCAGAAGGAGTTGGCGAGCAGTACTTTTAGATTGGAGCAACTGCATGATAATAAATTATTTTCTTTCATGATCTTCTTCATTCATTGTAATTCATTTGTTTATTTAGACTTGTATCCCGGGCTTTTGACCCGTAACTGCTACTTGTTTCTCAATATTGATTATCATGTTGGATTATTAAATTCTTGAATTAAAATATTGTTCGGTGATGTTATTAATTGCGTGGTTGTGATTTAATTTTCTGAGCATTGTTGAGTCGAGACTGGTACAGCTTATGAATGATATTAAAATCATTCGCTGGGCCGTCGTCACGAGCTCGTATTCTCGTATTTTAGAAAGCGGGGCGTGACATTTTTATAGCATACATTGTCTTACAACACACATCACAGTACATCTTCATTTTATACTCCTCAAGCAGATCTCACAAATCACATCAATCAATTTTCAATTGAAACCATTATTATTATTATTATTAGTTTTAAGAAAAAGTACGAAAAGCATGTGTTATTTTCCAACTTTTCATCTCATTACTCTATTTTAAAATAGAGAAAGGAGATAAGGAATAAACACACTCTCTCTTATTAATAAAATATATAGATGTAATATAATATAATATGTGAAACACTTATTATAAATCTTATCCCAACTCCTGCTCCTCTTCAGTATTTTCCTTCTCCTCGGACTTTTCCTTCTGTTGTGTTTTTTTGAACAACTTGTCACGCACGTGTTGTGCGAATGTGCGCGGCATGAATTTTGCAGGTGTCTCTTCCGTGACCAACTGCTCCAGCGGCCTCAGCAAAATTTTCTCCTTGGGCGGCTCACAAAACACGGCCCAGGAAATCCGCACCTGAAGTAGAAAAATTGTATAATCAGTAGGGCAAAAAAAAAAACGATTTATAATCTGGATCTTGCTGCTCACCTTGTGCTTGTTGACTAGTCCGCGATGCAACACGCTCTTGTACTTGCCGTTACTGAGAATCTCCAAACTGTCGCCGACGTGAACAATGAGCGAGTCAGGGACGAGTTTGGCGGTGACCCAGTTGTTATCGTAGAAGACTTGGAGGCCAGGGACATTGTTGTGGAGGATGAAGGAAAGAGAGCTGACATCGGTGTGAGCCTCAACGCCAAGGGCAAGATCAGGTTGAGGACACTTGGGGTAGTAGTTGATCTTCATTTGGAGGAGCAAATCCTCCATGCCTCCAAGTTCAGTTTCTAGTTTGGATTCTTCAAGACCTAGGCCGAGCGAGAGTATGGACAGCATCTTGGTGACTACTACTCTTAGCTGCTTTGCAAACTCTTGCATCACCTCACTGCATATATGTTTCCAAAAAAATATAAAAATATATAAATACTAGATTTGCCCGTTGTCACGTGCCTACGGCACGTCTTCGAAACGGTGTACCTTATTTGATTATATAAAATAGTTTCGGAGGTCCAGCAAATTAATTGAAGTAGCAAACATAGAGGAAAAAACATATTATATGATTTTTTAAATTTTTTTGAATTATTTTTAAAGTTTTTAAAGTTTTTAAATTTTAAATTTTTTTAATATTTTAAAGTTTTTATTTTCTTAATTTTTTTAAATAGAAGAGGGTGGGGGAGAGAGAGAGAAAATAAATAAATAAATAAATAAATATAGAAGTTGTTTTGGGTGGGAGATTAGAATTTGAGTATTGGGGGAACTTTTTTGGGAGGAAAATATGTTTTGTAAGATAAGATCTGAGCCTTTAATTTTTTGGAGATTGAAGGAGAGCCACTTGATAGCTTTCTTCGTGTTTTATTATATAGATAAGAAAGTAAAACTTGTGCACTGACTTACGTGTAGCCTACGGGCTCTTTCGGCCAGATGGAGAGATCCACCTTATCCGTCGGGAATATGAGATGAAAAAAGTAGTCTTCCCACTCTAACCGCCCACTCTTGTTATTTGCCAACTTACTACCATACCCTTGAATCTTCCCTTCCCCATGCTGATTTGCATACTCCTCCTTCACCTGGACCGGCAAGTCGAAAAACCCTTTCCCCACTTCCCTCACCTTCTCAATCAACTCCAACGGAATCCCATGGTTCACAATGTGCATCACCCCCCACTTCTTGGCTGCCTCGGTCACACTCTCCACGCACCGGACATGCTCTCTTTCGTCCTTTGAGGTAAAACCCACCAGGTCGATGATCGGAATTTGTGGGCCATTCTCGGATTTGATGATTTCATCTAGGGCGTCGCCTAGTTGGTTGCGTTCCCACTCTGGGCGGATGTACTCGGTAGGGATGGAGGCGAGGCCGCTGTTTGCTAGGCTTTCTACTCGACTACTAGGCAGTACTGAAGGAGCAACAATATTAATGCTTCCAATTTCCATGGTTGGTTTTGTTTGTGTATTTTTTTATAATTGAATAGTGGTGATATATAAGGCGTGGGGGGTTCATAAATATAGAGGCCGAGGAAGAAGGTTGGTGTCAAGTGAACAGCCAATTTTGAGTGCACCAAACTTGTGCACGTGGGTACGTGCAGTTGGGTTTGAATGGAGGTTGGTGGGCTCGTGCATGTATGGTGGATTGGATTGCTAAAAAATGTTGTGGGTACGTGGTGGGTTAATTTGCTCCTTTGGACAGACAAGAATTTGTTGAACCGATCGATCTACTGGATCTAGCACTTGTACCTAGCTATCAAAATCTCAAGTTACTATTTCATGAGAATACCAGCATTTGGTCTTTTGATTTAATCATCTACCCTCTCCTCTCATGTTGCCTGTTAATTTTGAAGTCAAGGTTCGTAACAGTAAGAGTTTATGTACATATTGAATGCCGTACTCATGAGTTGAATGATGCATGGGACTGCCTATTAGGAGAGGTACCCAGATACACATAAAATCTATAGTATATTGTTCCCTGTAAATAAAGTATATGACCCGCGATCGCATTAATGGCTGTGAAATATATATGTTTATTTACTAGATTTGCCCGTAGGCAGCACGTGCCTCTTCGGAACGATACAACATATGAAAGTCTTGTAAACAGTAAAATAACAATTATATAGCTCAAGTTTGAATGGTAAAACAATAATTAATTATAAATAAAAGTCCATGTTTCCATTCGTATATGTTGAAAATTCAATAATTATAAATGGGGGTGTAAAATTCAATTTTTTAGAACTTTGAGTGTGGAAAATGATGAAATTTAATCGTTGATGAGATATTTGATATTTTCAATGTAACATGAGCAATAAAAAAATGCATAAAAAATCTGAAAATTTACAAACCCGAAATCTGAAAATATAAATTTCTGAGTAAATAGAGAAAGAATGAAAGAGAGAGAGAGAAATAAATAAATAAATAAATAAAGGAGTTGTTTTGGGGATTTGAATTTTAGTTTTGGGGGGAATTTTTTTGGCGGAAAAATATGTTTTATGAGGTTAGATCTGGACCATTGATTTCAACCATATTGAACGAGGGCCACTTGATAGCTTTCTTTGTGTTTTATTATATAGATTTACAACAGAACTATCCAGTATTTGGTACAATTTGAACTATCCAGAGTATTTGATACAATTTGGAGCCAACACCACAAACTTATTTCAGCATACAATTTCTTCCATCACATTACAGTGCATTTGTCCTTTTCCTTTTTCGATTCCGTCCTCTAGTTAGGAGAAATCCTGGTGGAAACTTGCAACAATGCAAAACATGAGCAACCATCTCATTGTTGAGAAGAATGTTGCTAGGCTTTAGATCACAATGAATGGCTGGTGGTTGGCAGTCATGATGCATATAATCTAATGCATCAGCAACATCAATGGCTATGTTTAACCTCTGAATCAAACCAACATTTTCTTCGGCATGCAACCATTTCTCTAAATTTCCGTTAGGCATGAATTCAAACACTAGAGCCTAGAAATCATTGCCTTGTGAATCAATTGACGAGCAAGAGATTAGGATCTTGATGAGATTGCGATGTCGAATGTGTCTCAAAGCCTCATATTCATTTACGAAACTCTTGGAAGCTCCCTTCTCCTCTAGATTGAACACCTTCACTGCTATTATTGTATTACCGTCATCCATAGTCCCTTTGTACACAGAGCCATAGCTTCCTGTTCCTATCAGATTTGCTTGAGAGAACCCGTTTGTTGCTTTTGCTAGTTCGATGTAAGAAGCTCTGAGGTATTGGTCACTTAAGGAAGGCAAGGATGGGCTTTCTTTTCTTGACTTTCTTTTCCAATAAACAAAAAGAAGAGAAGTAAACAAACTGAAGAGAATGTTCGCAGTTATAATCACTGCTCAAGTTATAATCACTACTTTGAGCAGCAGAGATATTCCTCTTCTTTCGGATGATTTTGTGGGACATGGAGGCAAGTAACGATCTCGAATTACTCCGCAAAGGTCATCATTTCCTTGAAGCGAAATTGAAGATGCATTTTGGAAGATACCCTTAATAGGAACTTCTCCTTCAAAATTGTAATACCCTGATTTTCCATTTATGAAAATTATTATTTTGTATTATTAAATTGTACGTATTGTGCACGTGCAATCTTGTGGTATAAATTTTTATAATTATTTTCATTACATAAACAAATGAGTATACATATATGTCTTTTCTATTGTTTTATTAAAGCCTATTTTAAAACAAGCATAAGTATTCCTTTATTTTTTAGCCCAATCTAATTCATTTTTAAATATAGACTATTTTGGCCCACTAAATAAAAGCCCATCAATTTATTTTCTTCTTTTCTTACAACTTGTAGTGTAGACAATTTTATAGACTTTTTATAAAAAATAAATGTACAACTTTTTAAAATAGGGGGGCTTTAGAGACATGTGCATTGCACTAGCACGTGTTTGTGCTTGTTCTTTTTTAGGCCAGATAGGAATGGGAGGGAAAAAGGGAGAGTGGAGTTTGTGGGATGTGGTTTTGTGGTCATGGTTGGTTACTACAACTTCCCATTGAATCCTAGCTCTTGTTTCCTAACTCCTAGATCAATCTTAGCCTTATATTTTCTCCAAATTCTTGTATAAATACCCCCCCCCCCCCCCCCCCCCAGCCTAACTATCCTAACACTTCTCATTCATCAAACCTATAGTAAAAGAAAATAATCATTAGTAGTAGATTGCTGTGTTGATAGAGAGTGAGAATAAAAGATTGAGAGAGAGAGAGAGAGAGTTGAGTGTGCTTACATTGCAAGGAGGCTGGTTACACCTAGAGGGGCTCGGGTGCACTACAAGCGAGGAGGAGAAGTACTTTTGGGCAAGCTCAAGCTAGGAGGAGAAGGGTGTGAGACCCCGTATTTCTAGAGAGTATATATATATATATATATATATATATATATATATATATATATATATAGTATAGTATAGTATATGTGTATAGTAGAAAGAAAAAAAAAAAAAAAAGATGGTGGATAGTTGGTGACGTGTAAGAAGGAAAGGAAAAAGAAAGGAAGTGGTAGTGGAAAGTATTAATTGGTGGACTTATAGGATGATCCTATGGGAATGGAAGGTTTGATAGGCCTAGGTGATAATCTATGGGGCTTAAGGAAGTGTGATTAAATGATGAATGAATAAGTGTGTGTGTGTGCTGGTTGGGAATATTGACCAGAGTTGACCAAGGGAATATATCCCATATCGGTGGTGAGAAGGTGAGGAAGTGTGTATATATTAGGAAATGCCAATGATTAGGGTACCCAACGGTTAACCACCCTTTTGAGGCAGTCTGTGGTGGGCGTGGCTAAAATTTAGTTAATTGTGTGCGTACGAGTTGAGTGCGGGGCGTTACAGATGGTATCAGAGCCACTTGTATATAGGAAGTGATTGATATGTGTATGAGATGCGTAAGACCAAGACCCTGTGTGGGCAGCAATTAGGAGAATGGCGATCCTGTACTAAATTGCACGTCCCGTATTCAGCGAGGACACTGAATTCTTAAGAGGGGGTGAATGTGAGATATATATATATTATATAGTATAGTATAGTATATGTGTATAATGTGTGTGCTGGTTGGGAATATTGACCGGAGTTGACCAAGGGAATATATCCCATATCGGTGGTGAGAAGGTGAGGAAGTGTGTATATATTAGGAAATGCCAATGATTAGGGTATCCAACGGTTAACCACCCTTTTGAGGCAGCCTGTGGTGGGCATGGCTAGAATTTAGTTAATTGTGTGCGTACGAGTTGAGTGCGGGGCGTTACAAAGGGCTCTTTCATTCTAGGAGTTGTTTTGTGGATTTCTCTCCAAATTAGGTGAGTGGTTTACCTTACTTCTAATTCTAGTCACCATGCTAGGAATGATGACATAATTTGCATGAAAGAAACTAATAAAAGTACATTTAATTTGAAAAAGGACTTATTAGATGATATAATTAATGCGTGGTAGATTGTATGTTAACTTATCATGAATCCTAATGTTGTAGCACAAATTGCCTTGTAGTTATGGAAATGTTAAATTGGGATTATGATAATGTAGAAATTGCGTATGAATTGCTAGTAGATGAAATTATTGTTTTATGCACTAAATGAACCATTGTGATATTGGTTCTAATGAATAACATTTGTCCTATGCATTAGGTTAATGGAAGAGAGAAAAACAGGGAGTTATAATTTTGATGTGGTTTATAAATGCCAAATTTTGTTTAAGAATTGTCAAATCGAAATATAGTAAGATTAGTATAGAACTTGAATTATTGTATGAAAGATGTATGTTTAATTAATGAGAAAATTGTTTTAAAAATACTGGAGTGTTAATTTAAGATGAAATTAGTATTCTGAAGATTTACATGATATTTTGTGCAAGTAAAATGAAGATAAGGGCTTTTGAACATCGAAATTATTTAATGAAACAGAGAGTCGAGATGAATAGACTTCGGGGTGTATTTGTGACAACCTGAGCTTGTAGCTCAAGTGGTCGGTGGTCGCTCTAGTGCTACTGTAGCGTGAGCATGGGTCTTGGGGGTCGCCGGTTCGATACCCTGTGTCCACCTTCTTTTATTGTGCGGATTAAAAAATTAACCAATCCCGAACAGAGAGTATAACACTCTCTGATCCCTCTTCATATCGCTAGCGCGCATTTGGCATAGTGGCTAGCGCATGGAGTTGTCTTCTCTAAAGTTGCGGGTTCGATTCTAGTTATAGCCAGAATATATATAATTTTTGACAAATTGATTTTTTGGAGCTTTCTTGATGTATAAAAATTTCGAAAAAAATACCTTTATTATTCTAAAATCATATACAACCTTTGAAAAATAATTGGGAGTTATTGGACTAAAATAAAGTGTATTTTTGAGGTAAAATTGTATTCGAAACTATTGTTTTTTACTTTTATAATTTCATAAAAATGTGTGATTTCACGAGGTGATTAAGATAAGTATTAAAAAGAAGAATTGATGGAAAGGAAATATAAATGTGATTTTTTATAAGGGTTATTTTGTCATAGAATAGCGTAACAATGGTGATTTTGTGAATATTCACTTGACTAGATATTTTCGTAATATGATCTTAATGTGGAAATGAATGTTGGTTATGGAATGCATAATTTGTAATTGAACTCCATGTATGATAATTGATTCATGAAAAGATTGGAAATCGTTTAATTGGAAAAGAGAAATTTTTCTTGAGCATGACAAACTCAATATGTGAATTATGAATTGAAATTGAAAATTAGGGTGTAGTCAAGACTCACACCGGCAATTGAAAGAAATGAGATATGATATTTGAAATTGAAAAGACCAAGTTTGGGTCATTGTGAAATGAAAGAAATAAGATTGGTATTAGTGAGAGTGGTGACCCTAAGAGATTGATTTTTGTTCATGATTCAATTAAGTTAAGGACTAGTATATAGTGAAGATGTGATGAAAGTGAGAGAAAAACACAAGTATGAGGGCCTCGAATCTACGATGTGAGTGTAATTCACAGTTTGTCTTCACGATGCGTCGTGACATGACGTGGGCACAACTCCGGAATTATCGGGATCTTGGCGACGCTTGTGGGGTGTTTGGTGATTGCGAGAGGATTGTGTTCCATGACGGAGACTGAATTGTCCATAGGTTGTCTTCACGATGCGTCGTGACATGACGTGGGATTCCCTTGCAGGTTGTCTGTACATAAGCTCGTTACTCATAGAATATCTAGGATACTTACCGTAGTTACAGTAGTAGATTAAGTCATGACGAGGGATTGAACCCTACAAGATGAAGAACGATTAAGGGCTTGCCCTCGGACCTATGTAGTATGGGATGCATAGAATCTGAACAAGTGCGCATTAGTGTCATGTAATATAAATAACTGCATTAAGGACTGAGTGCTCAATCAAAATACGACATCAATAGGATATTCCCCTTCGTTTGATTTGTCAACAAGTTTGTGTTTGTTAAGTATGGAAAGTCATTATACTATTTTCGGTATAGAGAGGATGGCCGTGTATAATATTTGTCGGTTGAATAAACTGACGTGTCCACAGTTTCATATACAGGATAAATAACACAATAAAGATTAAAGAACAACTGATGCTTAGAGATTATTCAAATGTTGTTGTAATTTCATTCATGTAAATGTTGTATTTTTGCTTCCACTGTAAAGTGTAAAGATTCATTTGTAACTCTGATGTAAAGTAAAAGTTTTAAATTCCTTGTAAAATTGTACGAAGTGAAGTAAAGATCATGTGGAATCTCGAATTCAGTTGTATTTGGAATTCGGATTGTTACAAAAATGATTGAAAGATAAATTTACGTAGGAATGGCTCAAGCTCTCTTGGAACTGTGGAATGGGTCCTGACAAGTTATTTTGGGAAAGATCTAACTGTTGCAATTCCTTCAGATTGCTAAAAGTTGATGGGATGCTCCCAATGGGATGCTCCCATTGGGATGATTTTGGCTCAAGTCCAAGTGTTCTAAAAGTTGGCACTCCCCAAGTTCGCTTGGAATTACATTGGCTAACTTGTTTCCACTAAGTAATAATAGGTCTAGAGATTTCAAGTTCCCGACTTCAGAGGGAATGTGACCAACAAGAGAGTTATATTGAAAATTAATTTCTCTAAGGTATTGAAGGCTAAAAATATCTCTGGATATTGTACCACTGAATCAATTTTTACTAAGGTACAATTCTTCTAATTGTTGAAGAGTGCCTAGACTTGAAAGTATGAGACCATCCAAATTATTTCTATCTAAATAAAGGTATATTAAGTTGGTGAGGTTAGGTAGAGATGAAGTAATGTTTCCTACTAGCCCGTTATCATTTAATCCTAAATATTGCAAACCTTTAAGCTTTCCCATACTATCTGGAATAGCTCCAGTAAGATGGTTTGGACCCAGTCCAAGGCTAGTCAGATTAACTAGGTTTCCTATTTCTGATGGAATGTGCCCAACTATGTGGTTACCATCTAATCCTAGCCACCAAAGATTTGTAGAGAGGTTTCCTATTGAGTTCGGTAACTCACCACTGATGTTGTTGTTGTTTAATTCCAACTTTTCCAAACAGCTGCAGTTCCATAGAGAAGTTAGAAATTCCATATTATTCGGACTCCTTGTTGTGAGCACGTTGGAATTTAGATTCAAATAGGAAAGAGAAGCCAACATCCCCAGATTTGGAGGCAATGTTCCACTCATTTTGTTATAAGCTATTGAAATCATAACGAGTTTTGTGGCATTTGGAAGAGAATGTGGAATTGGGCCTTCAAATTGATTAGCTCCAAATAACATAATCTCGAGATTTGGTAGAGTTAAGCCCATAGTTGGAGGGAGGATACCCTGTAGTTGATTATAAGCCACACGAAAGCTGGACAATGATGATAGATTGAACATGGAGGAAGGAATCGTACCAGAGAGGTTGTTTGCAGATGCTCCAAAGCCTTGTAAATATTGAAGCCTGCCAATTTTGTACGGGATGCTTCCCTCCAGTTGATTAATTACTACGTTAAATTGCATCAGAGATGAGAGGTTACCAACTGAAGATGGAATTTCTCCAGTGAGGCTATTGTTGGAAAGATCTAGATGGCGAAGTTTTGACGAGTTAAGCTCCACTAGAATTTTTCCCGATATATTATTGCTTGTCAGCTTGAGTTTCATGAGGTTGGAGGAATCGGTGGTCAACTGAATAGGAATTTCTCCGTGAAGAGAATTGAAGCTCAAATCAAGAATTTGTAGATGGTGCATGAAATCTAGTTCGGGGGGTATTGTGCCGTAAAAACCATTATTTGAAAGATTGAGATTAGTGAGGAAGGTGAGTGATGCGGTTTGTTTTTGGGAGGCATGTGGATGCACCAGGTATGAGTTCTTAGTCTATTTGTATTGGTGGAGGAAGCTCCTATGCAGACGACCCTCAGCTGGGCGAACGGTACGGAAGTAGGCTTGAGTGAGTTAGAGGCAGGATGCTCGGTTCGGATCAGGAGGCCCGAATCCGAGATCTTATGTACCTACAGATGGTCTAAAAACACCGGGGTTGGTCCCGGTAGCAGACCTTCCGACGATCTAGTCAGCTACTGAGAGAGTAACAGTAACTAGGGTTTGAGTGGGAGAGAGATTGATTACCTTGATCAAGGGGTAGGGGTCTGGTATTTATAGGAGAAGCCAACCGGGTTTGGACCCGTTTGGGGTCGGGTCTGGACCCGGTTGCCCGTGGAGCTGAAGCGGTGGAAACCCGGGCAGTATAGGGCTGACGTGGCAGAGGCCCGGGCAGTTTCCAGACTGACGTGGCAGGGGCAGGGTGGTTTTCCAATGCTGACATGGCGAATCCGGATGATCCGGAGGCGCACGTTTCCTGAGGGGATCCTGTGGCCCAGGAGGGACCACGTCATCCGACCCATAGCACAAGCCCCACACTCCTGGAGGGCTGGGTGAACCAGTCGTGTAGGAGTGGTTCTTCGCCTCTGTAGGAAGAGCAGGGTGGAGGGTGCAGTGAGAAAGTAGGATCTGCTACTTCCAGAAGAGGCCAGGGGGTAGGGGAAGGGATCCCTTCTTGGAGTTATGCGCAGGATGCTAAGCGCAGAGGAGTCGGAGTGACGCTTGCCGAGCCTTAGGGTCGGCAGATGAGCCTTGGGGGTCGGTAGACGATCCTCTCGCTAGTTGGAAGAGCGAGGGGATGTCGAGGTCGATCTGATTGGAGCTCAATTCGCTGAGCGTCTGGGGTTGGTGGGCGAGCTCCAAGGGTCGGCAGACGATCCTCTTACTAGTTGGAAGAGCGAGGGGACGTTGAGGTCGATCTGATTGGAGCTCGGTTTGTCGAGCGTCTGGGGTCGGTGGGCGAGCTCCGAAGGTCAGCAGAAGATCCTCTCGCTAGTTGGAAGAGCGAGGGACGTCGAGGTCGATCTGATTGGGGCTCGGTTCGCCGAGCATCTGGGGTCGGTGGGCGAGCTCCTAGGGTCGGCAGACAATCCTTTCGCTAGTTGGAAGAGCGAAGGGACGTCGAGGTCGATCTTGTTGGAGCACGGTTGGTCGAGCATCAGGGGTTGGTAGACGAGCCCCCACTCGTGGGACAGAGGAGGGTTTTTGGGGCTCGCGATGCCATCCGAGCTCCTTGTGAATGGAGGAGGGTACTTGGGGCTCGCGGTGTCATCCGAGCTCCGAGCCCCCTATGGATAGAAGAGGTGCTTTGGGGCTCGCGGTGTCAACCGAGCTCCGAGCCTTCTTGAATCAGAGGAGGTGCTTTGGGGCTCGCGGTGTCATCCGAGCTCTGAGCCTCCTTGAACAGAGGAGGGTGCTTGGGGCTCGTGGTGTTATCCGAGCTCCGAGCCCCTTGTGAATAGTGGAGGTGCTTTGGGGCTCGTGGTGTCATCCGAGCTCCAAGCCTTCTCGAACAGAGGTGGTGCTTTGGGGCTCGCGGTGTCATCCGAGCTCTGAGTCTCCTTGAATAGAGGAGGGTGCTTGGGGCTCGTGGTGTTATCTGAGCTCCGAGCCCCCTGTGAATAGTGGAGGGTGCTTGGGGCTCGCGGTGTTATCCGAGCTCCGAGCTTTTTTGAACAGAGTATGGTGCTTTGGGCTGGTGGTGTTATCCGAGCTCCGAGCCTCTACACTACGCTTGGTGGCAGTGACTGAATGATTTCAGTTCATTTAATGCTTTAGGAGTAGAAGTCTTGGTGGTTTGGCGGTGGTGACCGGTTTCTGAGCCTCTAGTGAGATATGGGGTGATGCTTGTGGCTCGCAATGCCATCCGAGCGTCGACCCTTCTGTGAAAATACAGAAGGGGATTGTGGCTCGGGATGCCATCCGAGCGACGACCCTTCTGCTAAATAGAAGAGGAATCTATGGCTCGCGATGCCATCCGAGCTCCGAGCGTCCTGAGCAATAGAGAAGGAGATTGTGGCTCGGGATGCCATCCGAGCGTCGACCCTTCTGTAAAATAGAAGAGGAGATTGTGGCTCGGGATGCCATCCGAGCTCCGATCTTCCTGATCAAGAGAGAAGGAGACTGTGGCTCGTGATGTCATCCGAGCGCCGACCCTTCTGTGAAATAGAAGAGGAGTTTGTGGCTCAGGATTCCATCCGGGCTCCGATCTTCCTGAACAAGAAAGAAGGAGACTGTGGCTCGCGATGCCATCCGAGCGCTGACCCTTCTGTGGAATAGAAGAGGAATTTGTGGCTCGGGATGCCATCCGAGCGTCGACCCTTCTGAGAAATAGAAGAGGAATATGTGGCTCGCGATTCCATCCGAGCTCCGATCTTCCTAAACAAGAGAGAAGAAGACTGTGGCTCGCGAAGTCATCCGAGCGCCGACCCTTCTGTGGAATAGAAGAGGAATTTATGGCTCGGGATGCCATCCGAGCGTCGACCCTTCTGAAAAATAGAAGAGGAATTTGTGGCTCGCGATTCCATCCGAGCTCCGATCTTCCTGAACAAGAGAGAAGAAGACTGTGGCTCGCGATGCCATCCGAGCACCGACCCTTCTGTGGAATAGAAGAGGAATTTGTGGCTCGCGATGCCATCCGAGCTCCGAGCATCCTGAATAATAGAGCAGGAGTTTGTGGCTCGGGATGCTATCCGAGCGTCGGCCCTTCTGTGAAATAGAAGAAGAATTTGTGGCTCGCGATTCCATCTGAGATCCGATCTTCCTGAACAATAGAGAAGGAGACTGTGGCTCACGATGCCATCCGAGCGCCGACCCTTCTTGACTTGTCGAAAAAGTCTGCTTGTTTGAAAAAAGGCCTGGGGGTAGTTGGGTAATTTTGCACCCACTGCTGACGTCATGAGCGCAAGAATCGAAGTGACTCCAGATCTTAGCGGCCGTTAGATCTTGATGATTAAGATCCAACGACCATCTCTAATTGCGGAAATCGAAGAGTAGCTTTCTCCTTATAAATCCCACTTCCTCACTTTTTCCTTCTTCATTTCTTTACTCTCACTTTCCAAATTTACAAGAACAGGATCTTACTTGCCGTCGACGACTTTTTTCGGTGATATTCACGGTTTACGCTTCAGGTTAGTATTTCTGCTTAGTAATATCGCGCACTCAGTCCGGATCCGAGGCTAGCTCGTCGGGCCGCTCCGCTAAGGAATCCTAGTCAGGGACGTCTTCCTCCCTTAGTAAATATAAGGTTAAGGAGGAGGTCCTGACAAACCCTGAGTCGGATAGTGGTGATGATGTAGTCTTCGTAGTGTCGTCGCTGAGATCCCGAAGGCCGGGGAAGGAACATGTGGACGAGGGCGAAGAGGAGGAAGAGGAGGAAGAGGAGGAAGAGGAAGAGGAGGATGACGAGGGTGACGAGGATCAGGAGGATCAGGATGCCGAAGGTGAGGAGGGGGACGAGGAGGATCAAGATCCCAAGGGTGAGGACGAGGATGAGGAGGACCAGGATCCCGAGGGTTAGGGTGCCGTTGATGATGAGGATGATGAAGGTGAAGGGCAGGGTGCTCAAGGAGGTGCTGGCAAAGGCACAGCAGGAGGGTTGGTCGGGGTCGGAGAAGACCTTCTGCCTCTTCCACCTTTGTCGACGCCGTCTCCGGAGAGGAAGGCTCGTCCTCGTCGGAAGAAGAGGACGTTAAGTATTCTAGACAGCCCCCTCCTCCGAATGAATATGCCCCTAGACCGAGGCTCGAGTTTTCCCCAGTCTCCTTTAAAAATTCGGGGTCGATCAGGATGTATCCTAATGATATCAAGGATATCGGCCCCGTTCCTTATGTGTCGGGCGAGGATGGCCGTGTGAAGATTCGGATGGACGACATCCCGTGCATCTTGAGGGTGGATTATCTTCACATCCTGAGGGCCGCTTACTTCATTCTTCGGGTGTTTGAAGTCTTCATTCCGAGCCTCGGCGTTTGACCCACCACAGCTCTTGCATCGGGATACTGCAACTTTCCCGAGGATGCCTTCGCCTCGGGGCTGAGGTTGCCGCTGCACCCCTTTGTCATGAGGGTTTTAAATTAGGCAAAGCTATGCCCAATGCAGTATGGCCCGAACTGTTGGAAACACTTGATCTGTTTCATTCTGAAGTACCAAGAGAAGGGCATGAAGCCGAGGTTGACCTATTTCCGAGCCATTTTAAGGATCAGCTCGCTTGGTGATCAGGAGGGGATATTTTACTTCTCGCCCAGGCCACATAAGAAGGTGGTGCATGGCCATCCGGATTCCATCAAGGGGTGGAAGGAGAAATATTTTGTGGTTCAGTGCGAGATGTCTTGGGGCATCCCGACCTCGTGGAATTTCTTCAAGCCCAACCACAAACCTCCGAAGCGCAGTGACTTGACCGAATAGGAGTGGAAGAAGGTTGAGAAGATCGTAGGGGGCACAGCATCGCTTGGCCATGAGTGATGGAGCTACACTTGGCCCGGGCCGGACTGAGCCTAATCGACCCTAGTATGTTTCGTTCTGAATTTTTGTATCTTTCTGCCTTCGTGTTAAAGTTAGCCCTTCTTTTGTCATTTTTGCAGAGATGACGTCCAAGCAAGTTGGCGACAGGCGCGCTTTGCTTGCTGTTGCCGAGAAGGCGAGGGCAGAGAGGAGGAAGAAAGCGGAGCAGGAGAAGCTGGCCGCCCAGGTTAGGGGGTCCACCAAGGGACCGACCCCAGTAGCCGAGGAGCCTTCTCCCTCGAAGAGGTCTAAGAAGCATCACCCCCCATGTTGAGGGCGCCCCGGGATGCGGGGGGTAGTTCGGGCAAGACTTTCGAGGCCCCAGAAAAGGTGCTTCCCCCACCTCGACTTTCTGCCGAGCAGATGGTGGGGCAGCAGGGGTTGCGACCCTTTGCTCCTGACTGGTCGATTGTTAATGGGGACACTCTGTTGGATGGCCCCGTGTCCATGGAGTTCGTCAGGAAGGCCGCCACCGAGCGGAATCGGATGGCGCTGGCGACGCAGTCGGCCGACCAAGCATTCATGCGCTGGTCTCATGCGTCGGTCTAGGTAAGTACTTGAGACTCGTATCTCCCTTATTCTGGTTTTGGACTTGTGAAGTTTTTTCCTGACCTTTTCTCCTTCGGACAGGCGATGCTCCATGGGCAGCACTTTCAAAAGTGCTTGGAGAGGGAGGTCATGGTGGAGAGGAGGAACGCGGATAAGTATCTCCGCGAGTTGAATAAGGTGACCGACGATCTGAAGGGGCTCAGCAAATGGCACTCGTCCATGAAGCCCAGATGAAATCGATCTTCGAGCACCACTCCAATGACGTGGTGCGCCTCAAGGAGAGGATCGAGGAGGAGGCAGAGAAGGGGCGGAAGGCTTTGAAGAGGATGGAGGCAGCCTCAGCGGATGCCCTCATTCTAGGACGAGGCGTACGATCAGGCCAAGGAGCACTTCCGGAAGATTTACCCGGAGCAGAAAGTGGATCACCTCCACTACGGCTAGCAGTTGGACCTTCCGCTGATCCCTGGCGGCGACGGGATGGAGGGCATCCAGGCTGAAGAAGAGGTGCCACCCCCCCTCAAGAATAGACTAGTTTTTCTTTTTCTTTTTTGATGTAAATGCCTCGTGCGGACTGGCCACTGCAGTTTTCTGTATTACCATTTTTTGAAAGCAATGAAATATACTTTTTTGGGTCGAGGCTTCGTAACTTGCGTATTTTTTAGCCCTCCTTTGTGATGTTTGTTCTCGTCTTTTGATAGACGCACGAGACCTTGGGCGCCGACCTTGTTTCTACCAGGGAATTTCTGGTCCGAGCAGGGAAGGAGGTCGCGGAGGCAGCTCTAGCTCGCCAGCGAAAATAAGCTCGGGACCGAGCTGCTGCAGTGAATTACTTTGTGAACAAGTCTAAGGAGCTCGGTCTGGAGGTGCCTCGTCTGAAGAAAGCCATAGCCGACCGGGACTGGTAGGTAATCGAGACGGACTGGTCCATCTCGGATGCCTCGAGCGGGCGGTCATTTTTGGAGTCATTCCTTCGCGAGGTCGTCGTTGAGAAGGAGTTGGAGATCCGCCGGCTGAAGCTGGTGTTGGGTGCAGGTTTGATCTAGGAGGCGAGCAACTCAACCCCGGATCGGTCTTCGACATTTTTATTGGAAGCGGCCCAGCTTGAAGACGTGGGAAGCTCGGTGGCAGGGGTCTCTTCCCTGGTCGGTCCGGCCGAGTGTGAGAGGAGCCCCGGAGGGAGCACCGAGTTCGAGTTTCAAGCCGAGTGTGAGTGAGTTGTAAGCTGTGCGTTGTCTTGGTACCGATGTTCATTGAGTTGTAAGCAATGAGTAACAATAAGAACATTTAATTTTCTGAACCTTGATAGTCTCGGTTGCCGTGGATGATTGCCGAGCTCATTGCGCAGGAGGTCGCCGCCGAGGTGACTTGTTGCAATGGGCGCATATGTCGCGGCATTTCGCCTTTCGATAAGTCATTATTGGCAACGTTTCGCCTCCCCATGAGCATTTATGGCGACGTTTCGCCTTCCGCCGTTTCGTATTCCCAAACGCAATAACTGTGCCCCTCAGGGGGCTATATAACCCCCACTTCCCCTTGTTGATTTTTAAGATGCGAGTGGCTGATTTGTTGCTTGACTTGGGTGCCCGCCGAAAGCGGGCGCCCAGAAATAATTATTTTTCCGAGTGCTCCGGATTGGAGGCACACCAATCACCCTCGGACTATTCGGGGTTTGGGCCTTGAGAGCCGTGAGACTCCGGGTTGTTCTTTGGTGAGTGGTGGGCCGACCGATCGGTTCGGAGGTTCGGAGAGAGCCGAGGGTCAGTGGCTCTCTTGCCGTCCTCGAACAATTTGGGGTTTTGGGCTTGTGAGAGCCATAAAACCCGAGTTGTTCGCGGGTGAGAGGAGGGTCAACAAATGGGCTCGAACCTCAAGACGTCTGTCCTGGATGGAGAGAGCTGAGGTTCGGTGGCTCCCCTGCCGTCCTCGAACAATTCGGGGTTTTGGCATGTGAAAGCTGTAAACCCCGAGTTATTCGCGAGCGAGAGGAGGGTCAACCAATCGACTAGAAACTCAGGGCGTCTGCTGAAGGCGGATGCTCTAAACCTTAATAAAAATTTTGCTGGAGCAGACATGGCGGTAGGTCGTCACCGAGCGTATTGGTCTAACGGCTTTGAAGAAGCTCAGGGTCGGCGACGAGGCACCACTTGTTCTTAGGAGAGATGGCACAGGTGTAGCTGGCGGTTGTCGCCTCGAGCATAGGTTGATGGGCTTGAAGAAGCCCAAACCATGTGAGGGACAGGTGCCGAGCCCACACACCGGGGAGAAAGCCAGTAACGGGCGTAGCTGAAGGTCGTCGCCGAGCATTAAGGTCGAGGTGCTTGGAAGAAAGCCTCCACCTTGCTCGAGGTCGATGCCGAGCTCCCGCACTTGTTCTCAGGAATGACGGCACGTGTGTAGCTGGCAGTTGTCGCCTCGCATATAGGTTGATGGGCTTAAAGAAGCCCAAACCATGCTAGGGACAGATGCCGAGCCCCCACACCGGAGAGAAAACTAGTAACAGGCGTAGCTGAAGGTCGTCACCGAGCGTTAAGGTCGAAATGCTTTGAAGAAAGTCTCCGCCTTGCTCGAGGTCGACGCCGAGCTCCTGCACTTGTTCTCAGAAAAGACGGCACGGTGTAGCTGGCGGTTGTCGCCTTGCGATAGGTTGATGGGCTTGAAGAAGCCCAAACCATGCCAGGGACTGATGCCGAGCCCCCATACAAGGGAGAAAGCCAGTAATGGGTGTAACTGAAGGTAATCACCGAGCGTTAAGGTCGAGGTGCTTTGAAGAAAGCCTCCGCCTTGCTCGAGGTCGACGCCGATCTTCCGCACTTGTTCTCAGGAGAGACGGCACGGGCGTAGTTGGCGGTTGTCGCCTTACGTATAGGTTGATGGGCTTGAAGAAGCCCAAACCATGCCAAGGACAGATGCCGAGCCCCCACACCGGGGAGAAAGACAGTAATGGACATAGCTGAAGGTCGTTGCCGAGCATTAAGGTTGAGGTGCTTTGAAGAATGCCTCCGCCTTGCTCGAGGTCGACACCGAGCTCCCGCACTTGTTCTCAGGAAAGACGGCACGGGTGTAGCTGGTGGTTGTCGCCTCACGCATAGGTTTTTGGACTTGAAGAATCCCAAACCATGTCAGGGACTGATGCCTAGCCCCCACACCGAGGAGAAAGCCAGTAACGGGCGTAGCTGAAGGTCGTCGCCGAGCGTTAAGGTCGAGGTGCTTTGAAGAAAACCTCCGCCTTACTCGAGGTCGATGCCGAGCTCCCGCACTTGTTCTCAGGAAAGACGGCACAGGCGTAGTTGGCCGTTGTCGCCTCGCGTATAGGTTGATGGACTTGAAGAAGCCCAAACCATGCCAGGGACAGATGCCGAGTCCCCACACTGGGGAGAAAGTCAGTAACGGGCATAGCTGAAGGTCGTCACCGAGCATTAAGGTCGATGTGCTTTGAAGAAAGCCTCTGCCTTGCTCGAGGTCGATGCCGAGCTCCCGCATTTGTTCTCAGGAAAGACGGCAGTGGTGTAGCTGGCGGTTGTCGCCTCGCGCATAGGTTGATGGGCTTGAAGAAGCCCAAACCATGTCAGGGATTGATGCCGAGCTCCCACACCGGGGAGAAAGCCAGTAACGGGCGTAGCTGAAGGTCGTCGCCGAGCGTTAAGGTCGAGGTGCTTTGAAGAAAGCCTCTGCCTTGCTCGAGCTCGATCCCAAGCTCCCGCACTTGTTCTCAGGAAAGACGGCACGGGCGTAGCTGGCGTTTGTCGTCTCGCGTATAGGTTGATGGGCTTGAAGAAGCCCAAACCATGCCAGGAACAGATGCCGAGCCCCCACACCGGGGAGAAAGCCAGTAACAGACGTAGCTGAAGGTCGTCGCTGAGCGTTAAGGTCGAGGTGCTTTGAAGAAAGCCTCCGCTTTACTCGAGGTCGACGCCGTGCTCCAGCACTTGTTCTCAGGAAAGACAGCACGGGTGTTGGTATATGCTCCTTTGTTTGATTGGATGCACGTTACTATCAATCAAACAAACCAAGCTATCCAAGCTTGTAAGGGAAGCTTTTCTAGCTCGCGATGCTATCCGAGCGCCGAGTCCCAAGATTGTAAGAGAAGCTTTTATGGCTCGTGATGCTATCCGAGCGCCGAGCCCCAAGCTTGTAAGGAAAGCTTTTCTGGCTCGCGATGCTATCCGAGCGCCGAGCCCCAAGTCCGTAAGGGAAGCTTTTCTAGCTCGCGATGCTATCCGAGCGCCGAGCCCCAAGCTTGTAAGGAAAGCTTTTCTGGCTCGCGATGCTATCCGAGCGCCGAGCGCCGAGCCCCAAGCCTGTAAGGGAAGCTTTTCTGGCTCGCGATGCTATCCGAGTGCCGAGCCCCAAGCTTGTAAGGGAAGCTTTTCTGGCTCGCGATGCTATCCGAGCGCCGAGCCCCAAGCCTGTAAGGGAAGCTTTTCTGGCTTGCGGTGCTATCCGAGCGCCGAGCCCTAAGCTTGTAAGGGAAGCTTTTCTGGCTCGTGATGCTATCCGAGCGCCGAGCCCCAAGCCTGTAAGGGAAGCTTTTCTGGCTCGCGATGCTATTCGAGCGCTGAGCCCGAGACATGTTTTTTATTGGTAACAAAATACAAAGCCACAAGCTTGTTTTAAGAAAGCTGACATGTTTACAACATGTAACACCCCACAAAATTGAAATTACAATTTTGCCCTCGTGTGTTACGCACGTGTATTTTGTAACGTGTTTTCATCCCGTATTTTGATTACCGACTATTTATATATTTTCAGTATTGATTTTTCTCTATTTTGAGTCAACAAAAATATAATATTTCGATATTTATATTCTACGTGCTTTCTACGTGTTTTCAATACACGTATTAATTACATATTTTCCGCCGCTACAGATAATAATTTTTGGGTTCCAATTATTTTTATAAAACGGAAATCTATTTTTCCCCCTATTTGATTAAAATGCATTTTTCGACTTTCTGCACGTATAATGCACGTGCTTTCTACGTGTTGTGATTTCATCATGAAATATATATAAACTAGTAAATATAATTTTGCTTATATTGTTTTCGATTATATTTAATAATTTTTCATCAATAAGATTAATTTTCGCATTTGGATATTTTACGTGCGACGCACGTGTTTTCGGTAAACGCATTTGTTTTTCAAAATAAATTTCGGAGCATGTGAGATACCCCGTAATAATACCAATATATATATATATATATATATATATATATATATATATATATATATATATATATATATATACATGTGTGTTATGTTATATAGGTTGAAGAAATAATTGGTTGTTAGTATAATATATGGCTATTTGGTATTATGAAGTTTTGGCATTTGGAAATAAATGTGTATGGAAATGATATGGAATAGGAGGTGGGCCCACGTGGATGGTAATGACAGCAGTTATGCTTTTGGTGCTGGATGGCAATATTGAAATAATTTGAATAGTATATATATGGAGTAGTAAGTTGGCTACTTGGTATAAGTATGTATGGTGAAATGATAAATGGGGGCCCACGGAATTGTTAGCACAACACTTGTGTGCTGTTTGAAAAATAAGGTAACGTGGCATTAGGTGGAGTGTGAATCCGGGTTGGAGTTGTGGGCCGGTTTAGGAGTTTTGAAGAGGAAAGGATGAGAGTTAAATTTGAAGAGTGGGGAGATGAAAAGATGGGAGTTTTTAGGAGTTGAGAAAATGAAGAGGTTGAAAATTAATTTTAATAATTTATTAGGTGTGAAAATTTATAATTTGAACCCTAGCAAAATTCTATAAATAGCACCTCTTTTCTTCTCATTTCACACACCAAAAAGAATAGAAAATCAAGAGAAAGAAAAGAAAGAGAGAAGAGAGTGTTGTGCTTGGAGGCCATTGCCAGGAGGAGAAGAGCTAGGAGTCTTGGAGCTAGAAGTGGTGATCATTTTTCCAATTGTTCAAGCTTTCATTAAGGTGGGTTCTCATGCTTTCTAATTTAGAACTATGCATGCTAGTGACAATATATGAACATTTTGTTTTGATATGTAGTAAAAATTTCATGTTAGTGTTACATGCTATGAATGAGAACAATATTGTTATGATTAAGCAAATAATAGGAATTTTTGACTAAAGAGCTAATGTCATAGATCATGTTAGAATGCTTGTAAAATTTTATGCATGTTAAAAGTGTATTTTTTGTATGGAAACTGGGACAAAAATTACTCGGTTTAATTTTGGTGCATAACTTTTCTTAGTTACAAAATTAAAAATTATGTCTAGCTTGTTGATTTTTTTGATTCAATTTAGTACTTAATCTAAAATGTGTTAATTTTTAAGGTTGCCCTGTAATCCTGCAGTACAATGTTCTGGTGGGGTTGGGTATAGAAAAATGCATCTCAGAATAGTAAATTAACTTTTTTTTTTATTTCACTAGGAAATATTTTAATGTGAGTTTTAGTGGCAATAATATGAAATTTAGCTTAATATGAATTGGCTTTTGTTTTAATGCTTTGCATTGTGTGGATAGTTCTTAAATGCTTTTTGTGCATTTTGTTGTTGGTGTCATCTTCTTCATTTGTCTAACTCCAGTATTGTATGTTTGATACTCAAGTAGTATTTCGTGAATGACATTGGTGAAAATCAGAAAGTGTTGAAGGAATAAAAATATATATATATATATGATGTAATAGGTTCTATCCATGTAGCCAGCATCAATTCTGATTAAAACAGGTTTTATGCTGACAAGAATTTTGATTACTTCATTTTTATAAAGTTCAAATGTAGGTCGTACTTTAGTAAATCCATTCAGTAAATCCAATTACAAAGAATTGTGGATTAGTAGATCCATTGTAGTAATTAGATGGTACCAAGTTATTTGCATCCAAGTTAAACATGGTTTCAAAGATGTTTGTAGAAGTTCGTAGGATCAAAAGCGTTTCATTCTGGTTTCATTATTCACATCCGGTACATAGGACTTTACACATAAATGAAGAATTTATTCTTAAAGATTGTTTTTGTGTAATTGATAAGTTTTAACGAGGATTTGAGATAGGAAGAAAAATAAATGACTACAAAAGTATTAGTAAAGAGCATGACTTTTAATTTACAAAATAATGATTTAGGGTGAATTGAAATCTCTTTATTTCTAGAAATGCAATATGGTTGAGTTATGTGACTTTTGAGATCATGAAAGATTTTGTTGTGAATGAGTAAATCATGTTTAGTGCTAAAGATGAGACATTGAATCGTGTTAAAATGAGACATCGTATGAATTTGAAATTGTGAATGAATTATTATTTATTATGAATAACTAGATCATGAATAGTGGCAAGACTATGAAATGATTACTTTGTGGATAAGTATTAAGACAAGATTTGATTATTTTTGTGAAGTGAATTGAAAGATGAAATTATATAAGTTTAAGACATGATTACAAAAGGGTATGTGTACCCATGTTTCTTGTACATGAAAGATTATGATTAAGAATTAGTAAGACTTTGGTTACCGGTAATTTTGAAAGAAAGAATTGATATGATTTTGAGATAATGCCGTCGGGCGATCTCGTATTTTGTGAATAAATTCGGTATGAGGTAAAACTGATTCTAGGGTGATAACATATTCATGTCTTGAACTAAAAATAATTAGGCACTTAAGTGAAGATGTGATAAACTTGTGCAAACGTAAATGGGTACTTCTATATAGTCGGCGGCGGATCTCCGTGGCTATAGACCCAGTTGGTGGACTGCGGTTGCCCCATAGGAGATGGACTGTATTTTATCCGGGACTTAGGGTAGTCGACGGATATTTACCATACTCCAAAGAATATGTATATACCGGGGCTGGAAGGGCATTTACGGGATTATCATCACGATATAATAGCCAGGGAGGCTGGGATCTGTTAATATAAGCCAGGGAGGCTGAGATCCGTATCTGTGAAATAACTCTAAAACTTGTTTTATTACTGGGTAGTCTCATGGCGAGGGATCGAACCCTTCAATGTGAAGTACGTAGGCGCTTGCCCTCGGACCTATGTAGTATGGGATGCATAGAATCCGAACAAGTGTGCATTAGTGTCATCCTAGTATAGAAATGTGTGCATTAGGCATTAAGGCATGACATACACTTAGATTTAGAATAATCACTTTTGACACTTTATATGTTCATTCAATCTTTTTGTGATTTGTTAAAGTATGAGATCGTTATACTGTTCCCGGCATAGAGAGGATAGCCGTGTATAACATTTCGTCAGTTGTAAGTAACTGACGTGCCCACAGATTGACATGCAGGTAATGGACCATTCATGAAGCTATACAGTGGATATGCTGATGCTGTTTTATTCTAAAGATGTTGTAAATGTTTTATTGTAAATTTCATTCTTCCGCTGTGTAAAACCAAGTTGTAATTGAACTCTGATGGATTGTGAATGAAAAGTTTTAAATTCCTTGTAAAATTGTACCAAGTGAAGTAAAGATCCTGTGAAATCTCGAATTTATCCTTATTTGAAATTCGGGGTGTTACACAATATATTGAATTTTTACAAAAGACAAGGCACGACGTGCCGATTACAATCTTGATAATTTACATGGTGGAGGCTACTCCTCTCCTCCTAAGAACTTGATGAGGTGCTCCGCATTCCAGGGCCTCTTGATGGCCTTGCCTTCTGAGTTGGTCAGGCGGTACGTCCCTGGACACACGACATCCGATACTCTGTAAGGCCCCTCCCAGTTCGGGGCCAATTTCCTTTTCTAGCTAGGGTTGGATACCGCTAGCTTTCGGAGAACGAGGTTTCCGAGTTTGATGTCGGTGGGATGCACCTTTTTGTTGTAGAACCTTTCAATCCTTTGCTGGTAGATGCTCCTTCTAATGGCGGACTTCTCCCTGACCTCGTCTATAAGGTCCAGGTCGACTCGCAGCTGTGCAAAGTTACTTGCCTCGTCGAACGCCATGATCCGGGGCGAAGGGATCTCGATCTCCAGGGAAATGACAGCCTCCGCACCGTATGTCAGATTGAAAGGCGATTCTCCCGTCGAGATTCTCTTTTGTCGTCCGGTGGGCCCAGAGAATGCTTGGCAGTTCGTCGACCCATAACCCCTTAGAGGAGTTATCGAGTCATTTCTTGAGTCCGTCGAGGATTTGGCTGTTCGCGTTCTCGGCCTGATCGTTGGACTGGGGTTGGCATACTGAGGAGAAGCGCTGGATCCCGAGATCTTCGCAGAACTTACGGAAATGCTTACCCGCAAATTGAGTCCCATTGTCCGTAATGAGCACTTGAGGGATCCCGAACTGGCAGACGATGTGCTTCTAGAAAAACTGTTGGGTCTGTTGCTCGGTGATCGTCACTAATGGCTCTGCCTCGATCCACTTCGTGAAGTAGTCGATCGCCACTATGAGAAACTTTCGTTGGCCCGTTGCTTTCGAAAAGGGGCCTACCAGATCCATTCCCCACATGGCAAAGGGCGTCAGGCTGGCCATGGAATGGAGATTTTCTTGCGGAGCCCTTTTCACAGGGGAGACTCGTTGGTAGGGGCCGCACTTCTTCACTAGGGCGAGGGCATTTTGTAGCATAGTGGGCCAGTAGTAACCGTGATTTAATGCCTTCCGCACGAGCGAGCAGCTTCCCATGTGGCATCCGCTGATCCCCTCATGTAGCTCCTTGAGGGCATACTTGGCCTCGTCTAGGGTTAGACAGCAGAGGTAGGGTCTGCCATCCGTTGCGGTGTACGACTTTTTGAAGAGGGTGGCGTTGATTACCGCAAATCTTTCTGATCGGACCCTGACCCGCCTTGCTTCAGCCCGGTCTTCGGGGAGCTCTCCCTTGACTAGAAATTTCTTAATAAGAGTGGTCTAGTTGTCGGGAGGAGCTTCGTCTTTAATGCATAAAATCTGCGGGAAGTCTGTACTTGGCTTCAATAGGACTTCAATCAGAACCGTGCGGTCGAGGCCTTCAAAGGATGAGGAAGCTAATTTAGACAGGGCGTCGGCCCTGGCATTCTGCTCCCGGGGGATCCTTAAGACAGTCGATTCGACAAAGGACATTAACAGGCGCTGTACCACGGCCAGGTACCTGATCATTTGATCATCACAGGCCTCGTACTCCCTAGTGATCTGGTTGACCACAAGTTGAGCGTCACTAAAGGCCCTGATCTGTCTGGTGCCGGCCTGATGAGCCAAGGTGAGCCCGGTGATCATGGCCTCGTATTCAGCCTCGTTGTTAGAGGCCGGAAAGTTAAGGCAGAGGCAGTATTGAAGAAGGAAGCCATCTGGAACCCACAGAATGATGCCCGCACCGCTTCCCGCTTCGCAAGAGGAGCCACCGACGTAAACTTCCCATGTCTGGTCGGCTTCCTTGCTGGTGGTTGCTCGGAGATGGTGCATTCTGTGATGAACTCGGCGAGGGCCTGCCCTTTGATGGCCGTCCTTGGCTGATAGCCGATGTCGTACTGACTGAACTTGATCGACCATTTGACTAGTCGCCTCGAGCTCTCGGGTTTATAAAGCACGGCCTTCAGGAGTTGGTCTGTGAGCACCTGGACCGAATGCGCCTAAAAATATGGGCAGAGCTTTCGCGCAGCCATGACCATGGCGTATGCTACTTTCTCCATCCTGGAATACTTGGTCTCGGTGTCGAGCAGGACCTTGCTCACATAGTACAGAGGTTTCTGGACTCCTTCCTCTTCCCGAACGAGGACGGCGCTCAACACATTCTCTGAGGCCGAAAGGTAGAGCCAGAGTGGCTCACCTGGTTCGGGCTTGCTGAGGAGAGGAGGGTTGGTGAGGTACTCTTTTAATTGGGCGAAAGCCTCTTGCTGCTGAGTACCTCACTCGAACCCTCCGGTGCCGCGCAGTGTTTTAAAGAACGGAAGGAACTTCTCTCCAGACTTGGAAAGGAAACGGCCGATGGCCGCCAGTCTCCCTGTTAGCCTCTGGACTTCTTTGATGTTCCTGGGAGGGGCCATGTCTATTATGGCCTGGATTTTTTTGGGGTTCGCCTCGATGCCGCGCTGGCTGACGATGCACCCTATGAACTTTCCCAAGGATATGCCGAATGCACACTTCGTCGGATTGAGCCTCATGTTGTGGGTTCGAAGGACCCCAAAGACTTCTTCCAGGTTGGCGACATGATCCTGTTCCTGCTGGCTTTTAACAAGCATGTCATCGACGTACACTTCCATGTTACGCTCGATTTGATCTTTGAAGACTCGGTTAACGAGCCTCTGGTAAGTAGCCCCGGCGTTCTTCAGCCGAAGGGCATAACCCTGTAGCAGTATAGTCCTCGGTCTGTGACGAAGGATGTCTTTGCGATGTCGGAAGGAAACATCCGGATCTGGTTATAGCCTGAGAAGGCATCCATGAAGGATAAGAGCTCGTGACCCGATGTGGTGTCGATAAGAGCGTCGATGGGGAATGGGTCCTTAGGGCATGCCTTGTTGAGGTCGGTAAAATCTATGCAGATCCTCCAGCTCCTGCTCGCCTTCTTAACCATGACGACATTCGCCAGCCACTCAGGGTAGCTGACCTCTTATATGAAGCGCACAGACAAGAGCTTGTCCACTTCCGTGTTTACCGTCTGCTGTCGCTCCTGAGCGAACTTACGTCGCTTTTGGACAACTAGTTTTGACCCGGGGAGCACGTTGAGTTTGTGCATGATGAGATCCTCGGATATACCGGGCATGTCAGAGGGCTTCCAGGCGAAGAGGTTGACATTGCGGCGAATGCAGCCGATCAGGGCTAACTTGAGGTCGGGAGCGAGGGAGCAGCTCACACGGAAGTGCTTCGACGCATCCCCTGTCTCGAACGAGACATTTTCTAGCTCATCTGCCGGCTCTGGTTCTGGCTGGGTCCTCTCGGGCTGCAGCTCGACGGCATCGAGGGGAAATACGCTGCCCCCGATTGCCGTCATATAACACGAACGCGCAACTTCTTGGTTTCCTCGGACAACTCCGACACCAGTATTGGTAGGAAACTTCATCTTCTGGTGGTAGGCCGAGGGAACCGCCTGGAGGGAGCAGAGCCCCGGACGGCCGAGTATTGCGTTGTAGGCTGTCTTGACATTCACAACCATGAAGTCCATGGACTCGGTTCTTCTATTTGGGGTCGTACCTGTCATGACGTCTAAGGTGACGATCCCCTCTATTATCACCGGGACGCCGGAGAATCCGTTCAAGGTATATCCGGCCAGCTTTAGCTTATCACGGGAGAGCTTCAAGTTCTCGAACGCTTCCAGAAACAGGATATTGACAGAGCTCCCATTGTCCACAAGGATTTGCCGGGCCTCAAAGTTTGCCATGCTGAGGCTGATGACGAATGCGTCACAATGCGGGAGCCGGACTTCCTCTAGGTCCTCCCCTGAGAAGGAGACAGGGAGTTGCTGGATCTAGGGGGAGAGAGGGCCCTGGACGATGTTGACATTCCGGATGAACGCCTTGCGGGAATTGTTGGATTCCCCTTCCATGGGCCCTCCGTAGACGCAATGCAAGATGGCCTGACCCTCGGACTCCTCGGGTTTCGGATCCCGCTCGGGGCGCTGTCGGGGTGCTCGAGGTGGAGGGAAAACCCTCCTGTTTCTGGAATTCCTTTGTTCCCGGGCACCCTCTCTTTGGAATTCTCGGAGGTACCCTCGTTGGATGAAGGCCTCAATTTCGTCCTTCAAGGCACGACAATGATCTGTGTCGTGCCCGTTGTCCCGGTGGAAGCGGCAGTAGAACCTCTGGTCTCTCTTTTTGCTGGTGTTGTTGGATGGTCGAGGGGGGAACTGCACGAGGTCCCTGTCTTCGATTTCCAAGAGAATGGTGGACACATACTGCGTCAGAGGAGTGTACCTCTCGAAGCGAGGGACCGGCGGAACCTTCTTCATGGCGCTCCCGTCTCTCGGAGCTTTCTTTGCTGGCTCGACCTCGTCGGCCTTGCGCTTTCCTTTCCCGGTAATTTCCCTTGACTCCTCTGGGTTTAGGGCTTCCTCGGCCCGGATGTACTTCTCGACCCAATTAAGGAGGTCGGGAAAATCTAGGAGGGGTTTCTTCGCCAGGGAGGCCTTCAGCTGTCCATGCCGGACGTTGTGTCGGAACGCTGCTGATGCAATGCCAGGGTCGAGGGAGGATACCGACCTTGCCTCGGCGGTGAACCTTCAGATGAACACCCGGAGTGACTCCCCTTCTTTCTGCCGGAGGCCAAGTAGGGACGCACTTGTCCTTTTGGCCTTTCGGCTAGTTACGAAGTGGGCAAGAAAGTTGCCCTCTAGCTGGTCGAAAGAATAGATGGAGCCGGGGGTGAGGTTGGAGAACCATTCCGGAGCCGGACCTCGAAGGGTGGCGGGGAGGGCTTGGCACAAGAGGGGATCCGATGTGCTGTGAAACATCATGAGGGTTTTGAAGCCCTCCATGTGATCAGCAGGATCACCCTCGCCGTCATAGGTCTCGAACTGAGACAGACGGAAATTCTGGGGTATTTCCGCCTGGAGGATGCGGGTGGAGAATGGAGGATGGATGGGTCTGTATCCCTGAGCCGTCCTTGGGCTGCCGTCACCGAAGTGGTTGAGGCAGTCCTCCATTTCTTGAAGGCGCTTCAAAATGTTGTCGTCATACTCCGGTGGGATTGTTGTGGGGCGAGACATGCTGGCCTCGGCGTCCGTGCAGGTGTGAGAGCGACGGACGGTCTCATCACGGGGATCCCTCGGATGGCCCCCATGCTTTCCTTCCGAAAGTCTTGAAATTCCTGGTGAGTGACTGGGGCTCGTTCAGCCCGGTTTGGTTGAGCCGGAGGTCGCCACCCGACACGGCTGAGTGCCGGCCCCCGTCCTTGCGACGGAGGCTTTGGATGGTTCGGGGCCGAGTTGGAAGCGGCCCCTCCCCTGCTGCGGCTAGCCTGTCGGTTTAGGATTACCCCCCGTAGGTCGGGCTGGACCGGACGGGATGCACTCGGCTGGGGTCCGCGACTGGCCCCCTTATAGTTGGATGCAGGAGCGTCGGCGGCGGCGTCTGGTGGAGGCACGTCCTGCCGACGCGCAGAGGTAACAGCTTTTGTGGCTTTGGGCGCCATGTGAGCTTGAACTGACGGGGTACCGTTGGTGGCAGAGCTCGGGTCAGCGTCTGTAATAGAATTTCCCACCGACGGTGCCAACCTGATGCAGTTTGATTTTGGGAGGCGTGTGGATGCACCAGGTTTGAGTTCTTACTCGATTTGTATTGGTGGAGGAAGCTCCTATGCGGATGACCCACAGCTGGACGAACGGTACGGAAGTAGGCTTGAGTGAGGCAGGATGCTTGGCTCGGATCAGGAGGCTCTGATCCGAGGTCTCATATACTTGCAGACGGTCTAGAAACACCGGGGTTGGTCTCGCTGGCAGACCCTCCGACGATCTAGTCAGCTACTGAGAGAGTAACAGTAACTAGGGTTTGAGTGGGAGAGAGATTGATTACCTTGATCAAGGGGTAGGGGTCTGGTATTTATAGGAGAAGCCAACCGGGTCTGGACCCGTTTGGGACCGGATCTGGACCCGGTTGCCCGTGGGGCTGAAGCGGTGGAAACCCGGGCGGTATAGGGCTAACGTGGCAGAGGTCCGGGCGGTTTCCAGGCTAACGTGGCAAAGGCAGGGCAGTTTTCCGACGCTGACGTGGTGGATCCGGATGATCCGGAGGCGCACATTTCATGAGGGGATCCTGTGGTCCAGGAGGGGCCACGTCATCCGACCCATATCAGTGAGATATGCTAGAGAAGGTGAAATGAAGCCTGCAAGACTTAAATAGCTGAGGTCCAAAGGCAGTGACTCTATGAGGATGCTTTTTGGTACTACTACTGCATGTTACCCCAATCCAACGACAGAAATGGTTTGTAGCATTCCATGAGCTCAGAGCCGATGAGGAGCCAAGTTGACTCTTGAATGCAACAAGTGAGAGCATATCAGTCTCATTTCCACCAGTTATGGTAGTGGAAGTTGTGGTGGTGGTGGAAGATGGTAAAGGGAACGAGGATGAGAAAAGGAAGAGAAAGAACAGTATTATGACCTCCATAGTCACTACTTTATTATGCTTTCCCTCTTAGAAAGGTTTTTGGCACTTGAAAATCCTAGCAAAGCTTTGAATATAAATAAGAAAGTGCAGGCTTCTCATGTAGATGTCGTACGTAGAAGTGGTCATATTTCATAATAGCTAGCACCTCAATCAAAAAATAATAATCGCTATTGATTCACATTTTCTAGTTGACACTTCAGTTGAATAAGTCCATTTCAATAAATTATATCCCTATCAAGCCAAGAATTTTCCATTAATCCCATTGTTCAATTACAAATTGGTCCTCTCTCTCTCTTCGATGCGTCACTCATCTCTCCCGTTCTCTCTCTCTCTCTCTCTCTCTCTCTCTCTCTCTCTCTTTCGAAGCTAGGGTTTTTGGTTTATGATTTTGGTCCATTGAGGGGTTTGGCTGCTATCGAAACCCACCCAATCGAAACCCTAACTCCACCTTTCTTCTCCTCCCCGACAACTTCGTTTAGGTATAATTTTGGTAAAAAAAAAAGATTTCCCAATTTTTTTTTCAATTCCCTTATTGTGTAAGTTAATTGCTATGGTTTGAAAACTGTTATATGTTTTCCATTCACTTGTTCAAACTCTTTATTGTTAATTAATTTGTCATGTAATGTTTGCATCTCAAGAATAGTGTGTGGAACAAGATGATCAGCTACAATATGTCAGGGAAGTATTCGATTCCCCAAATAGTTTGTTACATTCATGTGATTGTGAGTTTGCTTCCTCGTTGGATAACTTGGATTCTAGTTTTACAAGTGATGATGAGATGGATTATGTTTATGAAGTTGGACACTATGAATCATTTATTTAATGATTTGTAGGAGTGACTAGTGATGAATTAATCCTATATGAGCTTTATTTTTCCTAATTGGTTATAAGTGATGATGAGATGGATTATGTTTCTGAAGTTGCACACTATGATTTAATGATTAATAGGAGTGACTAGTTATGAAATAATCCTATCTGAGCTTTACGATTGTCACTTCACTGAATGTTGCTAAATTCCCTGACTCATATATAGTTAGTCTATTAAGAGCTGGAAAGCTGAGATCCTTATTGGGAGCTGGAGTTTGATCCCGCTTATCTTGGCTTTGTCGAGGGGCAAAAGGGGCAAAAATCGTTAATTAGTAATCTATAATACCAAATAGCACATTTGTTAAATTAATCGTTATGTCTTGCAAACTGATGATGGACATAAAAGAGATGCATGATTTTTCTCCATCTTTGAAAAGTTGGTAAAATGATTTTGTTTTTACAAATAATACCAAGTTCGTAGGCTGTGATAAAAAGTTTGTGCATGATTTTGTTTATTCATGATTTTTCCCTTTTGGAGTGTGTAGGTAGTGATGAAAAGTTTATACAAGACAAGTAAAAATGATTTTGTTTTTTTGCACCCTCCTACCAACTTAGTGTGCAAGTCATTTCAGCTTCATGTTCAGTTTCTGTTTTCGGCAATTGGTATACAAATTTTTTTTTGGCGGTGTTCAGCTTCATGTTCAGTTTCTGTTGTTCTGAGCTGGGGAGCTGAAATGTTTTGAGGGTGTTCATCTTTTTGTTCAATTTATGTTGTTCTGAGCTTACACATTTTGAACTTCGTGTTCAAATTCTCTTGTACTGAGCTTACACATTTTGAACTTCATGGTGTGGATATGGTGGTGTTATTCTGAGCCTACAAATTTTTGCATCTCTTGTGGTTGTTCTGACATTGCAGATTATTTTGCAGTTGTTGTTGTTTAGAGCTTACAGTTTTCTTTGCTGTTGTTGTTGTTCTGAGCCAACAGATTTTTTGCTAAAATTTTTTTTTGTTGTTCAAATACCTGTCTATCCTGAATTTGATGATACTCTGTCAATTTAATTTACCAGCTTTAACATGTTCATCAAACACTATTCAGGAACAACCGAGTGGTATGTGGTTATATCTCCAAGTCAAAAGTTTACTTGCAATTCATTATAATTCATATATTTACGTACTTGCTTCTGATATTATTGGGTGAATCACTTTGTTCAGGAATTCAAGAGGAAGAACAAGAAGGATGTTAGTGGAGAACCCGAGAGCCTTGAGAACATTCTCTTCGACTACCCATTTTTGACCCATTGAGAATGTTTCGATTGCCAGGAAGTTTAAATGTCTTTTACTGTGTTGGTCATGTATGGATTGTAAGGGAAATAATGGAAGTCAAAAGTTAAAACTAGTTTGTGGTTACAAATCTGTTATTAATCCTTTTGTATAATCTCCATTTGGTTTCCAATGTTTTCGGCAATTGGTGTACACATTGGATGGTGGTTGGTGGTGTTCAGTTTCTGTTGGTCTGAGCTTACACATTTTGAATTTCATGTTCAGTTTATGTTGTTCTGAGCTTACACATTTTGAACTTCATGTTCAGTTTCTGTTGTTCTGAGCTTACACATTTTGAACTTCATGTTCAGTTTATGTTGTTCTGAGCTTACACATTTTGAACTTCATGTTCAGTTTATGTTATTCTGAGCTTACACATTTTGAACTTCATGTTCAGTTTCTGTTGTTCTGAGCTTACACATTTTGAACTTCATGTTCAGTTTCTGTTGTTCTGAGCTTACACATTTTGAACTTCATGTTCAGTTTCTGTTGTTCTGAGCTTACACATTTTGAACTTCATGTTCAGTTTATGTTATTCTGAGCTTACACATTTTGAACTTCATGTTGAGTTTCTGTTGTTCTGAGCTTACACATTTTGAACTTCATGTTCAGTTTCTATTGTTCTGAGCTTACACTTTGGATATTCAAGTTCAGTTTATGTTGTTCTGAGCTTAATATCTTAAATAATGTTATTTGCTTCAACCAACATGTTCATGTTTAGTCCATCCTCAACCAAGCCCAATAACAGAACACGAGAAATTAATATCTTAAATAATGTTATTTGCTTCAATACACTGAGAGTATACTTGCTTCAATAACTCACAAGTGCATCAAAAACTTTACAAATTTAGCAACTATACAACTTTTATCACCAAATATACAAGCTTTTTGCTCAAAATGTCAACTGGTGTCGGGTAGTGAGTAGCTCCAAGAAGCACTTCAAGTTGAAATCAACCTGTAATCAAAATTAAACAAAGCTCATTCAGCCTGGAAACAACAAAATGTTTATTTAAAAAATATAGTAGGCTCGGAACACAAAACATCAGTGTCACAAACAAAAGGGTTAAAAACACAATTGTAACCACAAACCAATTTTAACTTTCAACTTCCATTATTTCAATTACAATCCATACATGACGAACACACTAAAACACATTAAAACCTCCTAGCAAAAAATTGACTAACACCAGACCAAACAAATTCATGTTAATTCAAACATGAAGAGGGTCAGAACAACACCACCAAAAACTGAACATGAAGCTCAGAACAACAGAAAATTGAACATAAACTGAACATGAAGTTCAAAATGTGTAAGCTCAGAACAACATAAACCAAATGGAGATTATACAAAATGGTTAAAAACAAAATTGTAACCACAAACTAGTTTTAACTTTCAACTTCCATTTTTTCCATTACAATCATACATGACCAACACAGTAAAACACATTTAAACCTCCTGGCAAAAAACTAACTGACACCAGACCAAACAAATTCAAACCTGTAGGGTCAGAACAACACCACCAAAAATTGAACATGAAGCTCAGAACAACAGAAAGTGAACAACATAAACTGAACATGAAGTTCAAAATGTGTAAGCTCGGAACAACAGAAACTGAAGATGAAGTTCAAAATGTGTAAGCTCAGAACAACGGAAACTGAATACCACCAACCACCAAAAAAAATTTGTATACCTTGCCGAAAATAGAAACTGAACATGAAGTTGAAATGACCTGCACACTAACTTTGTAGGAGGGTGCAAAAAAAGACAAAGTCATTTTACTTGTCTTGTATAAACTTTTCATCACTGCCTACACACTCCAAAAGGGAAAAATCATGAATAAACAAAATCATGCATAAACTTTTCATCACTGCTTACTAATAAATCAAGCAAGAAGATTGTCAAATGCAGAAGTTTGAGTTTGTCAATAGGGCTGCTTTATTAAGCCATGCCTACTAGTTCCAAACAAATGTTTTTTTTTTTTGCATCTCCGCCTCTTCTCACGATCAATCGACTTCCTCTCATAATAGAATTGCTCATGTATATATATAGAGTAAAAACCAGTAGGCTCAGAACACACTATTCACAACTAGAATATGATAGATAAATAATCAAGCATAAATACAACAAGCTGAAAAAATTATTTAGATCATGAAGTGTTTCGCATCACTGCCTACACCAACACACCGAAGGAGGGAATCAAACCCCAAAAGGCTTAAATGAGTATCCAACACTTTAAATGTAAGGTAAGTGTTGAGGGCATTGGGGATTCCACAACATTCATTCATTTCTTCCCCATCTTCTCTCCCGCTCATTCCCCAAACTCTATTTAACTTTGCATAATTATCATGGCACACAACCAAATACGCTTCAAAACAATAATTTCAATCCCCAAAAATAAATAACCAACTCATTTCAACAATATCGACTCAAAGTTTGGATTCAATAATGGAGTAATACCCATAAAGATAATCTTTACTGATGATGGTTTTATATAAACGAGGATGACAACAACAACAACAACAACAACAACAACAAATTAACACTGGAATTTTACCTTTATCCAACTTTTTGAAGGTGGTCGTCGGGAGGTAGGAGGAAAAATCGAGGAGGTGGGAGCTAGGGTTTAAGGGGGACCGAAATGGAAAGAGGTGGCGGCTCGAGCTTCGGTGGGGTTATCGAAGGGAGCTAGGGTTACGGGGCGAGCGATGGTGAGAGAGATAATCGATTTCGAATTGGGGGCTAGGGTTTCTCTTCGAAGAGAAAGAGAGAGAAATTGGCAGCAGGGATTCGCCAAACGAAACCCTAACAGCCCTTGTTCGACGAAGAGAGAGCGGAAGGGAGAGGAGACAGAGCGGGAGGATGAGGAGGTAATTTAAGCTCGACGAGAAAGATAGAGAGATATGGGTTTCAATTTTGCCCCTTTTGCCCCTTAACAAAGCCAACATAAGCAGGATTTGTTCTGAGCCGTTCGATCTCGATCAATCCCGATCGAATGGTTGAAAACTCCAGTTCTCGATAAGGATCCCAGCTTCCCAGCTCTTAATAGACTTACTCTCTCTCTCTCTCTCTCTCTCTCTCACTCTCTCTCTCTCTCTCTCTCTCTCCCTATATATATATATATATATATATATATATATATATATATATATATATATATATATATATTTGATAATAAAGGTGATGCTCATTAATAAAGAATTAACGAAACAAAGTAGTATAAATAAATTACATCAAACTGGGAAAAGAAAACCATTATACAGTTAAGCCTACAACATTAACTTGTCCCTCCCCAAGCTAAACTTGTAGACGAAGACATGTACAACATTTTCTCCCATTCATCAGATGTCGCACGTCCTAAGTTCCTATCAATCAACCAAATGATGACTTTTCAAATACCCGTCATAGTGTCAACTTTTCACTTCACCTTCTAGCGATGACTCACACGAATACCTTTACAACGACGACTTCCTAAACCCCATTCAGTGACCCTTTGTCCGTTCAACACACCGAAAACGTCTTGCCGAATCCTTATTCTGCTAACGACTTGCCTATCCACCCTTCTGGTGATGACTTGTCCCTTCTCTAACATGGAATTATAAGCCCATTCACTGCCACGGTGGCAGTTTCTCCATTTGCCACATCGATGATGACTAGTCCGAACACCATTTTTGTGACGGCTTGGCTATCACCAGACTTGCAACGGCTCACACCTCTCTCACCATAGCAATAACTTGCTCAAACTCCAAACTAGAGATGACTCGTGCATCAACCATACCGGCAACGACTTGCACATCTAACACAACAGCTACAGCTCCAAAATCCACCATCATATCGATGACTCGCACATCAACCATAACGATATCGGCAAAATCATACACTGCATTGGTGAGGATTCACACCTTCACCAAATATCGATTAATGAAGAACTATTTTAGGCAACTCAAAATGAATCTTTAAATTCAATCAAGAGCTCACTTCAAAGCCCACAATCACGCCCACCACTCCCCAAATCTAATTTGAATTTCAAAAATCTAATATGAAATTCAAATCTCATTCAAATTTTCCTCCACACTCCCTAAATCTTATTTGAATTTTAAAAATCAAATTTGAAATTCAAAATTCAAATATCAACCAAATAACTCCATCCACACCTCCCAAAATTCGACACTAGCAACCACCATGATCACCGCGTCTCCCATCAGCTCACCTCCACCCCTCAAAGGCATTGCAGTTGTTCTCTCCCGCCGAGCTAGCCCTGACACCAGTGTCGCATCACTTGATGACATCCTCTCTCATCCCTCAACGGCAGCCCTGACGTTTCCATCGTTCACTCCCACCGAGCCAGCCTCTCCCGGCCCTCAACCTCTCCCAAATGGCAGCCTCTCCCAACCCTCAACCTTTACCATCCATCAACATCAGCCTCTCCTAGCTAGCATCAACTCCATCACCCACTCTTAAAGCTTCGACGGCAGCAACGAAAGCAACTCCATCAACCGTGCAACTACCATCTTTCCCAGTGGCGCAGCTCCTGCACTCGACGCCAACCCTCATGATGGCGATCATCCCCGCCGCTCCAACCAGACACTAACAACTCCAAAAACCTCATCTATTCGTTTAGTCATGACTTCGACGAGCACCCCATCGCACCGGAGGTGCGATTGGGGGAGAGTCGGTCCTGAGCTCACGGGACCCCAAGGCGAACACCCTAAATGGGACCCCCATACATAAGTTTATTTTTAAAAAATAGGTATAAATAATTGGGTTAATTTTTTATTTTGCCACAATTTTGAAAAAAGTTGATATATATATAGAGAGAGAGAACACCCTAAATGGGACCCCCATACATAAGTTTATTTTTAAAAAATAGGTATAAATAATTGGGTTAATTTTTTATTTTGCCACAATTTTGAAAAAAAGTTGATATATATATATATATATATATATATATATATATATATATATATATATATAGGTAAAATAAATAATAATCATGAAATAAAAAATTAATTCAAATTTCGAAACGATGAATCCCTAGCAACAACAGCAAGCGGCTACAATAATGACAATCAATTCTACAAGTCTACAAGACTACAACTCTACAAATCTACAACAATCAATCATCAAAAGTAGAAGAGACAGAGATAGAAATAGTTACTAGTTCTTGGTCGATTCTCGATGGTCGGGCCAATGGATACAAGCCTACAAAGCAAATCACAGTAAGCGGCGAGAGTCAGGTTCAACCATTCAGGAGTCGAGTTCAGCACGTTCAGGACTTGGGACTCGGGGCGATGGGGCTCAGTAGTTTGGTTTGTAAGTGGAGGAGATTGGAGAAAGAAAAATAAAGTAATGGAGGATGGAGGAGATTGGAGAATGGGAGTTGGAGGAGAGTGGAGAATGGGTTCGTCCAGGAGTCGGGAGTTCGACTGTTGGATATGGGTGATTGGAGTCAGAGATGGGTGGTTGGAGGATTGGAGCCTAGAGCAGGAGGCAGCAAAAAACCGATTTGGTATTTAGAATCAGGGATTGGGGATTAGATTTGGGGAGAAATAGAATGGAGAATTGGAGATGAGAATTGGGATTGGGTTCAGGTTGGATGTTGGAGGAAGATTGGAAGGGTGTTGTGTTGATTTGGGGATCAGGTCGGGTGTTGTGTTGATTTGGGGATCAGGTCGGGTATTGGGTATTCGGGTGCGAGTGATAGGTGTTTGGATTTGGGTAATTTCCCTCTTAAGTAGCATCTCTTAAACCAAAAAAAAGCCCCAAAAGAAAATCAGTCAATCTCTCTGTGGGTCGGCCCGATGCTAAATTTTTTAATTAAAATAGGCCCCAAAAAATTAAATTTGGGGCCCCCAAAATAAAATGCACAAATCATAAATTGACTTTGCATGCAAAATACGTATATAAAAATATAGGAAAAATAAATTGGGGGCCAAAAAATGCACAAAATTTGGGGGCCTAAGGCGGTCGCCTCTCCTGCCTCCAGGTGAGGGTCGACCGTACTTATGTCTATAGTTTATCAAATAATTACTGATGAAAGCCATGTTTCGAAATCATCTAGCCCTAATTATGCTTTGGAGAAAGAAAGAAAAAAATGTTTTACATAATTACATTATTTTGTAATGATTTCCTGCTCTCAAAATTCCAAAGAAAAGAGAACTACAAACCTAATAAATAACTTCAATATTACCTTCATAAATTTGTCTGCATTGAATCCCCAGAGCCATTGATGTAACGAGCATCAGAAAAAGGCCTAGATTTTGATCATCATACCTAACCGTATACTTTTCAATTGAAAAGATAGGCCCAATCAAACTCAAGCCCCTGTTTTGTTGTTGTAGATTAGCGGGGGGATTTGTTAATTGAATATGCTAGGATTTATTGTCTGGGTATAAACATGGGTTGCACTAATGTACCCCAATGTAGGGTTGTGAATTGGGTCGTGTTTGACTTGAATATGAACCAACCCAACCCGAACGGATGAAATTTTTTAGCATTGCAAACGCGCCCAAACCCGATTGGGTGGGTATAAAAAACTGGGTTGAGCTTGGTTTTTATAAAAACCCACTCACTCAAACCGGAGCCTAACCCGCCTCCCACATGAACAGTATCAGATGTCTAATTTATAGATATATAAGTTATAATTTTCAACAATTTCGATATAATAGTGCAAATTATAGTATATTGACATTAGCGAATAATTTTCAACCGTGATCTAATTCGAGTATAAGATTAAATCCTTGTTTTTTATTGTATTGCTATAAATCGTTAATCTTAAATGGCTAAAAATAAGTAAAATTCTAATTATCAAGGCAAAAATATCGCGTCCATCTCACATAAGTGACATAACCCACCCAACCCATTCTACGAAAAACCCACCTGAACCAACCTGAAACCAATGAGTCCAGGTTTGAGTATAAGAAAAATAAAACCCCGATGAGTTTGGGTGGGTTTTGGGTTTGAAAAAATAAAGCAGGTTTGGTTTGAAAATTGTAACAAACCCAACCAACCCAAGTCGTGCACACCCTTACCCCATGTGCAATAATGCATGTTTCTTTTTTGGGATCCTTGTAAGAAAAAAGAATAAAACCAATATATACATTTAATTCATAAAACATCTCCTCAAATATGTAGAGCCAAAGAATAAAACCAATAAATACTATTGAGCTAAAGCCAAAGCAGAACTCGAGAGAGAATAATTAGAGAATTCTAATCGGTGCAGCGGAACCTTTTTAGGCATTGAGATGTGCGACAACCGATCACAATGAACAACCAAACAATGTAAACCACGCCAAACACAAAAGCACACAGTTCAGTGAACCTAATCCAGTGGAGAAATAACCAAGACATTATTAAACTAGAGATGATACAAGAGTTATAATACTTTAACAAGAACCTATATATCTCTCAAACCTCAGTAGAAGATACAATGTTGTTTACAATGAAAAACTCTTAAATGAAGTATTACCTCTCATGGAGGCCATTACAAATATTTATGGAGATCTAGAAAATCCTTAGTTGTATCCTTGATCCTTCACCATCTGTTAAACTCTGAAGAGAAAGGCATGCGATATGTGATGTATGATATAACTTGAAAAAGAAACTGGGCTCAGACAAATTTCCAAATAATTGGCCCATATGTTGCTGTCGATTGACTGCCCAAAGTGATAGTTGACTTATTTGATGTCAACAAAAAATAGAGAGCTCTCGATTATGTTGTGGTCAATTGCTAAAATAGCACGGAACTCTCATTGCATTCGTCTCCTAAAATAGTAGTCGACTTCAATCTCTAGTCAACCAATCTAGCACCTCCTTTCGCCTCCTTTCATCAGTTCAAAACATCTTCTCACTTTTCTCTTTTATCTTCTAATCGAAGCTACTATGCAAGATATAACCCTACATAATATACATAACCCAAGATTTCGTTAGTCTTGTAGCTTCTTCAATTTGTTGATAGTAAAAAGAAACATAAATTTCAAGTATTCCTCTTGGTATACTAGTCACAATCTGAACATTCCTAACATCAAAATGCATATTATTTTTACCGAGGATTTTCCTAGCATTTTTGTCTCGACTCTTGCTCTCTTGTGTTGTGGCTTATTGCAACGAGTCCATAAGTTGAGGGAACGGCTCTATTCTAGGGATAGCCCTAGCAGAGGCGTTGGGACTCCGAGTTTGTTGTTTGAGAGTTAGCAATTTGCGGGAGAAGCTCTAGAGGAGATGTGGACTCCGAACTAGCTGAGTTAAGAAAGTTTTAGGAGCAACTCTAAAGACGAGCTGAGCTCTGAACTTACTTATTAGTGAGTTGTCGTTGTAGCTCGGGTAGGAAGTACCCATACGGAATGTCAGACTCGTTATATGGAGTCAATGAGTTGTTGGAGGAGCTTGAGCAACAAACGAGGCACTGAACTCATTGTTTGGGATAAATGAGTTGTTGTGGGAGCTCAAGGGGTGCACCCCATGTGTGATTTTGGTGTTGTTGGAAAAAAAGGTAGAAAATCCTCACAAAAGCACATAAATATTCTAGTATAAGTTTAAGTGGAACAATAAAATTTTGATAGAAAACAATAATTGCCAACTAAACAAAAGTACAACTTTATTGCAAAGATTATAAATGTCAAAAGATACAAGTTATATCGTTATCATTTTGTCATTATTCATTGTCATTGATTCTATTGTTTATTGAATTCATTGTTATATCGTAAATGTCATTGTTTCACTGTTTTCTCTACTTGCTGTCCACGACCTGCTCTAAGGACATATTATTCTCTCTTTTTAGATGGACAAATTACAGGTAATCAAGGAGAATTGCTCGATGGATTAGGCGGACTACAATGGTGAAGAACTGATTAGCATCCCCGCTAATTGATTATTATTTTGTTATGAAGATTTAAATAATTGAACACTATTATTTCTTTGTATTGCGGGCTTTTTGACCCAAATATTGTTATTGTCATTTCCAGTGTTGGATTATTATTATATTTGGTTATTTCATGCTTAAATTTCAAGTATTGTTATTCATGTGATTATCTTTTTTATTGCATGCGTGGTTGTATTGATTCTTGTTATATTGTTGAGTTGAATCGATAAAAGCTTATGGATGATGCAAGTCATTCGCCGGGCCATATCACGTGCTTGCATTCTGTATTTTTGGGAAGCGCGGCATGACATCGGATCAGATATAATGACAAAAAATCTCCAAAAGTCATTTATAATTCAAAAATTCAATTAAAAACTCTAAAAATAATTATTAAATTTAGAAATTTATAAATTTTTCCGGAAAATAATTATAAATTTGAATGGTTTTAAAACAATCGAAAAAGAAATTATTAATTAGGGAAATTTTGTGGGAAATTACAGAAAATTTTAGAAAAAGTTGTGGAAAATATTCGCCACCTCAAGAAGCTTCTTATCAGTTCCAGGTATCTCCATTCATCTGTGAAAACTAAAATTACTAAAACTCAGAAATAGGGCGAACTGCTTCCTGAAAACCAAGACAATTTCCTTCCTAGAGTGGGGGCTTATGATAATTGTGAAAATCATAGCAAATCAGGGTCATAGGATCCCAGCACAAATCCTAAAGTTTTTACAAGCAGATTAACCATAACATGCCTCTTTAACAGGTCCGGGCCTTCTTCAGGCTCATCCAGAAGACATAAGCTGTTTTTAAGCCTATTAAAAGTTACTAGGCCCATTAAGAGAGACACCCAGCCCATGAGGGCTGTAATTTTATCTCCAAGCAAGAGAGTTTATCTGTTAAGGGGGAGATTCATATCAATCTCCTTACTATTTCTCTGGCCTATATATACCCTCTCCCTTCCTCGGTCAGAAGGTAATCAACAATTTCTCTCTCAAACTCTTTTTCTCTCCCCGTTTTGACTTGAGCATCGGAGATTCTATCACTGGGGTCATCCCCGGTGTTTCAGGCTTTTTGCAAGTCCATCGGCCGCATCAGCAACCGTGGGATTCAGATTAAGATGTTCAATCAACGGTCCAAATCCAATCTCAGGAGGTCCAACCACTTTTTAAGGTGACGATCAAATGTTAGATCTTTAGTAGTTTCCTTCAAAATGTAAACTCACTATATGTTTGCTCCCACACCAAAATAAGTAGCAACATTACTAGATTTCCCCATCCACATATGCCCATAGTTATAAATTGCAATTAATAGGAAAATAGTCAATTGTCATATAAAGTTTGAATTTGCATATATATATATATATATATATATATATATATATATATATATATATATATATATATATATATATATATGTCACAATAAATCTGTCCATAGACGATCTCAACCATCAATTTCGACAACTTGATCATATCCATTCATTTAAATATCATTTGAACCGTAAATCTAACATGATCATATTAATCCAAGCCGTTATTTTTCACATCATCATATTAATCTTGGAATCCATATCCCCAAAGAATCTCGATCGAAATTCTCATTTCAAACCCAAATTGAAAAACCTAATTCCCAAAATTAATCTCGTTCTCAATCGAAACCCTAAAACCTCGCATCCTCCTCCTCCTCTCTCAAACCCTTTTCCCAGCCCCGCCGTAGCTCTACCTCCTGCAGAACTTTCCATCTCCCACAACTTTGACGACCCTTTCACCTTTTACTATCGACGCCTCAATCAAAATTAGGAAACCGAAGAATGGCCACGACGGGTTGTTCTTCATCTTTAACTACATATTCACCTTCTTCTTTAACCGAAGACAGCTACAACAACATAAGAGGAAAATATTCCAAATACCTTGACTGGACTCACTCCGAAGTCCGCGCTTTCCACCACTGCAATCCCGCACGTACTGTCTCTTCTTCCTTTTCAGAAACGTTTACTCGGAAGGGGGCACATGTTTCCTATTTTGATTCATGTTGATACATGAACCTGTTGATGCATGGACCTGTTGGTTCATGTACCTATTACCTGTTGATGCATGATACCTGTTGGTTCATGTACCTGTTACCTGTTGATGCACGGACCTGTTGGTCGTGTACCTGTTACTTGTTGATGCATGTACCTGTTGGTCGTGTACCTGTTGATTCATGAACCTGTTGTTGCATGAATCGGATGATTCGTGTACCTGTTTTGATTCATGAAACTGTTTTCCTGTTTTCTTTACCTGAGTACATTGCCCTCTATGGTCCTCTATGAAATCTAAAGCGACTTTGTTTGTTATAGCAACCATGTTGTATGGGCGGCATGAAGTGCTACCTAGATAGTAATTCACTATAAGACTTGAACATGATACGTGAACATGATACATGCTTGCTTGATACTTGACTACATGATACATGAGACTTGATACTTGACTACATGATACATGAGAT